>OW285210.1:17522500-18772500 GCA_935421205.1 Xylocampa areola | reverse complement strand
TATCCTCCGATTTCGTAAATTTCATCAGTTTTCTTAACTGCCTTCCACTATGAAAGCAAATTGTAAGCTGTATTGACGTCAAAACAAAATTGCTACTATACGAACATGCTTCAAAATTCTAATGATTGGGTACCTAGGTATATAATGTTGTTAAGCTTTGTATTAAATTTGAAATTGGTTGGGATTGAAACTAATTTTAAACTCTGGTGGGAGGCTTCGGCCGCGGCTGGTTACCACCCACCGGACGAAGCCATGCCGTGTAGCGACCTAGTCGTGTTTCGGGATATAATCCGGTGCAATCGTTGTGGGATACGGGTCTGGGCAGTTGCATCGACTCGCCAACTATCGTTCTCCCTAAATCTGTCTACTCTACTTGGAGTGAATAGATTTCTTCTGGATCTACGTACTCCATCCTCAACCACACCATCGCTTAGCCTCAGGTTAGTTGATGGCTAAATGTAGATCCATTTTTGATTAAAAATAACGTAACCCTATGTTCCGTAAGTTCTCCTATCTTGTTTAGATACAGGATCTGCCCCAACACGGCAACGGTGACAGTTCTCCTGGAGACGAAAGCCAGCACACTTGTGTCGTGACCTTCGCTGATGACATAGACAAGGATGACTGCGACATGTTCCACATCTTTGATGATGAGCAGTCGGGTACGTGTATCACATCTAGAAGCTAAGCATATAGTTTTAAAGTTAAAGCAATTTGTATTAATAATGACACATATCAAAAAATGACATGTTAATTTAATTACATTGTTGACAAGTAATGGTTCATTACTTCCTAGTCGTCTATTGGGAACAAAGATTGTACTACAATACTAACGATCTCGTCATTGTTCACCAACAAGAAAGAAAGAAATAAATTACTTTCAACACTATAAAAGATATTTAAAATAGAAACACCTACAAATTTATCTTTCAAAGGCATTAACGCATGCGTTACGACCTCCAAAATTATGTATAACGACTGTACAGATAGCGATGACGTCACAAAAAATGTGGAAGAAGAATTCGGGGTAGTGATAAGGTTCAAGTGGCTTAGTTGACCAGAGCGCTTGGAGTATTTATGCAGGAAACGCAGGTTCGAATCCTGCTCACGACCGTATTTTTTTCCACCGAAATTAAAACTATGTAAACACCAGCTGTTTACTCACACAGAAAGTTCGTGTTAACCGGATGGTTATGTCTTACGACACCCGTTTTATCGATTTAGTGGACTTAGGCCTAAAAATACTCCTTCACAGATAATCGGTTCCGATCATAAATAACGAACGTGCGTATTGCATTGTTCCTCTGATTGACTGATTTCCTTATTTCGGTGATTGCGGCGTCGACTTGTCCGTATCGGTATTATTTTTCAATACCAGCAAATTATTTCCATCCAATACGTGCATGCGGTTCAATATTGACAAGGACACATTTCAGAAAATTGATATGACAGTTTATATGCTTTTTTTGTATTGTAAGTTTTAAAGACCCATCTTCTTGATGACTTGGACCACGCTCAATAAATATTTGATTAATATTTTCGGTGGCGGACACTGCACGGTCTAACAGCTCCTGATGATGCCCCGTGGAGGGGCGAAACACGTGTAGAGTAGTTGGTGATAGTTGCAACTTTTAACCGCTTGCATATGTGCATAATTTAATTGGGGGTGGGTGGCCCCCAATATTGTGGAAGTAGATATTGTATTTATTTGCATCCATTGCATCATTATTTGAAATGAATTTTCGCATGGTAACGCCTGAATCGATTCAATACACAAAATATTGTTTGACTGTCAATAGAAAAGTAGCTCTTAATAATTAAGCTGATCGTGACAGCTTGGCTGGCAAGAGCGACCCGTGCACTTAACAAGGACGAGGAATGTATCATGAGTTCAGTTCTTCTCGCGGTCCAATATTTCTCACCACAAAATTTCAGCATCTGTTGCTTTTACCAGGAGGAGAAGATGAGATATTGAATGACTCTATGAGCCCGAGCACAGTTCGCGAGAGACCAGCAGACGCTACTCCGGAGAACCAGTCTCCTGAACGGGTCCTTAGCGTGGATAAAACATCCAGTAAGACTTTTACACTTTTTGTATTTATGTATAATATATGTTTTTGGTGATCGTCATCATCATTTGCAGCTATGTTCAACCCACTGCACGGCATAATCCTGCAGTTTACGTCATTCTCTGTTTAGTACCAGCCTTATCCTGGTCTTCCTTACTACTCTGACTATATCGTCGACCCATCTAGCCGTCGTTTTACCTCACTCCGTGTATTTTGTCTTTTTAGTAAATATTGGAGCAAATAACTCAAGTGAAACGTCTTTATAAACTAATCTGATGTCGGTTAAAATTGCTCGGTGGTTGCTTAGTAGCAAAATAGATATTTAATACATACATTACAAAGCTTAATGGTGTTGCAGGCAAGTCATCGGAGAACGTTACTAATGTGATTGAGAGTAGTATCTACTGCGCTAAAGTAAGAGACCTGAGGATGAAGATTAATGAAGAGCTACTCTCTTTGATGTAAGATTATCTTTGAATTATTTTCTATTTCTATAATGTAACAGCTTAGCGTGTATTTTTTTTTTATCGTATACAAGACTGTTCTTCATCAGCTGTTGTGGATAGGAATTCAAGTACCTAGTTGTCTTATAGAATACTACAAACAATGCAATTCATCTTAATTCTGTACAGTAGATTTATGTTTTGGCTTATATTGTCTTTAATACAATTTCCATTACACTTGATTTCGAAAAAGTAGACACTTCATTAACACTTCTAGACTATTTTTTGTAGTTTATTCTTATGGACAAGATTAAAAATATTATCTGACTAAAGAAACTGCCTAAAATTGTCATTTCGGGGTAAGTTTAAATCTGTTGTAAAGGACCTGTGAACCTGTTATGATAAAGAGGCGAGGGAGAATTAATCATCTAGATTTTAGGGATGCCTCTAAGGATGGATTTCATCAATAAATGATAAAGTTTTATGGGAGATAAAATAGAGTAATTAAAATTCAATTCATTACTCGGATACAAGTTAATTGACGTATGTGAAAATGGTCCTAAGGTTTCATCAAGATTTTTCTTACAAACTTTTGCTCGACATCGATTGCTCATCCGGTTATTAAGTTACTGTCCTATGTGACAGGACAACTTTGGACCGTCGAGATATTTTGTCTGCTGAGCCGGAAGACATCGGACGCATGGTCAAGAGATCAGCAGAGTTCTGTTCCAGGTTTAACAGGATTTATATGTACCAGTTACAACGGCAGGTAAGGACAGTTGAATTTCTGAATAATGGTATATCTATGTAGACGACATTCTAGCCGAAGTGCTATTTTTGACGCTGTAAGAGATAAATATTGGTTTTAATATGCAAGCAGCAACAGTTTGAATACTTAGGGAAGAGAGCCTATCGTATTACAAATTACAAAAGGGTTTACTTCAATTCTGGGCGTAGACAAAATCCCTAGCCCAATAGACGAGCCCAATAGTAGAGATAGTCAATAGAGAAAAGTAGACTTCATAATAGGTTAATCAGTCTCCACCATTATTATTGATTAATGGCATCAACAGGCAAGGGCAAGGACGATTAACCACTTCAGCTACAAATTATTACCACCAGGAATTGTACGGGATATAGTTTTATTTGTGTATCTCATAAGCTAGCTCAAGAACAAATTAAGGAGGAGTTACCTCTGTAATTTTAATATGTTTTTTCTTAGATCCACGACATCAAACGCAATAATAGCGTAACTCTGCCGTTCGCGAAGCACACTCAGTTCCAGTCTCAAATGGTGAGGATTGTGTCGCTGCATCAGAACCTGTTGCAGGCTTTTCAGGTAGGCACTATCTTCCGTTAACTTTAGTTTGACCCCATTTTTTGTCGGTGTGAAAATCTATCATGGACGTTTTACTCGACTCCTGTCGACTGTCTTTTTTGAGGATTTTGAACTTACTGTATTAATAATAGTTGAGTTTATAGCCTGTTGTACTGTGTGTGCTAAAACATAAACTAACCTAGTACATAACTACCTAAGCGTTCATATTTTTAACCGACTTCAAAAAGAAGGTTCTCAATTAGTTTTTTTTTATAATATATTTTAATGTCTGTAGGCTCTCTAAGACCTCGTTTACTAAACGAGCTCTATCCGTGCAAGCCCATCACTAAATTCACTGTGGCCTTCATGAGGGAATTAATCTGTAGTCATTAAACCATACGCATCTGGACGGCTTGAAATATTGTATTGGGAACTATAGCGCCCGGACATACTAACTGCCTCATTGGTCAGTGGGCAGTGTTATTGAGTTTTTCTGTTAGGAAATTCTCAGTAACAGTCCGAAGTTAGGAATTTGGCGGTGTGACACCCCCATACTTTAGCGAGCACGTAAAGCCGTCGGTCCTGTGCCTTATCTCTATCCGGTCGTGTCGGATTGCCGTCTCATCGGACTATTAGAGTGAAGGAAAAGGGAATGCACCTGTATGCGCATACAGTTATGCTCTATAATCCTATAATCTCCTACGTACTTGATTGATCTCAGTGTAGATATGCCACCGTGACCAAAAATTCGGTTGGGAGTATATCATATACATAGCGTAGCATCACGCCTGTATTCCCCGAAGGGGTAGGCAGAGTTGTACACACTTGTACACCCACATTTCACCAATGCTGTTATTAAGTCCCATGTAATAGGTGGTGAGGGGAGTATATCACTCGGGGATATATGTGTGTAACACAATTTGGCTTCCAAATCCTTGCATATCAACGTTGTATGTCTATCTACTGCAGGTGTTCCACAAGTCGTTCGCACAAACGTGCTGCGTCCGTGAGTCTGCAGGCGCACTGGGCTCGTTACTGGCCGCCGTGCGTGATTCTACGCATATGTGCATCAACGTACCGCCGCCTAAAGATTTCTCAGCTGCTTTGGACTTGTATAAAGACGTATGTGCTTTGTTTTATTGTTTTGCGTTCTGAAACAGTTTTTCATCGGGTCATTTAATAGTGCTTGTTTGGGCCTGTTTGATTGAGTTCATACTGACCAAGGGAATATCTTGCATGTCAAAAGCGCCTTGTTTCATCTCCTGCCAGCCAATCCCGCCACCATTACGCAACGTTACGTCATCATTATCACCATCATTATCACCATCACCCCCTTCCTTGATATCTCTAACAGTACATTTATGCGTTAGGATATGCTGTCAACGTGCGACAAAGTCGACGACTTCGTCAGCGAGTATGCTATCCGGTGCGAGGAGTTTCTGAACAGCTTTGAAAATGTGGTGAGCATTTCTTTGTTGTATTAAAGAAGATGCAGGCTGCAAAATACACCACAAAATACAATTCATGTTTATTCATAATGTCATCTACATTATTTTGTTGTTTTAAGTCCGTGTCTATTGGATATTTCTTAAAAAAATAAGCATTTTTTTTGCTTTACGTCCAGATTTTACCCATTATGTTTCTACGTGTATAAACAAATTTTCAGTTCCTTTTCCAAATCTATACCAATCCTCTAACTTAAATTACGCCCTCAAATAGTTTTCAGAATACGAAACCTAAATTCCGATGAACGATATTATTCTCAGAACATCGCGTATTCAAAGAAGATAGTAAAGAATAAAATAAAGAAGAGATCTTTCGGACCTTGGACCAGAAATACCAATAAGAATGGTGAGTGCTGTTTTAAAATCGTTAAAGTTTATACAATATCTCCTCATAATTGATGATTAATTAGATTTCCTAATATATTTTACACATGTTGTGCAAATATTTTGCCAGGAAATTCAGGAACACATAAAGTCGAACTTAGTCTGATTAAAATTTATAAATTAAAGTTAGGAAGCTCGACGTAGATTATTATATTCTGTTAAGACATTTTTGCTTTCTTGAAATATGTAATCTTTCCCTATAAGATAAGCTGGTGACGTGGTGGAGTCGCTAACAGAGTAAATAATCAGTTCGCCACGAAAGATCCTGCAAATTATCTGCGTTAACTAGTAGTTGACATAACTAGAGGGGCTTGTGGCTAAGTAACAGCCGCACAGAGCGATCGATCGATATGCTGGCCGCGGTCGGTCTGTGGATGGATCATTTCAATCTAAAATCAAGGATCATTTCATACTGAGACCTTTCCGTGCTTCGGCACGTTAAGCCTTCGTCTCGGTTATCAAATTAAGATCTATAACATCCGTTACGGGCAGGCAGAGGCCTGAATGTCTGACAACCAGTCATACCACGAGATATCGCGTTACCCAGTTATTGGGTTGTGCGGGTCGGATAGGCAGTCGCTCCATGTAAAATACTGGTTTTAAGCTGCAACCGGTTTGACTAGCTGACTCCAATGTTTGTTGGAAAAGGCTAGGCAGATTGACTTTGAACTAGTTGTGGGTGGAGATTGTTTGTCATGATAATGTTCGACTTGATCTCGATCAAATCTGTTCTGTATGCTCGATCGAATGTCTGAACAATCAAACCTATTCAGCTAGGATATTCAAGGGCTGATGGTGGTTATAGTTACAGATACCGAGGCTCGGCTGTCGATGTATTCTTTGGACACCCTGCGACTCAATCTGAACCCTAAATCGTCCGCCTCCAAAGATAACCATTTGAGGTAAGATTTTGATTTTATAATAAACTAGCTGATGCCCGCGGCTTTGCCCGCGTGGATGTCGGTTATCGCGACCAAAAGTAATCATTGAAATTTTGATCCCGTTCCCGCTTTCCAATAACCGCTATATAATTGCCCATTTTTTTTAGTATTACAATGGATATAGTATGTATGGACTTTTCTGTATACCTATATAAGATACACAATTCCACCATACATCATTTTGTTATATCTCAAAGGGTTTAGGCGGCGTTTTCGTTGAAAGTTCCCAGACGGCTTATTTTTTTCCGACACCTCCAACAAATATCATTATATTTTAGCCAATGTATACAAAAACTTGACAAATTATATACTAAAACCTTCCTCGAAAACTACTCTATCCATTGGTGAAAACAGCATGAAAATCGGTGCAGTAGTTTTTGAGTTTAACGCGAACAGACAGACAGACAGACGCGGTGGAGGAGGTTTTATAATATGTAGTGATGGTATAGTAAATGATGATACAAGTGAGCTAAGGTTGACACGTAAGACGAGGCTGAATTGCAGCTCGAGTCAAAGGCGAGGGCATAATTTAGGTGAAGTGCAGTTAGTATCGCTTCACTGGTATAGCGCCTGGAGTATTCATCTGGGGGTGCAGGTTCAAGTCATGCTCACGACTGTAGTTAGGTTAATTTAAATCGTAAATTGTATCACCTTCAATCATGCAGCAGTTCGTCCAAGATGCGTGGCGGGATCAGTAAGGCTAGTGGCAGCAACGTGAAGAGAGGACAGCCGGACAGTATCGCTGAGCCCACCAAGAGTCAGAGGAGGTAGGGCCTTAAACTGTGTGTGTGTACATAACAAACGACATTTTTTTTTGGCAACTATGGGAATTAAAAAGAGCTGTCAAATTTATTATATAGGAATTTTTTATCGTCATACTCTTAAAAGTCGGGCTTAAAATGTTTTGCACTGAATGCATGTATAACTACCGTTTGGTACCGTTCAACCTCCACGTATACTTTAGGTCTCGTCGCCCACTGATGCGAGACCCGCATGCGGGCAGGCCACGAGCACCGCGACTGACAAGAGAAACAGACATACGCACCATGGTCGAAGCTGTCGAGACGGTACGTACTTATTTATCAGTACATTGTTGGTGATCTTAGTTTATAAATAAATAAACTGCTCTATGCGCTATTTCATATCCTGCCTAAATTTGGTGCCCAAATCACTTACTGAACAAAGAAGCCCAAAACAAAAAGGTGCCAACAAGCGTTGGAGCGCACAATACTGGGTGTTAATCTTACATGCTGTGGTAGAAACACCACCTGGCATTCCTTAATTCGTGTGGCAGATGTTGCGAAAAAGTCAGCTGACTAAAATAGGAGTAGGCGGGGCATGTTGCTCGCCCCCAGATAGATGGGCAAAAATTGATATGCACTGGACACCTGATAGGGACATCATCGTCGAGGATATTCTCGTTGCAGATAGGTAGCGTTACGGTCCGGACCAATTCGGGTGGCCGAAATGGCAGGGATGTTTGTGTGGCCTTTGGTGACTGTTTTTCTTCCACACATAAACAATAATTACATGAATACATTGTATTAACTGCAAAGTTAGTCGCGTCGGTTCTGTCAATTGTATAGGGACTGAACAGATGGAAATGACGTCGCCAAAAGACGTATTAAAATGTGAACGAAGAATTCGCGGTGGTGAGCAGAGGTCCAGATGGCTTAGTGGTCAGAGCGCCTGGAGTTTTTATCTGGAAGGTGCAGGCTCGAATCCTGCTCGCGACCGTATTCTTTTTCCACAAAAATGTATAACTTTAAGGTTAGCTAAACAATGCGTTAATGCTTTTAAAGGATTTATCTGTAATAATTACATGTATCGCCGTAGTTCGGTCACTCATGCCTTGTGTTTTACTGATCGAGATCCCCGCGCGTACGCATCTATGTATAACGGAACCGATCGTCTTCACTCATCTATTTTGTGAGGTATTTTTTTTTGTTTATTACTTCTTGAGGCCTTAATTTCTGAGTCCCTAGACTCCATTTCAACATCACTTTGCACGGCAAATAAGCACGACCCAAAGAAACACATATGATCATTTTTATCCTGACTAATTGCTTGGATGGCCTGGTGTTTCTTTCAAGTCAAAAGTTTTTTATATAAATTACTTGCCCTTAAGAAACGTCAAATGATTCTAGTTACTTTGTTCCTAAAAGTTGATCATATAGAGAAGAGCCGGCAAGAAACTCCATAGACACTCATTTTCCTTCATAACTTTTATGGCAATTTGGTGCGTTATTTCTTTAATTAGTGACACAAACTTCGTGGTCTGACTGCCTCGCTGGTCTAGTGGTCCTAAATGCGACTGCTGAGCATGAGGTCTCGGGTTTTAATCCTGGGTAGGGCAAAGTGTTATTGAGTTTTTCTGTTAGGAAATCTCAGTAGGAGCCCGGAGTTTGCAATTGTGCCCAGTAGTTGGCAATAGGCCGTGCCTCGGAGAGCACGTTAAGCCGTCGGTCTGGGTTGTCAAATTAACATCTATGACACCTGTTACGGGTAGTCAGAGGCCTGAAAGACTGACAACCAGTCATACCACAAGATATCGTATTCCCCAGTAACTGGGTTGTTGAAGTCAGATAGGCAGTCGGTCCATGTAAAATACTAGTATTAAGCTGCATCCGATTTGACTGGAAGCCGACCCCAATGTAATTGCGAAAAGGCTATAATGGATATTATTATATATAAGGATATAATGATTACGCAAATAAATTTAATAAAATTATAATTGGTGTTAAATATAAATTAAAGAATGAAAAATTGAATGATGATTATTGTATACAAACAAAATTAAATAAACAGAAGCCTAAATTAAATTAAATACAATATTAATTAAAATACATTTTGCACATATTTTATAATTATAACCAAAGTTTTAAATAGTAGAAGAGGGGAACTGAGAGAAGGAAAGCAAACAAGAGTACTGAGGCAGGCAATTACAGGTCAATTTTAATTATTTTGTATTTAAAACGTGACAAACTATCGAAGTATATATCTACTTCGTTAACAGCTGAACAGGCTTTATTATATGAGTTTATCATTCTTTGGGAGCATGCTGACCAAGATTTGTGCGACTTGTTTTAGAGACAAACGTCCTAATAGATTTTTTTGAACGGACGTGTGATCCACGAGGTACCTCTAAGTTTATCTTGGTAAAGAGATCCGGAGTTGGTGTCATTCCGTTTACAATTTTGTAGAGTGCTAACAAATCATTAGCTATCCTCCGTCGCCTCAAAGAGTCTATCTTAAAGTAGCTGAGCCGTTGTGTGTAATCAGCTCTAGATGGACATTTATGGTCTTTAAATCTTAAGCATCTCGTGAATGTTTTTTGTACGCGCTCAATATGGTTTATATGGATGTTGTAGGTTGGGTTCCATACTGGAGATGCATATTCCAAGACATTTATCACAAAGGAGTTATACAGAACTTTCAAAGCCGGGGTCCCCTTAAATTCTTTGCCAATTCTATTAATAAACCCAACCAATTTCATTGCTTTTTTTATAATATTATTTATATGTGTAATGAATGAAAGATCACTGCTTAGTACAACACCTAAATCTCGTATATCTTTGACTTCTTGCAGTGGTGTTTCATTAAGATTATAATTAGATGCTATTTGATGCTCTATCCGCGTAAATGTGATATGAAAACATTTGCTAGCGTTTAGTACTATTCTATTTGCAACGCACCAGGTCTGCAATGAGTTCAGATCAGATTGAAGCAGAGCAACATCTTCCGGAGTATTGATTGGGCGGTAGATTTTTAGGTCATCGGCAAATAAAGAGCACTGGCTATGTTTAATGCAATGTACTATGTCATTGATGAAGATAACAAAGAAGATAGGTGCGGTATGCGACCCTTGAGGCACGCCAGAAGTAGCTACATACTCTGGAGATTGGTAGCCATCTACCACCACTCTTTGTGTTCGTGCACATAGATAAGATTCGAACCTCTCCAACAGTATGCCGTGTATTCCATGGCCCTGCAATTTAAGCAGTTGAATTTCGTGGTCCACCTTATCGAAGGCGGTGCTAAAGTCGGTGTAAAGCGCGTCGACTTGTTGACCAGAATCTACGCACATAGAAATGTCATCCACATATGATACCAAGTTCGTGACGGTGGATTAATTACTACAAAAGCCATGTTGTTGGGAGGAAAGTTGTGATTTTACATGAGATGTTAATACTGGACAGACCATTGATCAAACAACTTAGAAAACATGGTGTTTAACCACAAGATTGGAATTCCTTTAGTGAAACTCTTGAAATACTTTGAACTTAGTATAATTTCGATTTTTTACAAGTTTATTAATGCAGACGAGATGATTAGCAAAAGTAGAAGACAAGAGAGAAAAAATCTACCGACATAAAAATAATATTTGTAAAAAAATAAAATATTAGAGACGTTAATTATGAGAACTCGCAATTGCTCCAATAATCTTCATAGGCGCTTCGACATAAGCTCCCCCGTTGAAGATCGCAGGTCTTCAACTTTGAGAATCTTCAAAAGAAGGCAGAGGGCAGAGACGAACTAGAGATCGACGCACGCAGCCTCTTGCTGTGTTGACATCTGCAACTCGCGGAATGCCATCTGATCCAGGAAAAAATCTCGCAACACGTCCGAGACGCCAGTTTAGTGGTGGCACGTTGTCTTCATGTAAAAGAACAAGATCTCCGATATTTAGCTTGGTCGTATCAGTCTTCCACTTAGTTCGCTGTTGAAGTTCGGATATGTATTCTTTCTGCCATCGCTTCCAGAAATCCCGCCTTATTTGTTCAAGGCGAGCATAGCGCTGTAGGTGAGTTGACTTACACTCGTACCGAGATGAGGTTGGCAGCGCGTTTAGTGGCCTGCCGATGAGAAAATGCCCTGGGGATAAGGAGAGGAAATCGTCAGGAGATGAAGACATTGGACACAAGGGGCGACTATTTAGAACTGCCTCTACTTGTGCGAATAAAGTACAGATTTCTTCGAAAGTGAGATGGGAGTTTCCTATGACTCTCTTAACATGATATTTAGCAGCCTTCACCCCAGCCTCCCAAATCCCCCCGAAATGAGGACTGTACGCAGGTATGAATGAAAACTTTATTCCTTCTCCTGATGCAAACTCAGAAAGAGATTGATTGTTGATTTTTAGAAAATGGCTGATTTCTTTTGCAGCTGCTACAAAATTTCGTCCGTTGTCGGAACAAATCTCCGTTGGTCTGCCACGGCGGGCAACAAATCGACGTAGTGTCATTATAAAAGCGTCTTTGGTTAAGTCACTTACGGGTTCTAAATGAACACACTTAAAACGTAAACAAATAAATAGACATAGGTAACATTTTAGCAATTTAGCACCACGTCCCTTTCGGTTTAGAATAAAAAAAGGACCGGCGTAGTCAATACCAACGGACTTGAAAGGGAAATCTACGGAAATACGATTCAGTGGTAGATTACCCATTTTAGGATTTAGGGTTTGACCACGAACACGCACACAGGTAACACATTGTTTGACAACGCGTCTAGCAAGCTTCCTACCATTCAGAGGCCACACAGACTCTCTGATAGTTGCAAGTAGTAGCTGTGGACCCGCGTGTAAATTTTTTATGTGTACATGTGCAAAATAAAGTTTTGTTACATGATGAGAAGAATCTAAAAGAATTGGGTGTTTTTTACTAAAAGAATAATTAGAATTTTCCAATCTCCCCCCAACTCTTATTAATTTAGTTGTTGGGTCAAAGAATGGAGATAAACACAAAAATTTTGATTTTGCTGGTAATGATTTTTTGGAATGCATTAATTTATATTCAGAAGGAAAACATTGCCTTTGTACAACTCTACAAATAAAATTAAAAGAATTATTTAATTCATGAACCATTAGAAAACCAAAAAATCTATTATGCCTGTTTGATTGTTTTGAATTGTGCAAAAAACGCAAAATATATGCAACTCTTCTTTGTAGTTGTGTAAAACTTGAAAATTGTGTAAAGTCAAATGTAGATTCAGGTAAATTAATATAATGAACCTTTGTTTCAGGTAAATTTATATTTTGATTTTGATGTATTATTGGCCATTGTGATTCATCATTGTAAAGGTACGAAGGACCTTCCCACCACAAAATATTAGAACGAAGTTGATTAGCGTTTACGCCTCGAGAAATTAAATCTGCTGGATTTACACCAGTGGGAACATAACGCCAGGATTTTTGATTAGTTAGATCCAAAATTTCAGCTATTCGGTTCGCTACAAAAGTTTTCAATTTACTAGAATCATTATTAATCCAGCAAAGTACAATGTTGGAATCGCACCAATGAGTAATTTTTGTAGGAATGAGTCTTAAAGAATCAGTTACAGACTTACATAAGCTTGCTGATAATAAAGCTGCACAAAGCTCGAGGCGCGGTATGGTAATAGGTTTTAAAGGAGCAACCTTGGATTTGGAACATAGTAACCTCACTGTCACTTCATTATTCTCATTCAGCGATCTCAAATAAATACAAGCTCCATAGGCGAGTTGTGAGGCATCACTGAATGAGTGTAGCTCTATGGACTTTGGTGAATTACAGAGAACTCTACGTGGGATGTGAAGATTTGCAAGCAAAGGTAAGTTTTTAGAAATTTCATACCAACTTTCTTGTATATCACTAGGTACAGGTTGATCCCAGTCAATTCCTTTTACCCACAATTTTTGAATTAATATTTTTGCTTGAATTATGCAAGGACTCAATAAGCCAAGCGGATCGAATATGCGAAAAGACTGTGACGTTATAAATCTTTTTGTAATTTTGTCATTTACCTGATTGATTTTTACAGGAATATGAAACGTGTCATCTTTTGGATCCCAGCCTAAACCAAGAGTACTAGATGATTCACTTATTGTAAGTTTTTCTTTTGTATTAATTTCGATATTATGAAATAGTTTAGGTAAATTAGTTTTATATTTTCGTAAGGGAAAACACGCTGTGTTTAAAGCAGAGGAAAGTGCCTTTTGTATGTATATGAGTTGATTTTCACTGTCCGAGCCCGTGATGACGTCATCAACAAGGAAGTCATTTTGAATTATGGTTCTGATCAATTCGTCATTGCACTCTTCTCCCACCTGCCAAAGACATTTGGTGCTAAGGTAACTGGCACTTGCAGTACCATAAGTGACAGTACCCAGTCGCAATGTTTGGATGGGCTGTGACTCATCTTCTCTCCATAATATTAATTGAAGATCACAGTCATTTGGATCTAAAGCGCATTGCCTATACATTTTAGCTATGTCACCAGTTAAAATGTATTTATATTGTCGTGCCCTTACTAAAATGGAGAAGAGAGAGTTCTGCAGATTAGGCCCTACCATAAGGATGTCGTTTAGAGAGTATCCAGAAGTTGTGGGAGCTGAGCCGTCAAAAACTACTCTGATTTTTGTAGACTCACTATCCTCTTTGAAAACAGCGTGATGGCCTAGAAAGTATGATGGATTTGGAATAGCAACAGGTGACTTTGAAAGATGTTCTAAATTTGAATATTCACGTATGAATTCTACGTACTGTGACTTTAGTGTCGGATTTCGTCTAAATCTCTTTTCGAGGTTCAGGAGTCTTTTTTTAGCTTGATTATATGAATCACCAAGGCAGTCAGGTGAGTCCTTTAGTGGTAACTTCACGCAAAATCTGCCATCACTCAAACGCGTTGTTGTATTTTGAAAATGTTGTTCACAGGCTATGTCGTTGGGACTGAGAATCTTGCGCTGAGGAAGACTCTCTAATTCCCAGAATTTAGTTAGCATTTCGTTTAAATTGTTATTTGAAATAATTGCATGATTACAATGAACATTTTTGGAATTTTGAGTATTAATAGGTCCGGCTATGATCCAGCCTAATTTAGAATTTTGTAGTTTAGGATTATTGGGCCCTAAAGAGCGTTGTTCGCTAATTAGAATATCCCAGAACATATCTGCTCCAATGAGTATCTCAATAGGAGCAGGTTCATAAAATTTTGCATCTGCTAATATTATATCTTTTGGAAGTTTCAGGTGATGTATATCGACGGGAACCTTTGGAATGTCACCGGTAAGTTGATTAATAACAAAGCAAGTTAAAGTGAATTGGTAAATACTTTGGACTGATTTAATGTAAGTATCACAACTTTCCACTATTTTGTCACAATGGTTATTGCCTATTCCAATAACATTTAATGCATGTAATGAATTACACTTTAATTCTAATTTTTGTTGCAGTGATTTTGATATGAAGGAAGATTGGCTGCCGCTATCTAAAAGTGCGCGAACCTTTTCAGATTTATTATTAAGTGGATTATAAACTTCGATTATTGCCGTAGACAAAAGCACATAATCAATCTTTTGTTGTGAGAAAGCAGATACAGTTTCATTTCTGCTATCGTCCTTTATCTGAGTCGTGTTACAACTATCTGCTGCATTAGGATCGTGAATAAGAGTGTTGTGCCTTTTGTTACATTGCCTACAAGAGCCCATGTTACATTCTGAATGCGGATGACCTTGTCGCAGACAATTTTTACACAATTTATATTGAGATATGCATGACATTTTCTCTTTAAGTGATTTTGATTTGAATGTAGGACAATCATAAATTCTATGACTTCCATTGCATACTACACAAAGATAAATAATTTTTGAATTATTATGAACTTGTGACGTAGATGCAAAGGAATTGGTATTCTGAAAACGATTCGATTTATTAGATTTTATATTGCTTGTATGAGGTTGAGCATTTGGTTGTACAAAACGAGTGTTACCCAGTGATTTAGAATGAGTGTTATTGTTTACAGTTTTATTATGGTTAAGTGATTCCAAAACATCAGCACGATCGATTAAGAATTTATTAAATTGTTCTAAAGTTGGGACATCAGCTAAGGTGTTACGGTATTCTTCCCATTTTAGTTTGGTGCGGTAATCTAATTTAGATGACAAAGTATATATTAATAGTAAGTCCCAGTGATTCGTAGGCTGACCTAACGTACTTAATGCTCTTAAATTTTTAGTAACGTGATCAACCAAGTAACGAAATAACTTATCTGACTCACGGGTTAGCGGCTGAATATTAAACAAGGAATCTAAATGATAGTTAATAAGGATTCGTTTGTTATCAAACCGTTCGCAAATCAGTTTCCAAGCCTCTTTATAATTAGCTGAAGATATTTCAAGGTTTGATATTATAAGAGCAGCATCACCTTCTAGATATGAAGCTAAATAATGAAATTTGTTTACGTCTTGAATGCGATCATTATTGTGAACTAAACTGACATATGTGTCCCTGAACTCCAACCAACGGAAATGTGAACCGTCAAATTTCGAAATTTGTATTTTAGGTAACCTGAAACCAACGCCTTGATGACCAGAGTCCGCACTAACAATGATAGATTGACGGCGTTGACCATCATCATCACCACTATATTTTTGTAGTACTGTTGTAGCTATAGCTATGTTTTCGACTATATCATGCTCAATGCGTTCTCGCTCATCAAGTTCCTCTTGAATATTTGATGAATTTAAAACCTCAATCTCTGTCTGTAAATCATCAAATCTTGTCGATAACCCTTGAAATTTATTAATTTTTAAACTTAATTCGGCTATTTCTATATTTGACATAATATCAGACGATTTGCTTATTTTGTCTAAAAAGTTTTTGAATTTTGTAATTTGGCCCTTAATTGAACTCCGTTTTACAAGTAATTCCTTTAAGGACGCTTTAGAAACGGATTTATCGACACTTTGAGATGTCATTGTAATCTATACTAGGTATCGAATTAAGTTTATGTTATATCAATAAATTCCAATTTTAAAATATCTATTGTAAGTAGGTAATTATATTCACTTAATGACAAATTGGAGTAACTACAATAAATAAGTAAGTATATTATACATATACTGGTTGTTGTATAAAGAAGTGATTAAATATAGGTACCGACAAAGTTAAAATAATTAAGAAAAGGAATAAAATTTTCAGATAATTCTCACGGTTCTCCTTTCGGTGGCACGCACTGGGAAGCTACAGGTTTCAGCTGGAAGCAGCGACTCAGATCAGCTGAACTGTCCGTGATGAACTTTGGACTTAGTTGAGTTGTTTGGCACGCAGTGTGCTTAGTGCCTGAAAATTTCGGCAAATCGGCTTAAATATAACGTAAATACTCAATATGATTACTCCCTAGCATGGGTTGTTCAATTATCTTTAATTGTTTTAGCAAATAAATGCACTAGAAATTTGGAAAGAAAATATTTGACTACTAGGTGTGGAATTTGGAAAATAGGTATGCGGAACAAAGGATGGCACTTAACTTCACGTAGACGAGCTCCCAGTACGATCTTTAGATGATGCGTTGATTAGGAAAGCAAGGCAGACTTCCAATATCCGTTCCTTTTGTAATATCGAATCACCAAGTGTGGCGTAACTCGTGGGTTTTTTAGTATGTATTTCCAATTTTGCTTATTTCTTGTAATGTCCTGTCACGGTCGCCAAAATTATCTTGTTTAAGCACAAGATTGGAATTCCTTTAGTGAAACTCTTGAAATACTTTGAACTTAGTATAATTTCGATTTTTTACAAGTTTATTAATGCAGACGAGATGATTAGCAAAAGTAGAAGACAAGAGAGAAAAAATCTACCGACATAAAAATAATATTTGTAAAAAAATAAAATATTAGAGACGTTAATTATGAGAACTCGCAATTGCTCCAATAATCTTCATAGGCGCTTCGACACATGGATAGAATGGAGATAGGACGGTAGTTTTTCGCATCCGCGCAATCACCCTTTTTGAATATAGGCACTACGTTAGCTTTTTTCCATTGTTCTGGGAATACACCTGTTTCTAGAGATTTATTTAAGATTAGTTGTAAAGGAAGCGCTAAATTCCGGGAGCATTTTTTTATAAAAAATTGAGGTATTCCATCCGGACTTGCCCCCTTAGTTACATCTATTTTATTTAATGCTTTAAACACGTCTCTTTCAGTAAAAACTATTTTAATGAGTATATGTTGGGGAAATATGCGGGCATTTGTTGTGGTTGAGGGTTTTCCACTGGTTACCGAAAAGGTGGACGAGAATTGAGAAGCGAAAAGTTTGTATATTTCGTCACCCGTGGTTGCTGTTGATTCGTTTAGAGTTATTTCGGAGGGTACAGAGCTAGATTAACTTAACAAAGGGAGCAATGGTGAAATGTGGGTGTACAACTATGTAAAAACTGTGTGGGAATACTAGCGTAATGCTATGTATGTACGTGGGCAAAGCCGCGGGTGGAAGCTAGTAAGTTGATATCAATTAATGTTCACCGGTTAGTGTCTGTGAGAGTCGTCGCGCGAGGCTCAGCTCATGACTAATGGGTCCGTTTGAGTTCGAAACTAGTCGGGCAATCCCGAAAAATGCACGTGACTAGTAACCGGTGAACATTAATTGATATGAATATCACGAAAGTTTTAATACAAAAATAGTAAGTGAATATTTATAAGTGTTGTTGTAGTGCGCATCGAGCCACATCAGCCGCGAGGCCAGCCCGCACGCGCCGGCGCGCCGCAGCAAGGCGCGCACGCCGCGCCGCGCCCTCGCCACGCCGCGCTCCGCTAACACTGTGCTCATGCCCGCTCCCATGTACGTTACATGCTTTGCAATAATCTGTGCATATCGGCTGTTCTGTTCACGAGCTGCAGCACTCTGCTGATGCTCATATCTTAGTGTAATTAGTCGTGAACAAGCTGCTGCGAAGGTTTATTGAAGTCTAAGTGGGCTACTATTATCCAATCGACAGTGAAAGCATCTTCTGGTTACAGTCACTGGTTCTATGGTAGAACCCTCCAATCATTTGTCAACAGGCGAGATCCGAGATCAAAAAGATATTCAATGAAAACAAGAAAGTGTATTTAGTAGTTGCTCTTACTCAATAATACTAAACTACTATAACCAGCTCTAACAATACGTTCAAAACTTCCAGCAACAAAAGGAAAACCCAACCTGCAACTCCCCACACGAAACACTCGACTGACTTTTCTCCGAAACAGAAACCGCGATCCCAAAGCCCGAAGTCGGGTAACGAGCTAAAAACAACCCTGAGCAATATCAAAACCGAACAGGACCCGATAGACATCACACAAGTAACACCCGTCTGTAAGATACAGTGTGCCATGAAGAAAGACCTCTCGGAAACAGACGATGGATCCAAGCATGGAGAATGCAGTCAAATGGACGTGTCACCTAAGAAACCGAAATCGCCTAGTAGGATCCGAGAGGTTGAAAGTGAGAGGAAAGATCGAGATAAGATCAAGGTAATATTTTTTGTTGTATTATATCTGTAAAGGTTTTATCAATACGATAGATTAATACGAAGAATAAAAAAAACCTATCCGGGTGGGCAATGTCTCTTGTCAGCATTAATTAGTTGTCAGCCACTGAATGTCACTGGACAGGCACTGTTCAATCTGACCGTTATTCTCAGAGCGCCTTTACGGAAAACCTCGTTCGTATTGTGTCCTGCAAATTACTCAGTGACTTAGTGTATTTTAAACCCCATCGCTCAGTCCGGGGCCTGTTCACTTCTCACAAATTATGCAGGTATGCAAGACACAGTATGCCGTGAAGAAGGACTTGGAAGTGGACGACAAGACCAAGCACGGGGAATGTAGCCGGCACCGCGCATCGCCAAAGAAAGCCTTGTCGCCTACGAGGAACAAAGATGAAGTGCCAGAAAAGAAGGATCGAGAAAGGAGCAAGGTAAGATTTGGTTTATATGAGATTATCTAGCACCCGACTGAAGTCGTAAGTTTACATAGATGACTGAATAAGCTGAATAAGACTGCCGACGGTTTGTTGAGACTTGAAGACATCGGCGTTAGACTGCGATCGGAAGTTCATCCAACGAATGCAGTTGGCAATATCGTTAGCGACATTCTGTTAGTGTGAAATGATACATTCGTATTTTCATTTATCCAATTAATATCATATTGCTACTTAATTAAATTGAAATACCAGCTGAAACATTAGAAAGCAGTGAAGGGGGACTTTTTGGGGAGCTGTCTTAATTGACGTGTAAGACGATAAAGAAATTTCAATTTTGATTGGCGACAACGATACAAAATTTTGATAAACTGACCATATGGAAATTAGACATCTTTCTGTAGATAGAAGAGAATTAACTTAAAATGAAATACCATTATCTTTAAAAACAAAAATTTAATAATTTATTGGAAAATTAACCATTTCTGAAAAGCGTACAAAATATAATCTAGCTCTTTTTAACATTTTAATACGTCAATATATAATTGATAAATACAATCGAAAGCCCAAAAGCATCACAGTGACTTTTTAAAATTTAAATACGATTATTTACAACAATTTTCAAAGTTTATAACTTATATTAAAGTAGCTTAGCTCTGTGCAGTCATATTTGTTTGTTTTGTGTGGTATACTACGCGTAATCCGGCCATTAATTTGATGGGTGGCACATAATAAAAATATTTCGAGCAAAAGATCTCTTTAAAACTTCCAATTTCTGCTACTAGATGGCATTGGTAGTCACAATATGGCCGAACTAGTATGAATGAAGAAACGTTGTTTTAAAATGCTTATAACAATATTTTACTTCGTAAAAGTTGTTTAGCATAGATTGATGACTTTTCACACATGCCTTAATAAAAAATACTTCATTATTTCCGAACACGGTATAATATTTCCTTAAAAATACTGTCATATAACTGCTGTATCCTTTTGTTTGTAATTCTGTAAAACCTAGGTTATTTATTATTATATATTTTAGCATTACAATATTTGCGTTCTCAAAGATCGTAAGGTATTCTTCTCTTATTTTAATAATTGGTTTTTGAAGTAGTAGGTAACCATAAATTTAGAATTATCATTTTCTTATTTTGTTTATTTAACTATTAAAAATCACATTTTAAGTAAAACAAGACATAATTTAACAGCCTCATCATCAAAAATGTTGAAAAATACTTCTTAGAAATAATCTTCTTATTTCATATCAAAATTCTTGATATTGTGACCTACTTAATTTACCTCGTTTTGCAGAAGAAAGAAATTCTTCATGATCTTTGAGAATCTTCAAGACTTTATACGCTATGTGCCGTACTCATGGCTACTCGATGGGTGTATAAAATAATATTATAGTTGTGTGCATTTGTGTCAATGTGTGTGTTTAGGCGCATTTGCCGCAAAGAGGTTTGTTGTCCATTACGGAGAAGGTGGCATCTGTCACCGGGTTTCTGCATTTCTGTAATATAGAAAACAGTTTTGTAATATTTTCAGTAGAAGTTTCTTTCCAAGTTTTGACTAACACAGGCATGTTAAGCCTACAGTGTAAAGACGATACAGATTAAAACAAAAAAAAACATGGGTTTATAACAAGCCATTAAGAATAGAGACCAGAGAAGAATTTGAACAGAAAATTATTGCATGCGTAGCGAACTCTAAAGTTATAAATGTTTGTGTGAACAATAGTCTCGAGCAGGATTCGAGCCTACGCTCCCGGACAAACACTCCAGGTGATCCGACCAACCAAGCTATCTTGATTATTTTTTTGACCTTTGCTCACAAACCCATATCCTTTCACACTCCAGTACGTCTTTTGGTGACATCATCACTATCTATACAGTCCCTATAAAGGTGACTGAATCGACACGATTAACTTTGTAGAGCAGCATGTACAAATGCAATGCAATTACAACGGTTAATATTTTCAAGCTCTTTCTCATATTTAGGAAAGGCTCTTCCTATCAAAACTGGAGTTGCCTGACTAAGAAAGTACCTCCATCTTGCAGAAAATCATAGCCAATTAATCCTGCCTTTTGTAGTGTTGTTTATATAATCATGGGCAAGATCATCAGTTGTTCTTGACTTGTGGGACTTGTTTATCCGCTATATTGCTGGTACAGCGATTCCTCTTCAGGGTCGGCAACACGCGGGTGATACCCCTGATGTTGCAAGCGTCCTAGGCTACGGTAACCGCTAATCATACGGCGGGTCGTATTCTTGTTTGCTACCTTAGTGGTACCAAAAACAAGAGAGTAGAAATTTAATGATGGAAAAGATCATCCGTTGTTCTTGAGGAATCGTTGTTTTGGCAAAAGGGGGTCCTTTTTTATCCCCTATCCCTATTGCTGGTGCACCAATTCCTCTTCAGGGTCGGCAACACGCGAGTGATACCCCTGATATTGCCAGCGTCTAAGGCTATCGTAACCGCTTATCATAGGGAGGATCGTATTCTTGTTTGCTAACGTAGTGGCAACAAAAAACAGACATTCTCGGTACCCAGATAACCCCTAAGACAGTAGAAAGTTAATGATTACTGTTATGCTTACCATGCAAGTGAAACAGTTGCGATGCCACTTAGCGTCCAAGGCGATGATGGCCTTATCCGTGATGGGGCTCCCGCATCCCTTGCAGCGGGCCGCGAACTTGTCAGCGTAACATGCCGAGCAGTAGGGCCTACCAGCCTGGAATTAGGATGATGTTTGCTAAATATACAGTACGATAATATTGATTATTGTTTAATTGTTATTACTCACGCGCATTCTTAGGGATTAGGTAAAATACCTACCTTATAAAGTACATCTCTAGCTAATTATTCGGGGAGTACAGGCTTAATTCTATGCTATATTGAAGTACCAACCTGTTCCATAAAGCCGCCACCGCCAAGTTCCGTCTTGCAGCTGCCGCAGACGAAGTGGTGAGCGTGCCACGACACACCCAGGGCTTGGATCACGCGCTGGAACATAAGATGATTTCCATTTAGTATGGCATTTATTGGGATTATCAATCTTAACTTTCCGAATGGGAGAAGTACAAAATTATACTGCTTAAAAATTAAATTCTATTGTGTCTGCTTATTAGCGAGTCTACAGATAATGAACATTGCATTTACAGAAATTTAAAATAAAATGTTATTTCAGGATACTCAAACCCATAGCATAACATACAATTAGAACATGATTAAGATCGTATTTTTAACAGGTTCAAGCATTGACATATATATTACTAGCGTAAGGACCCGGCCGACCGCGAAACTAAATGGCACCAACGCGTTGGCCCTAAAATGACATTTTAGGGCCAACGCAACTCAGTCGACAGTGGACCGCTCGCATGAGAGAACGAGCGTTTGTTTGTCATAAATATGCCTAGTTGCGTGGTAAAAGGCTGCAAAAATTACGATACAAAGATTAAAAAGGAACATGGGATATTGTATCATCGATAAATAACCCTAGATTACTTCTGTTCCAATAAAATTATTAAATTATCACATTTTAAAGGTATAATTATTTTACTACGGAAGTCCGTAATGGCGGCCATTGTGTGGCCGGCCGCGCGCGAAGTAACGTTATAAGAACGTCATTTTTTATTTGTTTTATTTTTGTCTTAAGAACTTAGTGTTAGTAAGTACCTAATATGTTAATACTTAATTATTATAGCAATATTATATTAGTTATTGTTCACCGGTTACTACTCACGTACATTCTTCGGGTTTGCCCGACTAGTTTCGAACTCGAACGGAGCCCTTAGTCATGAGCTGAGTCCGCGGCTATGTCGCGAGTCAGACTGGCGCTGCACCGCATCGCATAGCGCTGCGCGCGGGCCGATGATGTACTCGGTGCCGGCGTCGGGAGTGTTCGTGTGTTCCCGTCATTCGTCGTGTCAGTGTTGTCCATTGTGCATACCGCGCTAACTGTGTCGCACTCCAGACTTGACTCACTTCTGTATGATGTAGACTTCAGAGCTGGCTTCCAGGCAGGAGGCAGTGTCCAACCACCGTCTCTGTTGAAGTTCGGGCGACGGCTTATTTCGATAGCTTCACGTACTTTTCGCGGAACGAAGTATTTCTCCCTCGCTAGTACGGATGCTTTATCAAACCGTATGAAATGAGCCGCGCCCGTGCTGCATGCGTGTTCTGCAACTGCCGACCTGTTGGTATCCATGCTCTTCATACTACGTATGTGTTCAGTGAGTCTGGTTGCGATGTTGCGACGAGTTTCTCCAATGTAACTTAGGCCACAGTCGCACGGTATCATGTACACCCCGGGAACGCCTAGCGGATCCTTATCCTTTGGCGACCGTAATAATTGTCGCAGCTGTCCGGGCGGACGATAGACCGTCCTGATGCTGTATTTTCTGCGTAGTATATGTCCTATCTTATCAGTGACTCCACGCACATAAGGTAGGAACGCTGGAGTACGTTCCACGCCCGCCGGTCTACCACGAATCGTGTCTGCCGTATTTAAGTTACGAGTGCATCTTCGCCACTGGTAACCGTTGCTCTCCAGTACGTCTCGTAAATGGCTCAACTCTGCGTCCACGTACTGAGGATCACACAGACTGAGCGCTCGGTTAAGCAGCGATCTGGGTACGGAAGATAGGTGTGAGGGATGGTGGTGGGAGTCTGCGCGTAAATAGCGGTCAGTGTGTGTCGGTTTTCTGTAGACAGTGTGTGACACACGACCGCTGGGTTCTCGGATGACGAGAACGTCCAAGAATGGCAGGACTCCATTGTTCTCCTCTTCTACTGTGACTTCTATCTTCCTATGCATCCCGTTCAGGTGATCTGTAAATACGCCAAGCGCATCCCGGTCGATAACTGCGAATACGTCATCTACATACCGCCACCAGTATCTTGGCTTTGTCATGGCAGACTCCAAGGCCTGGTTTTCGAACCATTCCATGAAAATATTAGCCACTACCGGCGCTATCGGTGAACCCATTGACACTCCGTCTATTTGCAGATAGAACTCACTCTTCCACAGGAAATAGCCACTTCTTAAGCAGTATCTGATGCACTCAATGTATCCAGTGGGTAATGTAGTAGCACAAAGTTGTGTCGAAATAATATTTGTAACTTCCTCCACTGGAACATTGGTAAAAAGTGAAGTGATATCGAAACTGACCATTATCTCTGTATCCTTAAGCTGCACATCCGCTAATAAGGTGACGAAGTGCCTGGAGTCTTTTATATAGCTATTTGACTGACACGACGAATGACGGGAACACACGAACACTCCCGACGCCGGCACCGAGTACATCATCGGCCCGCGCGCAGCGCTATGCGATGCGGTGCAGCGCCAGTCTGACTCGCGACATAGCCGCGGACTCAGCTCATGACTAAGGGCTCCGTTCGAGTTCGAAACTAGTCGGGCAAACCCGAAGAATGTACGTGAGTAGTAACCGGTGAACAATAACTAATATGAATATGCCTCACGAAAGTTATTATACAAATATAGCAATATTGTTTACAATTTCAAATAAAGCTGATTGATATTAATTTGTTTTACATACGTTTTTTTGTGACATGTATTATTATCGCAATAAATTATAGTTTAAGAAACTAATATAATCTAACGACACCTCTCAAGCTAACATTCATCAACCCGTTTAGGCTATAGAGCGTGCTAAAGAAATATACATACATACACCCGAAAAAATGATAACCCTCCTTCTAGCGCAGTCGGGTAAAAACTCAGTTCAGTTTATGACTGATGTGTGTATAAAAATATTGGCCATTATTAAAATGTGATAAAAAATTCATGTACGCACGTACAAGGTTTAGTCTTCGAGCTATGAAACCTACGGCTCACGTAGTTTGCATGAGTTATGACAGATGGCGCTACTTTTACTTGTATGAAGAAGGTTTCTGTAAAATGTTTAGATGGGCGTATCCTTTCTTTTGAAATCATTGGGTTCAAGGAACCATAGACCGGAATATTTGATATTAAGTTCAACTTGTGCATCCACGCGTTCTTGACTGCCTCATTGGTCCAGTGGTCCCAAGCGCGACTGCTGAGCAAACCCTGAAGTCGTGGGTTTGATTCGCAGGTCGAACAAAGTGTTATTGAGATTTTCTGTTCGGAATTTTTTAATAGCAGCTCGTTTCAGCATCAGTTTGGAATTGGGCCCATTAGGTGACAATAGGCTCGTGACATATGGGACTTAATAAAAGCATTGGTAAAATGTGTGTGGCGTGATGCTATGTTATGTTACGCGTTGTTGAGAAAAGGGTCTTGATAGGTGGACAGACAGACGGACAATGTAGCGGTCATATAAAGGTTCCGATTTTCCTTTGCAGTACGGAACTCTAAAAATCTAAGGATTTACGATGATAAAACGCATCTTCATCACATTTTTCACACTAAGCACAGTGTTCAATTAAATCATTAATTGATACTATTAGGAAATTAAACTATCAAAGCATTAATTGCACCAACTGTGATAAAAAGTAAACCAATCAAATAAGACAAAGTAATTATATCATGGAGCGTTGTTTTTCTATGGCGATGTCACCATGACAAGCCAATGAATGATGACCTATTGTTTTGTGGTACCATGATACATTGAAAGTAGGTAGTTAACTTATCCGAGCCATGCTGTGCCGACGGGTTTGCCTGAGATTCTCAGACCTACCTCTGTAGGTAGATAGAGGTTGGGTTAGGTAGTTTTTTTTATGGGATGGTGGCGACCGAGCAAACGGTTAGCCTGATGGTAAGCGATTACCGCCGCCCTTGGACATCCGCAACCCTTGTGGAGTTTTTTTTAGGGGTTTTGTCTGCGTACCCGGACAATTGTGGAGTCGCAAGTGCGTTGCCGCCCTTTTAAAGGGTTTGGACCTCCGGTACCCTCACTCACTCGGCGAAACACAACGCAAGCGTTGTTCCACGCCGGTTTTCTGCGAGACCGTGGTGCCACTCCGGTCAAGCCGGCCCATTCGTACCGAAGCATGGCGGTAAGAAAAGTATTTATTTTGGGCAGTGTTGGTACTAGCTAGATACTTTTTTTTATTCAAACGGCTTTGCTAAATAATGCAAAAAGTCATTATATCATATCCAAGGAATATATATTTTTTTCATTAATCATCGGTCAGTTTAAATCATTTTAGAGCGTCCCCTTCCTTGTAGCCTTGCCTTATAGATACCTTTTGTTAACCGTCTTTCATTCATTCTCTCAATATGACCAAACCATCTAAGCATAGTCTGTAGTGATATCCTCCAAAAAGATAAGGTGCGTAGTACTCTCAACCTTCGCGCAAGTATGACCTGGGTACTTATTCGCTATCTCGGCTGCCAACCGAATTGATGGACACTTTGTAGTACATTGCGTCGTGTGTTACAGCTTGTCTATGATGAGCAACGATATTAAAAACTTACGACGCAATGTACTACAAGAGCCCATTAATTCGGTTGGCAACCGAGATAGCGAATAGGTACCCAGATGTATGAACGTGGACGAAGCAAAAGGCATATGTATGGATCGTAGCAGGTGGCGTTCTGTAGTTTCTGCTTACCCCCATGGTGCTTACCCCAGTGGGAGATAGGCGTGAGTTTATGTATGTATGTATAACAATTCATTATCAACACGACATTCGGTGAAGTTAGTGTTAATCGAGGTCTGTCGCTAATTAGGTATATGTGCCCAGTCCTCCTGCGACCACGAACGCTGCAAAGTGTTCGAAACGTCAGGAAAAACAAATACACGCGATTAATCCGGTTAAAAGTTGTTTTATTATAATGTGTATGTGCCTATTTATACCTAATTGTAATCGCGAAAGTTTGAATGTTTTATTCACAATCACGCTTATCTACTAATTGATTTAGATGCCATTATAGGTATATATTTACACAGTGTAGGTTTAGATTAGAGTAGATTAACGTAGGATAATAACTTCCAAAATACTAATAACATTTTGTTTAGAGAATATTATCTTATTTACAACAAGCTTAAATTTTATACATGAAATACAATGTATATGCAATTATAAAACATTTGAAGTTTCGTCCATTGTAAGCTAAAATCACAGTGACAGGCGTTTTAATATAAAAGCAATTAGTGTTTTTATACAAACAATTACGACGCATGCCTACTGCGGAAATGACTGGCCACTCATTAATAAGCGTGATGCGTCAGTGATTTGGTGAGATTGTTTAAAGTGGTATCACTTAAAATATAAAATCACGCCTCTATTCCACAAAAGGATAGGAAAGTTATTATATTAAATGAAAAAGAATACGGTCGCGAGCAGGATTCGAACCTGCGCCTCCCGGATAAATACTCCAGGCGCGCTGACCACTACGCCATCTGGACTTCTGCTCACCACCGCGAATTCTTCATCCATATTCTAACAAGTCTTTTTGGCTAGGTCATTGGTATCTATTCAGTCCTTATACAGGAATATTTATCCGGGAGGCGCAGGTTCAAATCCTGCTCGCGACCGTTTTCTTTCATTCTTTTCTTTCCATTCAATATGTATAATAACTTTAGAGTTCGTTAAGCATGCGTTTATGCTATTCAAAGATTTATCTTTAATACGTATTTGATAATAATTTCAACTGGATACCTCTATGCGTTCTTGAAAAGGGGTCTTGATAGACAGAGAGACGGACATCGAAATGATATTTTACGGATTCTTTTTTTTTCTTCTGAAGAACGGAACCCTAAACTATAACTATATGTATTAGAAAAACTTTATGCCATAACTTATTAGTTTAGACCAGTCCCACCGATTCCTATAAAGGAAATTAACGATTCCCCAAGTCTATAATACTTCATATTAGTCTCTATCTTCGTGGGTGGTATACGATGACAAATATACTTTCGCTACTTGGAGTCTCGGACCTTTTATGGATTTGCGGAAGACCCTGACCGCTGTGCTGATTCACCTGGCCTTTATCAAAACACGTCACACTATTATATATATATATATATATGTGTTTATGAATGTATGGTTATAATGAGAACGTTATGTTAATTATTGTTTTTGATGCCAACACTTTGGGCTTTGTCTGTTGATGACTAGGCTGGTCACGTGTAGGATGGGTTGAGAATTTGGGCTCCCTTAACTTTGATTTACAATATAGCCTCGTTGATCTAGTGGTCCCAAGCGCGACTGCTGAGCTGGATGTCTCGGGTTCGATTCCGGGTTGGGAAAAGTGTTATTGAGTTTTTCTGTTAGTAAATTCTCAGTAGCAGCGCGGAGTTTAGAATTGTGCCCGGTTGATGGCAATAGGCTCACCACCTATTACATGGGACTGAATAACAGCATTGGTGAAATGTGGTTGTACAACTGTGTACACCTCTGCCTACCCCTTTGGGGAATACATGCTATGTTTATGTTATGATTTACAATATAATACAATCATGCCTGTTTCCTATTAGCCGGCAGAAAGTATTTATTTCCAATTGGTACGATTCTGATACACCTCTTTCGCTTCATCTATGTTCATTAACCTCTATGCATGCTTGTCAGGTAAGGTTGCTTCTGACCTGTCCCTTTTTGAGAACGTCCGCAATTTGATTCCGCTACGTTCGTCGAGGTCTGCCTGCCCCGACTCTTCCATCCACACTCGCCTCATATGCTAGTTTTGTCAATCGCCTTTCATTCATCCTTTCTAAATGCCCTATCCATCTTAGCATACTTTTCTCAATTCTCGTCACTACATCCTCTTCAACTCCGCAACGTTCCCTTATCACGCTGCTCCTTAATTTATCTTTCAAGTAACCCCACACAAACTTCTCATAGCTCTGATTTCATCTGGTTAATTATGAGCTGAAATTATAGTATAAATTTGCGTAACCAACAACCAACTTGCCTTGGAGGAAAATGAGTGAATAAAAACTAAATAATAATAATAATATTCCACAACTATCACACAACGCCGTCTAGTCTCAAGCTAAGCAGAGCTTGTGTTATGAGTACTAGACAACTGATAGACATACTTATATATTTCTAAATGCATACATATTATAGATAAATTACACCCAGACACAGAACAAATGATCGTGCTCATCACACAAACATTTGTCCTGGGTGGGAATCGAACCCACGACCTCCGGCATAGCAGTCAGGGCTACTAACCACTAGACCAACAGGACAGTCAAACTAAACTTTACAACTTCTTAACCCTAATGTTTAGGTTTAAGAAGCTGCTAGTGGTAAGGTTCCATAAGGTATCACCTACTGCTGTCTAACTCCCTACTTGCTTCTGTTAACTACAGAAAAGAAAGAGTCCATGACACAAGTTTGATTTTGGCTTGAGTGCCAGAAGTTCATTCCGATCATGATCGTCCCCCTTCCTTTATCCCAATTTATTGCATGTATTCTTATTCCATACATCTTTATTAGCTGTCATATCGTCAGTCACTCCTTTTCTAGTCATATCATCTTTAACACAATCCATCCATCGCTTCCTCGGTCTTCCTCTACTCTTATAGCCATCTACATTCATACTCAAAAAGTTTATTCCGATACGTGTAAAGTATTCAAAGCCTGTGTCCTTTTAAATCTCTGTTCTCTTAAACTACTTATATCTAATCATAAGTTCTATCACGAGAGAAAATTCTTTCCAGGTTGGCATTGGCAACCTTTTCTATTAGTTTACTTAAACAAATTGTGGACATCCCTAGGACATACGCTGTTACATGTCTAAGAACAATGCTTTCTGGCAATGTGCCCAGGTATCCTGGTAGCACATACTTTGACCATTTTAACGATAGCCTTCTCAAAGGTCAGGTTAGCTCAATTGGCCACTGGTTGACAAACAATACCCTAGAAGGGAATCCACTGCGCAATTGGTAACCATCCTTCAAAAAGGTCAGATTGAGTACGTAGTATCGTAAGTGGTATGTGTAAAATTATGCAAAACAGGTGTATAAGGATTGTATCATCTGATCATGACTCTTGAGACGGTGGCATCACATATACTTCAGTTCAGATTAATAGTTCTAGCTAATAAATAAAATATACACTATTTGTTGAGAATTGAGAATGGCTGGACTAATTTGTCAATATTTTTTAACTATTCGTTATAGTCTGAATAAGTTTTTTAAGAAAAAAAGTTGAAATCATTGTCCGGAAATTGGAAAACTGCCTTTCTTGTGGGAATATTATATTAAAATGTCGCCATTTCTTTTTTCAAAGACCTGTATTACGTTAATAGTTTAGTCGGTTACTTTAAAGGTATGACGACCTAACTATTAAAATAAACCAAATCGACCAACTGTCATGCGTTGGTTACGTCTGTTGTCTGGGAGCTTTTTGTAACCTTAAAAATATATCTCCAAATATTTCAGTACCTAATAAGAGTTATGGCGAATAAATAAACCGGGATCTATAAATAAGACTCATGTTATGAAGGTCCGTACCTATTATCTTCTGTCGGTTTATGTGCAACTACCTACTTGTTCATAACAATGTTTACTAATTATAACTTACTGTCTTATTTTCGGTGATCTCATAAATTTAAAAGTAAATTTTATTTATTTATTTTATTTATTTATTTATTTAAAAACATTTACAACATCATAACAGAAAATACTCCCAAACCGACATTGTAAGCTTACAACTAAAAATTACACACACATACCTAAATATAATATGCAATATTACAAATATAAAAATTACCTCACCTACATTTCAGATATAATGCACTTCTGTGCTATTTCTGTGAATTTCGGCTGGCTACAGTTATAGATATCAACATGTATGGCTATTAAATTAATGATCTGTATAGAAGTAAAAGTTAAGTTATGGTGTAACTAATGATAGTGAAAGGATTTTTTTTATTGTATGTTTGTATTTAATTGTCGTATTTTTATTCGTGTTCACCTGCGTGCGTTAATTGATACTTAAGTGTAATAATTATGTGTTTCTCATATAAGTGAATATTTTATTCCTATGGGAAATAAACAATCTTAAAACCGTAAGTTTAGTAGTCAATATTATTTTATATATTATATTAGACTGTACAGATGACGTCACAGTTCCCTTAGGCACGTCATCTGGGCTATCAACTAGACTAGTGACCCGTAACTGTACAAATTGTCCTATTTATGACACATTATCAATAATGACTCATCTCTATACTTGCATTTCCTACAAGCTCCAAATAAATCAACTGTGTTAAAGTAGCCGCGTTGAAAACAATAATTTATGTGTGTACAGTTGGCGAAGGAGATAAGTGAACATGCAAACAGTAACGCTAGAACTATATTTTATTTTTTATGGAATAGGTGGCAACCGAGCAGACGGCTCGCCTGATGGTAAGCGATTACCGCCGCCCATGGGCACCCGCAACCCCAGAGGAGTCGCGAGTGCGTTGCCGGCCTTTTAAAGGGTTTGGGCCTCCGGTACCCTCACTCACTCGGCGAAACACAACGCAAGCGTTGTTTCACGCCGGTTTTCTGTGAGGTATCAATCCGGTCGAGCCAGCCCATTCGTGCCGAAGCGTGGCTCTCCCACGGTGAAAATATAGGCCGACGCACACGTCTGAGATGTTTTACGTCACACGTACTAGGAATATTAGACTCTCCGATAGAGGTGAACCTGTTTCAGAGTCCTGTAACAGCCTAGATGTAACGTGGATGAACTCTAAAAACTTCTTCCCATATAAAATTTACGCACTCATATCTTGAGTACCACCGCCGACGTGTTCGTATTGTATCCTTCTGCTACTATGCTGTTTAATACTACTCATGTGCTAACTTTACGGTTACAGTTATGTAGCTGCAACTTCAAGGTGCTCTCATATTTGTCATAAATCGTTTTAAAAACTCTCGAGAACGAATTTTCACAGTTCTACAAATTTTCTGTAAGAGTCTGAGAACTTTTTAATACAATGACGCATTGATTAAGTTTGTTTGTAATTTGATGCTATTTAACCTGAGCCAGTCGGCACAGGCACAAGGCAAATTTTACCTGTACACTTATCTACGTTGTCCAATGTACTTTATAAATAGATTGCGTTCCAACTCGGCCGCAATGATAGCAATTATCAAATGAGTTGCGAAGAACTACGTAAATTACAGCTTTATAATTGAAATGTGTTAATTATTATGTATTAGCATAGCATAGCATCACGCCTGTATTTCCCCGAAAGGGTAAGCAGAGGTATACACAGTCGTACACCCACATTTCACCAATGCTGTTATTAAGTCCCATGTAATAGTGAGCCTATTGCCATCTACCGGGCACAATTCCTAACTCAGGGCTGCTACTGAGAATTTTCTTACAGAAAAACTCAATAACACTGCCCTACCCGAGAATCGAACCCGAGACGTCATGGTCAGCAGTCGCGCTTGGGACCACTAGACCGACGGGGCAGTATTATGTATTAAACAAGTGCCATTTAATTCAAGTCTGTGTGATTTCATGGAATAAAATAAGGAAAAAAGTCTCAATAAATGAATAGTATTTCCAACTAAGGCTTGAGGAATTTGCGGTTTTTAATTATGTACTTAAATATTATGGGCTAACGTGGTACCTAGCCCATCTCTTAAAATAGAACAAAAATTTGTGAAATATCACCATGCTACTAATATTATAAACGCGAAAGTTTGTAAGTATGGATGGATGGATGGATGGATGTTTATTACTTTTTCACGTAAAAACTACTGTATGAATTTTAATGAAACTGTACAATAATATAGTTTATACATCAAAATAACACATAGGCTACAATTTATAAAGATATTGTGTGAATTGTCCAAAATATGACGATAAGTGTCAAGTAAGTAGGAAAAAATCTACCATCTGCGAGCTATTCTGGCGTGCGCTGCCTAAACCCTTTGAGATATAACAAAATAATGTATGGTGGAATTGTGTATCTTATATAGGTCTATAGAAAAGTCCGGGATGGCCTATGTCTATCTCTTAAGGATAACATACTACATCGACTTTAATATTTAAAAAAATGGCCAATTATGAAGCGGTACTTTTGGTCGCGATATCCGATATCCACGCGGGCGAGGCCGCGGGCATCAGCTAGTAGCTTTATATAGAAACACAGCGCAGTTGACGCTGTACACTAGAGCGGCACATATGTTGTTCCGGGTGGGAAACAAAACTGCAACATACGGTAAAATAGCCGACCTTTCGTCTTTTGCTCCAAACGTGTCATCTGTATTGATTTTATCGTTATCGAATTCTAGTGACATGTCACGGTTTCACACGTTTCCCAATGTAAAATCACGCACACGCATGGATCTTTGTCGACAAAGTGGGCGTGTTGTTTGAAAATCGACAAATGTGTCGACAAAAACAACCATGATCGCACCTCAGTCGCGCCGTTCTTAAATGATGATCTTTCAAACGTACGGCAATTGATTTATCCATACTAATATTATAAATGCGAAAGTAACTCTGTTTGTTTGTTTGTTACCTTTTTACGACTAAACGGCTGAACGGATCGTAATGAAATTTGGCAAGGAGATAGATTAGACATTGGAGAAGAACATAAGCTACCTTTTGTCACGCAAACGAAGTCGCGGGCACCAGCTAGTATTCATATAATCGTCATAACAATAAATATTGGAACGCGGTAATTTATTCAGATTGAGTTAGAAATGAAGATGTATTGTCACTTAGAGTAAATCAACATCCTCATTATTCATTAAGAGGTACATATGTTTATGTAATAAGCACTTTATGTGCCAAGTTACACTATGAATAATCATGTGTTCCATTCTTACATAACTTAAACAAATAGAACAGGTCCATTATTCTCATATAAATGAGAAAAAATTGGACTTCCAATAGGTACAGTGAGCGACAGAATTCGACTAACGCACATCAACATTGGACCGATTGTAGTTCTGAATATATATAATAAAATAACTTTATATACGATTAACGAGATTATCAATTGCCGTTGCAGTTCAAAAGAAAATTTGTGACAAAAAATTGTCAAGATGCATGAATTGAATTGAAAAGAGTATGCCTAAATGGTTTGGTCATGTTGAGAGGATGAATGAAGGATGATTAACACATATTAACATCAGGCTGTGGATGATGATGATGATGATGACAGCGATACATGCTTAGCCCAAAGTACAGGCTAAGCAATGTTTATTTATAGCCAAAGCCCAAGATTTACAACCATTACTCAGCACAACTTCGGCTTAACTATGTTCCCGTCTCTCTCTTGCACATGTAATTTGACTGTTGTGTGACAGTGACAGCAATAATGCGAAGCCAAAACACGAGCTAAGTAATATTTATTTAATTTAGCATAAGACTAAATCAAATACGAATCAGAGATTTCTTATACAGATAAAGTCTTCCAAACGCTAACACATGGGTGTGTAATTTAAAATACGAACGTGAGCAGGATTCGAACCTGCGCCTCCTAGATAAATTCTCCAGGCGCTCTGACCTAAGCCATCTCGACCTCTACTCAGAACTTGCGCCTCCTGGATAAATTCTCCAGGCGCTCTGACCTAAGCCATCTCGACCTCTACTCAGAACTTGCGCCTCCTGGATAAATTCTCCAGGCACTCTGACCTAAGCAATCTCGACCTCTACTCAGAACTTGCGCCTCCTGGATAAATTCTCCAGGCGCTCTGACCTAAGCCATCTCGACCTCTGCTCAGAACCTGCGCCTCCTGGATAAATTCTCCAGGCGCTCTGACCTACGCCATCGCGACCTCTACTCACTACTCCGAATTCTTCCTCCACATTTTCTACATTTTAATACGTCTTCTGGTGACGTTATGGCTATCTATTCAGTCCAATCACCTGTACAGAGACGTGCTCACGACCATATATTTCTTTCCACAATAACCTCTTGCTTCAGAGATGTCTTTATATAAAATGTTTGTTTTCCAAGCATCAGCCGGACAGTCTGGCAATAAACATGGCTGTTAAAAAACAATTAGATCTTACGCAACTAAGATATAAATAAAGCAGTAAACTATATTCTGAGTCATCTAACTCCGTTAATAGAACTAATTCGTAACCTTCGAGTATGGAGTTAATTTTTAAGATATTGATACAGATTAAATCAAACTGCCTCGTTGGTTTAGTATTCCCAAGCGCAACTGCTGAACATGAGGTTTCGGGTTCGATTTCCAGGTCAGACAAAATGTTATTCGATTTTTAGAAAATTCTCAATCCCAGATTTTTGAATTGTGCCTAGTTGATGGCAATAGGCTCACCACCTACTAAATGGGTCTTAATAACAGTATTGGTGAAATGCGGATGTACTTTATGTACACCTCTGCCTACCTCGGAGGGCACTTTAAATTACAATATTAAATGGAAAAAGAATACGGTCGCGAACAGGATTCGAACCTGCGCCTCCCGGATAGATACTCCAGGCGCTCTGACCACTAAGCCATCTCGACCTCTGCTCACCACCGCGAATTCTTCTTCCATATTTAATTCCATAACTTAGAGTTCGCTAAGCATGCGTTAATGCTTTTTCAAAGACATATCTTGAGGCACTTTAAATGTTCAGTCCCGGTTGTCAAAATATGATCTATGACATCCGCTACGTTAGCCTGAACGTCTGACAATGAGTTTTACTAGGAGATGTCGTGTTACCCAGTATCAGGTCGTGGTGATCAAATAGACAGCCGGACCCAGGTGTGAAAGGGCAGACAGGCATACTATGAGTTAAGACCCACATTTTAACCGAACTGATATTAGTTGTGAGTACGATGTGAGCCAGAAATTCATACGTGAACCTCATAGACTGTCTCGAGTCGTTTTATGTGACCTACGCAAATGTCCTCCTGATCTGGTATCATCTTGTGACGGATCGTTAGCTGGTTATGGTTGAGCTACACGATGCCTGATTCATACGTGCCGTCAGACAGGACAGGTCACCTCAAAGCTGCTATAGCTCTTTCCTCAAAAGGCCAGTCCAGACGATCCCTGCATGGTTACACTCACATAGATACATATGTACTAATATGTCTGGACTTTAAAAGATGCGTTGACCTCTTAGTTTGTGACGATGTTTCTTCTCAAAGATAGACAGGAAACGCCGGCGCCATCTAGTTTATAAAAATGACTTTTAAAAGTGTCCTCGAAAGATCTACTTACAGAAATAAAATCATTTATCATTTACTCAATAACATTCTGCATACTCAATAAGGTAAATCTCATACATGAAGTAAATTACACCCAAAGATATGTTTCCTAACATATCGGATGTGTAACCATGATTCACCTTCCATCTTCAATATTGGAGTAAAAAAAATAATATAATTAATGAGTCATTAGCGCCATATCTTTATATTTTTACGGCATCGAAGTGTATAAAATCGTCTATGCCTTTATTAGAGGGTCGTGGGTGTTTTCCTAAATATGGCCGCTGTGACGTCACGAGTATCAGTCATCACCCAGTGGGGAGTGAAGTCTTAAATAATGTGTTATAAGGTCGTTGACTTAGGTAGCTGTATTGCTGAATGCTACACATATTTTAATTGAATGCGGCAATTAGTGAGGATGTATGGTTGTTTGTTATTCTTTAACGTAATAACTACTAAACAGATTCGGATGAAATTTGGCACACAGATTTACGCTTCGGCACGAATCCACCGTGGGAGAGCCACGCTTCGGCACGAATGGGCCGGCTCGACCGGATTGATACCACGGCCTCACAGAAAACCGGCGTGAAACAACGCTTGCGTTGTGTTTCGCCGAGTGAGTGAGGGTACCGGAGGCCCAAACCCTTTAAAAGGCCGGCAACGCACTCGCGACTCCTCTGGGGTTGCGGGTGCCCATGGGCGGCGGTAATCGCTTACCATCAGGCGAGCCGTCTGCTCGGTTGCCAACTATTCCATAAAAAAAAAAAAAAAAAAGATAGTTTATAATCTAGGTTAACTCAGTAAACTTTTTATTCCGGCTGGACTCAATCCTGAAGTTCGCGCACACGTTGTCGCGGGCAGAAACTAGTTTAATATATATTAAAATGAGTGGAACGGCCGCATTTGTTTTGGGTTCGATTCTGGGGACAGGCAATTTGTTATTGGGTATTTATGTTAAGGAATTCTCAGTAGCAGCCCGGAGGCTACAACTTTGCTCGGGTTATGGCAATAAACTCAATGCGCTTATTACGTGGGACGTATTATCTGCATCGGTCAAATGTGTGCCCATGTACAACTGTGTACACCTCTGCCTACCCTCTCAGGGAATACAGGTGTGTTGCAATGTTATGTTATTTGATCGGTTTTGTATGTATTCGTTATTAACACATTTTGTTACTTCAGTGTACATGATGGCTTTATAAGAGAGACAGGAATGGAAAAGACTCCACCTGCTAGGATGGAGAACTAAATCCTCCTTGCAAAAGAAATATGAACCTAATTAAATTATTAACTAAAAAAAGAGATATTATAGTGCACAAGTGTATAAGCAAACATAGGTGCTCTCCCTCTTATTTAACTCTCATAGTCCGATGGGACGGCAATTTGACACGATCACCGGAGAGAGATCAGGCGCAGGACCGATGGCTTTACGTGCTCTCCGAAACACGGGGTGTCACACCACCAACTTCCAAACTCCGGTTACTACTGAGAATTTGCTAACAGGAAAACCCAATAACACTCTGCCACACCTGGGAATAGAACCCAGGACCTCACGCTCAGCAACCGCGCCTGCGACCACTAGACCAACGAGGCAGTCTAAGTCGCGTTGCGCAACTACGCTTACTACTACACTACTGCCTGTGATCATTGGTGCCTTGCACCCACTATTACCTCTCGTGAGTGCTGGAGCCCCCAAGCAGCCACGTAGTCGACTTTCTTGTCAACAAGGTCGCTATTGCTCCTTGAGGAAGCGTTGTGCAGGCAAAAGCGGGCACCGTTTTTAGTTCCCTATATTATTGGCACAGCGATTCCTCTTAAAGGGTTGGCAACATACTAGTGATACTCCTGGTATTGCAAGAGGCCTTAGGCTACGGTAACCCCTTACTATCAGACAAGTTATAAACTTATTTACCACTTGAAAAGTAGTAGAGTACATATATTTAGAATGATAATTTGAGTGACTGTCAGAGGTATTATGTTGCTTTGTTATTATATTAAGCTGTTGCGTCAGTCATTAGCAGACACAATAGATTTTTATTGTTACAACGTACAGATCTGTACGTTACTGAGCCGAAAGGTTAAATGGAAAAAGAATACGGTCGCGAACAGGATTCGAACCTGCGCCTCCCGGATAGATACTCCAGGGGCTCTGACTAACTAAGCCATCTCGACCTCTGCTCACCACCGCGAATTCTTCTTCCATATTTTAACACGTCTTATGGCGACGTCATTGCAATCAATTCAGTACCTATACAAGTGACCGAACCGACACGACTAACTTTGCAGTTAATACATGTATGATTTGAGTTTTATTGAGTCTATTATGAAGTTTAAATTGCAATGATTTACCCAGACAGTCGTACCTAACAATACAACAAAAAATTTAATATTGTAACTTTAAATAAACTATGTTTTAGGAAGAAGAGTGATGAAGGAAATAATATAAATCTTTAAGGCCTTGGCAATAAATGCTGGAGATACTTCTCCGTTGCCTTAGGACTCTCTGACATCTTTTCTTCTTCTTCTTATCGTATAGTTGATGAACAACCTGGTGACAAATGTTAAACATCTGATCTGATCTGACATGGCTTTTCACACCGTTCAGAGCATTTCAGATATGTTCTGGTTTCCTGACGATGTGTTCCTAATATAGGGGCTATGTTACACACAGGCGTGGAATATACAAATTAATTCGTAAATATCAGGCGTGCTTTTTAATTACTTTCATCTTGTTATGAGATCAGTATGACCTCCTTGGTGTAAAACACTAAAGCTGATGCTAAAAGACACTCACGTCAGTAATGGGTTCCCCGCATCCATGGCACCTGGGACTGTGGTGGGTCGCGAAGCACGGCACGCAGTGGACTCCGCCGTCGTGCTGGTGGAACTTGGCGCCGTCTATCGGCTTGCGGCATGTGTTGCATGCGAAGTGTTCCGGGTGCCACTTCTTGTTTAGGGCTGTTACTATCTGTGGGAGAAGACATATGTTTTTATGAATAGATGGGCTTTAAATGCTGTGATAATAATCATTAGTCTATAGCAATTGCCCAAACGCAGTAAGTAGTGAATTTACAAAAGTTATAAGAGCTATATCGAAGAATGATTTTTATTACAACATGGTTTCAAAACATTATAATATAATCATTTATTCATATAAAAAGTACACAAGAAAAACACAAGACTTACAATCTAATATACTATATTATAAAGCATTATTACAATTATGTTTGTTTTAGTTAGAATAGGAGATTAGTGTGAGCATGATTTAAACCGTTGAGAATTTAATTAACACTTAACCTAAATATTTACGTACTGCCCTATTACTAATGAAACTGCCTCGTTGGTCTAGTGGTCCAAAGCGCGACTGCTGAGCAGGAGGTCTCGGGTTCGATTCCCGGGTCGGGCAAAGTGTTATTGAGTTTTTCGGTTAGAAAATTCTCAGTAACAGCCCGGAGTTTGGAATTGTGCCCGATTGATGGCAATAGGCTCACCACCTATTACATGGGACTTAATAACTGCATTGGTGAAATGTGGGTGTACAATTGTGTACGCCTCTGCCTACCCTTTCAGGGAATTCAGTCGTGATGCTATGTACTAATGAAAAGTAGAGATAATATCCATAATTTCATAACTTATAGGTTCAGCTAAGCTTCCTCCAAATCCCAAATGTTGTCTAAATAGTTTTTGTAACCCAACGAATATTAATATTAGAAACACCCCCTTATCCCAATTTATTTGGGGTCGGCGCAGCATACCTATATCTGGCATGCTGCTAAAGTTACACCGGTAAGCCGCCTGCCTGACGTCAACCCTCTTTGGGAATGCTGTTGTTCGTGGTAACCGCCACCGATACGGTCTCCTTCTATCTAGCTATGTCACACCAAATGTTATCCATGCGCCAGATTGTTATCCTACTATCACAATCCACTATCTGGGCTGTACTTCTGTTTCTGTATCCCTTAATTATGAGAAAATGGTTAACAACAGTTTCCATTATTGAGTAAAGATACTTTACTAGTTAAAAATTCTCACAAAACCGGATTTTATCACGCTCGAATGCGTGTTCGGTTCAGGTTTCTGTAACTATTGAATTTGCGGTTATCAGTTTAAAATACACTTTTTTTACATACAAACATAAATTTGTTATTCCCTGATGGGGTAGGCAGATGTACACCCACATTTAATATTAGGTGAGCCTATTGCCATCTACCGGGCACAACACCAAACTCCGGGCTGCTACTGAGAGTTTTCTAACAGAAAAACTCAATAAAAGCCTGATCCGGTAATCAAACCTGAGACCTCATGGTCAGCAGTCGCGCTTCGGATCAGACCAACGAGGCATTACCAATAAGGTTTTTTATATCCTAGGCTGTCCCCTTCTGCTATGATCATTAACACAACTCTTTTCTACCTTTTTTTTTATCAAAAATGATCTAGTTTGGCCACTAACTCGCCTGATGGTAAGCGACGGTGTGGCCGATGCTGGAGCACATATATCCAGAATAAATCTATTCACTCTAAGTAGAGTAGATAGATTTGGGGAGAACGATAGTTGGGGAGTTGGTGCAACTACCCAGACTCGTGCCCCACAACGGTTGCACCGGACTACATCCCGAAACACGACTAGGTCGCTTCTCGGCATGGCTGCGTCCGGTGGTCCGCTGTTTTGCACCACCAGGGGCCACGTTTAGGGATTCCATTTTTAGGGTGCACTCCTACGGACACGGGCAACCCAGCCCTCAAAATCTAAATGCCAATTGAACTAAATCACAGTCAAAATGAAGTAAATCTAACCCATTGACTAAATATTCCATTGAAAGTTTTATCATCATCTACTGAAATAAGAAAACACATGCTTCTCCCATCTATTTCAAAGTCTCCCAACGACGTGTTTTGTTTACCTAATAGTATTGCGTAACACGTATCTATTTTAGCGTTCACGCTTGACCACGTGGCCAGGGTATTTATATCGATGCCCATATGCCGTGAACTTCACGTTTTTCGTATTTTAATATTTCCTGGATGTAGACTATAGTCTTACATCTTTCACCCCAGCTTTCATTGTTATGTCATTTCTTTCTCTTGTTTCAAAGGCTGAAAGTAAGAAGGAAAGATATATTGATATTAAAGAAACATTGAAAACACGAACGGGGCTAAAACCCGCGACCTGTAACAGTCCGTGTCATCGCTCTCCCAACTGAGCTATCGTATCGCCTATTTACTTCTATTCGATTTAAAATTACCATTCTATTCGTCTTAAGGCGGCGCCTGGCGATATCTACCTAGATTGGTATCTTTTATTTTGGTACATTGATAGTATTTATAGCATTGATCAGAGAAAACTTGATTTATAATTTTTGATGAGAAGATGGGTCTAAATACAAGAGTGTCCGACTTTTTCTTCTTATCATATGGTACGAACTACCCAGTGTCAGAGTTGACCGTAGGCCTCTGACAATATCTCTCAAGTTAGCTAGTGATTTCTTCACAATGTTTTCTTTCACCGCATTTTATAATACGCAAATGTTCCTTTGGGTAACCTGCGAGTTTTGATTTGCCAGTTCAACGGAATACCAATGGGATATCATCATTTCCAGGGGTGGATCTATATAATGGCTTTTTGGGCTGCAGCCCAGGGCCCCGTGGATATAAAAGGCCCCCATTGCAGACAATGGACAATATTAATAATTAACCGTGTGGTTTTTAGTTGGTATGAGTCCGGTTCAACGTTTATGTTCCAGTAGCTATTAGCCCAGGGTCCCACAAACTCTCGGTCCGCCCCTAATCAGTTCTAATCAGTTCAGGTTTCTCTAGAAGCTCATTAAGAACAAACGAAGGCGAAATATGTTCTGTATTAACTCTAAGTCAATATTGACTTAGAGTTAATACGGACCAAACACAGATCGAAAATGGCGGATTTCTCGCTTATAACAATTTTTATTTAGTAATTATCCCAAGTTTAGACATGACGTTAACACATCTATCGTCAGGTTGCTGTCTCTGTCGGTTGCCAACTAATTACCGCGTGGCAGTCCCATACTGACCACCTTGACCACGTGGCGACCGGTACTGTGAGCACATTATTGTACAAGAATGTGGTTGCTAATATCGTTGGGAGTGGTGTGGAATTTCGTCATACATTTACGTGAAGGCACACGTAAATATACCACACACCCGACATACACCAAAACTGCAAATAAGACTTTTCTTTGAAGACTTTCAAATGCTTCAAAACATTGTATTGTCATATACTAAAATATTAATTACTCAGGTTCATAGTATCCCCCTTTTGCAGTTGGTTCTCAATTAATTACTGCATGTTGGTCGCGTTTTACGCGTCCTGACTCAACATATTAGTTGTACAAACATTCAGTTGTGACTCTAGTGTTTTGTTTTGTTCTTCGGTATATGATGTAGTTGGTGGACATCGAATTATCATGTGGTTACCGCATCCTGCGCACCTTGACATCACCACATTATTGTACAAGCAAGTGGTTGTTTATTTTGTTCAAGTTTTCTGTTTTCACTGTAAATCTTTGTTACATAGTCACATTACTAAAACTAATAACTATGTCCTCTCTTATAGTTGGTTTGGCAACTAATTACCGCTTGGTGATCGCATCTTGCGCGTTTTGACCGCCCTCACCACAAGCATTTAGTCATTACTATCGTGGAGAATATTTCGCTTTGCAATGAAACTTTGTTGTGTGATGTTTGTAGTTAGAATAATTGAAAATCTAAGAATCTTGGATAAGGTTTGAGAAGACGCTTTGTTAGGTTTAAGTGACTCCATTATTTTACTCATTACACTTATTAAGTAGACTGGATTTTCTTAAACTGGTTAATCAATTAAGACGGTTGAAAGGCATCAAAATCAAATCAATGGACGTTTCTGTGCTTAAAAAAAATAAACCTTAAAATTTGTTTGATGATGAAACAATTATATAAGGTCCTAATTTATTAGGTAATTTTCTTTTAAGGGATTAATGTGTAAGTGATAAGGGTTCATTTACGCCATCATTCAAAATTTTTAAAACAATTAAATTTTTTCTCCATATTCGCCGTTCAAGGAGCAGTTTTCGTCTTGCTAGTACTATGGTTATTACAAATAATTTGTTATATCCATTTAATTCTTGGCTTAAGTCAATGTATGTGACTGATATATTAATTAACCCTTTCAAAGGAAATTACCTAATAAATTAGGACCTTACATAATTTAGAGATCATTTACACAGAAATGTCGCGTGCCCCAAATAGCCTTTCCACCATCGATTTGTTCATACAATTGGCGACAAATACGTTCATATTCGCACCAAAGAAAACATAAATGTCATAGAAAATCGCCTTTTATTTTTGTATTTACCTTGGCACTGCATAATCATCCATTTCATCATCCATTCACGAATTTAACCACCAGATTTCCAGGTAACACCGGTTATCAACTAATAACACGTGTTGACAACACCCCGATATGTCACGTATCACTATCAACTCGTATCAAACTTATCACTGAGATAGTGATGCATTATGAACAACTACGTAGTAAGGTTATAGATTGTTCCAGAAGATTGAGTCACATAATATAACCAGCTTGTAACCTGTCCCACTGCAGGGCAAGGGTCTCTTCTCGTACAGAGGAAGCAAGAGTATCAATCGCTACACTAGGTTGACGATTTCAGACTATTAAGTCCAGATTTACTCTCGATGTTTTCCTATGTCTGTGATGTCTTAGATTAACTAAGTATGTATTTTTCTTTGCCCTGGTCCAAAGTTATTTGGAGTCGGTGCAATATATATTTCTCTTCGTTAGTTGGTACGTTATCATCCACTCTCTTTTAATCCATACCAACTCTTACGCAATCCATCTATCTTTACTTTTGTTTCCCTCTCCCCATCGATTCCTCCTCGTTCATATCCATCACTGTCTAATTCAAAAGCCAACTAAGAAAGTACGTTAATAACATGGAAAAGTCACATTGGTACACAGACAAAGTTATGCAAAAAAGTAAAAAAAAAAAGTTAATATTCTATTACTAAAAATTTCACATGCGTAAAAGAATTTTATTTTAGAATAGAATAGAATGTTGGTTTATTTGCTTAGAATGTAGGTACATAAAATAAGGTGTTAACAAAGAATTTTGATCCATATACATTCTACCTAAAATTTAGGCATGCAAACTAAAACTAAAAAAATATGAATTATAAAATAAATTTAATTGTATGGTTTAAGTAGATGTCATAATTAATAATACAGAATAATGTCGAAGTCCAAATAGTAATAACGGAGTAATGTCAGTTTAAAATTTATCATTTAAGAATTCATTAATTGAATAATAGCACTTTTCAAGTAAGAGTGTTATAAGTTTATTTTTAAACATTTGAATTGTGTCGTTTTTTTAGCTAAAGAATATGTTAACACTTACCTTTCCATTAATCACTGAGTTGCAGCTGTTGCATACAGCAGGGGACTCTACTTTGGTCGACTGTAACAAAACAAACTGAATCATTATTAAAAATGTGCTTCCGAGATTCCACTTTTGTATGGGTACGATCTAACGTAATTTCAACGTTGTTTAAGCTACTTCCGTAGACCTCTGACTTTGGTATAATAATTAACAACTGAAACAGCCGAAACCGAGGGTTTATCATTCCCTCCGAAGCACAGAGATACTAAGATGAAATGCTCTTCACAGTGCTCTTTGCAGTCACTCGTCTACATTCATGAACCTCATCGACTGTCTGGCGGTTTTGAGTCCTTTCATGTGATCCACTAAAATGTCCGCCTGATCTAATATCGTCTTGTGACGGGTCGTTGAGCTCCCTTAGTTATGTTTGAGCTACACAATGACTGATGCATACGTGGGCATAGGACAGATCACCTCAAAGCTGCTATGGCTCTTTCCTCAAAAGACCATCCCAGACGCTCACATAGTGTACTATAATGTCTAGACTTTAAAAGAGACGATGACTTCTGAGTCTGTTATGGCGTTTCTTCACAGAGATAGATAGGAAACGCTGGCGCCGGCTACTATATAATAAAAATGACTTGGAAAAGTGTCTCCAATAGATTTATTTACCGAATTGACCGCGCCAAGTGAAGCTTATGCTCACAGCTTTATTGACTACATTTTGCATCATGCAATTAAGGTCAATCATGAAATCTATATACAAATAAAAATCAATTGCCGTATGTACCATCACTTGGGAACGTTTGACCGACCCGTTTGGTTTTTTTAGTTTTGTGGTTGTACTCGTAATTATTTGGACAAGGTTTGTATGACAGTTTTTTTTTATCTGTTGCAGCCGAAGTTGAGTTGCCAGTAAAATAAAAACACTCAAATTAAGTAAATTAAATACATTTTTCTATAATAAGTTCCGTGACACATTTAATATTGTTTTTTATAGTTATCTAGTTTTTAATAGGATTTTTTCGCGACATCGCCGCGGGCTCAGGTCATGACTAAGGGCTCCGTTCGAGTTCGAACTAGTCGGGCAACCTTAAAAAGCACGTGCTTAATAACCAGTGAACAATAATAAATATTCACGTTACAGACATTTATTCCGCTTTTCTTTTTTCTTGTGAGAAATATCATCTATGGACGCTGTGCCAAACACTACTACCGATTAAACTACCCTTCACAAACCTTTACCGGGGTCCCGAGATTGCAGGTACATTCACCGCAACCCCGGCAGGTCATACTCCGACGAAGGTATCAACAGACATCAATTTATGCACCCACACTCCAGAGACGCAAGTATTCTCCGTAGCGTTGAACCCTCATTTATTCACAACTTTTGGGGGCTGAGTTGCCCGCGTCCGTAGGAGGGTAAACACCCTTAAAATGGAATCCCTACACGTGGCTATTGGGTAGTGCAAAATTCGCAACACAACTCTGGTGGGAGGCTTCGGCCGCGGCTGATTACCACCCACCTGACGAAGGCATGCCGTGAAGCGACCTAGTCGTGTTTCGGGATGTAGTCCGGTGCAACCGTTGTTAGAGACGGGTCTGGGCAGTTGCATCAACTCCCCAACTATCGGTCTCCCCAAATCTATCCACTCTACTTGGAGTGAATAGATTTCTTCTGGATCTACGTGCAAAGCAATGCCCCGTTTATATCGGTTTCGTATTCGAAGTCAAAACAATATAAGGGAATATTATGTGTAGCTTAAAATAATTCATTTCTATGACATAATACGACCTAAACGCTTAACATTGACCTTGAACAGTCAATGCAGAACGCAGACCGATAAACACAGATAACTAAGATACCGTACGATTCAATTTAAGCTATGACATCATACGATATCCACTCATTAAAAAAAACCAATCGTCCCAATTTGTACTCACTCTATTTGGGCAACAACGTTCAAAACGTTTCATACATACAAATCAGTTTTTATATATATTTTTTTCCACCATTATATTCTCCTTAATGATAAATAAAATCATGCAGTCGGCTTCATATTTTTTTTTTGTATTAAATAAAAAAACAATCGGAATGGTTTATAAATAAATACAATATATATATATATATATATCACCACGTTCGTGTTTATTTTATTCTTCAATGTTCCAATTATTATTTTTTCGTGACAAGTTATGATAGAGTAAAGAATACTATTAGTAAAGGCGGTACAATACATTCTGAATATTAATATGGTATCTTTAATTGAAAATTACTAAATGTACATAAGTTGCTGATTGAACAAACGTCACATGGTAAAATGACTCAAAGTTGTCATCTCTTGACATTCAAGTGATTTGGAAATGTTTAATTTATGAAACGGATAAAGAACGTCACTTTTTATGAATACAGGCGTGGTCGTAATAAATTTAGTTAATAATGCAATTGGTGACTTCAATTTATTCTAATGACGACGGAATAAGAATATCAATCATTTCGAATATTTATAGTTGTTGATTTTATGTTTGCTATATTTTATTTTTGTTGTTATCGTTTCGCATGGTATTGGCATGGGATGCGGAGGGATGAGGGTCATTTGACGAGGTAACTTTTGAGTATGAATGTAGATGGCTATAAGAGTAGAGGAAGACCGAGGAAGCGATGGATGGATTGTGTTAAAGATGATATGGCTAGAAAAGGAGTGACTGACGATATGACGGTTAATAGAGATGTATGAAAAAAGAATATATGCTGCGCCGACCACAAATAAATTGGGATAAGGGCAGGGGATGATGATGATTTTATTTTTGTTGTTGCATTGCCATCGAGTATTTTTATTTAATTATTAAATCTCTATAAGGTATGACGTATGCGCATTATAGTAAGCCCAGCGCTTTTTAATCTAATACTAATGCATGAATATTTGCTGTATATACGTCCTCCATTTCATTTACTCGGATGATGAATTTCTAATCCAAAAATAAGAAGTAAATTTTGAAAAAAAAAAGACCTCTGGTCCCACTTTTTGCTAATATATACAAAATCACGTCGATTCTTTGCTACATTTGGCAAATAAACAAATAATATACACCATTAATCCGTTTCAAAGTTGTTTTATTATAATGATACGATGAACTTTTAAATTCGTCACGTAAGTGTAATGGAACTTACGTCATCTTCCATAAATGACATCCAAAGCAAACCTTCTCTCTCATAAATTATTCATACACGGTATTTTGGCATTGCTAATTCACGAAACAGGAATGAACCGAGTTTTTATGTTACCGGAAGAAGTGGGCGAGACTACTTGTCACATTGTTATTTTGTCAGTTGTTAGTTTGAAAGCTATGAAGATATAGTTAGGTTTGAGCATGTGGAAGGTTTGGTACCAGGAGATTGACAAAACTAGTGTGGATGGAAGAGTCGGGGCGCGCCGACATCGGCAAACGCGCCGCAAAAAAATTGAGGACGATCTCAAATACAAAACCTTTTCCTAATATTACCATCATGCAGTCGGAGGCATAATTTACGGTCGACGTTCTTTACATCCTAGTGGCCTCTGGCCGCATGAAATATTTTTTGGAAAAGGATATTCGTTTCTCTATTGTCATTTTGTTTCCCCCTTTTCAATGCAGTCGGGTTTTAGTTTATCAAGTGTGCAATTGAGTTATTCTGTTAGGAAATTCTTAATAACAGCCCAAAGTTTGTGTTGGGCCCGGTAGATAGCAATAGGCTCACCACTTTGTATGAGACATAAAACAGCATTGGTGAAAATTGTGTACAACTGTGTACATCACTTCCTACTCCTTCGGGTAAAACAGGTGTCATGCTATGTTATGTTTATCACTACATATTATAAAACAAAGTCTTCCGCCGCGTCTGTCTGTCTGTTCGCGATAAACTCAAAAACTGCCGCAGTGATTTTCATGCTGTTTTCACCAATGAATAGAGTCGTTCTCGAGGAAGGTTTTAGTATATAATATGTCAAGTAAAAGTAGCTAAAAGATAATGATATTCGTTGGAGGTGTCGGAAAAAATAAACCGTCTGTGAGCTTTCAACGAAAACGCTGCCTAAACCCTGATTGAGATATAACAAAATGATGTATGGTGGAATTGTGTATCTTATATAGGTCTACAGAAACGTCCGCGATGGCATATGTGTATCTCTTAAGGATAGCATACTATATCCATTTTAATACTTTAAAAATGGACAATTAGAAAGCGCTAATTGGAAACGTGGATGTCTGAATTATATGTAATCTATTGCGTAGAGAACACAAAGTCAAACCGAAGTAATTTTCTAATTAAAATGAGGACAGGTCAACTTAAAGCTGGTATGGCTATTTCCTCAAAAAGCCATTCCAGACGATTCCCGACACTATGACTCAGATAATCGTTTACAATTCCAGGACTTGAGGGACCTTGACCTCAAAATTATGTCGGTGTGTCTTCTTCAAGATATTTAACATAGACATAACATAGCATCACGCCTGTATTCCCCGAAGGGGTAGGCAGAGATGTACACAGCTGTTGTACACCCACATTTCACCAATGCTGTCAAGATATTTAGATAGGAACAAATAAAAACGATTAAATGTTTGAGAATTTTGAGACACGCTTTTCTTAATATATTCACTTATAATATACATGATAAATTATGACATACTAGGTATGTAGCTGATAATTATTATATTATCAAAATGAGATTGATAAAAAAATTAAAAAGCACGCCTGATGACTTTAAATCGTTTTTTGTCCAAAGAAATGATTTATATGGTTGACAAAAAAAATTCTATGTCCATTATTATTTTCTAAGGAAACATTGAAAAGTAGGAGACACGAACGGGGCTCTAACCCGCGACCACCACCTTTGACACACCGTGTCATGGCTCTCCGTGACACGATAATTAATATGGGTATAACATGGCCTTAACATTTACATGACACTTTTTCATAAAATTTTAATGTCAATATCTGTAAACCTGTAACTAAACGGTGAGGCTATGTCGCAGGGCTCAAAATCCAGGATTCATTCCTATTTTACATAACAGACGTCGCCTAGTGATTGAAATTCGACAGTAAGTAGTTAATTGTAGCTTTCTGCTGTCCTTCTCCATATAAACTTTAAGTACCTATGCCAAATCTCAGTCGTCTATGTACGCAATTCTTACAAATGGGTCCTATAAAGTTTTGTCTTCACGTATTACATATATTACTAGCTTATGCTCGCGACTTTGTCATTGTGGACTTCAAAATTTGATCCAGCTGGTATAAAAAGTATCCTATGTTTTAATCCAAGTTATAAACTATCTGTGTGCCAAATTTCATCTAAATCCGTTAAGTAGTTATTGCGTGAAAGAGTAACAAACATCCATCCATCTGGGTGTCTTCAAGACGCGAATGAATCGGTTCCTTCTAGGCAAGCGTGCGCCATCGTAGACCGCATTATCGCGTCACATCAGACATGATGGCGGTCAAACGCAAGCCTATTAGCTCAAAAAACCATCCTCACTAACTTTCAAATTTATAATATTACAAGGACTGGACTGGACATAAGACAAAACATTACCTACACTTGATAACTTCTATAAACTGCCAAATCAGTTACAATAATCGTAACATCAACTGACAGCCGTCAACCCACGCACCTGCAATATTAGCGCTTATTTCTAGATTAGCTCATAACTCGTCTGAGAACAATGCTAGATCTTGGTCCTTTATCAAAACAAATATCTGACACGCATGCCAGCCCATAAACACCGGTTACGTACAATGTCACACATATACGTAAGAACGAAACGCATTTTGTGCGAGCGAGTTGTAGACTGACAGCGATTAAAAAAGAGAGTTGATAGTATTCGTAATCTTTGGTTTCCTGTATACGGTGGTAGAAAAAATGTTCATAAGGTGTAGCTAAATTAACTACAATTTGAACATTTTTAGTTATATCATAAAGTACAAACATTCGGAACGAGTAAGAGAAGATCTAAAGTTCGGAAACAAAACGCATGTCGCGTGCGAATTGATAACAGATGGCCATAATTATTATATACTTTAGGGTCACAACAGTTATTATAGGTACTAACTCAATATATGCAAATTTGGGAATGCCAGAATCCGTCAAATCTGCTTTATTTTAATTAAACCCCATTTTGCACCCATTCTCACTTAGCGCTAGACCACACATTCCGCCATATTTCCTTTTTCTCTCTCACTCGCATACTCACCCTCGCTCACACAATAAATCGACGGTTTAGCACTTTTCGTTCCCACACAAATAATAACCTAAAATCGGTGTTACAATTTTAAATGGAAAAAGAAAAAAGAATACGGTCGCGAACAGGATTCCAACCTGCGCCTCCCGGATAAATACTCCAGGCGCTCTGACCACTTAGCCATCTCGACCTCTGCTCACCACGGCGAATTCTTCTTCCATATTTTAACACGTCTTATGGCGACGTCATTGCAATCAATTCAGTACCTATACAGGTGACCGAACCGACACGGCCAACTTTGCAGCTAATACAATGTCGTAAAGAATGCAATTACCTTAATAATTCAAGATAAATCTTTGAAAAGCATTAACGCATGCTTAGCGAACTCTAAAGTTACAATATTAAATAGAAAAAGAAAAATGGCGTTAATGCTTTTCAAAGATTTATCTTGAACTAAAATCGGTGTTAAGCAGATTAGGATTAGTTCAGAAGAGATCGGGGAGTAAGACTTCAGAAGTATTGTGAAAATTACTTTTTTCAAATTTTAAATGTTGGTGTGTGTGTGTGTCAGAAGCAATGTACAAAAAAAAACAATTCAGGCCGTAAATAATGATCAGTTTAGTTACAATAACACTCATCTGTGTCGATGACGAATTCGGAAGCTCGCACGAACAATACGTTTCCGTCGCGTCCTACTGATGTGTGTTGCGGCGCATACTAAAAGGATTTCGCGAGAGTAGACTAGGAAATAAGATAATTCTCTAATGTCATCATCATTTGATTCGTCTGCTTTTTTTCTTTTGTAGAGATTTTTCTTAGATTATAATTCCTTATTATTCATCTTTCTAATAAATTCCGACACTTAAAATGTATATGTAGTACCTATAACAGTGATTCCATGTATGTATTTATTGAGGTACTTCAAAAGGTTATCAGTTCTATAACCGCTATTCCCTTGCACCACACAATTTGTGATGTAGGGCGCTCACAAGGTCAAGGCGTCAGTTAATTGTGGCGTTTTTAGGGCGCCCGCCTATATGCGTCGGACAATTTCTTTTGTTTATGTTTTCCTTGTCTGGCGGCTATTTTTGGCGGTACCTTAAGGGAATGAGGACGTTTTGTTTAGGGGCCACTGGTTCGGGCATGAAGGAATGCCGACTCATATGTTTGCATACGATTAGAATGTGTGACAGTAGAACCAATTCGGTTCAAAGTTGGCACGGAGGTTATTTGCATCGAGACAAAGAAGAAGGCAATACTGTTATCCCAAAAAAATATGAAATGCACCAGTTTATTGCTCAAATAAGTATTATCAGTAAGTTTCATAGTCAGAACACTTTCACATGTCATTTTCTTTATCTTGAGGTGAAATGCCGATACAAACATAGTGGCCAAGGTCTATTTTAAAGTCTAAACATTGGTCAATCATCTTAATCAAGCAACAAGTTTGTTTTGCCGAGTCATAGCAGTTGCAAGTTGACCTGTCCTCTGACGGCACGCGTGCATAACTCAAGAAATCCTTACGAGTAGGTAGAGCTGGGAAGAATCAACTTTTTTATCGTCACTAATGTCGCAGTAGGTCATAAATCATAATGCAAAGGATGTGTTTTTTTATTATGACTAATGTCTTATACGATTTGGTTAACATGGTTAATGCGTTTGACCTTGGTCGAGATCTCAATTTCATTTCGTACCAAATATTCAATTAGTTATAGATTAATTATACACTATTAGTGGTCGCATAGTAGTCGACATTCCAGCGCAATTCATTAATTATCATAATTTATAATTAAATCATTTTGAGCTCTCTGCATTCCTACTTCATATAAACCAAATCTCACTCACCTACGCACGCGCAATATGCTTAGAAAGGGGAACAAAGTTTTATCTATACGTAATAATATATTATGATGCCATTTCATCTAGTAAGGTCAGATTTATTCTGCGACCACTAACGCTGCAAAATGCTCGAAAAGTCAGCAAAAACAAAAACCTATAATACACGCGATTAATCCGGTTTAAAGTTGTTTTATTGTAAGGTCAGAAGCAATCGATTAATTACTGCGCAAATTGAGCGTGAAATTGTGTTATTATTTGTAAACAATTTAGCAGGTTTACACACACATTAACACGTAATTAAACACTCGATATATATCCACTTAATAAACTATTTGTTTTAACGCATGATACTGTTTACAAAGATTTCAAACGATATCAAATGGATTGATTGACAGGAAAATGTTAAGGAAAATGTGTTAATACCATATACTAGAAACCACTTAGAACGTAAAAGGCGTTCCATCACTACTCCGATCATGTGGTTATTGGATGTTGGAAAATGCCATCGGATAGGTGAGAAGACTGGACAATACTATTAATATATTAGAATACAATTTGTAACTTATTCTAAACAAACAACTGCCTCGTTGGTCTAGCGTTCCTAAGCGCGACTGCTGAGCATGAGGTCCTGGGCTCGATTCCCGGGTTGGGCAAAGTGTTATTGGGTTGTCCTATTAAAAAAATCTCGATAGCAGCCTGGAATTTGGAATTTGGTAGGTGGCAATAGGCTCACCACCTATTACATGGAACTTAATTACAGCATTGGTGGAATGTGGGAGTACTATGTGCACCTCTGCCTACCCCTTCGGGGATTATAGGCGCGTTTCTATGTTTTTTATGTTGTCTAAACAAACAGTTGACCTGTGCTATATTCATAGACCAAATTATAAAAAATATGCTTAATCATCTAAAATTACGTTAAGGACTCAACGGGAAAATTTGAACTTCTTAGTTCACTTCCAAATATTAGCGGTTTTTTTTTAATAAACTCTGTAATTGTCTATTTGGTGACCCTTTCAATATGCAAGTGTGCGTGTATCGCGGGGTAGCCTATTGATACAGCCGTGCGAACTTCACTATAAATTTCTAAATTGGCACGATTGTTTCATTTTTATGTACAAAGGTAGCATCACGTCGGTATTCTCCGTAGGGGGGAGCAGAGGTGTACACAGTTGCACACCGACATTTCACCTATGTCATTATAAATATGTTTAATGCAATAAATACGCGGTGAGTCTATTTACAACTTCGGGCTATTACTGAGAATTTGCTAACAGAAAAATGATCTTTGATGTTGAATGAAAAATGTCTACGCAACCATGGAACGACGCGTTGGCGACCGCTCGGCCAATAAGGCAGTATTATTTTTACACTACTACCTAAAAACAGGAGCGTTACCTTTTAGGGTTGATGTATGTTTGTGAGTTTCTTTATTCCTTTATAATTTCTATACGATAGTAATATCTTAGGCTTTCGTGACCACAACACATTATAATAAAACAACTTTTAACCGGATTAATCGCGTGTATGTTTCTGGTTTGGTTTTTGTTTCTACTGACGTTTCGAACACAAGGTGTCAGGCGTATTAACAGATATAATTCATTCATTCAAACTCAGAAGTCACGGTCGTTTTAAATTTAGAGATAACATTGTTCAATTTTCGAATTGTTCGAATTATTAACATAAACCCATAATACACGCGATTAATGCGGTTAAAAGTTGTTTTATTATAATATCTAAACGACTGTACCGATTTAGATGTATCGTTAGAATCCTTACATTGTCCCGGGTAACATAGGCTAGTAGGATTTAAAATATTAATATTGTAGATATGGTACACAAAAAGGTATGAAATTAAAAAATATAGTTCGCACATGGCAGGCGTGCTTTTAACTTTTTAATTTCATCTTATTCATTTATTTACAAAGATCAGGGGGTTAACTCTTGAAGTTAATACCAATTCCAATATTAAATCAGTGCCATAAAACAATTTTTAATATTAAAATAAATTTACCTAAATCATAGTTATCTTAATTTTAAAGCATGTCGGTTTATTATTATCCCGATTCTTTAATTATTTTAAAGACATTTTTGCATTTAAAAGTATGAACTGACATATTTCCAATGTCAATAAAGCGGTTTTATTTTCAAGAGTAAGCCTACAGATGTTGGATCTCGAGAAAAATGGATACTTTTAGCGATACTAGTAGCAACTATAACATAATGGATATAGTTAGCATAAATGCATAGCTTTATTTTGAGACATGGTGTAGTTTTCCGTCCAGTAATGGGAATGCATGAGAATCAGAGCGGGGTTAGCTGTTTACGCATGCCATAGGTGATCTAATAAGTGTTTTAAATAACTTGCTCCGATAAACTTCAACATTTGTTTGTTCATTCAATCATGATAGGTTAGTATTGTAAAAGCCTATGATGAAAAAGAGTAACCGTGGAGTTTCTTGCCCGTTCTTCTCCATAGGAATCTATACTTTGGAACGTGGCAACTAACTTCTGACAATTCAATAGTGCCTGTAAATGATTTATATAAAATAATTGATATTGATTTGATTTGGATAAGTGGCTTCTTATCTATACCTAGGTACTTACAATACTAAGCACAGATAGCCTAGTGGTGTGGCCGTTACACTGACAAGTTAAAGGTTGCAAGGTCGGATCCAATGCACGTACCACTGAGTTTTCGAAGACATGTGCGTATTTTAAATGAATTATTAACTTGCTTAAAACAGCGAAGGAAAAAATCGTAAGGAAACCGGTACACCTGGGAGATGTTCTTGGTGTGTAAAGCCATGTCAGCGACCTACACGTGGTTTTAACTCTGACACGAGGTTGTACATCAGCCATACGGCGATAGAGAGAGACAACAACAATAAAACAATACTAAAAAAATATCATCACTTTTGATTCTATTACTTATGAATATAATGTTTAATTGTTTGAGACAATTTAACTGTTAGCGTGACACCCTAGGTATATAATTATGTTTATATCGGCACCAAATAACAGATATTTGAAAGAAAGAAAGAAAAACTGCTTACTCTGGCACACAAAACAACATTATAGGTACAAATCAGAATCCACTCTTAAGACAAAGTAGGACAAAAAACGTTAGATGAAAAAATAAACGAATAAACGAAGTAAATGTTATAATAAAACGGCTTTTAGCCGGATTAATCGCGTGTGTTACTCGCGTGTGTTTTTTTTTCTGGCATTGGTGGTCGCAGCATGACGAGAGTAAATATTTGAGGTGTGTGCGTGTATTTTGTACAACATTTTCGATATATTGATTAACTATTTGCACTTACTATTTAATACCAAGGACAGCCAATAAACAAAAAGTTTCCACGAAATTCTAATAAACAGCTAGATAAGGTCTGTTCAATCATGCGTTATCATTTTATCTCTCATTGATTAACATACCGTGTTCTATTCAGCTTATTAGTTCCATATGGCACCGTTGATCGAAACTAGTATATCACAATGGTATTCTATTGTAAATAGTCTGTTTAGTCCACGAAGACGCCCCACTCTTTGTCTAAATCGCTACAGATAGTTGAATTTTGAAAACGCGCCCCACTCTTTGTCTAAACCGCTATAGATAGTTCAATCCACAAGCACGAGTCCCATTCTCTGTCTAAGTCGTAGTTCCGACCATGTAGCCGCTCCCCACTCTTTGTCTAAATCGCTACAGATAGCTCAATCCACAATCATGCGTCTCACTCTCTGTCTATGTCGTAATTCAGACCACGTAAACGCACCCCACTCTTGGTCTAAGTCGCTACAGACAGTTCAATTCACGAAAAAGTGCCCCACTCTCGACTCTCCGTCTAAATCGCTACAGATAGTTGAATTTAGAAAACGCGCCCCCACTCTTTGTCTAATCTAAAATCACTTCAGATAGTAATATCTTAGGTTTGCGCGATCACTACACATTATAATAAAACAACTTTTAACCGGATTAATCGCGTGTATTATTGGTTTTTTGTTTTTCCTGACGTTTCGAACACTTTGCAGCGTTCGTGGTCGCAGGAGGACTGCAAAGTTGTCACTACAGATAGTTCAGTTCACAAAGCTCTTATGCCAATTGCAGCACTTCTTCAATACTTCTCTATCAGCCTCCATCTCTGTAATCACTCCCGTTCTGGCTACATCATATTTCACACAATTTAGGTATAGTTTCTTTGGCCTTTCTATATTCTTGAAGCCATCCAGATTTACACTCAGAAAGTCCAAGGATTATAGACTAAAAATATCAGAAATGTGGGACAAACGTTCCACATTTACGTCACTTTAAAACTGTTAAATATATTTTTAAATAAGGTCTCGTACCTACGTAGGTACTATTGGGGTTAACGATCACTCCATATTGTAATTTTCCGACTGTACTGATTTTCCTCTTGTTCCTATTAAATTTCATGACCAGTAACATTTTATTTAGGTGCGAATAGTGCGCCCACGCACTGTTGCCCGTTTGAGTGAAGTAAACAGTTTTTATTATCATTTAGGGCACCCTCTTTCCATTCGTCGGTGTAAACAAATGCGAATAAACTCGACCAAGATGACCGGGAACCTTCTGTTCTATATACGAAATTATAACCAGCTCATAACTGTTCCACTACAAGACAAAGGCCTCTTCTCATACCGAGAAGGTACGAGCATTGATCACCACGCTAGCTCACTGCGAGTTGGCGATTTCAAACCATTAAGTCTAGATTTCCTCTCTCGATGTCTTAGATTAACTAAGAAAGTACGTATGAGGTTGAAAGGGACAATAGTACATGCCACGAATACATGATCGAACGGAGCCCAGTTTGACTCGCCACTACGCCTTGGGCTCAGCTCATGACTAAAGACTCGAGACGTTCGAGTTCGAAAATCCCGAAGAATGCACGTGATTAGTAACCGTTGAACAATAATTCATATAATATATAACAGTGATAGCCTAGTGGTATGACCGTTGGACTGACATGTTAAAGGTCGCAAGTTCCAGTACAAGGCACGCACCACTGTCTTTTCGAAATCATGTGCGTATTATAAATTAATTATCACTTGCTTAAAACGGTGAAGGAAAACATCATGAGGAAACCAACACACCTGAGAGATGTTCTTGATTGTGTGTAAATGGGTAAACACTAGGTTGTTTATCAACCACACGATAAGAAGAAGTACCTAAGAGTTCGCTAAGCATGAGCTAACGCTTTTCAAAAAAATTTCTGTAGCAGAAGAATAATTCATAAATTCAAATTCAAATTTAAATCTTTTATTCTGTAAATAGGTTTTTTTGGAACTCTTTTACAAGTCAAATTAAAAACAAGGAGGCGCCGGCTTTTCTTGTCTGACTGCCTCTGAGAAGAAAAGCCGAGACATCAGTATATAAGGCTATGTGAGCGTAATCATGTAGGGCGTCTGGAGTGGCCTTTTGAAGAAGATAAATAATTATACATATTAATGTGTCTGACTTACTAGTAAACAAATAATGATCAAAATAAAGCAATAAGTCTGTTTTGCCTCAATTAAACCGGTAATATACTAGAAAATAGGAATATAACTACTAACAAAAGTTATCTAATCCCCCACTGCATTCTCCAACACACCTTTTTGTTTCCAAATTTTGTTTGTATAACACAGAATAATGTTATAAATCTAGTGCGTAGTTTTATTTAGACTCTGTATTTTTTTATAACACTAGTGACCGCGCGGCCCCACCCACGCCACTGTTCAGCTCTCTAAATCTTTTATAATTTATAACACTCCACGCGCTGTGGAAATGTGATAAACTCAAATGTATTTGATGTTGCACGATATTTTACGGTTAATTAGAGCTCACAGTTAATATAGGGTATAGTTTAAAAGGCAGGTAAAAGATTTTACTCTGTTTTACATTCACTATAAAGTTAGTTGTTACAAAGTTATCATTTTTATGGTGATAAAAATACAGTCGCGGCAAATACTCCAGGCGCTCTGACCATCTCAGCCATCCCGACCTCTGCTCACTACCACGAATTCTTCTTCCACATTTTAATTCGTCTTTTAGTGACGTCATTGCTATCCATACAGTGCCTATACAGGTGATAGACTTGTTGTTTAATTGATAATAGGTGTCTGTGAAATATATGTTTGTAAATGTAGGTTTTTATTGAGTATTTTAGTTTTTCTGAATTTTGGTGTATAAATTGACGGGTACATATTTAGGTCCAAAATAACATACTTACTTAGTATTTGTTAAAGTTATGCAAACACATTCAACAAGAAATGATTCTGTTTGATTATTAAACAAAATAAAACAAAAGCACCTCCTAAAAGAATCACTCGCGTTTCATATTTAAATTTCATCAACAGACAACAAATTGCACTATCTATCCATCGTATCAACTCTATTGACCTTCTTTCTGCTGCAGCCCTGCGATCAGCGGCGCAACACTAAAATCTGAAATAGTTCGTGCGTGGGATGCATTGTAAGCACGACCTTACTCGAAATAGTGATGTGTCTACGTGATATCAAACAAAGTGTTAATTCATTATGTATTCTATTCTTTTCATGAAATATCAACCAACTTTTAAAGAAGTAAACGTCAATGCTAACCTTCTTTTCTCAGTTCTCTACATATCATAAAACAAAGACCAACGCTGCATCTGTCTTCTGTCTATGTACGTTTTCTTCCGTAACTACTGAATGAAACTTATTTGGGTTTTGTTTCAAGATAAAAAGTTTTATAGGTTTATGGATATTCATCCTCTCCTCTATATAAATCTAACTTTGCTGTGCCCGACAGGGTCCATAATTGTTTCTATTTTTCAACATACCAACTGTTATATGTACACATTATGGAATGCAATGAAGTATTGAGTATAATTATATTGTGAGGTAATTTATCGAATAGATTAATGATTATCTTGTATAACTTTCATATAATCCGAAAAACAAATAACAATAATTTTTAAAATCGTCGTATGTGAAGTGCCTACATATAATTTAGTTTTACTTTTTTCGAATTTTCATCAAGCCTGTCATAACACTATCCCCCTGCCCTTATCCCAATTTATTTGTGGTCATCGCAGCATGAATCCTTCTTCGACTTTCTAATTATTTTTGAAATTGTATGCTGCTAAAGTTTTGGCAATGTTTTATGGCCGGCCGCTTGCCTGACGTCAACCCTCTTTGGGAATGCTGTTGTTGGTGGTAACCGCCACCGATACGGTCTCCCTCTATCTAGCTATGTCACACCAAATGTTATGCATGCGCCAGGTTCTGATGTTATCCTACTCAAGCGAATCATAACATGTTATCTAATTAGCAAATAATAGATTATAATAACCTGCTAATAGCCATTATTTAGAATAAAGTCAATATTGAACATAAATATTAGTTTATGCAAATTATGTTTTAAAACTTCACACATTTACTTGTTGTTACTCAAATAAAGTGGATGTTTATGTTAATGCTTGTTTTATAGCAAAATAATTAGTGAGTCATTTGCAATTTGGATCTACAAGAAATAAAAAAACACCTATTTATTCATAGTAATATCTTAGGTTTTCGCGATCACTACACATTATAATAAAACAACTTTTAACCGGATTAATCGCGTGTATATTAATATATAAGGTCCTAATTTATTAGGTAATTTCCTTTTAAGAGGTCAATGTGTAAGTTATAAGGATTCATTTAAGCCACAATTCAAATTTTTACAACAATTATATTTTTTCTTGATGTTCGCCGTTCAAGGAGCAGTTTTCGTCTCGCTAGTACTATGTTAATTACAAATAATTTGTTATATCCATTTAATTCTTAGCTTAAGTGAATGTATTTGACTTATATATTACCCCTTTCAAAGGAAATTACCTAATAAATTAGGACATTATATAATATACTCTACACGTCCACCACCGACTCGGTGGCGGACACTGCACGGTCTAACAGCTCCTGGTGATGCCCCGTGGGGGGAGAAACACGTGTAGAGTACTTGGTGGTAGCCGCAATTTTCACCGCTTGCATATATTTGCGGGCGGGCGGGCGGTGCACAGGTAATGCATGACTACGATCGTGGAAGTAGCTAGATAATGTATTTATTTGCATCCACTGTAATGGACTTCCGCAAAGTAACGCTGGAATCTATTCAATATTATGCATTTTTGTTAAGTCAGCCCCGTACACCGCCGTACATCGATATCTGCAGAATCCTTGAACCCAAAAGGCGGAAACTCTGCTCGCTGTGCCATTAAAGTCGCGTGCCATTAAAGTCGCGTGCCACATAGTCAATATTAAAAACCAACAGAACATTAATTTATTAGCTTCTTGTATGACTAATGTGCCTAAAAACATAATTATGTGGGTGTTTTTTTAATTAGAACCACTACTATCTGATGACCCATTATGTGTAATTAATTTTGTAGGTATAATGTATTAAACCCGCACAGAACGATTTATAAAAGGTTAAGCTGAGCTTGCCGCGGTCGGTCCGTGGATGGGTGACCATCATTTTATACCGAGACCACTCCGTGCATCAGAGAGCACGTTAAGCCGTCGGTCCCGGTTATCAAATTAAGATCTATGACAGCCGTTACGGGTAGTCAGAGGCCTGAAAGTCTGACAAACAGTCATACCACGAGGTATCGTGTTACCCAGAAACTGGGTTGTAGAGGTCAGATAGGCAGTCACTCTATGTAAAATACTGGTATAAAGCTGCATTCGGTTTGACTGGAAGCCGATCCCAATGTAATTGGGATATGGCTAAGCAGAAGGTATAATTTATTAAAATTAATGATGTATTGACTGCTTCGTACTTTAGTGGTCGCAAGCGCGGCTGCTGAGGTTCTAAGTTCGATTACCGTGGGGTATCGTGGGTTTGTCTGTTAAAAAAATCATAGAATCTGTCCGGAGTTGTTTTTGCCTGGTGAATACACTCACTCCCTTTTACATGGGACTTAATAACTGCATTGTTAGTACACCCCTTTCACTCACGCTTTTCTCCCATGGGGGTAGGTAGAAACTACAGAATGCCACCTGCTACGATCCTTACTTAGCCTTTTGCTTCGTGTACAAATAGTACGGTTCTAATCCTTTCCTCCTCTAATCCATTCTCCTCTAATCATACAAATGTGATGCTACGTTATGTTTCTTTTCTGTGTCAGATTTCTCTGAGTCATCATCATTCTCAGAATCCTTGAAAGGTCAAACACCTTTGCAAAAAATACATTGAATCATTAAAACTATATTCCCACGTCGCCTTTGTGTGTTATCAAAAGATCTTGACGTATAATGAACCGTTCTTAAAGATTATTAAATACAAACAAGAGAAAATGACATGTCGTTAGTATTATAAGATAACCAGCCCATAACTGTCCCACTGCAGGGCAAGGGCCACTCCCCCACAGAGGTTCTGCCTTGTCGTGGTGGGGGGGGGGGGGCTCGAGTAGCCGTGGCTTGATCACCCACGGTGAAGCTAGAGGAACCCGAAGGTTGCGGGCCTTATGGCGGGTGTCGCAACTGCGGTGGGCTGCGGTGTCGTATGGGCGGCACCGCAGCTGAGGGATACCGCCGGTATGTCAGTGCGCCGCTCTCCCTACCTTCCGCGGCCTTGACGAGGCCGCCACCCAGAGATGGCGGACGTGGTGGGGTCGCAGGGGAAGAGGAGTGCCGGTATAGCGAAGCGCGGCTCTCTCTATCCTTTGCGGCCGTAGTCGCAGGTGGCGGGGTCACAGACCTGACCCGTCACAGGAGACCTTGGGCGTACGGACACGGGGTCGTCTGGTGCCCATTGCACATGGTCTCAGGTTATTGCGGCATGCCATGTATCTAGTGTGCCGCAGCGGGGTGGTGCAATATCCAACCGCGTGAGGGAGTCCGGCAACGGATTGCCGCGGGCGGGTTTGCGGTCGTGTGCAATACCGTTCCCACATCCTGCCCTCAAGCAGCTGAGGAGGTACACCGTAGAGTTTTAGTGGGTTCGAGTCCCACATAACCGCTGTCTCCCCGTGCCAGAGCGATATGAGAGGCACCACTCTACGTAAAAAAAATATCTTTTACATATATTCTCATACAGATAAGGCACGAGCATTGATCACCACGCTAGCGCACTGCGGGTTGGCGATTTCAGACCATTTTAGGTTTTCTCACGATGTTTTCCTCACCGTAGTTCTGTGATGTCTTAGAATAACTGAGAAAGTACAAGACATCGTTAGTATTATTCAAACTAAATAAAATATAGAATAATACAACATAAGGATGCCTTCATCATCATCTTTTGTCCATCCACAATAGGGCATTAGCTTCCTCATTTTTACGACATTTTTGCCTCTTTTAGTCCAGTCTTGTCCAAGTCTTCATTCGGTATATCCTCAACTCTTTGGATTTCCCACTCAGTATCCTTACTCTCAGCATGTTTTACAAAATAAATGTCTTTGTCTTTGTCTTTTTGTCTTTGTCTTTTTTGTCTAGAGATCTACTCCACCTACCATTACAACATGCCACAATTGCATGAATATTATAAATAATATATGGTCTAGTGGTCCCGAGTGCGAGCAGAGCATAAAGTCCTAAATCCGATTCCCAGGCAAAGTGCGATTTTTAGTGGTTTTTGTATTAGAATAAAAATTGCAATACGATGAGAACAGTTTATGCCGTTTTCATCGTGTTGCAATCGGCATATGTGGTCGGCGTAGCATGTCTTTTTAACCAACTTCCAAAATGAAGAGGTTCTCAATTCTATCTGTTTTTTTGTTTGTTAGATTGTTACGTGATTATTCCGCCAATTATGAATTAAAAGACTAAAAAAGTTAAAGACTACGTCGCAAAAATTATAATTAACCACTCCAAATTTAGATAATTTAACTGAAAACAACATTACTATATGAAAACGGTTGTCAACTTTCCTTATGTGCTAATTATACGATATACGACAAATATGTGGAAAAATACTTTATGTACAAAATATACACGTAGGTTACACGATCTAATGGGAAATTATATCAAAAATATGCAATATTTTCCTGTAATTAGGCGCCAACCAAGTTAATGTTGCTCAAGTCGCCAATATGCCTCTGACTAGGTCCCTCCCCCCTTCTCCCCTTCTTTGCTCCAGACCATCATCGTCACCCGTCTACAGAGTGACTCACTCAACCTCAACGATTGCTTACCATGTAAAATAAAATCAATTCAATATAATAATATATTTCGGTCACGGCGGCCTATCTCCATGGAGATTAGCCGAGTACGCAGGAGATATTATAGTGCACAAGTGTATGCGCAAACACAGGGGCACTCTATCTTCCTTCACTCTCATATTCCGATGGGACAGCAATCCGACACGACCGAAGAGAGATTAGACGCAGGACCGACGGCTTTACGTGCTCTCTGAAGCACGGGGGTGTCACACCACCAACTTCCTGACTCCGGGCTGCTACTTAGAATTTCCTAACAAAAAAACTCAATAACACTTTGCCCGACCTGGGAATCGACTCAAGGACCTCACGCTCAGCAGCCGCGCTTGCGACCAATAGACCAACGAGGCAGTCAATTAAATATACAGTACGAATTAAATGAGTGTATCCCTCTGAAGTCATTTACGAAAACCTGCTCGGTAGTCGATATTACGAACAAAACAGTAGTGCGCATGCGCGACAGGTGGAAAGCCTAACTTCAGAGGGGCACACTTATTTAAGGCGAACTGTGGGGTTACTTTTGAAGTTAATACCAATTCCAATCCAATTCCAATATTAAATAGACGCCTTAAAACGTCGCGTCATATTAAAATAAATTTATCGAAATTGCAGTTGCCGCAATTTTAAAGCATGTAGCTTTATTAGTATTCCGATTCTATTATGTATTTTTTAGACATATTTGCATTTAAAAGTTCGAACTGACATATTTCCAATGTCAATCGAGCGGAATTATTTTCAAGAGTAAGCGCTTGTCCCATCACTAGTGGCGAAGGTGCCGTATTTATAGTTTTTATTATGTTAAACTCACAATTTGCTCTAATTTTATACCGAATGCCAGAGAAAATAGAAATTAACATGTTTTTTGTACAGAAATACTTTGGATAATTGTGTTCTCATTTATTATCTTCTATTACCTACTGAATTACTGTTGTCGTTTGACGTAAATTAAATAAACGTGGAGTAATATTTGTATTCATTGCTTTTTAATGTATTTTCTTATTCTTGACATATTTTCGGTCCACTACCAAACTTTAATGTGCTTAATTAATTGTTAAATGATTATGATGTATTTGTTTTTAGTTCTTAGAAAAGTTTGGTAATTTTATGTACTAATTTATTGTTATCTACTCGTATGTATCTATATATTTATTTGACTCCCTATAATCATTCTTAAATTCATGTTTTTTTTTTTCGATATTCTTGCTAATCGTAGTTTTTTTTATACCATCTGTGATCACGAATAATGAAACGTCCTCATAACGTCGATAAATATTGACTTAAACTAAAAACGTTGGATAGTTTTGTAAAAATATATAAAATAAAAGCAGTTTTATGTTGATCGAAAATCAACGCTATTGTTAGGATTTTTAATAAACTTCGTTGTGAAACTTTTTTTTTTAAATCTCACTTTCTATGTCTCTATAATTCTAGTGACTTCTTTAACTTGCTTCTGAAAAAATTCTAGAGAATATCATCACACCTGAAAAATGTTCACGATGCTATGACAAGCCACGTTAAAACCATGACACGCGTATTTTGAACTGTGACACTAGAATATTCATTAACCATACGACAAGAACTCCTTTAGCAACCTCTAGATGACGTAATCTTAAACATTCGATAACAAAAAAAAAATATTCTTCAAAGCACCTTTCCAAAAAGGTCAAACAGACATCTAATGTCACCACGATAACGCGTGAACGAATTTCTATGCAAAATGTATTCAAGAATCAGAAATAAAGCGCTCTACACACGACACCAATCGTACACAATTGTAACAATAATAGATACGCATCACCGTCGGCGGCGGATTTGTACAACACTTAGTCACGCCGTCATGTTGGCAATCCCGCCAACACCTTTATAATAGTTATCATGGAATTATTGGTACGAATAAAATCTGAGTTTACACTATAGATTTCGGCCCACGAGTGTATGCGTATACGTAAAAATGAAACTCATGCATAGCATCAGACTTAGGTCCCCCAATTGGGGCAGGGCAGTGTGTCATTTTTTTTTTATGCATTATGGATCTACATTTGGCCACCAACTCGCCTGATGGTAAGCCATGTTGTGGCTGAGGATGGAACACGTAGATCCAGAAGAAATCTATTCACTCCAAAGAGAGTAGAGAAGGACTACATCCCAAACACGACTAGGTCGCTTCACGGCATTGTTTCGATAGGTGAGTGGTAACCAGCCGCGGCCGAAGCCTCCCACCAGAGTTGTGTTGCCTGTTTTGCACCACCCAGGGGCTACGTGTAGGGATTCCATTTTAAGGGTGCACTCCTACGGACGCGCGCAACTCAGCCCCCTAAAAAATAGATTTTTGAAGACCTTTCTGCAGAATAACTTTATGGCCCAGTTATTTCTCAGATAACAGTGGATTACATCGTTGCAATGATTTAAATTAGGCTCATACCTTTTATTAACTTAAAACACAGTTGTAATTTACATTGAACTATGAAACCAAGATGCGAAAACAAAAGCTTTTAATAGGTATACAACTGTAGTCGCTTTGGCCACCCCTAAACCAATGATGCAAATATAATGATGTAAAATTATAACAAAAGGAACATACTCAGAAAATATTGACAGTGCGCAGTAGTTATAACCACGTAACCTTTTACTTCATATTAGCACACAAAGACGGCAGATCCGTTGAAAAATAAAAAGTAAATATATCTGCCTAGCCTTTTCCCAATTACGTGGGGGTCGGTTTTTAGTCAAACCGGATGCAACCTAATACCAGTATTTTACATGGACCGACTGCCTATCTGACCTCCACAATCCAGTAACTGGGTAACACGATATCTCGTGGTATGACTGGTCGTCAGACTTTCAGGCCACTGACTACCCGTAACGGCTGTCATAGATCTTAATTTGACAAAAATAATAATTAAGTAATGAGCATAAAACAAAACCAAAAGAAAATACAAAAGGTAATTCAAAACTCGAGTATAACCATGTTTTTGTTTTTTCTTTCACCGATGTAACATAAATGTCTAATAAAGAGACAAAAGCAATAAACTTATTATGATACAGATTGGCTAGTCATTGAAGAGCCCTGTATCAACATTAACCCATTTCTTCAACAGACTTATAACTGTACACAACTATCGTACTATTAGCACTTCATCACTACCAATCTTGGCAGTCACTCTGACACCTAGTGATTCATCATGTAAATATTACATATTAGTTTTTGCCTTCGGCGTTACTTGTGTATTCATAATAAATGTGTCAGGATAAAAAAAAAAATGTCGCTTAAAGATAAATCTTTGAAAAGCATTCTTAGCGAACTACAAAGTTATAATATTAAATGGAAAAAGAATACGGTCGTGAGCAGGATTCGAACCTACGCCTCCCAGATAAATACTCCAGGCGCTCTGACCAATAAGCCATCTCTTGGCTTAGTGGTCAGAGCGCCTGGCGCAAGTTCGAATCCTGCTCACGACCGTATTCTTTGTCCATTTCATATCAGAACTTTAAAATTTCGGTTATTATATTACTGTCCAACCCTCGCAATTATGTAATAACATAACCAGCTCATAACTGGCCAACTGCAAGTCAGGGGTCTCTTCTCATACAGAGAAGTACTGGTATTCTGGGTCACTGTGGGTTGGCGATTTCAGACCGTCTAGGTTTCCTCACGAGATTTTCTTTCACTGTATGCCTGTCATTTTTGTATAGGTAATAGCTTTCGTGAGACACATTCATATTAGTTATTGTTCAACGGTTATTACTCACGTGCATTCTTCGGGATTGCCCGACTAGTTTCAAACTCGAGCGGAGCCCTTAGTCATGAGCTGAGCCCGCGGCGATGTCGCGAGTCATACTGAGCGGGCTTTCGAGTTCGAAACTAGTCGGGCAATCCCGAAGAATACACGTGACTAATAACCGTTGAACAATAATGATTATGTATGCCTGCGAAGTTGTAGATTAACTAAGAAATAATTATGATAATTAAAAAATATCAGTTGTTTAAACTAAAATCTGTGGCTGAAAAGCTCATTCCATATGTCTCTGATCTACATTTGCGCAAAACTCACTGTTTTAAATTGAAATAAGAAATAAATATAAACTAACACACTTTCGAATTTATAAAATATTTGTTAGATACGCGTCTGATATTGTAAAACGTAGGAGTTACGGACATCTTTTTGCCCGGACAGATATTTTTGAAGGGATCGTTCCAGGTGAATGCTGGAGTTCGCCAGGTGTCGCAAATAGATTATAGGTATAATAAATTCAAACGAAACTGTGTTAATTTGTTCCATAAATATCTAAACCAAAAACTCTGTGCTAAAAAATAATCTACATTAAAGTTCGTCACTATCTTTATTAACATACATATCATCACGCCTGTATTCTCCTAAAGGGGTTGCAGAGGTGTACACAGTTGGACACCCACATCCATAAGTATTGTTATTAAGTCTCATGTGGTCATGATGGTGAGCCTATTAGTAAGTTAAGGTACAATTCCAATCTCCGGACTGCTGTTAAAATTATTCATTAAAGAACCCTTTAATGAATAACCTTTAACCTTCTCTGGTATTCTTAGTTTTTAGTACAAAAGAGCGACCTGAAACGCATGAGTATTAACTTTGGCGCTAAATTGGTTCACATTGATGCGGTAATCATTGCCTTACAGAAAATAGCGTGTAGGTACACAATAACATAACAAACTGTTCGCAGTCTTTATTAACATGTTTACTGATGTAATTGAACAGTTTGCTCAAGAGGAATATCGTGAGCGGTATATTGACTTGCAGTGTTAATGTTAAATGCATCTGACCTTGACTCTGAGATGCTGTCAACTACATGATGACAGGATAATCATGTGTTTACATAAAGAAATGGATTAGGATTGTTATCTTTTGTGCAATACTCGAAAGATACATCATCTTGATATAGGAAATGCGAATGTTTTTGGATGGAATTCAGAAATGTGTAAGATTATAGATATATTTAACGTGATGCGTAAATGTAAGCAGTGATAGCCTAGTGGTATGCACGTTGGACTGACAAGTCAAAGGCGCAAGTTCGAATCCAAGGCACGCACCACATTTTAAAATCTCAACAAATTCTTATTTATATTACGAAATCATGACAATTCTAAGTTTCGGGCTGCTACTGAGAATTTTCAGAAGACCAACGTGAATTCCATTATAATAAGGACATGTACAGTTTCATTTGATTGACAGGCTGAGTTGTCTGCGTTCGTAGGAGTGCACCCTTAAAATGAAATCCCTACACGTGGCCCCTGGGGGGTGGAAAACAGGCAACACAACTCTGGTGGGGGAGGTTTCGGCCGCAGTTACGACTCACCGGACGAAGCCATGCCGTCACCCTTATAGGGACTGAATTGATAGCAATAACGTCGCCATAAGACGTGTTCAAATATGGAAGAAGAATTCGCGGTGGTGAGCAGAGGTCGAGATGGCTTAGTGGTCAGAGCGCCTGGAGTATTCATCCGAGAGGCGCAGGTTCGAATCCTATTCGCGACCGTATTCTTTTTCCATTTAATATAATAACTTTAGGTTATATCCTTCTTTGAGCAGCCATTAATTGGTCTAAATGGGCTTCAATTGAATACAATCTGTACGTCTGATTATTGTGGCTACTTTTAGGGTTACGTACTGAAAGGGTGCAAACGAGACCCACGTCGTCTGACCAAATTACACACATAAACTCACGCCTTTTTTTACATTTGGGTAGGTAGAAACTATAGAACTGCTACCTGTTAAGATCCTTACATACTCTTTTTGCTTCGTCCAAGTTCATAGACGTGCACTTGTTGTGAATACTACGCACTTGACCTTTTTGGAGGACATCACCAATAAGATCAGTGTTTATCCTTCTAAGGCGTCCTCTATCTATATCTGTATGATATGTTTGTTCAAATAATATTAAAAATAAAAAGTCCATATACGATGAAGCCTATAGGATCCTTATACAAAAGCGAATTTTCAATTAATTTTCTAGCCGCTTTATCCCAATAGTTATATATACATGTAAGTCTTAAATAGTTAAATAGGTATTTAGGTCAAATAAATTAGAAGATGAATTAAGAGTGGCTAAAAATCATGTCGATGATAAAACTTAAAATTATTTTAGTGCATATGTCGCACATGGATTGTAGAATCCACTGTTTTACAAAATCTCTAGCTGCTTTACAAAACAGTACTGTTTTATAAAACAGCTGAACAACGTTCAGCTGGATTGCCATTGCGATACGTTTAACAAAACTGCTACCCACCTTTAGACGTAATGCAGAATGACATATCTACAATGGGACAGGTTTGTTTATTGTATAGGTATATTAAATGGATAGTCACCATTCAAGTTAAAAAGCGATACTGTATTCTGATTCGACTTTCCGTGGCTGGGTCGACGGAGCCCCGCTTCGCGGAGCTCCTATTTTTGGGACTGTAAGGTTAGAAAAAACCTTAACACGAAGTGGATGGGGGGCGGGCTGTTCGCTCGCTACGCTCGCTCACAGGCCCCTGTCATCCTCTTCGAACCTAACCTGTCCGTGTCGGGGTACGCGAAACTCCCGAGCTCGCTTCGCTCGCTCATGGATCGATTTCGTTTATTTTCTTTCATAATCCCGATATATTGTCGACTATTATAGTGGTTTAGTATTAACGTCATTCAAAATTTTCATATCTTTTTTGCTATTGACAAGTAAAATAAAGTTAGGTTATTATTGTTAAGACATACAGAGCCATATGCGACAAAATTTCGAACTAAAATCAATAATCTGACAGTTCATGTCACACTGTTTCACATAATCTCTGATCGTTGACTCGCTGCATTGATAAACGCAAAACGTTCATTCAATTCTGTGTGTTATATTTCAGTAATTATGTAAAACCGCTAAACGTCGTTCAGCTGTTTTTCATAACAGTACTGTTTTGTAAATCAGCTAGCAGTTTTGTAAAACAGCTTATTCTACAATCCATCTGCGACACATACAATAATCAACATTAAAAGGTATACTGCAATAATTTTGGTATAAAACTTCAGTGCACGAAACTGACACGCTTTTGGTCGGTTTTTATCAAGTACACAAAAATACTAGTGTTAATAAATTGTAACTGATCAGACTAACTTCTCATACATTTAATTCAATCATGCAAGCTTTTGTAAAACTCTTGAAACCCTTAACATTCTAACACTTTAATTCATCCTTCTCCCCAATTAGCTAGAGAACCATTACATTGGCAAATTGTTTGATAATCCACTAACATATTGGGTCTGTGTTATCCCAAATGAAGGTAAAAGAGCGCGTGGCAGATCACCAATGCGTTGGACCGACCAAGTCAAAACTGCTCTCAATGGTCCACTCCATGAATGTACACGAAAAGCTTCAGTACGGGAGGAATGGCGACGGACTGTGAACTGTGAACACCACCCCTGATGTGACGACCACGACTACTCTGCCAAGAGTGTAACGACGAAGAAGAAGAATCCCAAATGGTGAAGATGTCGCAACACTAGCAAATAATTTAGTGATGCGAATGTGTAACAATCCCGAGTGGGACGCGGCTGGATATAGATACATTTTATTTTAAAACAGTCGTAACTAAAGTGTGAAAAGTTCAGATTTTATATACTATCTCGTTTTAAGTTAAAGATGGAATCATTCGTAAAGTTAAATAATACGGGAATTGCAAAAAATCTCAAATTAAATCAGTGTTCGCAACCGTACGATATCGTACTTATACGATAATTTCATGCCTACGGACGATGTACGATATCATTATTATCGTACGGAGATGGTACTATAATTTTCATTAAAGTCAAACAAATATATTAATTAATTATAGTGATATTTTGAAAAGTACGTGAATTTTGCTCCATGTAATTAATTTTAGCATACGCAAAAATATTGATAACACATTTAATACGATTTAGTTTACTCCATGTACGATAATTCTACGGTACTGGTACGATAGTTGTCTTGCACTGAGCACACTTACACTGAATTAAATTGTGATTAAAAACAAACTACGTAAAACTTTATCTAATGAACGTTTCGTTTTATTCCACTAATTGAATTTTAAAACTATACGACGGTTAAACAATTGACGGTTGGTCGCTCTACTTTTAGATATAAAAATAAAAATCTAAAAATATAATTTTATAGGATTCAAGATACCCTGGATTTACTGGGTTTCATTGCGAAGCTTATGCAATAAAACCGTTCCATTACGATATTTTCATGATGTAAATAAGCCCCGTTTATCATACAAAGCGGGTAAGCATACTAGACGTCCCGACGACGACCTGTAGAAGGCCGAGTGCGAAGCCGTTAGATACACGCGACCTAGAACTGTACCTTGAGGGACGCCTCTGTCAAACAATCGACGATTTATGAATTTCTGATATTTGTGACAAAATTTGACATTTAGGTAAGAAATATGATTGCAGATAGGAAGTACCTACATAATTTTTTATTCTGTAAATAGGTATTTGCAAAACTTTATCTTCAAGGTTCTAGCATTTCGTATCTGACAACCTCTGAGCATTCAAAGATCAAGATCTCTTTCAAAGTCCAGCCATAACTGTTTATGGTTATGCGAGCGTAATCATGTAGGGTGTCTGGAAAGGTCTGTTGAAGAAAGAGCTAAAACAATTTCAAGTTCACCAGTTCCAATTGACGGCACACACGCATCAGTCATAACAGCATTTGATATGGTATATTTACCCACTTTTTATTATAGAAAATGGTTAGGCAGAAACAAGACGTCGCGATGATTTATAGTTCAAGTCGTGAGCCATTAGCTATACGTGACCTAGTACGGTACCTTGGGGAACGCTTCTATTTATTAATGGACGGTTTATGTGTTTCTGATATTTTAGAAATTACACATTTATATAGGTTACCATTTCGAAATTGGAAAAGGCCTGACAAAAAGCAGGACATTTGAAATATAAGTTTGGATGGAAGATTAGCACGGAAGATTTATCAAGAAGTTAATTATCTTAAGTTTAATTAATAGATACAGACTAGTTAAATAAAGATTGATAACTCATTTATTACGTATAAAACGTGAAAATATTATTTTTTACACCTAACGCAAAAATCCGGCCAAAGCCGAACAGAAGGCCGAAACGCTGAACATGTCCGTACAAATCCGGACAGATGGTGACCCTATTCATATAAAAATATTTCATACTCACTATACGTTTTTAATCATTTGATTATGAGGGATAAAGTTTTTGCCACTTCGTTAGACGTTAGGAAGTAACACAAAAGTAGTTTATTAAGAGACAGAACGCATTTTTAATGATTTTCGTGATCCATATAAATTAACTTATTTATTATTTCTGTTTCCTAGTATTACTATCAGTTTAGGTGTTCATAGACCCTTGACAGACCTTGACAGGTATGCTAATCTATAGCAATAATAATTTCTTCCTCTAAATTAAAAGGGTTATCTACATAAACAATAGCTGCTTGGTATTCATTCAAAGCCATTCTTATACCATCGTAATTTCCATAGTTATTATTATCTCCTCCATTGATTATTATATTATAACATCATAATAAATCGCATACTACATAACCCAACAGGTGATCGACTTGTTTTGATTTGACTGAAACATTACAAATACTGGGAACTGGGGAGATTATCTCACAAAAATAACTGTTGAATCATACGTGCATGACCAGCGGCATGTCATTTTGTTTTCCCTGTGTATTCTTGTAAACGTAATATATTATGAACACGTTTATTTATTTGGAATATTATAAATTATATTTTTGAATATCTAGGATACGTCTCATGCGTGTTAGCAAGTATGAAGTCCTGGAATCGATTTCCAAATTGGATAGTGTTATTGAGATTTTCTTTTAGGATAATCTCAGAAGCAACCCAGAGAAGAGATTACTTCATTGTTATTACGGTCTCGATGTTTGGAATTGTGCCCGACAAATAGCAATAAGCTCACCGCTTATGATAAGGGACTTAATAACAGCAACGGTGAATTGTGGGCCTACTTAGTCTAGCTCTGCTCAAGGAATACAAGCGTGCTACTATGGTGCTATATTAAAAAATTCAAAAAGCATATTCCCGGCATAGTTAGGGTTCAAGCTACCGGTAAATTTGTAGAACAAGACAAAATTAATATGAAAACTTTTAAAAGCAAGCCTGCCTTGTTTGTATATTTTATTTTATTTCACACCTTTTCGTCTACCATAGACACATTTTTTTTTTCTTTTTTAATCTTAGCCTATGTTACCAAATATTTTTAGAGTCCGATTGGTGAGCCTAAAATGCACATTCAAACTAATCCATATATTAACTGCAGTTACACTTTTCACAGAAAATTCACATTTATTCAATATTTTACTATTACCCCGCGAAAATCGTAGACCAATATTTGATATTTAAAAAAGTATTTAGAAGTATCACTACGGATTAACAGTAAGATACTGATTGTAATTTCCATAATTTCCATTACTAATGAGCATTGCCATGAAGCAATTTTCCAAAAACATAAAAAATTACTTTCTAAAATAGCTGAAGTACAATTTTCCTGTAATTTTTTTCACGACATTAACTTTCCCAGAATTACAACAACAGCTGTTTCTGCGTCCATTATTAAACATGTATTTTATTACGCAGATATACCCGTCAAAAATGTCAACTCGTGTGTCCCAATTTTTAAACTTATTCAAAACATTATTTGGTTTTTGTAGAACGCAAAAAATAGAGCGTTTAATACTCTGTTTGGTGAATTATCTTTAAGGTTGAGAAAGTACACTTTAGATAGGTGAAAATCCAAAATCAAATTTTCATCTGAGCATCTCCATGCATATCCAGAAAGCATATTAATCAGTTGGTCCTATCTGTTGTCAAGAAATATCAGTCATAAACTAAAGTGTTCTCAAAAAAGGACAAGTCAGAAGCAACCTAAACCGACGAGCATACATGAAGAGGTTAATGAACATAGATGACGCGAAAGAGGTGTGTCAGAATCGTAGCAATTGGAAATCAATAGTCTCTGCACCCAAATGGGAAATAGACGAGATTGTATATACGAGTATCTTTAAATAAATCAGAGGTGTTTTCGAACAATTTAGAAGCTTCTAATCTAACTACATAAAAGAAAAAAGAAAATGAAAACTGAAAGATATAGTTCAAGATAAATCTTTGAAAAGCATTAACGTATGCTTAGCGAACTCTAAAGTTATTATATTAAATGGAAAAAGAATACCGAATTCGGTCACCTGTATAGCGACTGAATAGATAGCAATAACGTCGACAAAAGACGTGTTAAAATATGGATGAAGAATTCACGGTGGTGAGCAGAGGTCGAAATGGCTTAGTGGTCAGAGAGCCTGGAGTATTTATCCGGGAGGCGCAGGTTCGAATCCTGCTCACGACCGTATTCTTTTTCCATTTAATATAATAACTTGAAAGATATAAGTTCAAGAAGAAATTGCTGTTATAAAAGCAGATGCTAGCTGTTTACAAATGATTCCGAAGGATTTACAGTCGGACTCGTAAACACTCGGTATTTATAACTGCCTATTTTGATGTTCGTTATTGTTGTGCTTTAAATTTTATCGGTTTGGCCTTCACAGCTGTTATACAGTTTTTGCTTTTCACCAAGTCTTATGATGACGAGATTACATAGATATTAATGTGGGTGATAACACTCAATATTAGCGATATCATAGGTCCGTTATTGGTTGATAAATCTAATCATTGCAATTAGGGATTTTCCTCCAATACAAGCACATAACTTTCGCTTTCCTGTTGTTGTATGTTTATCACAGTTTAATTGTATACCAAAATATTTGGCAACATTTTCCTCAGTGGAATTGAAATGGTATTCAAAATTTTGAACTTTAAACTATAACGGCCTATCCTAAGATTTATTTTAAACTATAACACGTTTTAACTTAAATCCATTAAAGTAAAAGAAACGTATCTTCAGAATTAAGTGTCACCGATGCTTTTTTATTAAGTTTGTATTGATTTTCAATAAACCAATTCATATTTCTGCTAATGTCATTGCAGGAAAGGTCATTGAGGCGGCTCTTAAATTAATGGAAAGAACAAAATTAATGTTACCTGTATACTCGTTTAGTGATGTAAACAAACTGATAACTAAATATCCATACGTATCAAAATAATCTACTTCACAATATAAAGTGTCTATTTTATAGTCAACTTCGTTAATAAATGTATCGTCACATTGAAGTAGCGAAGCAGATGTCCATAGGATCTTATTGATTAGATGCACACTCCTCTAAATCACGCAAATGGTTTCAGTATACACTGATTAGTTCCAGATATGCTACTTGTTAGAAAATAAACTGCACATGTTTATCGTTTTTAGAGAGTTTAAGAGGTTTAGTATCCTTTATTTTAGTATAAATATGAACAAGTATTGAATCCCCTTCAAAATAACATGTCAATATTAATCATGTAGTAACATTAATAAACTTATCGATTTAGTTATCGATTATATCATTATTTTATTTGGAATATACAGTGATATCAACGATATTTCCTATTTGAGTCGACAATCATTATTAAAAATATTTCCTTAGATAAGTACTATAAATTATAGTTTCTTAAAATTTTCCTAACAACAACGCATCTTAAACAAACCCGATCAAAACAAAAATTTTATACGTCAAACTGGAAACTCCTTAAAAAACTCGAGCGCTCAAATTTCACAAACTCTATCAAGACTCAAGACACCGTTCTAAACTTAGACATTACTGGCGAAAACTCCAGCGCAACTTGTCAAAACACCACATAAAATTATGAAAATATTCAACTTGTTATTATTAACTTAACAAAAATAAGTCGTAAGTATATAAGTTTATAAACACTTACCATCGTTGAGTCAGTTTACACGTCTATCCAGTGCGGAGTTATGTCGCGGACTGGAGGCGACCGCGAGCCGTCGGCGGGGGGACCACCGGTCTCTTATCTCACAATGACGTAATCCTTGCATTCGCGATGCACGCTCGGTTTGCGCGATGTGTGCCGATGTTGTCGAAGAAATTGGATCATTTAGCACAATATGGGACTTTTTGTATAAGGGACAAAGCATGTATGGAAGGTAATTAGGGTGGTTAAGAAGCCGCAATCGTTTTGGTGCCTCATGTTTTTGTTTGCAATTTATTTAGAAGTGAATAGGTTCGGTGTTTAAAAGAAACTCCTTGAAGGATGGAACTGAATATTTGTTAAGTTGATAGCAGTATAAGGGATAGTCAATTTTGTGGTCACCCACCAAAGTATGCGATGATATGACGGCAATATTTGCTCACAAAATTTTTCAGGATCTCATGAGCCCATGCTTGGCCTACTAATAAATAATGATAACTCATCACCATGACAATATATCGGTACTACAGTTTGATCAGAAGTGCTGTACCGCCCTGTAGGAGGTTCCGCAGCAGGAGGCGGATGCAGTAGCCCGTTAGGATATGTTTACTTCCTGCTGAGGCTGCCACAACGACATCTTGTGTCTTTTCTAACGGACCATATAAGTCAAACGGTCAAGAGATAAACAAAACAACAGAAAACAGAGTGCAGTGAACGGCACAGCACTTGTGGTCAAGCTATACTTATTCTATGTCGCATAGCTTTTAGTTCTCTCAAAGAATTTCATTCTATTTTCAGTTTCAATTTTCTCGTTAATACCATTTTTTTATTAGAATAGCTTAGTTAGCAGAACGCCTGGGGATCCGAGGGGTGCACAATCAAATCCTACTCAAGACCGTATGTTTCCTTTCACAAACATTTCATCGATAAAACTAATCACAATGTTTTTGTTCACAGACTGTGCCTGATCGGTATGAAGTGACAAGACTACTCAAACAGCTGTGCAGTGGAGACGCAGCGGGGTAATGTATCAATACTATCTGTTAAATTTAAAAATAAAGATTATGCAGTAATAGTCTAGTGGTATGACCATTAGAGTGACAAGTCAAAGGTCGCAAGCTTGAATCGATGGCACACACCACTGACTTTTCGAAGTCATGTGCATATTATAAATGAATTATCACTTAAAACGGTGAAGAAAAGTATTGTGAGGAAACCAGCATACCTGATAGATGCTCTCGATGGTGTGTAAAGCCATTTCAGAGGGCTTTAAACTCTGACACTAGGTTGTTCATCAATGAGAGAGATTATAAAAAGACTTGACCAAGAAACCATCAAAAAATTATTTACCCTTATAATATATTTATAAAGATTTATATATTTTTTTTTTTTTTTTTTATTAACATTCCAAAACAAATCGAAGAACTTATACCCATCTGATATACTAAGTTATCATTTAACACATCAAAACATCAGGTTAGACCGGAAGCCGACCCTAACGTACCAGAGAAAAGGCTAGGCAGACTGATATTAATTTGGCACATTTTAAGCATACCTTCCTAAAATGAACAGACTATAGATCTAATTAATTAGACTTGGATACTGTCTCTCAGCACTTGGGGGTATTAGAGTAAGTATGGCATCATCTATTCAGAGTGACACTAACGCCAACAGCCAAACAGTTTCCTCGAGGTTTTTGTTTGCAGCAGCCTGCTACCAAGTCGACGAGCTAATTTGTGGAAAAAAGCTTTTCAACGGGACCAAAACTAAATAAAAAATAATAACCTTTACTACTTGAAGAGGTACTGAAAGAAAAAGTAAATATTAAGCCTATAACAATTTACCAATCTTTATAGGTTTGCTGACTAGAAACAGAACTGATTTACTTAGAGGCTATTATTTCGACACAAAAAACATTAGAATTAGTATTAGATATGGATGACAGAGCAATGATTAGACGCACCCTACAACTGCCTACAATAAACCTTGAAGATTACGTATAAAGTCTATATATTTGTTCTACTTACAAGGTAAACAGTGATATGGAAACGGATGTGACTAGATCTATTAATAATAATGGAAATTGATTCAAAACGTCGTCAAAAACAAGTTAGACACAAAACTTTAGCAGGCAATTTCAAATTATGGCAGTCACTATAGTGATTACTATAACTGTAATAGAATTTTCTTTTTCTTTTGCTCACCGAAGCATGTGAAGCCGTCGGTCCAGCACCTGATCTCTCTCAGGTCGTATCGGATTGTCGACCCATCGGACTATGAGAGTGAAGGAAGAGGGAGTATACCTGTGTTTGCTCGTAAACTTGCGCACTATAATATCTCCTGCGTACTTGGCTAATCTCCGTGGAGATTGGCCGCAGCCGCGTGACCAAATTTTTGGTCGGGAGTCGTTTTTCATAATATAAGTTTATAAGAAGATTCATCTAATAATAATAGTAAATTAGTAACAGTAAGTTTGATGTACACGGCTGTGTTTATTTCGAAAGGGAATTTGCAGCGAGTGATAAAATTGGAACCTACAACATTTCTACAAGCCGAGCGATACACCAACTTCACATTAAGCTTCTATCCAGCTATCCAGCTTCTATCCAGTTTCTATTCAGCATCTATACATCTTCTATTCAGTGTCTATACAGCTTCTATCCTTTTTCTATCCACTTTCTATTCAGCTTCTATATTCATCTTCTATTCAGCGTCTATCAAGTTTCTATCCAGCATTTATCAAGCGTCTATCCAGCGTCTATCCAGCTTTAATCCATTTTCTATTAAACTTCTTTCCACTTTCTATTCAGCATTTCTATCCTTTTTCTATTCAGCGTCTATCCAGATTGTACTCAGCGTCTATGCAGCTTCTATCAAGTTTCTATCAAGCTACTATCCAGCTCTATCCAGCTTGCATCTAACTTCTATCTAGCATCTTTCCATCACCTATTACTTTTCCATTTAGAATCTTTAAAAAAAAAAAACTTAAGAAAAAGGAAAACAGTTTTGCTAAAGCCTCAGTAAAACTACTTTTAAGTAAAATGTTTAAAGTTGTTTGTTGCGTGACAAAGGACAGTAAACAACATAATTATGTCATAAAATTACTAGAAATGGGTTTCCTTCCTGCTTGCCAACATGTTTTACATTTGTTTCAATTCGTTGATGAACTCATTCGAAGTACGTGGCTAAAGGTTAACGTTAATAACTTCGCGATATGTTACTTTGTTCGAAAATATGAGTAACTGATATTTACCAACGGTAAAAAGAAACCTAAGTGAATATAGGTACTTTATTTATCAGTTGGTAGACATTTCAACTAAAATAGACATTTCAACAGTGTCTCAACATCCAGATAATTCTGTATAAGGTTTTTGTGATGTTCCATGATGTGTATTTCATGCGTACCTTTTTGAAAGAAGTTATACCGAAACAGATTTTTTTTTTCGATTTAAATGGTATTTTTCTGGCTGTCTGTGCCAAGACACGTTGTTTTTCGTAGATTTTGACGTGAACTAAAGAAAAATTAAAATAAATTTATATAGAATAGGTATCATATTATATTTTTTTGTGGGAAGTGTTAAACCTGCGACCCCCAGATAAATATTCCAGGCTCTCCCGACCTCTCCATACTATTCCGACATTTCTTCCTCATTGAATACGCTTTATAGTGACGTCATCGTTATCTATTCAATCCCTATACGCAATTAACAATGTATGCTCAAAGAATGCAATAAACTCCAAAATTAACACGTACTCACAGACTATACATGGGTTTAAACACTTTATTATTGAAACCAATTAATTAAACCATTCAACCGCTACACCTTTATTCGGGCTTTCATTAACTATACCTTGAGTAACGGGCGCAAATTCTTCCGACTCTCTCTATTTCTAAAGATTAGAGGAGGACAGAGCTAAGAAAAAGTTTTAGAAACATGCCCCTCCCACACATTGTCCGAATCTGGTGGTGTGACTAATTACACCCAACGAGATGAGGTGTAACACGACTTTTGATCGTACACTCTAAATTTGGTAAAGGATTACGGTGTGGGGTTCCGTAGAAACGGTGTTAATGACATCAAAACCCTGAATCAGCTTTGAGATATTTGAGGAAAATTGTCTTTGAAATCAAACCCTCTGGAATAGTTTGTCATCTATTTAAGAAAAAAAAACCTTTTTGTTTTTGATAGACTCATGATGCGTCATTATTTGTGGAATGACTCATTTCATTTTCTATTAATTCATTTTCTTTTGCACAAGAAATAAATCAGGGTGACTCTTATTAAGTAAAATACATAACGTAGCATTATTCCTATTAACCGCAAATTTATCTGCTATAATACTCCCAGATTTCACCTATCACGTTATTAAATCCAATACCATTAACCGATCACAACTCCAAACTGCGCGCGGCTGCTGAGAATTCCCTAACCGAAAACTCAAATAATATTTCGCTCGACCTGGAAATGAAACCCAGAACCTCACGGTCAGTATCTGAGCTTGTAACCACTAGACTTATACTTTCAAAATATTCTCGATCTGTAAGCCCGTGTCAGAGACATACGAATGGTTGAAACTCTGACACTAGGTTTTTCACCAACCACACGATAAAAATACGAAGACAGCTACAAAACAGTAATATTTTAGGTTTTCGCGATCACTACACATTATAATAAAACAGGACACGAACGCTGCAAAGTGTTCGAAACGTCATGAAAAACAAAAACCAATAATACATGCGATTAAAAGTAGAGCTACAAAATAATTAATATTTCCAGAGACGGAACCTCAATTTAGAACGATCGACAAGAATGAAGCCGTAAGCGCCTTTTTTGTAAGGAAATCACTTTATCCAAATAAAAAGTAATTGTGAAACGTGTAGGCTGATCCGGTCGAAGTGAGCATTACTTAGCACATGACAAACAAATTACTCCCACTGAAGTTATAGTAGATATCAATTTTGTGATGCCTGGAGGCTTAGAGACATAATTAGGTTATTTGGGATAATAAAACAAGAAAAACAAAGCTATAATTATATAGGAAACTATGTTTTATTGACAAAAACAACCATATGATGTTTTATTTCTATTTAACTTGGCCCAAAAACTAAAATACTACTGTTTTTAAGTGAAAACTTCTTTGGGCGCATTGAGCAATTTTTGGTAGGGGAAAATCCAATAGGTTTGCGCCACGCGTTAATAAAACGTTAATAAAAAAATAAAGTATTAAATTTTCACTACTACCGGTAGTCTTTTTTTTTTCAAATTGACGGGCAAACCGTGCGGCGTTTCCCATAAATTCAAATATTTGTACGTACATGGCTGTAGAGAAAGCTTTTTTTTTATACGTAATGTCGTCAACCGTATTAGAACGATGATGAAGTTGAAGGTAATGGAAATAGAAGTATAAAAATACCAAAAGTTATTATATTAAATGGAAAAATAATACGGTCGCGAACAGGATTCGAACCTGTGCCTCCCGGATGAATACTCCAGGCGCTGTGACCACTAAGCCATCTCGACCTCTGCTCACCACCGCGAATTCTTCTTCCATATTTTAACACGTCTTATGGCGACGTTATTGCTATCAATTCAGTCGCTATACGGGTGACCGAACCGACACGACTAACTTTGCAGTTAATACAATGTCGTAAAGAATGCAATTACCTTAATAATTCAAGATAAATATTTGAAAAGCATTAACGCATGCTTAGCGAACTCTGAAGTTATTATATTAAATGGAAAAAGATCGGATTCGGTCACCCGTATAGGGTCTGTGAAAGACACCTTCAACTGTAAAGCTACAGAAAAAAAAATGAATAATACAGCACTACTCAATAAAAGTATTTTTTGCATGGCGCCACGCATATATAACCATCTGCCTAGATCAGTCCTCGAGATAGCAGATATTAACATATTTAAGAAAAAAATTAAAACATTGAATTGCTTTTAAATTTGAATTTCTAGGAGATAAATTGTAATTGTTATGTAATAATAATATCCATAGAGTTCTACTAACCTCAATGTCATATGTGTTTCTAAAACCGTTTATCTGTACAATATTTGCTATTAGTTTTGCATGCCTTATGGTAGGATATGGTCAATGCACATTTTGTTAATTAGTTTAAGATCTCCATGTACCCATATTCGCAAACAAATAAATGAATTGAATGAATTGAATTGAATCATTATTAGACTTTGTCATCAAAATCATCCTGCATGTTATTTCAATTTATTTAGGACCAACAATCACAAATAACGATGTTATCTTGGATTTTCCAAAAAGGGAAACTTTTACTGCAAATGAAAGAGTATCGTTTTAAAAAAATCCTTTGATAGTATACGTGTTTAAAGACCTAGGAAGGCAAGATCCCCAGTCTGCGTAAACTATAACTATTCTTTTCCCCGTTCATTAATCTTACACAATCGTGTACCAGGACAAACTATTAACAAACTGATACGAATCAACATTAAAACATGATACTAACAATTCCTTGGAAATCTCATGAATTATATCTCAAACGATAATCCATATGTATCTAATCCTTAAGATAGGCTACACACGGTAAATTCCGTTAATAGTACATTATTTTTAATTGTGTAAGTTCGTAAACAACCTAGTCTAATCTGAGAATGCTGAATGAGTGCGTACGCTATGAACTTGGCCTCTATTTTCCATTCAAGGGCATTTGGTGACCTGAATGCGTTATCGTGGTTCTGATTATTAACTGATGATTTTGTTTTACGGTGTTTTACCTTCATGGGATTTCACGTATGTGCTATCAATACTGTGCTACTTTTAGATTTGGATTTTTGGTCTCAAATCAGCATGTTTTCGGTAGGCTATGAAAATAGGTATCTTTCGCCACCAGTTAACAGCACAGTTGCTATTTATGGTCACAACAAGAGAAGGCAAAAAACCTGTTTTCACAACATATTATATAATTTTAAACAAAAAATAAAAACCGCCTTCAAAAATCTACTACACTAAAAAGTTCAAAATTTGCTTATAATAAAATAATTTTAAAATAACAATATTTAATGATAATCTGTTAATTTTGGAGTCGGTACCTGTACTGGGAGAGGGTTATTGTTTTCCTCTTGTTAGTCACTTATGTTCGTTGCGCTGTGGTTATGTTACCGGCCTTTTTATCTGGTTGTAAACCCCACATACATCAGGCACCGACTCCAAAATTAACAGATTATTATTAAATATTGTTATTTTAAAATTATTTTATTATAAGCAAATTTTGATATTATTTTGAACTTTTTAGTGTAGTAGATTTTTGAAGGTTTTTATTTTTTGTTTAAAATTAATTAATTTTAGTCTTTTTAGTTTTAAGTCTAATATATATATTGTATAGGTCATATATAAGTTTGTTTACTTCACAAATAAGTTAATTTAGTAATTTAATAATATGAGTAGGCCTTCGAAAGCCGCTAGGACTTAATAACTGCATCGGTGAAATGTTTGTGTACAACAGTGGACACTTCTGCCTACCCCATCGGGCAATACAGGCATGATGCTATGTATGTATTGAGTGGCATGAACTATACATGGATATGCGATTACAACAATTGCGAGTGATTTGCTGTGATTTATTGAAGAGTTCCATTGTCTAACTTTGAAGATCTTCATCAGATCTTCACTAAATTGAAATGGAACCATTTCTGGGGACTACTCTTTTAAACAAATATATCGACGGACATACATACAAAACAAGGCAGCTACTGTAAAACGTTGAAGAGTTCCCTTGACTGTCCTTCGTCTTCATCATCAGACCCCTAATGGCAGTCACAACCCATCTAGGTGTAAAGTTCTCATCAATACAAATTAATCAAGCCCAAACACCAGGTAATTGCTGTAAATCGTTAAAGAGTTCCCTAGATTGTCTTTCGGCTCCATCATCAGATCGACTCCAGACCTTCATTAAATAGTAGTGCTTTAAAATACTTAATGAAAAAATTAACAAATGCACTAGTCACCCCTCTCCATCATCAGATACTGGTTTTCTTATCATGGTACCACCGTTGAAATATCTTCTTTCCAACAAAAAAAGAATTATCAAAATCGGTTCATAAAGCTATCCCCGAACACACATAAAAAAAAAACGGTTGAATTGAGAAACCTCCTCCTTTTTGGAAGTCGGTTATAAACAAAGTCCTCCGCCGCGTATGTCTGTCTGTTCGCGATAAACTCAAAAACTACTACACCGATTTTCATGCTGTTTTCACCAATAGATAGAGTGGTTCTCGAGGATGGTTTAAGTATATAATTTGTCAAGTTTTTGTATACATTGGCTAAAATATAATGATATTTGTTGGAGGTATCGGAAAAAAATTGCCGTCTGGGAGCTTTCAACGAAAACGCTGCCTAAAACCCTTTGAGATATAACAAAATGATGTATGGTGGAATTGTGTATCTTATAAGCAATTTATGAATTATGTAGGCAAATGTCTATCTCTTAAGGATAACATACTATATCCATTTTAATACTTAAAAAAATTTGCAATTATAAAGCGGTAATTGGAAAGCGGGAACGGGATCAAAATTTCATGATTACTTTTGGTCGCGATAACCAACATCCACGCGGGCGAAGCCGCGGGCATCAGCTAGTCTTCAATATTATTCATCAAACCATATTAGCAAATTTAATATAGTGTCGCTGATTTCATGTCTCAATATAAAATCAATCAATAGTTACTCGAACTGTAAAGTATACTAAACAGGGTGATGCGGAGGTAATACGTTAACTTATCTGTGTAACTTTTACAAGTGTAATTAATAGTACATCCTTATGAACTGTCTTTAATGATTTTCATTATAGGAAATTCAGTATACATTCTTTATCTGGTGGCCACACCCACTCCAAATCTCTCAGATTCAAAGCTTTAGCAGTATCAATATGCACAAACACTATATTATTATCAATCCATTTATCAACACTTGTGCTGCGGAGTATCGGTTTTATCCGTTGCCGATTTTACCCGAAAACATTACTCCGTATATCTTATTACGTCTAATCTAAGTCGTTTTCAAAATAGTTACCTAAAGTTGATAAAACTACAGATGTTTTTGTCATCAACATAGTAATTATGATTAGCTGCTTATCTGCAATTTCCTGTTTTGTTGTTGTTGCTATACCTGAAAATTTTACAACCAGTCTTACGACGAGATATCGTGTTACCCAGTAACTGGGTTGTGGAGGTCAGATAGGCAGTCGCTCCATGTAAAATACTGGTATTAAGCTGCATCCGGTTAGACTGGAAACCGGCCTATGTTGGGAAAAGACTAGGCAAATTTGTTGTTGCTATGCCTTAGGGTAGCGCACTACGAAATAATGTTATTAAATAAATTACGAGTCTTGAAAGTTGCCCCTGTGTATTGAGGAACGTGGTGGAAAATCACAACTACAAGTATCTTTTGGTATGATTATATTACTAGCAGCATTTTATAGGTAAAATGCACACCGACACACCTTCACTCTGGTCATAGCACCAAGGTCATTGCCACCCCCATTTCTATCTGATGGAGTATAGCTTTTTGCGTCATTCTAACAGCCCTGCAGGGCTACTCTTAGTAATTGATAATTTCGTCCGATTAACTTGATTGTTTGGTCGTACCTTTGGCATTCAAAACTGGTTTAAAAACTATAACAGAAACAGGATTCAGTTAGGTAACCGTGCTTCCAGATTGAGGTGACTGAGATATAAAATAAATGATTTATTTTATGAAGTTAAGATTACTAATAGCAAAAGTGCCTTATACACTGATGTCTGAACGTTAAAACAGACTTTAACCTCCGAGTTTATATCGGCTTTTCTTCTCAGAGATAGTCAAGAAATGCCATCCGACGCCTTCGAGATTTTAATTTGACATGTAAATAATAATTAATTTCAGTTCATTTCATTGTAATGCTACAAGCTTTAGCTGTAATTGCACATAGTTCTGTATGACTCAATACCATAACTCCCATAGCCCGATGAGATCACGAAGGTCCCGCGATGGCATTGCGATAACCACGCTATGGGGTATCACGTACCGTTACAATACAATATGGCCGCTGTTGCCTTTCCCGACATTTTATGTGCTGTGTGAAGTTGTTACATCCCATTGTTTGGGAGATGCTACTACTGATAGAGTGGACTTGGGATAATAGGTGATTTAGTCTAAGTGACTGCCTCGTTGGTCCAGTGATCCCAAGCACGACTGCTGAACATGCGGTCCTAGGTAAAATTTCCAGGACGGACAAAGGGTTATTGAGTTTTTTTCTGTTAGTAAATTCTCAGTAGCAGCCTAGAGTTTGAAATTGGGCTGGTTAGATGGCTATAGAAGTACCACCTATTACATGGGACTTCATAATAGCATCGGTGTTAAAGGCTAGATACTATACTGGTCTAAGTGTAATAATTAGACAAATAATTTAACTTCATGCTAATAATTAAACTCAGCAAGAAAAAGCATAAGAAAGGATAGGTTAATAACAACCGAAACAGACGACCATAGATTCGAGCCAAAATTAATAGAAAACTAAGTTAACAACTGACTTATGACCTCGAAAAATATTTATTGAAATTAAAACTTAAAATTATTTGAAGTTGTAAACATGCAGTAAGTATTGAAAAGTAAAACTTTTTTGTTTTTTAAACTGGAATTATTACCTTTTTCAATTTTTATTGTATTTTTCAGTCATAGGGCAGTGTAGGTTAGAATTTTACTCGATGCAACATATATGGCTTCTTCGCTGGTAAAAAATGTATAACGTCAAACGTTTTGCAAAATCAAGTTATTTAAAGAAATATAAGTTTGTACACTTGCAAAATATAAAGCGTATTGAAGTGCTATTTTTGAAGATAGAAAGTTCAAGTTTATAAAAATAAAAGATTATATTTGAAATAACATTTTTGAAATTCGAAAGCGTTCCCCTATGAAATTTCCAAAGTAAAATTTAGATTAAACACTTTTCATCCGAAGAGGTCATATATTTTCAGCTACAAGAGGTTCCTCTTCAAGTCGTGTTAGAAGCAAATTCATACCAACATTTATCTCAAAACACAAAATTTTGGTGTGTTCTTATCCCAATTTCATTGGGATCGGTATAGCACGTCTTTTCCTTCCAAACATCTCTGTCAGTCATCATCGTGTACTATAAGATATGTTTTGAATTGTTTCAAAAGTATTGCTGATCGCTTTGAATCTTACTTTATTTGTTTCTTGGTTCATTCATTATCTGTTTCCCCGACATAATTAAATGAATGCCTACACTTGCAGGCCCCACGGCGGGGCTCACGTGCGATTAGGTCATTGTATTGCGCTGCACCCATCAGCTATGCGGCTCCTGTACTCAATGGGGCTTCTATGCTAATCACGCTGTTTACTTAGGTGGCTTAGGTTGAAGGACGGTTCCATCTCTCATCATACGGTATTGACGGGTACATGTTATTGAAATAACTCCTAACAAACCTTAAACATACCTAACTAGTTTTTTGTATTTAATTGATCAAGAAAGTCAATTTTTTATTTTTCTGTAAGGTGCTCCTGTCAATATTGTCGCCTCAGAAATGGATCTATCGAGGTAAGATTGTACTTGCCGCTTTTGAATGTGGGACTATCATTTTATATCGAGACTCCTTCGTGCCTCGGAAAGCACGTTAAACGGATCTATGACTGTCGTTATATATAATTAGGTAGATGCCTGAAAGTCTAAATCTAACTTCTATATATATAAATAAAAATTAATGGCTCCATGTGTTGATAAGCGCAAAACTCCAGAACGGATGGCCCAATTCGCCTATTATTTTTCAAATGTTCTTTGAAGTCCGTTGAAGGTTCTTATGAAGAGAAAAAATATTTTTAAACTAAAAGAAAACATTCTTCAAAAATCTATATATACACTAAAAGTTGCAAAATAATATCAAAATATCCTTATAATAAAATTTAAAAGAATAATATAGAATAATAATCTGTTATTTTAGAGTAAGCAAATTTTGATATTATTTTGCAGTTTTTTTTTGTGTTTAACTAGATTTTTGAAGGGGTTTTTTTTTTCAGAAACAAAAATACGGACGAATTGATACCCTCCTTTTTGAAGTCGGTTAAAAACTGGAAAAAAATCACGAAATAACCTCATTTTTCTCTATCACATTCAAACTATTCCTGGCTGCAGTCCAATAACTTTAGACAGAACGACGTCGGTCGGGTCTGCTGGTTAATAATAAAAATGGCTCAAAGTTAAAAGTTATTGTCATGCATGCTCGTGTCGAGCTTGTTCCCCAATCTCAAATTTGTATTACTTTTTTATTTTAATAATTAAACGACTCTCGTAGGTGTATCACCAGACATATCATAACACCTTCAATCCGGATTCCTTGAGACACTAACCACGACAATGACGAGATAATCGACGCTCGTTTGAGATGCACTTGATTGAGATGACCTTGAGGGTTGATGTCACCGGTTGACTACAAAACGTTTTATTACCAAAACTGATAGTTTTACAAGGAAGCTATTTTGGTTGATGACAGATTTTTCAGATTGCTTGATAAATATATTTGTTCCTTATCGGGTGTTATGGATTTTTATAGGAACAACGTAGGTTTATGATGTTTATTGTATTTTTTTGTATAATAACTTTCGTGAGACACATTCATATTAATTACTAGCTGTGCCTGCGACTCCGTCTACGTGGATTAATTAACACCATGTCGTGTATGAACAAAAATTCATAATTAACAAATGTTCGACGTGATTCTTTAAATTGGCATAACTTTTTTATTTATGATCCGATTGACATGAAAAAAAACACTAAATGTTAAAAGAAGCTTATTACAATATATTAGTGAAAACCACATCTAAATCGAAAAAGCCGTTCCCGAGATTAGCGTGCACAAACGCACTCTTTACGACATTGTATTAACTGCGAAGTTAGTCACGTCGGTTCGGTCACCTGTATAGGTACTGAATAGATAGCAATGACGTCGCCAAAAGACGTGTTAAAAATATGGATGAAGAATTCGTGGTGGTGAGCAGAGGTTGAGATGGCTTAGTGGTCAGAACGCCTGGAGTATTTATCCGGGAGGCGCAGGTTCGAATCCTGCTCACGACCGTATTCTTTTTCCATTTAATATTATAACTTTAAAAATACGGCACGCAGGATTCGAATTCGTCGTAGTGAGAAATGTCGAGATTGCTTACCGGTCAAAGTGTTTGCAGTATTTATCCGGGAAGCGCAGGTTCGAATCCTGCTCGCGATCGTATTTTTCTTTCCACAACAATTTATAACGGCATAAAACATGTTTATAAGGATTTTTACTAGCAACTCCCTCAAAACGCAATTCAATGTATTCCTCAATCTATGCCAAAAATGTAATATGGTTCGTTTTTGTTTATCTTTTTTGATATTATGAGCCAGTCTTGTGTCGGAGATATCCTGCTCCATGCTGCAATGGCATAAATATTTTTTATTCACATTGTACTAAGTGTAAGACTATTACCGTTGGATAGGATAAATCGTGGATTCGCAGAGACAGCTTTGGAAATATTTAACAAGATTCAAAAATTAAAAATCCTTATGGAAAGAAATATACGGTCGCGATCAGGATTAGAGTCCCCGAATAAATACTCCAGGTACGCTTAAGTACGCTTTTGTAAAAAATGTGAAGAAACCAAAATAACTGGTCTATTGGCCAAATAACAAATAACATAACCAATAGGTATGATGACAGTATTAAAGAACCAAAGAATAAATGGTTTTAGAGGTAAATATAGACACAAACGATTATTAAATAAAAACTAGTTTTATTAAAAACATTAAGATTAATAAGATGTTCAATAAAATAAAAGTATAAAATGCTGCAATCGGCCATGTTAACTGAAACGTCAATCACGGTGAATGACGTCAGGCCTCATCATTATTCATCTGCTGAAGAGCGAGTAGCTTCTACAATACCAAATACGTTTATTGTAGTCCAGAAGTATTACATAAAGGTGTTATAAAGAAAATAACAACCATATACAATAAGAGGACGACACGAGCTTGAAACTCATAGATGGCACACAAACTATCAATCCAAACATTGGTAAAAAATATTGTAAATAAACATCTATTTAAAAACCCCTACAAAACAGTAAACTTTGATAAGAAATAGGGAATAACGCAACAGATAATCGCCAGCCTATGATAAATACCGACAGGTCACGAACAGACAAAAACAAATGCCGATCGATCTAGAAATTCGACCTTGACCTGGTGAAGTAAACAGGGAACCTGGTGGTGTTGGAGCCAGGAACGGAGTGGTACATGGTGGTACACGCGAAGAAGGTGTTAAATAGAGTAATAGTTTCATGTTTCAGTGTATATTTCTGGCTTTTGTATTGTTCTCTGATGGGGAAAGGCTAGTCGACTTTCTGTGTGGGTGATTTCACGCAATAGTTGCATGGAAAGACTGCAAAGAATAAAGCATTTGGAATATCAAACAATTCCTTTATTCACTGCAGTCTTAGTTCTTAGTCTCAGATATACTTTTAGTTAATGAATTTTTAGTTCTGATTCTACGCCAGCTATATGGCAGAACATAGTGATACTGTTAAAATATCTCTGTCATCCTGTTTTTACCTATGATCACAAATAAATGATGTCTATGTCTATGTCTATGTCTATTCTGTAGTAAAACGTTCTTTATACAGTATTTGGAGCTGCTTCATGACTTAACAGACATCGCACCACGCCTGTGTACCCCGAAGAGGTAGACAGGCGTCCACCAATGCTGATATTCAGTCCATTGGAATAGGTGGCGATCCTATAACCACCTATGGGCACAATAACAAAATTCTTAATTAATTAAAATTAATAATACTTTACCCGGTCAGGGAATCGAACTCAGGACTTCAAGCTCAACAGTCACGCTTGACGCTTCACGCGAGACAGCTCTTTCAAGTAGTGTGAACTAAAATCAATCAATCATGTCTTCCTTCAAAAAACCTCTAGACATCCCTATCAACAATCAGTCTGCCTAACCTTCTCCCAATTATATAGGGGTCGGCTTCCAGTGTAACCAGATGCAGCTGAATACCAGTATTTTACATGGAGCGACTGCCTATCTGACCTGCACAACCCAGTTACTTGGTCACACGATATCTCATGTTAAAACTTGTTGTCAGACACTCAGGCGGATAACACGATATCTCGTGGTATGACTGGCTGTCAGACTTTCAGGCCTCTGACTACCCGTAACGGCTGTCATAGATCTTAATTAAGACAACCGGGATTGACGGCTTATCGTGCTCACGGAAAGAAATTATGGTCACCAATCCATCCACACACCGACCGCGGCAAGCGCAGTTTAACCTCGATCGATCTATCTATGCGGCTGTTACTTAGCCACGAGCCCCTCCTATTATATTAGTTATCATATATTCAAAATAGCTTCAGGCTACTAGAGTAAAATTTATACATAAGTAGACCTCCATATAACGTTTCCGTTGGCAGTATAACGGGGAAAATGTCCATATTATAGACTAGCTATGCCAGCGACTCCGTCCGCATGGATGTCGTAAATTAACACCATGTCGTGTATGAACACAAATTCTCAATTAACAAATGTTCGACGTGATTCTTTAAATTGGCTTAACTTTTTATTTATAAACCGATTGACATGAAACAAACACTAAGTGTTAAGTGAAACTTACCACAATATATTAGTGTAAACCCCATGTAAATTGGATAAGCCGTTTCTGAGATTAGCGTGCACATACGCACAGACAAACAGATAAACAGACAAAAATTCTAACAATCATTGTTTTGGGTGCTATTTGTGTTGATAAAGGTACCAATAATATTTTTTCTTATATATCTTCCATGTACAGACAGCGATCCGTTACATTTTTATTATATGTATTGATGAAGGGTGAACTTTTAACGCATAAAGCGTGTCGAGTAGAGAAATTTTTACTGCGCAGTGTCTAGACGGCGGCGCCTAGGGTGTCTCTGCCGTACATCATGTGACATGTCCTCCTAATTTCCTACTGGTAAAACTGTATTTTAATTAACTTAGGAGCGTCCTCTGCTAATGGGATTTCTAAATATGAAATTTATGTAGGTATTAAGCTTTGTTTGCACGAATTGTATAAAGCATTATTTTTATAAACATTTCATCGTATTCTCATTGCTAAATTAGCATTTCTTTATAGTAAGTTTAATTATCTTCGTTGAAAATATTAAGCGAAAGAGGTGTGTCAGAATCGTAACAAATGGAAATCGATAGTCTCTGCCTACCCCAATGGGAAACAGGCGTTATTGTGTGTATGTATGCACGTATGTATCTTCGTTGATTAATTATTTGTCTGGCGCCAACTCAAAATTAAGTACCTTAGTTATTAAGACTAACATGTATGTTATGTTATGTTAAAATTTTATTTTAACTTTCAGATTAATTTTTATACTTATTATGGTTTGTGACGTGTTTCTTTTTTTTAAGTTTTTGTGTCTATGCTTGATCCTAATATAAATAATAATATGTGCCTAAGTAAGGCTCTCGTGGCTAAGTAACAGCCGCACAGATCGATCGATCGAGGTTAAGCTGCGCTTGCCGCGGTTGGTCTGTGGATGGGTGACCATCATATCATACCGAGACCCCTCCGTGTCTCGGAGAACACGTTAAGCCGTTGGTCCCGGTTGTCAAATTAACATCTATGACAGCCGTTACGGGTAGTCAGAGGCCTGAAAGTCTGACAACCAGTCATACCACGAGATATCGTGTTACCCAGTAACTGGGTTGTGGAGGTCAGATAGGCAGTCGCTCCATGTAAAATACTGGTATTAAGCTGCATCCGGTTTGACTGGAAGCCGACCCCAATGTAATTGGGAAAAGGCTAGGCAGATATATATGTGCCTAAAGTCCTCATCGAGATCAATAAAATAAGCTCAAACACGAGGTAACTGCTGTAAACCGTTGAGTTATTCTTTCGACTGTCTTTCATCTCCATCATCAAATTAACTCCAGTTTTCTATTATGTTGTATTGTCATCATAACAACATATATAGATGCATAGTTTCAATAGTTTCGGTTTACATGTGAAAAACTAATCATTTCAAATTTTTTCTATTATCCGTTATTTAAATATTTGAAACCAACATGAAAGTACCTACCTCCCATCCAATAAAAAAATAATCATCAATAAAACAACGTTTAAACTTGGACGACAGTCTTTCTACGACCACAAACGCTGCAAAGTGTTCGAAACGTCAGGAAAAACAAAAACCAATAATACACGCGATTAATCCGGTTAAAAGTTGCTTTATTATAATGTGTAGTGATCGCGAAAACCTAAGATATGACTGAATAATCAACCAATACGTAGAAGTTTGAGAAAGTTATGCGTGATTAAAAAAATAAATAAAAATAATATTCATCGATTAGTATCTTACGAAAGATTTTCATAGCTTTATCGTGGTTGATGTTTCGCCCGCCTGTCATTATATTTTCATCCCGTAAATGTGACACGCTTGTCTTCTGAACAACATTAAAATAGTGTTACAATGATTGCCTTCAGCTTCACTACTACATCACTGACAAGCGGCGACTGCGTACTACAACCTATTTTGTTATTTAAGCTTATGATATTTTATCTGTGGCAGATTGTTTATATAATAATAGGTATTATGGAAATTCTCTATGATGGATGGTTGTTCGAATTTTGCCCGCCATGTTGGTTGTTGTAATTCTGACGAGGAATATAAAACTTCGTTTGTTAAATATCTGATTTTATTTACTGCACCCAACATAATTAAAACAAAGTAATAGAAACTCTGCGTCCAAAATCTACACTTCGTCACAATAGTTTCTTAAGTTTATTGAAGTTATTTGAAGTTCAAGATAAACCTTTGAAAAGCATTATCGCATGCTTAGCGAACTCTAAAGTTATTATATTAAATGGAAAAAGAATACGGATGGACGGAAGAATACGATTCGGTCACTAGTATAGGGACTGAATTGATTGCAATGACGTCACCATAAGACGTGTTAAAATATGGAAGAAGAATTCGCGGTGGTGAGCAGAGGTCGAGATGGCTTAGTGGTCAGAGCGCCTGGAGTATTCATCCGGGAGGCGCAGGTTCGAATCCTGTTCGCGACCGTATTCTTTTTCCATTTAATATAATAACTTTATTTGAAGTTAATTTGCTATATGCCATTCATAATTCTTACTAAGAGAAGCTGAATACCAATTCTAGTCTACCTCATTCGATTCCCGGGTCGGCCGGAGTGTTATTAGGTTTTCCCGTCACGAAATTCTCAGTATCAGCCCAAAGTATATAACGGTGCCCGGTAGATGGCAATAGGCTCACCACCTATTATATGGGACTTAATAACGTCTCATCGGTACAATAGTAAACCTCTGCCTAACCTTTGCCTGTGTGTTTTTTGTCGTTTTTGTAATTTTAAGATCCTTTATATTATTTATTGCTTTCTTTAGTGTGTTTCTATGTATGTGTGGTTTCGTGCCGATCTAATAAATGTCTCTTTCTTTCTTACTTTCTTTCTTTCTTACCCCTTGTACACAGGCGTGATGTTATGTTACGTATTCTTGAAGGTGTACCACACTTTGTGCCACTTTCATTTCAAAAATCACCATGCTATTTTTTTTTTTTTTTTTTTTTTATTATTTGTGGCTTTAATGTCACAGGGACCTAAAAAGATCCATTGTGATCGCCACTCTTGCGTTTAAATTAGAGCTCATCCTTAAACCCTGCCGCTATGATGAACTGCAGGACCATGCTATATTGTAACATGGTGATTTTTGAAATGAAAATGGCACACTTTTATAAACTTAAAACGAATATCACTTTAATTATTGTTTTTTTTAATGTAAAATATATCTACCTTTGGCCAACTCGCCTGATAGTAAGAAATGTTGTGGCCGAGGATGGAGCACGTAGATCAAGAAGAAATCTATTCACTCCAAGTAGACTGGATAGATTTGGGGAAAATGTTAGTTTAGGGACTCACGTGCAATTTTTTTTTCGGGATTTCCTTGTAACCTGTGAACAATAATTAATATGAATATGCCTCACGAAAGTTATTAATTACACAATAAAGAAAATGACTATATACAGATAAGTCTTTCAAACGAATTATCACATGCGTAGCGAACTCAGAAGTTATACCTTTGCGAAATACGGTCGTTAGCAGGATTACGTCACTATGAGACGTTTAACATGTGGAAGAAGTTCGGAGTAATGAGAAGAGATTGTGTGGCTTAGTCAGCAAAGTGACTAGAGTATTTATCTGGGAGGCGCAGGTTCAAATTCTGCTCACGTATATTCTTTCTAAAAAATATTTTAACTTTAAAGAATGAAAGAAAGAAAATATTTTGTTTGGGCTCTTACAGGTAATACAAGACCGAGAAAGAAACAATAATGATAAAAAATACTGAAATTAAGAATGTTAAGAATCTACACGAGACCAAAAAAGGCCCCTATCTCAGCATAAGCTGCTCCATCCAAATGTAGCAGCGCTGGTTTACGGATAGGACCGACCAACGTTAGAACACAACTTTGTCTTATACGCCTATTATATCGTTGGTGCATTTGGGTCTAAATTGGTCTTTATTATAAAACGCAATATCGCACGTTTTAAGGACATAACGTAACCGGCATGATGGGATTTTAAGGACCATCGTGTTTAGTTTAATAGTTGTCGGCCATCTTCTCATTAATTTGATGACTTGATTTCTAACGATGTAACACAATATTATGGTATTATACGTACAGATACATTGGCTTTTTTTTTAGAAATTGCCTCTTGCATAAACCCAGAGAGGTTTTGTTTACGTAACCGGACAATATCTATTACGAGACAGTTTGATGCCTCCAGCCATAGAAATGTTTTAAAGTACTACAAACTAAGCAGCAGCGCTAAGGGCGTCCCCTGCGGGACACGAGCCTCGGCTTAGGGCGTTGTTGGGGGGACAACTAGGGACTAGCTGGATCATATCAGTTTCCTTATTATTAAGGGATGAATTTAAAGCTACTGGCTCGGCGCGGGCCGGCTCGAGCAGGGGTCGGGGCGGACATGATGAGACATTTCGCGACAAACGCGAACCTCGCCGGTGAGGTCTATAACGAGGCAGTCGAGCGCGTCGGAGTGTAGCTACATTGGCTTACTTATTTAGCCTCTAATAGTCCTCAAACCATGTGTCCTATTCGCAGACGATATATCCCTACTCACCCCATGCCATGATAAAACTAACCTTAACGAACAACTCCACTCTATACTAAATAAAACAACTAAATGGTTGAATGAACATAATTTAGAAATTAAATATAACAAAACAAAACTACGGACTTACTATCCCCATCAAAAATCACCGTTAACAGTTAACTTCACCACTAATGGCACAAAAATAGAAATCGTCAATGAATTTACTTTATTACGACTCACTATAGACACTCCTATCGGCTGGAAGACCCACGTAAAAATCCGAGAACATAAAAAATGACCAGATTTTCCTATGCGCTCCGCGAGATCAAAAACATAGCATCATAGCATCACGCCTGTATTCTCCAAAAGGGTAGGCAGAGGTATACACAATTGTACACCCACATTTCACCAACGCTGTTATTAAGTCCCATGTAATAGGTGGTGAGCCTTTTGCCATCAACCGGGCACAATTCCAAACTCCGGGCTGCTTCTGAGAATTTCCTAACAGAAAAACTCAATAACACTTTGCCCGACCCGGGAATCGAACCCGAGATCCTGTTCAGCAGTCGCGCTTGGAACCACTAGACCAACGAGGCAGTTAAGAGAGATCAAAAAGACTACCGATATACAAACTGCATTAACTACCTGTTACGCCTACGCTCACGCGTTTCTCAGCTATGGTGTAATCATGTGGGGAAACAGTACCGACTCTATTTATTCTCCAAAAGAAATGAATCCGTATACTCACTAACATATATCAGACTGGTAGCTGCAAACCTTTTTTTGTAAAATATAAAATACTCACCTTCCATGCATTAATATTTTCGAAATTCGCAAGTTTGTCAGGAGACACAATACATTTTTTACTAGAAAATAAAATAAACATACTGGTCGACCATTAAGGCATAAAAATATGCTAATGCTACCGTCCTCCCGGCTAACGTTACATTCAAACAGCCCCTACGGAATGTGCATGAAAATATTTAATAAAATGCCAGAATTTATAAAAAATTAAACAAGTGAATCCATATTTACAAACAAAATAAAACAAACACTTATCAGAAAAGCCTATTACACGGTTGACGAATATTTAAAAGATAAATAAATATTTAAATGCTATTAAATTAAAATAATAATACTTAATTAAAAAATAATAACATAATAAAAAGCAATATAAAATACTATAACATTTAGATTAGATATTAAATAATGCGTTCTATGTATTTCTATTTTATTAAAGCAATAAAATATACTTAATTAAATATTATTTATATTATAATATATACTTATATGTTATAAGCATACGTCTTAAAAATAGTTATAAAATTAATAATAATAATATGTCGAAATAGTACTTTAAATTGATCTGTGATTTTTTTTTTATGAGTAGGTAGGTATAGGTAATACAATAAGAAACAAATTATATCATGATACAATGAAAGACACATAGTGCTTCCTTTCTCTTACATTGCTGTGCCCGACAGGGTCCAAAATGATCTAACTGATTGTATTTACCACCTAAATTACATTGTGGAACGCAATAAATATTGAATATAGAAAGGGATTGTTTAAAATCCAGAAAATAATATACTACTCTAATAAATGCTCCAGGCGCTCTGACCACTAAGCCATCTAAACCTCTGCTCACTACCACGAATTCTTCTTCCTCATAATACGTTAGTTTCTTGTAAAGGGACTGAATGGATGGCAATAATTTCACCAAAAAACGTATTAAAAATGTGGAAGATGAATTCGTGGTATTGATGGTCGAGAAGGCTTAGTGGTCAGAGCGCCTGGAGTATTTATCCGGGAGGCGCAGTTTCGAATCCTGATAACGACGATATTTTTCTTTCTATGTAAAACTTTAGAAAAAATAAACGTTTTTCGTCCAATACTGTATCAATTGTTGGTTTCCTCTAACAGAGCAGAACGTATAACTGGGGCCAAGAATGCTCAGTTGCTCTACGTCAATTCAAGCGGCAGTCCTCGACAGCCGAGCACGCCGCAGCTGCTGCGGGTAAGTTATTCAGTTAAGAATAATATTAGCCTCATAAAAGCTTAAACTTTGGCATTCATCAACCTAAGTCGACAAGCAGGTTTGAAATAATTATTCCGTCTCCGTCACACATTGTTTAGTATATCATTTCCTGCCTGTTCGTTGATGGTTTCATTGATTTTAAAGAAGTTAATAAACATAGATGTATTCTGAAACACCTCTTTTGCTACTAATTTCTGCCTACCCCAATAGGAAATAGGACTGATTGTATGTATATTTGAAATAATAATTTGATTGCCGCATTCGTCTAGTGGAGATCGCGATGTTCTGAATAGGTACGATTCCTGATTCAAGAGAAATATTAATGGGTTATCCTGTTTGAAATTTTCTCAGTAGCAGCCCTGAGTTTAAAATTGTACCCAGTAGATGGCAATAGGCTTACTACCTATTACCCTGAATAAACATTTGTTAAACGTATGTAGTGGTACAAACTTCTTCTCTCCAGTGAAGCAGAGGTCAAGATGGCTTAGTGGTCAGAGCGCCTGGAGTATTTATCCGGGAGGCGCAGGTTCGAATCCTGTTCGCGACCGTATTCTTTTTCCATTTAATATTTAATAACTTTAGAGTTCGCTACGCATGCGTTAATGCTTTTCAAAGAATTATCTTGAATATATTTTTTCATATCAATACCCCTCTGCCTAACCATGACAACTTTCTAACAGATACTGGAGGAGACAATAAAGAAGAAAGTCCCGAAGCCCCTCTTCCATAAGCCGTCGTCAGCGCGCGGGCCTGACCGCTACCGCTTACTGTTCAACATATCCGAGAAGACTACTGACACACTGTTCCAATACCGCACCAAGTTCGTACAGCACATGCTGACCAGTGCCATGTATGCCAACAGCGCTGTAGGGAAACCTTGGGAGATGATTGGCAGGTGAGATTAGTTGATGATGAGTTATACAACTCGTGGATAGTAGAAAACCAGTTGAAGTAAGGCTGGGCTTGTCACGGTTAGTCCGTGGATGGTCATCATTTTATAAAGAAACTCCTCCGTGCCTAGGAGAGCATGTTAATCCGTCAGTCTCAATTATTAAACGAAGATCTATAACAGTTGTCACGGTTAGTCAGATGCCTGAAAGTCTTACAACCAGTCTTACCATGAGTTATCGTGCTACCCAGTAACTGGGTTATAGAGGTCAGATAGGCAGTAGCTCTAAGTAAAATTTGCATGCATTAATCTGCATCCTGACCTCATCCAAACCTCAATGTATTAGGTAAAAGGCTTGGCAGATTAAAAATTATACAACAGATATATAATCTGATAGCGTCCATTGCTGGATATAGGCTTCCCCGATAAATTTGCTTAACGGAGTGTCTTGAACTAGCTTCATATACCGTTTGTCGACGTTTACACACCTTTTTCAAGGTTATTTTCTGATATTTTGCAAGGAAACATTGACTAATAATAGACACGAACGGGGCTTGAACCCGCGACCCTTGACATTCCGTGTCATTACTCTTCCAACTGAGCTACCGTTTCGTTATTCGAGTCTATTCAATTTTAAGCTTCCTTGTATTCTTCTTAAGGAGACGCCTGGTGATATTTAATTAGCAATCATTTACAAATCTACTAAATTTAGAGTTAACACTTTTTATTTTATTTTCCTTGTATTCTTCTTAACCCTCTTGCTCAACCCATGTATAAGAACGTACTTCATAACAATTAAAATCTATTGAGTCTGCTAATGAGTGAGTCAGAGGGGGACGCCTGGTGATATTTATTTAGCAATCATTTATAAATCTACTAACTTAGCGTTACCACTTTTTTTTTTTTAAACGTTGCCCCGCACTAGGAATTGCTTCCTGTATCGTGGGTGCGTTTACAGACATATAATCTCACAAGCACACACACACCCAGACCCGGAGCAATTATCTATAGATCGTACAAATATTTGCTCCGTGCAGGAATCGAACCTGCGACACGCAGCGCAGCAGTCGGTCTCTCGACCACTGCGCCAACCGCGCTGTCAAACTTTACAGTTGTAAGGCGCCGAACAACATCCCAATCCATTAAATCATTTATAATGATATTTTTTATACATTTTATAGTCGTGTTATACTCGTTGGTTTCGTGGTCCGTAGCGCGACTGCTGAGCAGGAGGTCTCGGGTTCGATTCCCGGGTCGGGCAAAGTGTTATTGAGTTTTTCTGTTAGGAAATTCTCAGTAGCAGCCCGGAGTTTGGAAATGTGCCCGGTTGATGGCAATAGGCTCACCACCTATTACATGGGACTTAATAACAGCATTGGTGAAATGTGAGTGTATAATTGTGTACACCTCTGCCTACCCCTTCGGGGAATACAGGCGTGATGCTATGTTTATGTTATAGCCATGTAATGCGTATATTTATTACTATTTTTTAAGGAAACTGAAAAATAAGAAAGGAAGAGTGATGACACGGAATGTCAGGGGTCGCGGGTTCAACCCCTATGAAGGTCTATTATTTTTCAATGTTTCCTTAAAAATTGTAATTAATATAGGCATAACATGGTCTTAACATATATTAAAAATATAATTATATATTATTTTTTGCTCTTTTGGTCGAAGCGTGATGGCGTTAAGCGTTCTTTCCGACCTTAGATAGATCTTATTAGAAGCCCCAGAAAATATATCCCAAATATTATTATAATAAACTGTGGAAAATATATCATCTGTAAAACCATGATAATTAATAGAAACGACCACACGATAAAAAAAAACATTACGATGTCTACTTAGCCCATTAAAAGATGTCCATGTAGTAAACACGTCAAGACGTGATGGGGTGAATAAGGGAAAGAATGACGTCACTGTCTGTCTGCCCTTTTATCTCAACTCTATTTGGCGTCTGGTGAATGCGGTGTACTGCAGGATGTTATACTTTCATTTTGTTTATTTGATCTTAAGTTTTCGTCATGTGGAAATATCATAGCTTCATTATAATCGCGTGTATTTGGTTTTTGGTTTTCCGGAGGTTTCGAACATTTTGCAGCGTTCGTGGTCGCAGAAGGATTGACAAAAACCAATAATACACGCGATTAATCCGGTTAACAGTTGTTTTATTATAATGTGTGGAAATCGCGAAAACCTAAGATATCATAGCTTCATGTTAATTTTTAACAAGTTAAGCATAGACCTATAAAGTAGCAATACACTCCAACACGAATGTTTTTCTTAAACGTGTTAAAATTGGCTGGCGATCAATACCTTGAGTGTATAAGTATTGCTGTGTCATTTAGAGTTGGAGAATAACAGACAAATAGGTACTAAAATTAGCCTTAATGTGATGGAAAAACCCTTTCTCAAAAACGATTCTTTATCAGTGTTTCAGAGCAGATAGTCGACGAGTTGCTATTAGACTGCATGAAGGAGATGGAACTCCGCGATCTCATAGAAGAAATGTTCAAGAAAGAGACGATGACATAACCGCTCCTGTGTGAGAAAGAGACGAACCGACATTCGTGCTCAGTGTGACTTTGATAAAACTTATTATTTTTATAATAGATGTGTTTTCTTTATCGAGATTTTTATTTTATTCGTAGCTTGTAGCAGAGCTTGCAGTTTGCTTTAGGCAATATCGCTTGCTTCTTTATTTTAAAGGGTGATACAATCTGCCACTATAGACTACACACACATTGCAATGCCTGCAGTCAATTTTGACTCTATTACGGGTCAATTACGGGTCTACTCAGTTCATATTAAACAAACGTTTCTAGATGCAACACAAGAGATATGAGAAATAAAGAGTAGGAAGTCGAGATAACTTAATCAGCAGAACGGCTTGAGTATTCATTCAAACCCCGCTCACAACTTTTCCGTTCCACAAAAAATAACTTTAAACCCTAGACTTGATTTGAACCTGCACCTCTTGGATAAATACTCCAAGCGCTCTGGCAACTAATCCATCCCAACCTCTGACCACTACTCTGAAATCTTGTTCCACAAGAATTTGTAACTTCTGCATTTAAAAGATTTATTTGTAGAGCTTGCTTATGAAAAGCTTAAATTAAACCAAAAAAGGAAATACTTAAATTATTATTTTATTAAAATTTGCAACTACATACACTTGATTCACTGCTGAATTTTACGAAAGTATATTACATTTACAATGGTTCCGTCAGTCTTACTGATCATGATTAACTATATATCCAAGACACACTACTTATAAACTAAAATTCGTATCCGTATTATCGTTTACATTTTCACTGTACATATATTCACTAACACTCTACATAGAAACATCTTTGCAATTCGTCGCAAAGAGTAATACACGACTAACAAAAACTTCAAAATAGAAAAAACAAAAGGAGCTTTAGAACATCTCAGTGGTTTTTTCAGTCAACTTATTAAGTTTGATGATATGGTCTTGTCAAATTATATTCACAGGCAATATTAAATTACAGTGAAAATCTTAATTACATAAATATTTATACAAAACTAGCTGACCCGGCGAACTTCGTACCGCCTAACAGCCGATTCTTTAATTTTTTTTTTTTTTTTATGCAATCTTTTAAATTTTTCTCTCTTATCCATCCTCGTATATCAAGGAATATTATAAAAAAAGAAATAGCGAAATCGGTTCAGCTGCTCTCGAGATTTGCGCTTAGCAACACATTCAGCGATTCATTTTTATATTATAGATAAGGCATTATAATATGTTTTATTTTAATGTGTAGTGATCGCGCAAACCTAAGATATTACTATTATAGATAAGGCACTTACCACTCGACTAGGTAATCATACAATACTTTGAAAAGTTCATAATTAGTTACATAGTTCTTATTAATTAGAAGCCAGTCAAAAATACTAATAACGTTGAAACCAAAACGTTACTAACAATCACTTAATTTGTTCAACAATGAGGCCCAACTTGTACTCCTACATTTAATATCACTTTTTCAAAAACTACACTTCATCGTCTTTATTCATACTTAATCGGAAAGAATTTAAAACTTCGCCAAACTTAGCTTTTTGTCTGCTCAAAGTATCATTTTTTAGAACTTTTGGTGATTTTGCTAAACTTTCTGTGCTAGAATGATCTGTTTGATATGATTCTTCTGGGGTCGGTGGATTTGACTTCATCAGTCGTTGCTTCAAAAGATGTGGTCCACCAATTGCGAAAATGTTTTCTAATTTGTGCTTTAAGTCTTCTCTACTCATTGACTTGTCTTCTCCTTCTTCTTCGGAACCAGAAGATTCGGACCCATTTGTTTTTTCTTCGGCGTCAACTGATCGTAACTTCTGTGCTGCTTCCCCAGACAGTAATTCTTTCTTTAAATCTAAAAACAACGCTGGCCGGTCGCGCATTATTGATAATTCAGGATCAGCTACATTACCAGTTGACTGTGATCTTCTTCTAGGTTCTTCCTCTTCTTCTTCACTGGGAACCATTGGTTTCTTCTGAAATATGTTGTTCAACTTGGACATGAATTTTATTTGTCGGTCACTACCAAATCTTATGTTGTTGTCGCCTTGTGAATTATTTGACTGTATGCTTACTCTAGGTTCATTAACGTCATCGTCTTCCAAGTCTTGTTGTAATTCTTGTTTAGTATGCCTAGATGTTACTGTATGAAATTTCTTATAGTTAATGGGCTTAAAATAATTCTCGTCTAAGGGCGGTGGCACTGGTATTGTTGAAACGTCCGTGTCTTCCACTGATTCACTCAGTACCGGTCTGTCAATTGTGTCTGAATATCCAGATTCGTCTGTTCGCGAATTTGTTTCACTTTCGTTAAATGCCGTTATATCTTCATCTTCGATATTATGAATGTCCTCATAACTGTCTTGTCTTTCCTCTTCTTCACTAAGCTTAGGCAAATCTTCTCTATGGACTTGAGCAATGACATCGTATTTAGATAATACTTGAATACTTAATGACGCATCAGAACCAGCGTCTGACAGTTCACTCAAAGATTTTCTATGAGGAATGCTGGTTTCATTTGATACAACATCATCCTCTTTGCTGTCTTTTAAACTTATTACTTCACTGTAAGTGTCTTCTTCAGCTTGCAGCACTTGGTCTAGCAAATCAATTATTTTTGCTTCTTTTTCTTCATTATTTTCGATTTGAACATGCTGTACGGTAATTTCTTCGATTTTGATAGGAATACCTACAGCTTTATCTTTTAACTCACGATCTTCTGTGTGGTCATCAGGTCGAGCCATCGTTTGAGGAGGAGTTGGTGATTCCACTACAATTTGAACAACAACCGGCGATTTTCCGTTTGCGTTTGTATGCGGTTTACTGGATTTATCTTTTGGTATAGTTTTGCCCGCATTTTGCTTGTAACAGCAAATGCATATTAGATAAATTGGAACTCCTGAAACAGTAAAACTAATTAGTAAATTGCGCATTACAATAAATAAATTTAAAATCTATTCAAGGTATATGGCCCTCTTACCCATTAAAATCCATATAAATACTCTGATCCATGTGTGAAAATTGATGACGACCATTAGGTGCACGTTTGTATAGATGCTGAGGCACGGAATAAATGGGACCAGAGGTGTCTGAAAATTCAAAGAAACATTATTAATTGCCTACTGACTTACGTGTGATGCATGATTAATGTTTAACTGTTGTGAAAACATCAAGTTCTTCTACAATTTATACAAGTCGTTGATCAGTATCCGTGCCATAATTATAGAGAAAATCATAAAAATACGCTTAATTATGTAAAATTACTTTAAAAATACTACAGTTATTTAAAAGCCAAATTTTTACTTCGAAACATTCACAGGTTTTTCAGATTAAACCCCGAACGGCCCTAAAAATAAGTTGTTGACATTGTCAAAGGACGACGAATTATTAAGCCTATTTTTTATGGTTTTACATAAATTGGTCTTTATCGCCCGAAGCATTCGGCGCGAAGTGTTAATTAAAAAAATCGTATCACTTTTTTTGGTTTAAGACTTGTTCAGTATCAGCGGTTTTAGTCACCTCATCAAATATATATGGCACGAGTACAGATGAATACCTTGTATAATATAAAAATTAAATCAAAATTCTTTAAAGCTAATTAATAGATGTTTTCCCATCATTAAATTAATGAAGATTTTCTATGTAAATTATTGTATAAAAGTGTATTTTTAGAACAAATTTAAGCATTTTATCTGAATCCGAGACCACGTTTTTTTGATCTGATATTTTCTAACAAGAATATGGAAGGATCGTATCAGGTGGCTTTCTGCCTATCCCCATTGACAAAATCATGAATTTATGTATAAGAAAAATACAATTCATTTCGGAGTATTAGTTAAGGTTAAGAAATGTGGCGCAAAAAGGTATATTACAATTTCCTATAAACAAGCAAATATTGTTGAAATACGGGCAAGAACATTAAAATACCTACACTGAATGCAAGTTTCTCATCAGTCGTAGGTTGTAGCGCTATGATGATGACGATGATTACGGTCAGCACATGCAGGATTACCGCTGGAATCAGAGGCTCTGCTGCATTGACGACAACCAGAGCTATTGCGATGCACAGGCATACTGGAACAATTAAATAAATATATAATTAAATCAATTATATCATTAGCGATCAGATTTTAGATTTCATATCGGTAATCGAATCAATAGATGTATTTGGACTCGTCCGTATTATGGATAAAATCGGTGGGGTGATAATTATGGCAATATTATATTGACGCCTTAAAACAATGCGTAATATTAAAGGAGCGGAATTATTTTCAGGAGTAAGCCTATTGGTCCTAAATGTGCCTTTTCACGGCTACAATTATCGAGACCGTGAGTCCAGAAGTGGCCTATCTTTTACAAATTCAAACTCAAATCATTTATCTGTTAAATGTGGTTACAAAGGTCTTAAAAAATATGAATAAAGCTTTGTCCAATTTTTTCGAGACTGAATTGGTTTTGTGTCTAGAAAAAGACAGGCCACTCTTGCGGCTTCAATTCATCTAGCATTACATCGTCTTTAAAAGACTTCTTTAAATACAAAATGCTAAATTGTCTAATTCGTTGCGAATCTTAGGTCAAGATAATTATACGTTCCTTTACACGTTCTTTGGTTTAGCTATGTCCTCGTCTCGCTCTTGCACTTGTAGTTTCACAGCTGTCTGACAGTGACAGGAATAATGGTTAACCAAAACACGTGCTAATAGGTGATGTTTAATTTGGCTATAATATGATTTAACTTATCATAGTAAGGAAACCTAAGCTGTGTTTAAATATTGTTTATTAAGGTGTTGCCTCGCTCATTAGCCACAATAGATTTTTATTGTTACAACGTATAATTCTGTACGTCGCTGAGCCGAAAGTTTAAAACCCTGATATTTAAAAAGTATTGATGATTGAATATTAATATAACGACATTAGCAAATGCTTCTTTATCATCACCATCTGCAGCTTAACTTTCCCCACTGCTGGGTATTAACTCTTTGCTAGTACCCCTTCTTAGTCCTATGCCATATCTAATAAGAGCAACCCACAACACTAAACGCTAAACACTCCCTGGTCAGCATTCTATCAATACCTTACACTATCTGCCATTATCTCGTCTGCAACGCTACTTACTGTACAGAAACATAGCCATATTGATGATGTTGCTGGTAGCTCGTGATGGCCTTCTGTCTCCTCTGCCGATGATCTGCTTCATGTAACTCGACTTTACATCAGGCACGTAGGTTGAACGATATCTGTAGAATAAAAAAATAAGTATAATATTTATTGCAGGTTGTGGAAATGGTAGGGTGCCGACTTGATCAGGTCGGGTGGAATTACGATTTTTTTAGAAGCGTCCCGGTGTTTAACGTTATGACTAACACGATTATCATGAAAGGAAAGTATAAAACTACTGATGTTAAACCATCATAGAGTATCTGTTAGAAAATACTCAGTAGAAGCCGAAGAAGAGCAGTTAGGAATTGTGCACGCTAAATGGCTTTAGGCTCACAACTTATTGGAAACTAGCTAGTGCCTGAAACCCCGTCTACGTGATAAAAGGTAGCACATGTCCTTCGCCAAGGTCCAATCTATCTCTTTACCAAAATTCATAAAAATTGGTTCACTGGTTTAGGCGTGAAAACTCAACAGACAGACAAACAGAGTTACTTTCCGATTTATAATATTAGCGGGGATTAATTACGGCATCAGTGAAAGCCGTGAAATTGTATAATAATACACACCTATCTTACCCTTCGCGGAACATGATATATACTACTCCTGACTGTATTTCGATTACAGCGGCCTATCTCCACGGAGATCAGCCAAGTATGGGAGATCATTAAAATTCGATAGTCGACTCTAACTTATCGATATGAATATTCTTGTAGCAGAAGCTTAAAGGTAAATAAATCTTTTTGTCTCCAAAGTTTCAGCTGCTCCTACAACAGTCTTAAAGATAAATGTGTTAATTTTAGCTTATAACATTGTATGTTTAACAATTGTGATGAACTAGACTAAAATAGGAATTGTGACATCGTGAAATTCGCCAGATTGTTGAGACAATAATGTGCCAACAATGTTTGTGACGTGTGATTCCTTTGTTTCAATGTTAGGTCAGGGATTTATTTGGGATGTCCTCAAATTGTGGTTGCACAGGGAGGATTCTAAAGGAAGTCTCTTAAGGAGACCTAGTGGCCCCATCAACTGCTGATGGTGACCACCAGAAAGTTACCTGATAAATTAGGACCTAAAGTTATAATTTTAAATAGAAAAAGAATATGGCCGTGAGCAGGATTTGAACCTGTGCCTCCCGGATAGAGGTCGAGATGGCTTAGTTGTCAGAGCGCCTGGAGTATTTATCCGGGAGGTGCAGGTTTGAATCCTGATCACGACCGTATTCTTTATTAATTTAAAATCATAACTTTAGAGTTCGCTAAGCATGTGTTAATGCTTTTCAAAGATTTATCTTTATTATTTATTATATATATTAGGACCTTATAGGGTCTCGCTATCATCTTTTTAGGCTTTGATCTGGTGAGTTATCATCATGTTTTAAACTGACACTGGGTTGTACAGTAGAAAGAAAAAGAAACCTAACTATGACACTTACCTGAGCAACACGACACAGGTAGCTACGATAGTATATGAGCACAGTGTTCCGATGCACATCATCAGAACCAACTGCTCCAGGTCCAAAAACGCCGCCAGCAACGCTAGAAATAGACCATAAAGTTATTTAATGTTCTTCTTGTTTAATAACACAACAACCACGTGCGGGTTTGAACCCGCACATGGTCCCAAAATTTATAACTTTATAGCAGGACGTGAACCCGCGACTCTCTGATTAAGTAAAGCAGTTGCTTTTGCCAACCAGGCTACCGCAACCATCATTCTCTTTATCTAATTCTGCCACAAACCTCGTGTCGGTCACATAATTATGTGACCGACACGAGGTTTGTGGTGCTCTGTAATTACTGAATGGATATTGGTGACGTCATTCTCAAGACCTTTTTCAGAACTTTCGTTCGGTGGAGAGGATTGTTGTAGCCAAGGTAACCTGTAGCCTGCCGGCGACGCACTAGGGTAGTCCGTCACCCGCGTTGTATTTGTCCAGCAACAGGCCCAAAGATTTCACTCTCCCCCCCTACTATGGCTATGATCACAATAGTCTGTGATTTCCTTCAGATATCATTTCATTGATTGATTCAGGGTTTGTCTAATAAACATAAAACATAAGGTTAAGCCTGTAGTCCCCGAAGGGATAGGCAGAGGCGTACACAGTTGTACACCCACATATCACCAATACTATTGTTAAGTCCCAAGTAATAGGTGGTGATCTTATTGCCAATTGCAAACTCTGAGCTGCTACTGAGAACAGAAAATTCCAATAATATTTTGCCCAACTTGGGAATCGAACCCAAGACCTCAGACTCATCAGTCGCGCTTGGGACCACTAGACCAACGAGGCAGTCCCAATAAACGTTCCTTTTTATTCAGTAGCACTGCTTTGTTCAACGATTTTGATATGACGAAATATTTCGTCCATTTCAAACTCGAAGGAGACGCGTGCGAATTGGAACGAAGTGTTTAATCGTATCGTAAGCGTTAATAATCTCCTCAACTTCCTGCAATTCCGGTCTTCCTAAAAATATATATTATTTCACACGCATTAGACATTATTCTTGGACCGTAATCAAAATTTGCGTCCATTTGAACACGTTACAAAGTATTTTGACAAGTAAACAAAATGCCCTTCACAAATTTTGGCCGCAATGACCAGACGTACTTTCTTGTGTGGTATAATTTTGTCAACGGCGTCAATTTGTCTGTTACAGCTTAATTCAGTCGGTGTTAAAATAAGACTACATTTATGCGCGCGTGCGCAAGGTTACGTCAATGCATTATGTGCATGTTTGTATTATATTATCTTTGGAGTTTATATTTTAATACATTATCACAATACAATAAAACAAATTTTAACAGAATTAATCGCGTTTTGAATTAACTGCCTGGTTGTTCTAGTGGTCCCAATCGTGAGTGCTGATCATGAGGTCTTACGTTATATTCCCAGGTCGAGCAGTGTTATTAGGTTTTCCTGTTAGGAAATTCTCAGTACCAGTCCGGAATATTCGCAGTAGACTGACTACTACTTCTTTCCGGCCGTATTTCAGTCACGGCAGCCTTATCTAGACCAACGAGGCAGTCAGTAGGCTCACTATCTATGCTAGTTAAACCGTATAATGATTAACTCACCAATAAACCCCGTGGGTATAACAGTAGCCACAATAGGCGACTGTCTGGTGGCGCTGACCTTAGCGAACCAGTGTATGAATAGTCCATCACACGCCATGGAGTACAGCAGCCGAGGCAGGGGAAACAGAGCACCGAACAAACTGAAAAAAATTGGGATAGGGTTCTTTAACATAACATTATCACATGATACTAAAGAGTTAGAGAAAAGAGTTTGTATAGCAACATTGCCGCGGGCTCCGTTTGAGTTCGAAACTAATCGGGCAATCCGAGTGATAGCCGGTGAACTATAATTAATAGGTTAGACAAAGGTGTATTGTAGTAATGACATTATAGGTACCTATATCCCCAATAAACAGTGAGCCGATTGCCATCAAACTACCACCATTTCATTATCAAGAATTTCCTAACAGAAAAATTCCTAACAGATATCGACCCCAGGCGCTCAGTAGCCGCTCAACGCTACTAAACCAGCAAGGTAATCAATGTCCAATGGAATTGATTTAAATTATCTTAGGTTTTCGCGATCACTACACATTATAATAAAACAACTTTTAACCGGATTAATCGCGTATACTAGTGGTTTTTGTTTTTCTTGACGTTTCAAAAACTTTGCAGCGATCGTGGTCAGAGGAGGACCACCAATAATACATGCGATTAATCCGGTTAAAAGTTGTTATAATGATTTAAGTTACGTATTCTAATTTCGTCTGGTTTATACCAATGAAAACTCTTATGTAACGCTAAAACCTCGGGTAGATACTAGTCGAACATATATTATCCTTTAAAAGACTTATCATTTCAGTCTCTACCACTTTTATATCAACCAAAACATAACATAGCATCACGCCTGTATTCAGGCAGACACACACAGTTAAACACACACATTTCACCAATAGACTGTTATTAAGTCCCATGTAATAGGTGGTGAGCCTATCGCCATCTACCGGGCTTAATTACAAACCTCGGGCTAAGAATTTCCTAACAGCAAAACTCAATAACACTTTGCCCGTCCCAGGAATCGAGACCTCATGCGCGCCTGGGACCACTAGACGAACTAGGCAGCCGAAAAGGCCCCAATAAATTTTTTAACCTATTTTCTCTTTCAAATCAAGATAATCGTAAGGTTTCGTATGCTGTGGTTGTCTTACCTAGTGGAAATACCGAACACTGCACCAACTGTGACTATCCAACGCGCCCACTCCCATCCCACATGACTGAACGCCGTCGACACTGATGCAACAGCTGTCTGGAATATTAAGGAGATTTACATCATCATCAACTCCACTGTCATATCTGGCAACAGAAGTGAAATGTTACTTTCATTGGCTTTCATAACTGATCAATTATATTTTACTAGCTTTTGTCCGCGGCTTTGCACGCGTATTTTTTTAATATCACAGTCTATTCCGGTTGTACTCTATTATAGTTAGGAGGAAAAACCAGTCTATCAACACTCTAGACTCACAAAATGTATTTGGTACTATTTATATTTCAATCATGATTCGAAAGACACGTGGCGCCATCTATTATCATAAGAACGTTATTGTGGTTTCCCTCGGAAACAGTTATTTTTTTCAGGATGAAAGGTACCCCATGTCCGTTTCTGTATACCTGTCAACGTATATGCAAAATTTCAGGATGATCGGTTCAGTGGTTTAGGCGTGAAAATGTGACAAACAAATCTACTTTCGCTAATGGTTTGGCATTTTTTGAAACTGGATCTAGCGGGTGCAACCCGGAGATATACAATGACTATTAATATTAATATTAACGCTTTCTTTCTGTACAACTCCAATAACTTTTTTTTTCAGGTACTTTTTATCGCATGTGTCTTCTCAATCATCTGCAGAGCATAGATCCTCATCTGCTCTTACCTACCCTTGCTATCTTGCTCAGATCATCACTCAACCTAACCTTAGAGTAGCCTAATAAAACACCACAACGATAGCCGAAATAAGCATTAAATCAATAACAAAACATAGCACCCTACCTTTCGTGCCAGAAGTAATTTGCTGATAGGAAGAGTAGAAACCAATTCGGCAAAATAACAATGGTCCTGGAAGCATGTTGAAGAAGTAACTCACCATCTCATAATAAGGAACCATCATGGTGACTATGATGCTCACGGCGGTATAAGCAGTAAACACTATGAAGAGAATCGACAGGATCGCAATAGGTATCGTTTTCCTTGGCTCTTTCACCTGAAATGTGGAAAATACTGTTTTATATTACAGCAGTAAAGTTCCTATTCGAATGTAGCAAAACCTGACAAAAGATAGATACAAAATTACCAATTTACTATAATAGGCAGTGTGGTTGACTGCTGCGGACCAATATCTTACCTTGAATTAGTCTAGTATTACCACATAATGCTAAATCGAATGATTTCTTCATAAGGTAAATATATATAAGGTGAAATCCATGGTGGAGCCACATTACATCGTATACGAAAATAAATGTTTGCATAATGTCATCATAACATTAACTATATTATGATGACATTATGCAAACATTTAGTCCACAACTGTCCCACTTGAAGCCAAATACCTCTTCTCATACCGAGGGCGCGAACATTGATCACCACGCTACGTCAATGCGGATAATGTCATCAATACATCGTTTTCCATGACCATACTCTTGAAGTGAGTATGAGAATTGAGACGTGTACAACTCATGCTATGGTTGTGGATCATTTTGGACTTCTGTTTTTTAGCTGAGTAAAACTGAATCAACTCTAAAGAGCCTTAATTCCCCTTTATTATAAACCCACTCACTTCTTCTCCCGAAGAATTCACGACGTCAAATCCGACGAAGCCGTAGAAACAAATGGCAGCGCCCTTCAGCGTGCCCCAGACGCCGTACGGGAAGAACCCCCCCGTACCGTAGCCTGGAGGCACTTGCTCCGGCGGGATACTCCAGTTGCTAGGATCCACTAGAAAGGCGTTCAAAATATGAAATTTACACAGGTTTAAAATTGCTTTGGGTCTTTCGGAGTGTTGAATAAGCAGGTTATATAGCACAATGACGTTTAATGCATAATAATAAATACTGCACACTCTTCAATGTATGATAGTTCCACTTTGTATTTCGCAATATTTGTAACGAGACTTTAAAAGTTTAATCCAAAAACAGTAGGCAGAGGTGTACACAGCTGTACACCCCCTTCACCAATGCTATTAATAAGTCCCATGCAGTAGTTGGTGAGCCTATTGCCATCTAACGGGCACAATTCCAATCTTCGAGCTACTACTAAGAATTTCCTAACAGAAAAACTGAATAATACTTTGCCCGACCCGAGAATTGACCCCAAGACCTCATGCTCAGCAGTTGCGCTTGGGATCACTAGACCAACGAGGAAGTATAATCCAACCGAAAAAATATTGTGAAAGTGACTAAAGTAGGATAAAGGCGGATTGTACGATAGATCGCCGACGTCGACATTGACTTTTATTAACAGAAAATGAACTGACCCTTGAATGCTCCAGCGATGACTATGAAGATGATGACGATAACGTTGATGGCTGAGAACACGTTGTTGACTGAAGATGACTCGCGGACGCCGAAAGCCAATATCACTGTGAACAGTAAACACTATTGTGAGCCGAAATAAATAAACAGGCTGATGTCATGCGCAGGTGTTTTGGGCATGCCATTCAGTCTTTTGTATCGACCTTTAAACTAAGCCTCGTCTTAGGGTGTTGTTGGGGGCAAGCTAGGAGATAGCTGGATCTGATTGGATTCATCTTAGTTTGCCGGAATGCAAATTTTGCAAGATATATCTGCAAAATTTGCATTCTGCTGCAGGCAAGAAGAGGGTGTAGCAAAGAGGAAGGGGGCCATTTTTGATGCAGTGCGTCTTAAGTATTCTAGCATGTTAGACATTGTAAAAACCATGGTATTTCATATTTCCAAAGCCTTATTTAAGATATTAGTCAGAAAAGTTGGAAAAATTAAATGGAAAAAAAATACGGTCGCGAACAGGATTCGAACCTACGCCTCCCGGATAGATACTTCAGGCGCTCTGACCACTAAGCCATCTCGACCTCTGCTCACCACCGCGAATTCTTCTTCAATATTTTAATACGTCTTATGGCGACGTCATTGCGATCAATTCAGTCCCTATACAAGTGACCGAACCGACATGACTAACTTTGCAGTTAATACAATGTCGTAAAGAATGCAATTACCTTAACAATTCAAGATAAATCTTTGAAAATATCATTGTTTTTTCCATTCCATTTAATTTTCCAACTTTAGAGTTCGCTTAGCATGCGCTAATGCTTTTCAAAGATTTATCTTGAACTGATATTAGTCATTTTGTCGTTTATTATAAATCATAACAATTGTTCTTTCACATCACATTAATGGAAACATCGGTAATAGTTTTGGAGTTTACCGAATATTAATGACATTAGCTTGAACCTCAAATCATTAAACATTGATCACCTGAACGACCTTACATTTCTTATCAAAAAACCTTGTAGGCGCAACATCGGTCAGATCTTAAATACTCGAAGACGGTAATTTACTCACATCCCATGCCCAACACGAAGACGAAGGAGAAGAGGTCGAAGTAGGTGGAGATGCCATAGTCCTCCGAGATTGGCATAGTTGCCTGGAACCAGTCCGACAGTGTGTGATTAACCACGGCATCTATGTAAGAGCTGAGTCCTCGGGCCACACTTGCTGAGCCTGAAATTATAAGCAGAATAGTTAAATATAAAATGCCATGCTTATTTTGCACTTGGCACCGCTCTTTCGTGGATGATGAACAATCTAGTGAACAGTTTAAACCACCCGTAGATCTCTGACATTGCTTTATACACCATCGAGAACATCTCTCAGTTGTGCTGGTTTCCTCACGATGTTTTCCTTCACCGTTTTAAGCAAGTGATTATTAATTTCTAATACGCACATGACTTTGAAAAGACAGTGGTGCGTGCTTGGGATTCGAATTAAACTTTTGACTTGTCAGTCCAACGGTCATACCACTAGGCTATCACTGCTTTTCCTTGATTTATTTATACTAACTGACCTGACAGACGTCATTCTGTCAAAATCTATTGGACTGTAGGTAGGAATCAGTTAAATGTGATATAGAAAAATTTGTTTTTTCGTGTAATTTTTCCAGTTTTTCTTTGCATAAGAGCCTTGCGCGGAATTAAAGGAAAATTTGAAAAAATAAATGAACCAAATTGGTCCAGCCTTTCTCGGGTTTTGCGGTTAGCAACACATTTAGCCATTCATTTATATTGACAGACTACCTCCTTGGTCTAGTGGTCCCAAGCGCGACTGCTGAGCAGGAGGTCTCGGGTTCGATTCCCGGGTCGGGCAAAGTGTTATTGAGTTTTTCTGTTAGAAAATTCTCAGTAGAAGCCCGGAGTTTGGAATTGTGCCCGATTGATGCACAGCATTGGTGAAATGTGGGTGTACAACTGTTTACACCTCTACCTCCCCTTCGAGGAATACAGGCGTGATGCTATGTTATGTTAACTACACCCCGCAGATTCACCCCCCGGACTTCTCCTTTAAAAGCAACAACTCTGCATTTTAAATTTGATTTTCGTTATTTTATCATTAAAAAATCGTTTTCCCGCTCTAAGAATTCCGCCTGTATCTTTTAAGCATATATCTTACATGCATACACACCCAGAATCGGAATAATTAATTATCTGTAGATCAAACTTATTAACGTCATTGATATATATACCTAGATACAATTTCCGACCGAATATTTGGTCACAGCTTACCTCCACGGAGATAAGCCAAGTACGCAGGAGATATTATAGTGCACAAGTTTACGGGTAAACATAGGTGCTCTCCCTCTTCCTTCACTCACATAGTACCTACGACGGGACAGCAATCCAACAAAACCGGAGAGAGATTAGCAAGCCGACACGAGCTGAAAAAATCGACGGCTTTACGTGTTCTCTGAAGCACGGGATTGTCACACCGCCAACTTCCTAACATATTATAACACTTTGCCGTCAGCAGTCAGCAGCCATGCTTGCAGCCAATAGAAGAGGCAATTCAATATTCCAAATGACCATAAAGGCGACCAGCTATCTTACTGTGACATACGAGGACATTTACCCAGAACCACAACCGGTATCTTTGCAACCATAACTTTATGTATCTTACCAAATATATATTCAAGTATGTTGTTCCACCCAACCATGAAGGCGACCAGCTCGCCGACTGTGACGTATGTGTAGACGAAGGCGGACCCCGCCAACGGAACCCTGGCACCCAGCTCTGCGTAGCATAGCCCTGGAATATAAAAATCAACTCGGTGAACGCAATACTGGTGAGTAAAGATTTTTGGACACCGTAACAAAGTATTTACAGGCGTTTAATTTTAGCATTCCATTTATAAATTTAAATATAATATAAAATAAAAACATAAAATAAATACATAAACGAATTATATATGTCGCAGATCGATTGTAGAATCCGCTGTTTTACAAAACTGCTAGCTGATTTACAAAACAGTACTGTTATGGAAAACAGCTGTACGACGTTTAGCGGTTTTACATATTTACTGAACTATAACACGCAAAATTGTATGAACGTTTTGCGTTTATCAATGCAGCGGGTCAACGATCAGAGATTATGTAAAACAGTGTGAAATGAACTGTCAGATTGTTGATTTTAGTTCGAAATTTTGTCGCATATGGCTCTGTGTCTTAACAACAATAACTTAACTTTATCTTACTTTCTAGTCAGTATCAAAAAGAAAGATGACAATTAGAATGACGTAAATACCAAATCACTATAATAGTCTACAACATATCGGGATTATGAAAGAAAATAAATTTAATTGATCCATGAGCGAGCGAACCGAGCTCGAGAGTTTCGTGTACCCCGACACGGACAGGTTAGGTTTTATGTATCAATCTGCGACATTCATAATATGTTAATGCATCGTTCTAGGTCCATGGGTATCTAGTGGTCCTAAGTGTGACTTGGGTCTATTCCAGGTCGGAGAAAATGTTATTGGGTTTTTCTGATAATTTTCGGAAATTCTCAGCAGTAGCGTATAATTTGGAATAGTTCCCGGTAGATGGTAATAGGCTCACCACCAATTTCCCCTGTATTCTCCGAAGGGGCAGGCAGAGTTGTAATCAGATGTACACCCACATTTCCCCAATGCTGTTATTAAGTCCCATATTCACTGGCTGCTACTGAGAATTTTTAACAGAAAATCCCAATAACAATCCCGACGTGGGAATCGAACCCAAGACCTCATGCTCAGCAGTCGCAACTTACTTGTACTACAAACCTATTATTGTATTAAAACGTAAACTGTATCTACTTAATAAAAATGACACATCCAACAAAAATTTCCGTAACTTGTATCAGGCCATAAAATGTACAATAATAATCACTGCAATAAATAATATATAAAATGCATTACTTACATCTGTCACCTATCTACATTACGTAGTATGTATTAGGTCTGTTTACGATTATATTTAAACAATCGAATCGATAATAATATTTGCCTGATAACAATAATTCCTAAGTACTGACGACACTCGACTATGATGATAATATGGAATTGTACACAAATTATATTTTGACGGCATTCTCATTGTATAGCTACCACGTGATTCCATTCAATCGGTATAAGTCGTGGAGACTATGTAGACCAACTGTGTGCTGGCCTTCACAAATGACAGAGTCAATTGATACCTTTGATGGAGTTCGCTATGGCTGCTTCGAATGCAGCTGAGATTTCGGAATCTCGGCAAAGTTTTGTGAATCCAAGAAGAGGAGAAACATCCCCGCTATTAAGAACTATAATTTACAATAGATGAGTTTGACTTATTTTTATTAACCCTTTGGCTCAGCCTCGTACAAATACGTTATTTATAAAAACAAAAATCTATTGTGTCTGCTAATTAGCGAGCCAACTGATTAAACCAGAAATTAAAGCTCAAACGCAATCAAAAAACTGTTTCATATTCACTATAAATCAATTTGTCTAGCCTTTTCCGAACTATTTTAGGGTCGGTTTCCATTCTAACCGAATACGGCTTAATAGTATTTTACATAGAGCGACTGCATATCTAACCTCTACAACCCAGTTACTGGATACACGATCATATTAACTATAAAACACTATAAAATTTAATTTTTAACCTAAACAGTCAAAAACTCTACATCAACTTCTACGACTGCTAAGTGTGGGGTTCCTAGGTTTAATTATCAATCGTGAAAAACTTTGGTCGACTTTTTTGTTAGGAAATTCTTATTACCAGCCTAGAGTTTAGAAATGCGCCCAGAGGTCCTCTGTGGGCACATTCATTTAGACTACCATTACATGCGACTTAATCGGTAAAATTTGGACACTTCTACCAAACTATTTGAGGAATAAAAGCGTAATGTACCTGCAAACAGTGAGGTGACGGCAGCGATCAGGAAGGACAGTAAGATAGACGGGCCGGCCGTCTTCAACGCCACAGCCCCGACAATGACGTACACACCGATGCCCAGCGTGCTGCCCACGCCCAGCGACGTCAGGTCCCAGCAGTTCAGGCATCTGGAACAAGCAGGTGGTTTTTATCAGGTAGAAAAAGAATTTCACAATTTCATTTTAGAATATTAATAGAAATATGAAAGTTTGGATCTTTTTCCATCACGCCTTATGAAGATTGATAAGTCCTAGAGCAAAGCTTAGGATAGAACGAAATACAGAGTTACTGTAAACAACCTCTCGCTTATTTAAAAGTATAGGACAATTACTCAAATAAACCACGCTTTTGTGGTCTAACGGATTAAAATCCGTCGTCAACAAATTGCATTTCCTCCGGAAAACTAAAAACTACATTAGAAGGATCCCACGGCTACACATTAAGTCATAAACTGACTCTTCCTACAATCCGAGCAAAACGCACTTAGATGTAGCAGCACAGACCATTAAAGACAAGTTTGCATTTGAGCACCTTTTTAGATTCCCACTCTCCACCCGTTCCGGCTCGAACACTCGCTTCCTCTGGACGATCCTACAGATGTTCTGCCACTTCCCTTCAGCCATTGGTCAGGGTGTACCGCTTCTGCCACATCTGGACTCACGACGAAATCCTGAAAAACATAATGACAATCAGCTGGACGGGAGTAACCGAGGATCGTGGTCAGTGCCGTGAATTTGGAGTGGTAATGATGAACAAGGAGATCACAACAGTAAAATCATAGCTACAAAGTATTATTTTACCAATTCAATTTCAATTTTATCGTTTTATCAGCTGATGGCTGATGCAAACACTTGAGAACAAGACAATGACATTCATTGAAAACAGCTGGCTGTCAAAAATGATGGAAGAATGAGAGTTTTATTTATAAAGAGGTTATTTCGTGTAGAATTATATTATAGTCTGATTATTATCGGCTAGTTTATACTTGTGTTGAAAACGCACTCTGCTTTCGATAAAGATATTAATTTACAAATGAGAATAATTCTTCCAATCTTATAGCCCCCAAAAACTTTTATATCGGCAATTTTAGTTACTTTTCTGAATCCCGAAACTGCGACCGAACGCTGAGAAGATTAGCTACCGCAACCTATGAGGGCGCACTCGCCAAGTCACTGCTCGCCGCCGTAGTAGATCTAGGAATCGCGGGCTGTAGGAGTGCACCCCTAAAATGGAATCCCTTCACGTGGCCCCTGGGTGGTGCAAAACAGGCAACACAACTCTGGTGGGAAGCTTCGGCCGAGGCTGGTTGCCACCCACCGGACGAAGCCATGTCGTGAAGCGACCTAGTCGTGTTTCGGGATGTAGTCCGGTGCAACCGCTGTGGGAGACGGGTCTGGGTAGAAGAGTGAATAGATTTATTCTAGACATACGTGCTCCATCCTCGGCCACACGTCGATGGTAAGTGACGGTGTGGAGTAGGCAAGTTGGTGGCCAAACATAGACCCATTTTTGATAAAAAAGGGGTCAAGAAGACACATTCAAATCGAAAACATTCAACGAAATCAATATTATAAATTTTCATAATACTATTAATTAAGTAACATGAACCACTAGCTGAACCACTGGCTCCGATAAACGGTGACCTTTCTAAGTACACTTTTTGCTTTGGTGCCGATTTCATTAAAGTTCTACGATAATATCCTCAAAACCACTCATAAAATGATCATAAATAATTTAATTAAATCATTCTCTTAAACACTATGTACGTTAATGGAAAGTCATATAAAACCTATTTAGTAGTGATGGAAAAATCGTGCACAGACGCAGCGGGTGACTTTGTTTAATTCTTATAAAGATGTCAAGATAATAATCCTTTATTATATATAACTGTACGTGTGTTTGTCACCTAACTCTTCCTAAACGGCTGGACCGATTTGGATGAAATTTTGTGTGTATATTTCAATAGTTTCCTGAATGGTTTCAAAACAGGATTGGACCCGGTAGATGGCGCTGCAATCGAGTTAGGGCAGGACAACGTCTGTCAGGCCCGCTGCTATTCTACAATACATACTTTGCACTATAGACAGACACAAGAGATTATTTTGGGCATCTATTTATTATTAGTGGATATAATTAATCAGTTTCTTCTCTCGACTTCCTCGTTAGTTTCGCAAACGCGACTGGTGAGCATGAGGTGCTGGATGCGATTCCCAAGTCAGGCAAAATGTTCTGTTAGGAAATTCTCACTAGCAGCCTAGAGTTTGGAACTGTGCGTGGTAGAAGTTAATAGGGTAACCACCTTTTCATGATATTTATTTTGGCGTTTGGGCATTGGAGAAATGGCGTAAGCAGTGGTATACAACCGTGTACACCTCTGCTTACGCTTTCGGGGAATACAGACGTGATGCTATGTATGTAGTATCTTCCCTCAATAAAACTTGGTGTGACACCTTTTTCAACCATATTTCTTTTAATAATCAGCTCCTCACAACGTCAATGTCTGCCTACCTCGCTACCTTATAAACGTAACAATTTGTAAGACAAACAGATAGTACAACTGCGTAATCTTGGTACTCTTAATCTGCGATCTTATCTAACGGTTAACTGCGAGAAACCTTACGTTCCACAACGTTTCACAATTCTGATAACCAGTTAGGAGTTATCAGCAGTGAACCTACGTAATCTCCTAACTCCTTGTATTGTAGGAAATAACTACACTTTTTTTGTTTCATATTAGCCTCTACTGTCCCACTGTTGGGCAAAGGCCTTCCCCAACTTTTTCTAATAGTAATATCCTAGGTTTTCGCTTTCACTACACATTACAATAAAACAACTTTTAACCGGATTAATCGCGTGTAACTATTAGGAAAAACAACTTTTAACCGTATTAATCGCGTGTATTATTGGTTTTTGTTTTTCCTTCGTGGTCGCAGGAGGACTGAACGCTGCAAAGTATTCGAAACGTCAGGAAAAACAAAAACCAATAATATACGGGATTAATCCAGTTAAAGGTTGTTTTTCCTAATAGTTTTTCTCAGTCAGAAATACAATGAAATATGAAGTCAACATTAAGAGAGTCTAGTTAAATTTTAAAACTTTGCCATGACAGTTTAGCGATGACCAGTCCCAATTGACGGCACCCATTCACAAACATGACGCATGCATCATCATCAAAAACTCAACCATATCGTAGGAAATCTAACGACCCAACGCGCCACCATCAGTGACGGGACGTGACATAAAGACATGCTTTAGATTGCGCTATCATTATTTATAATTTTTTGCTGAATTGCAGTCACACTACATAATATGATAATATTTTATATCAAAGTAAAGAATTAAAACTGTCTCGTTGCTCTAGTGGTCCCAAGCGCGACTGCTGGGTATGAGGTTGAGCCCGGTAGATAGCAATAGGCTCACCACCGATTACATGGGACTTAATAACAGCATTGGTTAAATGGGGGTGTACAACTGTGTACACCTCTGCCTACCCGCTCGGGGAATACAGGCGTGATGCTACAAAGAAACTGCTGATAGCTCGAAGAACACGACTCCATGGCGCCGGAATGTAGGTTATGATATTCTCGTGTTTGCACGTAAGGTTTCTACTAAACTAGTTGGCTATATTATAAATTGGGTGAGATGTTTACTATACACTAGCTGTTCCCGCGACTCCATTCGCGCGGGACTTGGACAAATAGCACTTTATATTCATATCTTCTGAACCCTAGAGGATATCATAATAAAATATACATAAAAACATAAGTTAAATTCCTGTTTTATCGTTAAAAATTTCATTAAAATCTGTTATGCCGTTTCGGTGCTTAGTCGAGACCAACTTTCAGACAAAAAAAAAACAACAAATTTAAAAACGGTAATTATCGTATTAAAGCAGTTTTCACTTATATCTTTACATTTATTTCACAGACAAACACTACAATTTTACTTATTGGCATAGATAGAAAACATTTACCTACATTAAACATTAAGTTTATTTTTAATAAAAAGAGTTAGTTAACACTACGTTGGGATTGGTGTTGCACAGGGAGGTTCCGGAGCTAGTCTCTTATGAGGACCCGAAGCTCCCCTTCAAGTACGTACCGAGGTGTTTGTAGTGAGGTAAAAACCCCACACTCCCCGGTTTTATCCCCAGAAGACAATTAAGAAGGTTTCCCCCGAAAACAAAAAATATATTAACGGATTATCTAACCATTTCTTCCTCGTGTGGTTGATGAACAACCTAGTGTCAGAGTTTAAACCACCCGTAGGTCTCTGAAATTCCTTTACACACCATCGAGAACATCTCTCAGCTGTGCTGGTTTCCTTCACAGTTGTAAGCAAGTGATAATTACTAATGTAATTTAAAAAAAAACTACCGCACCCATGACGGAGTAAACTCGCTGCATCAGTCTGCTTGTGACCACGATCAGTGCAACCTGGTCGAAACGTCAAGCGATTCAAAGGTATCATTGCGCGTTAATTCCTGTTAGTATATAGTAATATCATGCAACGCGATAGTTTAAAAGTTAGAATTCGTTTATAAATATAAAGACACTTAAGGTTTAATTTATATAATAATTGTCTCAAATCCAGCATTTTGTACTTTTTTACAACAGCAAATAGTTAAAGTAATCTCAAAGTATTTTATCAGTTTCATACATTTGACGACATGCAATCGTGTTCTTTTACGAAATCATCTCCTTGAGAGATATTAAGACGACAACAAGAACAGATGGAATGAACAGATTAAGTATTTTATTAAAAATAATTTATACGAACCCTAGATTGGCCCTGAACGTGGTCACATTCAGTTATGCCTTTCCTGAAGAAATTAATTATAAAATACTACCTTTATTTTTCCATTTAATATAATAACTTTATAAAATACTAGCTAGTGCCCGCGATATCGTTTGAGCGACAAAAGGTAGCCTATGTCCTGCTCTAAGGTGCAATCGATGTCTATAGCACAATTCATCAGAATGGGTTCAACGGTTTAGACGTGAAAAGATAACAAACAAACAGACAGACAGAGTTACTTTCGCATTTATAATATTAGTTTGGATAAAGATAAATAAAAATTATAGAATATAATATTAATAGTTTTAGACTCGCGTCATCGCCGCGGGCTCAACTCATAGTTAAGTACTCCGTTCGAGTTCGAAACCAGTCGGGCAATCCCGAAACAATGCACGTGAGTAGTAACCGATGAACTATCCTACTAATATTACATAGATTATAGTTTTTTGACGTCTTTCTATGTACAACTGTTGATGAAATAAATGATTATTATTTATTATTTCCAGTACCATTTATTTACATATAAATTACATCTTTTAAATATTTAAATAAAAATACATCATTTAAAAATATAAAAAATAGTAGGCCACCGGCTTCGGGAACGGGGTCCAAGCTACCGGTGGTTAGGGCTAGAAAGGAACCTCCTCACAATGCGTGCCGTATCGAGGAGTACTGCTTTCTGTATCAGGCCCTAGATCCATTATTATTATTATTAATAATATTATAAATGCAAATGTTACTGAGGATGGATGGATGTCTGTTGCTCCTCTACGCAATAACTACTGTACGGATTGGGATGAAATTTGGCACACAGATAATTTATAACCTGGATTAAGTAATAGGATGCATTTACCGCGGCTGGAGCTAATTCCGAAGTCTACGTAGAAGAATTACAACATTAGATTGTCTACTTAAGCACCTGGAGTATTCAAATTCAGCTAAAGAAATTATTTTTTTTCTAAATAATTTATTGCTCTACTAGATCATTTTAGCCCAGTAGGAGAAACGATTACATTACTAAAATTAAAAAAATGCGTTGACCATGTGAGAAAAAAAAATACGGTGTCATATTTTACCCCCCACCCCTACATTTAGCACCAATTCAACTCACCCCAAACTCTTCATATATCACCAAACATTTTCTTTATTCAAGAATGTTAACGTGACACTGCGCGAGCGCACACCGCGTAACTAAACAATAGATAACAATAAGGTTCCCCAGATAAGATAAAAAAATAATCGGTACATCTTTTAACTTGTTACACCGAGATACTCTTGTTAGTAAGAAAATATATCTTCAGTTTTTTTTTTTTTTTATGGAATAGCGGGCAACCGAGCAGACGGCTCGCCTGATGGTAAGCGATTACCGCCACCCATGGACACCCACAACCCCAGAGGAGCAAGTGCGTTGCCGGGCTTTTAAAGGTTTTGGGCCTCCGGTACCCTCACTCACTCGGCGAAACACAACGCAAGCGTTGTTTCACGCCGGTTTTCTGTGAGGCCGTGGTATCAACCCGGTCGAGCCGGCCCATTCGTGCCGAAGCATGGCTCTCCCACGGTGTCAGTTATCTTTAACGTCATATTATGTTTCTTTAGTTATCTTAAAAAAGTTATCTTTAACGTCATATTATGTTTCTTTAGTTATCTTAAAAAAGTATCAAGTAAGTGTTTTCTGTCGGTATTTCGGGCCTGGGTATTTCGTCAACCATATAATACTAAATATATTGAATAGATTGAGGCGGCGCCTTGCAGAAGTCCATTACAATGGATACAAATAAATACAACATCTTGCTACTTCCACAATATTGAGGGTAGTCATGCAAAATAGCAACTACCAACTACTGTTAGATCATGCAGTGTCCGCCACCGAGCTAAATGTATTGTAGATGTTATCACAGGCGTACCCATCTTTAAGCCCGGGGTTTAGAAATTTGATAGATTTGGGGAAATTGCCGTAATTTTGGTACAATAATTGTACATTTTAAATTTAATTAATAATTATGTTTTCTTTCATTCATATTTCATTTGGTAATATGATTGAGAAAACTATATAGGTATATCTTTTCGGATCGTACCTTGTTTTTTTAACATACTCTAATTAGTCATAAGTGGATGCTTCGATAACTACATAGGTAATATTAAACATATTCCTCACGTCGTCTGTCTACACTATTTTCTTCATAACTACTGAACATATTTAATTAGGGTTTATGCCTACTCAAACGCTATTGAAACATGACGCTAACATGACAGTGACAGCACGAGGTTTGAAGGTTATATACCCCTCAAATCTAGTGCTAACACTGTCACATTTTTTCCGAATATCAATCAATTGTAGAAATACATCGTCCTTTATAGAATAGGTCATTTATAGGGTCAATCATTTATAGAATCGGCCACTTATAAAATCGATCATTATAGAATCGTTCATTTATAGAATCGATCATTTATAGAGTCATTAAATTGTAGAATCGATCATTTATAGAATCATTCATTTATAGAATCGATCATTTATAGAGTCATTAATTTGTAGAATCGATCATTTATAGAATCGGTCATTTTTAGAATCTTTTATTTATAGAATCGTTCATTTATAGTATCGTTCATTTATTGTATCGATAATTTATAGAATCGATCATTTATAGTATCGATACTTCATAGAATCGATCATTTACAGAGTCGTTCATTTATAGAATCGGTAATTTGTAGAAGGTTTATTTATAGAATCGATAATTTATAGAATTGTTAATTTATAGCATCGGTCATTTATAGAATCGGTCGTTTATAGAATCGATCATTTTATGACTATGGATATATGGGCAGAATTAGTCATTCTTTGACTAACGGTATTTTAGTTCTAGTAGTGTAATGCTTTGAAGTTGAGCATAGGGATGTTTCAGGGGCCTTACAATATAAAACTTAAATTTTAAATTGAGTAAACTTAAGTTGACCTGCAGATAAATATTTCCACACCAAGTGACGATAGAATATGGGTGACTAATTACAATAATTACTTTATGATCATAATGTACTTCTTTCTCGGAACTTATTAAATTGAAATTCTAATTGACCACAACGAGGAATACTCAATTTAAGTAAATAAATGACTCAACTATCCAAGTACTTGAAGCTACTTGTGAGTTATATATGTTATGTAATTAAAGACATATAGGTACTGATTCCTCTCTCCAATGCTGTGCCCGAATTGATCATAAAACTAACCACCTAAATGACATTGTAGAACACAATAAATATTGAGTATTGAGTAAATAGACGCAGCCGAGTTACTTATCAAATACCATAAACAATTGAGTACCTCATCTACTTAACACACACACACAATCACATACTAAACCCCTCTTACCTACCTTACAGAACTTCCAAAGAACAACACACGAAAAATGCACAACTATCACTTTTACATTGAAGTGCAATTGAGTTATCACTATGTCATTTCTGTAACCTTTTTTTGTGTTACAAGTCGGCGTTAGCAATGGAAGGCGGTGATACACTGGCTGTTATCAGATAGTGCCGCAATGATTAGCAAGCCTCTATTATCTATGTTTTAGTACACATCGCTAAATTGGCGGAACATTCAGTTTATCGTACGATATACGTTGTGATTAGGTTTTCATGTACGATTGCCCTATAGTAGATAAATAATCTAATTTATTTTAATTTTAGGTTCATTGGAATGTGGAGTATCTTTACATATCTGATAATGTCGTTTGTGTTGGGTCCTTAGATTCCCCACAATATGGTTGAGTTTAGTGATGCTGACGCGGGCGTCATGTTGTGAACGGGCGCCGTCAGTTGGGTCATCTCTAAACTGTCATGGCAAAGTTTTGAATTGTAACTAGACTCTATAGAATTCACATTACATTGTTCTCACATATCATTTCTATATTATAAATACAATGTAACCAACAATATTATAATTGTTTGATGAAAAAGAGTAACCGTGGAGTTTCTTGCCCGTTCTTCTTCACAGGAATCTACACTTTGGAACTTGGCAACTAGTTTTTGACAATTCAAAAGTGCCTGTAAATAGTCTAATTGAAATAAATGCTTTGACTTTGACTTTAATGTCTGTTCGAGGGCGATTTGCAGTCTTCTTTTACTCCTCCCGATCGTATTTCGGTCACAGCGGTCTATCTCCACGGAGATTTGCCAAGTACGCAGGAGATATTATAGGACACAAGTGTAAGTGGAACCGTAGGTGCACTCACACTTCCTTCACTCTCATATATTCCGATGGAACGGCAATCCGACACGATTGGAGAGAGATCAGGCGCAGGTCAACGGCTTTACGTGCTCTCCGAAGCAAAAATATTTGACCTATTCAAAATTCCGATTCCACGTTTTCCACAAATCATCCGGATAAACGGATAAATCTTCGAAAAGCATTAACGCATGCATAGCGAACTCTAAAGTTATAAATTTTTGTGGAAAAAGAATACGGTCGCGAGCAGGATTCGTACCTGCGCCAGTTCGCTATGCAGTGCGTTAATGATTGTTGAAGATTTATCTGCATTTGTTAAGGTAATTGCATGTGTACGACATTGTATTAACTGCAAAGTTAGTCGTCTCGGTTCGGTCACCTGTATAAGGACTGAATAGATAGCAATGACGTCGCCAAAAGACGTATTCAAAATGTGGAAAAAGAATTCACGGTGGTGAGCCGAGGTCGAGATGGCTGAGCGGTCAGAGCGCCTGGAGTATTTATCCGGGAGGCGCGGGTTCGTATCCTGCTCGCGACCGTATTCATGCTCCACAAAAAATATTAACTTTATCATCCAGATATGCTGACTTGTTATCTTAATCTGATAATAAATCACTGATCGTCTCGTTGATAAGATATCTACACGCGTTTTAAAAGTAATTTAATTAGTCATTTCCTATAATACTATCCTTTTGATTATTAATCACATAATGACGTATTCAACACTTTCTTCGGAACTAATAATTTCAATTACACAGTGGCGACAGATGGCGATAGAGTCGATGTTTCTTTTTAACCGACTTTAAATAAGGAGGTTTTGTATTCGACCCGTATGTACCTATTTATGTTTTCGTTATTTAAATACATATTTTTGAGAGAAAGTTTTAGTATTATTATACTAGCTTCTGCACGCGACTTTATCTGAATGGACTTCAGAATTAGGTCCCGCCAGGATAAAAAGTACCCTATGTTAACACATAATCCGGGTATAAACTATCTGTGTGCCAAATTTCATCGAAATCCGTACAGTAGTTATTGCGTGAACGAGTAACAAACATCCATACATACTTTCGCGTTTATAATATAAGTAGGATTAGGATCAGATGAAGATCCTCGAAGATAGACCCCGGAACTCTTCAATAACTAACAGCAAATGACCCGCGATTGCTGGGATCGTATGTCTATGTATTGTTTTCACCATGCCATAGAATGCGGACCCTGTTACTTTTGAAAAAAAATACCATAAAATAACATCGCCTAAAGCCTGTTTTTCCAAATGGGGTAGGCAAAGTTGTACTCAATTATTTAATTCCTATGTACTTACTTAATAGGTGATCATTTTACCGTGGGTTTTGGAACGAATGGGCGGCTCGGCCGGAGTGATACCACGGCCTCACAGAAAACCGGCGTGAAACAACGCTTGCGTTGTGTTTCTCTGAGTGAGTGAGGGTACCGAAGGCCCAAACCCTTTAATAGACCGGCAACGCACTTGCGACTCCTCTGGGGTTGCGGGTTATCATAGGCAGCGGTAATCGCTTACCATCAGGCGATCTGACTGCACGGCTGCCCCATAACCCATAAAAAAGGTGATTATGTATTGGTGAAATGTGCAATTTTGGGTGTACAGTGAGTAGGTATACCTCTGATTACCTGAGGCTATTGCCATCAACCCGGCACACTTCCAAACATGGGGCTGCTACTGAGAATTTTTCAACTGAAACATCTCATTCCTCTATAATAACCTCCAAAACCTCTATTAATAAAAGAGGAGAGGGGATGGAGATACATCGTGAGGCGACCCACTTGATCATACATGATGACAGTCGTGGTCAGTCACTATACGCAGGTTAGTTATATTAATTAATTATTGTTTTCTTCTCCATAAGATCAACTTTTTGGAACCGGGCACCTAGCTTTGACGTTTTATAAGTGCCTGTAATTTGGCCTATGTGAAATAAAAAAAAATGAATTTGAATTTGTATAGTCTTGTAAAATTGTTTTTTTTTCTACTCAATGTTTTTAAAGTTATAATTTATTTATTTTAGTGGAAAACGAATACGGTTCTCCTGCGGTTTCCTTCGGTTCGCCTCCCGGATAAATACTCTAGGCGCTCTGACCGCTTAACCATCTCCGCCTCGACCTCGACCTCTTTTTCTAATAAAATTATAACTTTAAAGTTCGCTAAGCATGCATTAATGCTTTTCGAAGAAGTACCAGTACCTACTCAATAAAAAAAATGAATGTTGTATTTGATTAATAAGATATTTTACTCGGGACAATATAAGGATTCTAACGATACCCCATACATCGTAATCAGTTCAGGCATTTAGAAGTTATGGTGGAATTAAGAAACTCACATACTTACGTACATACATACATGAACCCTAAACCCATAACACTCCTTTTTGGGCAGTCGTGTAAAAAGGTATCTGGAAGGGAATAGGGGACCGTATGGATCGCGGTGCCCTTGGCACTTGCTCAGAGGGGCTTGTTAACTCCCAAAACTTTGTCCTTTCCGATGGGCACCTGTGGTATTCGACATAGCAAAGTGGCACGGTGTCAACTTAACTACATATCGTGCGTAATTATTCTTAATAATATTCTCGATATCTTCACCGGCTAACTGCTGAACAACTTGCAAGATAAAGAAAACTAAGTTCTCAGCACACATTATAAAAATAATCATGATAAATTGGTGAATATCAATTATTGTTCACCGGTTACTACTCACGTGCATTTTCCGGGATTGCCCGACAAAATGCACGTGATTGATATACGAAAGTTATTGTACAAAAATTTGTGAATACTTTTCTCATTTACTGACGTATTAAAAGTTAAAACTTTACCTGAACGCCTAGTTAAAAATGGAAGGCAATAAACATTTATCAAATGGTTAAAACTATTTTTTATAAAGGCGCCGCTTTTTGTTTCTAAATGTTATGATCGCTTTATGCTTAATTTATTATTAGTGGTCAAACATATCAAGTGAAACAACAAGATTATACAATAGTCAATTAACTTTCTAATAAGGAAACCATTTTAATGTGGTATCCTCAGAATAGATTGCACCACTATCCCGCTGTGTCTTTACTCGTTCACATTATAATCTATGCAATTACAAATATAACAAAACAGAAAAGTTTTTTTGTTTGTTTAAACACGCTCATCTCTGAAACTATCAGTTGGATTTGATAAAATCTTTTTGTATAAGATAGCTAGATTCATGAGGAATAGTTTAACATCATGCTACGACATTAAATGGAAAAAGAATACGGTCGCGAACAGTATTCGAACCTGCGCCTCCCGGATAGATACTCCAGGCGCTCTGACCACTACGCCATCTCGACCTCTGACCATGTTCCATTTAATATTGTAACTTTAGAGTTCGCTAAGCATGCGTTAATGCTTTTTCAAAGACATATCTTGAATCATGCTACGACCTTTAGGAGCCGAGCAAAAATAATAAAAACCGCGGGGCACAGCTGGTCACCATATTATTTCAGCTTCGTCGATATTTGTGTCCGCAGAACTTGGAAAAAAGTCAATGTATGGACTTGAAATTTTTACACAACGTTGAATTTTATTAGAGCTTTCATACCCCTACTATTTATTCCAAATGCATCGCAGAAACGGGTAATTCCAAGCGTTTTGCGAGGGCTAAATAAATTTGAAGAAATCTGATCTAACAACAGCAAATCGTGGCTGGGTTGAGTTAGTAGTTACATAGTAATATCTTAGGTTTGCGCGATCACTACACATTATAATAAAACAACTTTTAACCGGATTAATCGCGTGTATTATTGGTTTTTTGTTTTTCCTGACGTTTCGAACACTTTGCAGCGTTCGTGGTCACAGGAGGACTGTAGTAATGTGTAGTTACATATTAACAATATTCACACATTGCCTTCTAAGTACCCATAGTGAACTAGTTTTTAATTAATCAAAACTTGTACATTCATATCGATCTAATTGAATGCAGGAATGGCTGACAAGAACAGGAAATAACTGAAGTATAAGCCAATGTCATCGATTTATTATCATTGCTGGTTAGTTTCATGGTCGTATTGATTGAATAAAACTGAGAACTGCCTCGTTGCTCTAGTGGTCCCGAGCGCGACTACTGAGCATGAGATCTTGGGTTCGATTCCCGTGTCGGGCAAAGTGTTATTGAGTTTTCTGTTAGGAAATTCTCAGTAGCAGCCCGGAGTTTGGAGGTTGGAGTCCGGTATAATGCAATATACTAACAAGGGATTTAATAACAGTATTGGTGAAATGTGGGTGTACAACTATGTACACGGTACCCCTGCCTACCCCTTTGTGGGATAAAAGCGTATTGCTATGCTATGTTTATAAGACTTTTCAATTTTATATTGCCCTTATTTATTTTTGCGTTACTCTTATCGTATAGTTGATGAGCATCGTGGTCTCAGAGTGTAAAACACCCGTAGGAGTCAATCAATCTACACCATAATGTCCACAAATAACTAAAGTTCTATAATATTTTAATATCTTAGGTTTTCGCGATCACTACACATTATAATAACACAACTTTTAACCGGATTAATCGGGTGTAATATGGGGTTGCGGGTGTCCATGGGTGGCGGTAATCGCTTACCATCAGGCGAGCCGTCTGCTCGGTTGCCCCCTATACCATAAAAAAAAAAACTATGTATTATTCCACCATAACACCCAAACGCCTGAACAGATTCAGATGAATAAGATATCGTTATCATTCTTGTATTTCCAGAGATAAAAAAAAAAGGTTGAAAAAGTACACAAAAGAACATGAAATAAATAAAAAATAAAAATACGTCTCCCATATGCCTTATTCCTAAACAACAGTAACACAACTTGTTTTTCAATTCTTAGTTCACACAAAAATGCCAGGCGTATTTTTATTAATTACTAGCTGACCCAGCGTACTTTGTACCGCTTTCTTTTCTGTTATACAAACCTCGTCCTGACAATAACGAACACAAAAAAAAAGAATGATCCAATTTGGTGCCATCGTTCGGAAGTTATGCGCGTACAAACATTTCGGCGATTCATTTTTATTTATTAGAAGATTTTTCATCTATTATCACTATGCGAGGATATTGACAAAGATCTACAATACCGGCTTACCTACTTTTAATTTTGCTTACTACTAAACAAGTTTCTGGGGTCAAAAATAACAAGCCTTTAGTTAGATAGGTATGTATAAAATACCGTTACAAATGACGTCACCATCGATATTGTCACGCGCGAATTTTACTTTCACCTTGACTTTAGCAAGAGGTACCAATTTGGGAATGTTATACCATTATATTTTGGGATTCGACTGCCTGGTGTAATTATATATATTTCGAGATTAGAGGAAGCGGCTTTGGGCCTCTTAGTTACTGCGACCTACAAAGATCTATTGTGACACCTCTTTTAATTTACAGCATTTCCGCTAGTCCTAAGTCGCAAAAAAAGTTGACTACTTTGGGAAAAGGCTGGGCAGATATATATACACATCATCATTTCGGAACCCGGCACACTGCTGGACATAGGCGTCTTTTCAAAAGCTGACACAGCATCCATAAGGGATTTCCCACACCCAGAAATAATATCTTCTCATATCGATAACATCTTTCAAGTGTACTGATTTCCTCATTAAGTTTTTCTTGACCATTTTAATAAGCAAGTGATATTAATAGATGTCAGGATAATTTTTTATATATATCTTGATTCGTAACTTTCTTGTAGTTTTGAATATTTTGGCTGGCCTCGCAAATGTCCTGCCGATCTGGGGGTCTAAAAAGGCCACTTTAGCTGAATCATAATAGGATCCTAATATGATTAATTTCACAAATCGTAAAATGGTCACTTCATGGACAAATCATAATATAATTTGCGTGCAATTCATAAACAGTAATTCATCTATTCGACAGTTTTCTATGGAGAGTCGTAAAATGGATCACAAAATAGGAATTGGTAATGTGTCAAATAACAGAATCTTAAGAACTTATAAAATTCAAATAACGATTTTTAGGAGAAATGCCCAAAGTGTTAGGTCCCTAAATTATGGTAGAGCTACACGATGACTGATGCATACATACCCTCAGTTATGACAGATCAACTTGAAACTGCTATGGCTCTTTCTTCAGAAGGACATTCCAGACGCCTCACATGATAACGCTCACATAGCCTTATACACTTACCAATGTCTGGACTTTAAAACTGACTGTGAGGCTTCTGAGTTTCGTTTCGGCTTTTCTTCTCAAAGTCAGATAAGAAATGCTGGTGCCTTCTAGATTTTAATTACTCGTCCAAATAAAGGAGTGTTATGTTTTAGGGTTCATGTATATTTGGGAGTTTGTTAATTCCACCATCACTTACAAACGCCTGTACTTATTTAGATGTATGTGGTTAATTAAAATCCTTACACTTTTCCGAATATCATAAGTTATAATTATAATATTCGGGAATTATTTATTATAATATTTAGGGGCTGAGTTGCCCGCGTCCGTAGGAGTGCACCCTTAAAATCGAATCCCTACACGCGGCCCCAGGGTGGTGCAACACAAGCAACACAACTCTGGTGGGAGGCTTCGGCCGCTGCTGGTTACCACCCACCGGACGAAGTCATGCCGTGAAGCGACCTAGTCGTGTTTCGAGATGTAGTCCGGTGCAACCGTTGTGTGAGACTGGTCTGGGCAGTTGCATCAACTCCCCAACTATCGTCCTCCCCAAATCTATCCACTCTTCTTAACGAGTGAATAGGTTTATTCTGGATCTACGTGCGCCATCCTCGGCCACACCGTCGCTTACCATCAGGCGAGTTGGTGGCCAAACGTAGACCCATTTTTGATAAAAAATAAATAATAATAGCTATGGTACACAAAAAGGTATGAAATAAAAAAACCCGACTGCGAAGAATTAATTAATATAAAAAAATGTGTTTTAAGTTTTTAATTTATTCTTTTTTATTTAATATGCAAGAGAGTTCCAAAGAACCCATTTACTTAATAAATAATCTGAATTTGAATGTAGAACGCACAATCCATGGTTACATAAAATCAGATGTTTAGCCTTGTGATCGAACAGGTAACCCTTGCCTTGCTTGTCTAACTGTCATACGTGGAAGACATGATTCTTAACAGTAGACGTTCAGCTTCTGTAAGTGACGAAGAGCTAAGCTGAACTCTTCAAACTTGAACTGGAATAGAATCTGTGACCTTACTATTCTGGTTAGATACAACAGTCTCTTTTATCAGTTCTACATACTCTTGGATACAAATTGTCCTACGGAGAAAGAAAAATACCATTTAATTTATCATTATAATCGATAAGTAATTTATAATACAAACAGTTCTGGAATGTCTGGTATTATTGAACCAGCTGAAAAACACAAAAAGTAGGTATTACATTATTATAATAGTTCACATAATTATTATCCCTCTCTCTCTACCTAGCCTTTTCCCAATAACATTGGAGTCAGCTCCCAGTCAAACCGGATGCAACTTAATACCAGTATTTTACATGGAGTGACTGCCTATCTGACCTCCACAACCCAGTTACTGGATAACACGATATCTCGTGGTATGACTGGTTGTCAGACTTTCAGGCCTCTGACTACCCGTCTTAATTTGACAACCGGGACCGACGGCTTAACGTGCTCTCCGAGGAGTCTCTCCGGAGGGGTCTCGGTATGAAATGATGGTCACCCATCCACAGACCGACCGTGGCAAGCGCAGCTTAACCTCGATCGTTCGATCTGTGCGGCTGTTATTTAGCCACGAGCCCCTCTAACATATCCCTATCACTGCATATTATAAAACAAAACACTAATCACTATTACTACATATTATAAAACAAAGTCCTCCACCGCGTCTGTCTGTCTGTTCGCGATAAACTCAAAAACTACTGAACGGATGTTCATGCGGTTTTCACCCATAGATAGAGTGATTCATGGAGAAGGTTTAGGTGTATAGTTCCCGTGCAAAGCCGGGTCAGGTCACTAGTATTATAAATGCGAAATAACTCTGTCTGTCTGTCTGTTACGTTTTCACGCCTAAACCGGTGAACCAATTTTTATGAATTTTGGTAAGGGGGTAGATTGGACCTTGGAGAAGGACATAGGCTACCTTTTGTCACGAAGTCAGCTAGTTATAAATCAAAACCTCTCGGTCATGCCAAGTCCCTCGCCGCGTGTGTGTTCTCTGTGTACGATTTTCTCCTTAACAACTAAACAGATTATATTAGGATTTTCACTAATACACATTGTGTTTCAAGATGAAAGTTGAGTAGGTATAGGTACCTATAATTTGGTTTGTTTTTATAGCAGGCATCTTATCATAAACAAAGATTATAAGTCATGCGAAACCAGGACAGGATTTCTACATTATTGTAGAAGGTCGAAGGACGGTTTATTAAAGTATCTAATATAACATAGCATCACGCCTGTATTCCCCGGAGGGGTAGGCAGAGGTGTACGTAATTGTATACCCACATTCACCATTGCTGTTATTAGGTCCCATGTAATAGGTGGTGAGCCTATTGCCATATACCGGGCACAATTCCAAACTCCGGGCTGCTATCGAGAATTGTCTAATAGAAAAACCCAATAACACTTTGCCCGATCCCGGAATTGAACCAAAGACCTCATGCTCAGCAGTCGCGCTTGGCACCACTAGACCACGTCCACGAGGAAGTCATTAAAGTACCTATCAATTTTTTTTAAATGCCTAATTTTGTAGATCTTGAAAAAGTTCACAGATTACATCTTAAATAATAATAGATATTGTTTTGTCATAATGTTTTTTATGTGCATTCTGCTGTCCCTTGACCTCTTTAGCAATCACGCGACCCACAATTTGTCTTAACAAAATGGCTACCTAACTTACCAGAAAAATAAAAGATTTATAGTTGCTGCCTACCTCATTGGGAATCAGGTGCATATATAAATGTATACATTATTGGAATCTTAGTTTGACGTCATGTCATCAACAGTACTTTGACGTGAGCAAAGCTACGGGTACAGCTAGTTAACAATAAAAGGAGTTATTTGACTATCAGTGGCTTTCAAATAAAAGGTGTGTACACATAGCAGCGCGTACATCTTTTGGTCCTTCGAGCCGGTCCTTTTTGATTCTTCATGTCATCACTTTACATCAATCTTTTGGGTCTACATGTCAAAGGAACATTGACCCCTGTCAATGATAAATAAAATGTAGGTTTAAAAGTTAAAGTAACACAAGTCGTGTTACTTTCAACTTGAAAGTAACACGACTTGTGTAACTTTGTTAATTGTCGAGCAAAAAATACTGCCTCCTGGAAATCCCCTTGTGTCAGTATGACGAAATTCAGGAAGGAAAAAAAACATAAAATGGTTCATTCATAAAGACTGATTTTTCTAAAACCAGTACGTATAAAACCACCATTTAAATGTGCAGGTAAATGTATATTTTCAAATACGTCATTGTCTAAATGACTACGAAACCATCTTTGACGCAATAGTGTCGGAGTAAGTCACGTATGTGTTCTACACGAAGTTGTCGAGTTTTCCTCTATGACTTCACTAGTGATCAGCTAAGAGCTACGTGCATAGTATTATTAGATGCGTATTACCCTTGAAACTCTTTTAATTATGGTGTAATATTTTAATCGGTCATTTCAAAAAAATAGGGGCCATTTTTGATCTCGTACAGATTGCTAATATTTTAGTTTATTGATAATGAGTGAGATATTGAGACCACTAGACTAACGAGGCATTAACTGCCTCGATGGTCTAGTGGTCCCAAGCGACTGCTGAGCAGGAGGTCTCGGGTTCGATTCCCGGGTAAGGCAAAGTGTTATTAAGTTTTTCTGTTAGGAGATTCTCAGTAGCAACACGAAGTTTGGAATTGTGGCCGGTTGATGGCAATAGGCTCAGATACCTATAATTATCATCACCTCCATGCCCTTGCCCTTAATTTATTCATGGTCGGCAAAGCATGTCATTGCCTACAAAATGTTCAACGTAAGGCCAGATATAAGACCAATCAATTCCTTTAACAAATATATAAAATCGCGCCATATTGCATAGGGCAGGCCGACATCAACGAACTTAATGGCCTGCAATCAAATTGCCGACGTTCTCAAAATGGGACAGGTCAAGAGTAACCTCAGTCAAAGCATGCATGAAGAGGTTAATGAACATAGATGAAGCGAAAAGAGGTGTGACAGAATCTCGTACTAAGTGGAAATTGATAGTCATAGTCTTAAGTTACAATAGCGCCTCCCGGATAAAAACTCCAGGCGCTCTGACCACTAAGCCATCTCGACCTCTGCTCGTCACCGCGAATTCTTCTTCCACATTTTAATACGTCTTTTGGTGACCTCTTTGCTATATATTCAGTCCCTTTACAGGTGACCGAACCGACACAACTAACTTTGCAGTTAATACAATGTCGTAAAGATGCAATTCCTTAACAATTAAAGATAAATCTTTAAAAAGCATTTTTAGTTGTCATAGTCTTCTTTCTCTGCTTACCTCTATGGGAAACCGGTGTGATCATACATACTCTTATAATGCACGGGTTCCTGTTATACGATCTTTTGGAACGGAACCCTAATGATACAACGTCACAAACCGAGAAATTACAAATACAGGTTAACCACAAATTCTAACAACAATTTGATTGATTTATTTTTCTGTATTATCAAATTAATGAGTTACAACGTTACCGTGAAGGTAGAAGTATTATTGAGTGACAGTTCGCGATCGGTTGCTTGAAGGAGCGCGCGCGCAATCGGCTGCGCAGGAGTCGAACGTAATACATCGATCGGTTTTATTATTTGAACATTATTTTTGTGGTTTATTACTGTGCTGTGTTTCTGTGTGTGATTATCTGGATATTTTTAATAATATATAGAGGTGAGATTTTTTATTTTTTCGGGTAATTTATTATAAGTTGGCAACAAAAAAGTTTTTTTTTCTTTATAAGTTTATTTTATTTTTATTACCATTATTGTAGATAATACTGAATGTATGTCTTACCACAAGTTTTATAATTCATAATTTATTCCAATGCGTTTCTGTTATCGGAATTCTGCATACGATTAGTTTCAAAAGTGGGTGTTTATAAATAAGTAAAAAAAAGACTTCGTGTTGCAAATTGTTGTTACAAATTTTAACAAAATATTATTGCCGCGTAATCATAGCCGTGTGAAGCCGTAAAATGTGCTTAAAAAAATACCAATTTAACTTTTTTGTAAAACCAACATCAAATAACCATTTTTAATTGCAAAACAATATTTTTACAACAACCTCATGTTTATCCTCTTAGTTGCGTCGTATTTTTTTGTTCAAAATAAACATAAATCAGTTAAAACTTTGTTATATGTAAGTGCATAATGCAAATAATGACGGAAAATATATTTAAAGAAATATTTATTAACAAAAAATATGCTAATTTGGTATACAGATGTATGCGTCACGAATCACTACATTTAATTTGCAATTCACTAATATCTCGTCTTTTGTAAACTGAAGGCGTAATACGTAGGTAGGTACACAAATAAGTCAATGACCTCTAGGGTTACTCAAAAAATTAATAAGTTTAATCTATAGACTACTTCGTTTATATAGTGGTCCCAGACGCGATGCTGATGCTGAGTATGAGGTCCCGGGTTCGATTCCCCGGTCCATTAGGAAATTCTTAGGAGCAGCCCGGTATTTAGAATTGTGCACGGTAGAAGGCAAAACAAAAACGCCTAAGCACCTACTCCTATTTTATTTTTAATTGTCTAAATAAAACCATTATCTATCTATCTATCAACCAGGGAATCGAACCCAGGACCTCACGCTTAGCAGCCGTACCTACGGCCACAAGACCAATGAACCGATTAGAATTGTTAATAACAAAACGAACAACGAAAAAAACTGGTCATGCAACTTTTTAAAATGTACCACTTCTTGCATTAATTTTATCTCAAAAAATTCCGTATACTACATTATTTTTGTCACGAATGCATGACAAAGTTAAATAAGTACGTAATTATCCTTATCTCAACTGTTCAGACTTGCTTTACATGAAACCATTTTCATACCGATGAGCTCCCTTTAAAATAATTGAGCTACACGATGACTGATGCATGTGTGCCGTTCGTTAGGACAGGTGAACTTGAAACTGCTATGGCTCTTTCTTCAAAGATAACTTACGTGTTTACAATGACATAGCCTTGTACAATGATGTCTGGACATTAAAATAAAAAAAAGGTGGACAGAAAATTATAGTCGTGAGCAGCAACCTGATCCTCCCGCATAAATACTCCAGACGCTCTGACCACTATGCCATCGTGACCTCTGCTCACTACCCCGAATTCTTCAACCACATTTTTAATACGTCTTTTGGTGACGTCATTGCTATCTATTCAGTACCTTCAAAGGAAACTGAACCGACACAACTAACTTTGCAGTTAATACAATGTCGTACAGATGTTATTACCTTAACAAATACAGTTAAGTCTCTGAATAATATTAACGCATGCTTAGCGAACTCGAAAGTTATAAATTTTTGTGGAAAGAAAATCACATTCCTGACCAGGATTCGAACCTGCGCCCCGGATAAATACTCCTACACACTTCTCATTTTTTCAGAAATTCTTCGCAGATTCTCATTGGTCAGAATTATAGCAGTGATAGCCTAGTGGTATGACCGTTGTACTGGCAAGTCAAAAGTCGCAAGTTGGAATCCAAGGCACGCACCACTGTCTTTTCGAAGTCATGTGCCTATTATAAATTAATTATCACTTGCTTAAAACGGTGAAGGAAAACATCGTGAGGAAACCAGCATACCTAAGAGATGTTCTCGATGGTGTGTAAAACCATGTTAGAGATCTACGGGTGGTTTAAACTCGGACACTAGGTTTTTCATCAACCACACGATAAGAAGATTGGTCAGAAAATTACCTACCCGCGTTTCATTTACTTACATAATAATATTTTTATTAGCATTTCACTTTTCAGTTCCTCTGGTAATAAATATTTTGTGTGCGTTTCATATGTAATTTTTCATGTTTCTGTGTATAGTTTCGTAAGTCGTAAAATACCGGATATTATGCGGAAAAATGATTACACTCCACAAAGTATTAATTTTAGAAGGTTTTGTAGATTTTTCTTTCCGGGTTAACTTTAAAATTACAAATAAAAAAACAAAAGGCACATGAAGTATCGTAGCAGGTGGCGTTCTGTAGTTTCTGCTTACCCCCATGGGAGAAAGGCGTGGGTTTCTGTATGTACCTATGTATGTCTGTATCATATATATAAAAATGTATCACCGAAATGTTTGTACGCGCATAACTTCCGAACGACTGCACCAAATTGGATAATTCTTTTTTTTTTGTGTGTTCGTTATTGTCAGGACAAGGTTTGTACATAATATTTTTTTTAAGAAAAAAATGATTTTCTAAGTTCGCTGCGACAGCTAGTAAATCATACTTACTGCATACATAACATACATATATCACAACTAACCTAGAACTATCCCACTGCAGGGCAAGGATCCCTTTTAATCCAAAAGGCACGAGCATTGATCACCACGCTAGCTCACTGCGAGTAGGCGATTTCAAACGATTAAGTCTAGGATTCCTCACGATGTTTCCTTCACCGTATATCCTTAATGTTACAGATCAACTTACTAATAAAATATATAGTTAAGACATTAAAAAAGTCACATTTTGCCAAGCCAAGCGTCCGAACCTTATCCTTTCGACGAACTTGTCGTCTCGCTAAACGTTTTTATGTATTGAAATTTATCCTTTTATCAACACTGTCTATTTGACGTTTAAAATCGACCAACGTGTCGACATGCTCGCACCGCTGCTGGTTTGAACGCATGGGCCGTCTCGACAATTTCCTCACAATGACATTGGAGCGGGGAATTTTAAGACTAGCTTGACTACTGCTGACAATTACACTAAGGTAAATAAATTATAGAAATACAGATAATGCGTTTGTATAAAGGTATAACAAATTGTGGTAATAAAAATATAGTCATGGCCAGGATTTAAACTTGCACCTCACAGATAAGTACCTATGCTCTCATATCTAAGATAAAATGTCATCAGTTATCAGGAACAATTTTGCTCCACCCGATATTGTTTCAAAAGGCTCATTAAACCTCTTTTCTTTGTGTGGTGTTAGTGTTTTTTTTATGGGATTGTAGGCAACCGAGCATACGGCTCGCCTGATGGTTAGCAATTACCGCCGCCCATGGACACCCGCAACCCAGAGGATTTGCAAGTGCGTTGCCGGCCTTTTAAAGGGTTTGGGCCTACGGTACCCTCACTCACTCGGCGAAACACAACGCAAGCGTTGTTTCACGCCGGTTTTCTGTGAGGCCGTGGTATCAATCCGGTCGAGCCGACCCATTCGTGCCGAAGCATGGCTCTCCCACGGTGAAAAACGGTGGTGTTGCGCTGGAAAAACAGTTTCGTCTATTTTCACCACTTCTTTTCCACCGAATACTGTCCTTCTCTGAAGGTCCATTTCACCATACCACTCTTAAAACGATTTATTTATCTTTTATTCGATCCTTTATAACTCGAGTTCTCGACCTTTACCTCTTCGTATAGTATCATTACTTTGAAACAGGCTTATCATCAACATTACGGCAATCGAAACCCGCACAAGTACTAAGCGACATTGACATAAAAACAGGCAACACAAGTAATATACTTCATACTTAACTGCACGCCACGAGGTGAAGAGATGAGCCGAATTGTTGCGTACTTGCAACACTGGTTTATCCTCATCATATTTAAAGTAAAGAAGGCCATTTTACCTTGAAGGATATAGTACTGGAGTAGTTTTAGCGGGCTTACCCCTCTCGCCACTGGTATATGATTCCCAATCATATACCTTTATACCTTTTACATGTACAGTTACAATGATAGTACACGATTTTAATCATTGTGTTTAGTTTTTTATATGTGTTAATACGGTCAATGTAATGACAAGCCTATTGTTGCTTTAGTGCAAGTCATTTTGTACTTGTGTGTTACCTCACCCCCCGCCAAAAGTAGCGAGCAAATTTGTTCTATATTGAATCGGAAGCCGTCTCCCGTCTAGACCTCTATGTCTTTTACCCACGATATAGGGAAAATGGGAAATTCCTACTGTGCGGCAAAGTTAGTGTCGGTTTTTTTGCAAATCCTTGATTTTTACATTCGGTCTAGTTTTCCGAAATAACAAAACATTTCGTTTCGATTGCCACAAGGTAAGCAGGAAGTTCCCAGAAGGTCATTAAATTCAAATGACTTACTTATTCTGTAAATAGGTATGTCTTTACACAACTATTTTACATGTCACTTGTTTATCTAGAATAAGGCGCATTTCCATTTGACTACCTCTGAGAATGATACGAAAACAAACTTAGCAGTCTAGAAGTGTTTTAGAGTTATTCACTTTATGTAGAGGAGATAGATTTTGGGAGAACGATAGTTGGGGAGTTGAGGCAACTGCACAGCCCTCTCCCAAAGCGGTTGCACCGCACTACATCCCGAAACACGACTAGGTCGCTTCACGGCATGGCTTCGTCGGCCGAAGCCGTCCCACCAGAATTGTGTTGCCTATTTTGCATCACCCAGGGCCCACGTGTACGGATTCCAATTTAAGGGTGCACTCATACGGACGCGGGCAACTCAGCCACCAAATGGCTAAATGTATGTTTATTTTTTAATATTGTTGATGATTGCTTATTGACGTCACACCTGCTTACCTGCTCACTGTATACCAACGTGTGGTTAATGAACAACCTAGTGTCAGAGTTTAAACCACCCGTGGGTCTCTGATATGGCTTTACATGCATTTCTAGACCTAGCAAAAGCTTTTGACACTGTCTCTGTCCCTATCCTTTTAAATAAGCTGGAACGTGTAGGAATCAGAGGCGTACCATTGAACATTTTCACCGACTATCTGCGAGATCGTTTGCAAGTGGTGAAGATAGGGGAACATATAAGTGATGAAGCTCCAAATAACTGCGGAGTCTCTCAAGGTAGTATCCTAGGTCCAACCTTATTTATTATATATATAAATGATTTATGTAATCTGTCACTCCCAAATGCAAATTTTTCACTTACGCTGACGACACAGCTCTTATTGTGAATGGCACGGACTGGAGTGATACTAAGGAAAAAGCAGAACATGCTCTGAAAATCATTATGGGCTGGTTATCCGATAATCTCCTAACCTTGAATATTGGCAAAACCCAGTTTGTTCCTTTCACCATGAGAGTGGACCATCAGCCACTGGAAACCTTTAAAATTACAGCACATTCTTGCTCAATACCTGTCTCTAAATGCAGCTGCTTACATGTGACCAGAGCACCCTGTGTTAAGTATCTTGGTATTTATATAGACCAGAGTTTCCGTTGGCATAATCATGTCGATATTGTTACAACGCGCGTTCGTAGACTGATATTTATATTTAAAAGACTTCGCCAGTCAGCTGATACTGAGACGCTTAAAATGGTGTACATGGCTTTATGTCAGTCCATCATATCTTACTCTATAGCTGTTTGGGGAGGAGCTCCAAAAACAACAATCCTACCTCTTGAAGTTGCCCAAAGAGCAGTACTAAAGGTAATGACAAGAAGGACGTATAGGTACCCAACGGAACAACTTTACGCTGACTGTAAAGTTCTCACGGTAAGGCAACTTTTTGTCCAACAGACTGTAGCACGTAAACACAGGTCTCGACCTATGTTGGAACCACGTGGAAGAATTAAACATACAATATTTAAGTCCGAACATATAAGAACATCTTTTGCCAGTAGACATTACTATATCCTTAGTGTAAGATTATACAACAAAACACACAAGCTATTGGATATCTTTCATTTGAATAGAATTAAATGTAAAATGAAAGTTAGAGAGTGGCTCATATCTTTAACTTATCAAGCAACTGAAGATTTGCTGGCTGGTATAACTGGTTAAATCCAAAGTAAACTATCACGTACACTCAAGCACCCACCCACATATACGCATCTCACCACACACATACACACCTCATCACACACATACACACCTCATCACACACACATAAACATATACTAAATAATATAATTTTAAGGTATTTTAAAGTAGTTCTTTTCCATAATTAAAAATTGTCATATTTATTATACAAATCCTCTGTTAAATGTAGTAACAATAAGCATCACTCTGTGACTAGCAAGCGAGGAACACTGACTCCTAAGATACAGGTCTTGTCCTAGTTTAGGTGTCAGGAGTCTCAGTAAATTTTGTATGTACTTAATGAGTCTAATTCAAAAGGACTATATGTGAGTAATATTAAAGCAATGAAATGTTAACTTATTCTCTCCTTGTGTATTAGGCTTATGAAAAATAAATTATTATTATTATTATTATTATTATTATTACACACCATCGAGAATATCTCTCAGGTGTGCTGGTTTCCTCACGATGTTTTCCTTCACCGTTTTAAGCAAATGATAATTAATTTATAATACGCATATTACTTCGAAAAGACAGTGGTGCGTGCCTTGGATTCAAATTTATGACCTTTGACTTGTCAGTCCAACGGTCATACCATTTGGCTATCACTGCTATAGCCTAGTGGTATGACCGTAGTAATTTAATTAGTAGATCCAAAAAGAAGGAATTCACCTCTAATGGTAGCACTTTGTCTACACATTATAGTAAAACAACTTTTAACCGGATTAATCGCGTGTATTATTGATTTTTGTTTTTCCTGACGTTTCGAACACTGTAGCGTTCGTGGTCACAGGAGTAGGGCAGTCCTCCTGCGACCAGGAACGCTGCAAAGGAACGCGATAATCCGGTTAAAAGTTGTTTTATTATAATGTGTAATGATCGCGAAATCCTGTACTGACAAATTAATGTTTCTTTGTTTTAATGTCCTTCCCACCAACGCCGTATTCCCATGAGTCTTTTTGAATGGTTCAGAATGATGAGTCACCAATTGATACACCTAGATAGAACATTAAAATTTACTTAGTATATTTCTTTGTAATCTTTATTACCAAAATAAATTAAATGAGGTAAGTAGGCCTCGCAATTAAAATTCAACTTACGTGAGCGTAACAATTATTTATGAATTATAAAATACCGGTTTATTCCAAAACTATAACAAAGAAACAATTTAAACGATTTGTTTAAAATTCCTACTGCCTCATTAGTCTAGTGGTCGCAAAGGCGACTGCCGAGTGTGAGGTCCTGGGTTCGATTCCCGGGTTCCGATTCCCGGTTTTATTGAGTTTTTCTGTAACGAAATTCTCACAGCGAGGCTCAGGACAGACCCGTTTACAGTATCCACAGAGATGTGCCCAAATAAGCGTTGCACAGTGGGGGGTTCTGGAGCTGGTTTCTTAAGGGGACCTAGTGCCCCTCCCATCACGCCTAGATTTTGTATTGAATTCTAATAGTCATATTGCAAAGTTGTGTAGCAGAATGTGTTATAAAATCACAAAATTTAATACTAAAAACAATAACCATTGATAAAAATGTTTCAAAACTGTGGAATTTATATTCGAGGATCACGTGACCGTTTTCAACATTAATCCGAACACGTGACTTCAAATTGCCTAATCGATAAATTGATATCGACAACAAAAACCGGTTTCACTGCAAAAAAGGTTCGTAATGAAAACTACCGTTTAGTTTTTTTCTGCTTTTGTATAATATATTTTTATGGGTTTGGTTTGATCATAAATAAAAGACAAGAGAAAATCTACATGAGATTAAAAACTGACCGCCCCATATAGGCTGAATTTACACTTTTTTAATCCAAAATTACCTGACAAGTCTTCGTATACGAAGGCCGCCAATTGAAAGATTTTGTTTTTTATTGGCTGATAAGTATAATAAAACAACTTTGTGGTCCACCACGAACGCTGCAAAGTGTTCGAAACGTCAGGAAAAACAAAAAACCAATAATACACGCCATTAGTCCGGTTAAAAATTGTTTTATTATAATGTGTAGTGATCGCGCAAACCTAAGATATTACTATGGGTGATAACTACCTATGAAAGCTATAAAAAAATATAATTTGGCAAATTCTATGTCAAATAATATGATTTGTAATGTCAACTGATTGTTCATAAGAATTTTGTGAGTAAAGTCAATCTAAGTATTAAGATTATAAATAGCCAAGTTATAAAATTTATATAATCGTTTTCATAGCTAGATAAAGTTTCAGAAAGTGCGATAGAATTTGGCACCCATTTTAGATTTCTTTAGATTCTACGGCAACACCGTCGACCCTTGGCGTCGTTTGTTAGAAGATACCGAACTTGGACCAGTAGCGGCGTGAAGGGTGGGGGTAGTCCACCCCGGGTGCCAAGCACCAAGGGGTGACAACGTGATGACAACTCACTCGTTCAGCTTAGTAGCCACAAGCCACGGTCCTATAGCTTAGAACAATAGTAGGGTAGTATGAACCGGATAGTTTGGAAAGCCCTCCGCTCAGAAAGACGTAACATTAAATTCTTGAACTTTTTAAATTAGTCGCATAGCAATATTTGTTGTTTTACTTTGGGAATACTCAATAGAAAACTGCCCCGGGTGCCAGCCCATGCTACGCCGCCACTGCCTTAGCCACCTTTTTTCACAGTAATATTTTTGATGGTCTAATTAACAATAAATAAGTCAGACCTACCCAGAAATACATAAAATTTGTACAAATTTCGTTTAGTATCTTGGTTACCAGTACTTGCATAACCTGGAAATAGCACAAAAAAAAATGTGATTTGCTTAGATTGCTTATAAAACTGTAGTGAGTACATTATATAAGGAAAACAACACGTTGGTGCGATAAGAGTAGCCTAATTACTCAAGTCACTAGGTAGTAATGTAAACGCTATTTTCCCTATACAAAATAGCGAATTTTGTATACTCTTCACTTTAGAAATCATTAACATACTTATAATACAAATGCAAAAATGTGTCAGTCCGTTGGTCAACTTCTCAACACGGGCACGAGTCAGTCTTAGTTGCACCTGCACAGACGGATCTTGCCGCGGTCGGTCTCAGGATGGATGACCATAATTTCATATCAAGACCTCTCCGTGCCTCCGAGAGCATGTTGGACTGTCGGTCGTGGCTGTCAAATGAAGATCTATGACAACTGGTCAGATGCCTGAAAGTCTAGCACCCAGTCTTACAAAGATATATCGTGTTACCCAGTAACTGGGTTGTGGAGGTCAGATAGGAAATCGGTCAGACAAATATTGGTATTAAGCTGCATCCAGTTAGGCTCGACTCCAACCCCAGCATAGTTGGGACATCTGTAATCCGCTTTGTTTAATAAATATAAATTATTGCTAAATAAATTTGACTGTCCTGTTGGTCTAGTGGTTAGTAGCCCTGACTGCTAGGCCGGAGGTCGTGGGTTGGATTCCCACCCAGGACAAATGTTTGTGTGATGAGCACGATCATTTGTTCTGTGTCTGGGTGTAATTTATCTATAATATGTATGCATTTAGAAATATATAAGTATGTCTATCAGTTGTCTAGTACTCATAACACAAGCTCTGCTTAGCTTGAGACTAGACGGCGTTGGGTGATAGTTGTGGAATATTATTATTATTATTATTATTATTATTAAATATCGCAAGGCGTCTTCTTAAGACACACAAGGAAGCTTGAAATTGAATAGGCTCGAACAACGACACGGTACGGCCGTTGTCTGTTGGGTCACTTGGGCGAGTGATGACACGGACTGTCAAGGTACGCGGGTTGGAGCCCCGTTCGTGTCTATTATTTTTCAAAGTAGCCTTAGAAACATAGGAGTTAGTAGGGAAAAGGCTAGGCAGATTGATTTTGATTGTTCTATTCACACGCTATGACATTCGACCCCTACCATACTTTGATGGGAAAGTTATGCGTTTACATCCTTCTATATTTTTACTTCCTCGACTAGGTAGTATGTTTATAAAACAGTTGAAGCATGAAACAATACTTAATGTTTCCACGTTAACTCCAATACCGAAACGTATCGTGTTATCAGCTGTTTTTAAAGGTCATAGTTATATTTCTTTAATTATTGTAAATGCATTATATTTTAAAATACATATCTTAAAGATAAAATGTGTGTAAAAAGAATACGGTCGCGAGCAGGATTCGAACCTGCGCCTCCCGGATAAATACTCCAGGCGCTCTGACCACTAAGCCATCTCGACCTCTGCTCACTATCGTGAGTTCTTCATTTATAAATTCAATTCAATTTTACATCGTAATATCTTACGTTTCGCGATCATTGAAACAATCTCGGAAACTAACTTCTAGTTCATCTAACGATTGTGACTTCTGAGTTTGTTTCGGTATTTCTTCTCTGGGATAGTCTTAAAAAATACCGTCGCGATTTAGTTTTCAAAATGTATCTGAGACTAAAATAATTTTATGAGTTTTATCAATTATATGTACGGTAGACTGTAATAATATTAAATAAACTGTTGAAAGGCCTAAAACCTAGGCCTCCTGCGACCACGAACGCTGCAAAGTGATCTAAACGTCAGGAAAAACAAAAAACCAACAATACACGCGATTAATCAAGATAACATTTGTTTTATTATAATATTGACTGCCTCATTGGTCTAGTGGTCGCAAGCGCGGTTACTGATCGAGGTCTTGGGTTCGATTCCCAGGACGGACAACAAATTCTCAGTAGTAGCCCGGAGTCAGGAAGTTGGTGGTGTATCACCCCGTGCTTCCTCCTGCGCCGGATCTCTCTCCGGTCGTGTCGAATAACTGTCGCATCGGACTATGAGAGTGAAGGAAGAGCGTTGCACCTGTGTTTGCGCATACATTTGTGCACTATAATATCTCCTGCGTACTTGATGGCTGATCTTCGTAGATGTTGTATTAGTAAATTTAACCTATGTACTTTATTTGTTGTCAACAATGTTTAGTTTTAATTAGGGCAACACTATTTTTTTATGTGTGTTATTATCTGTTGTAATAAAACTACGTACAACTTAAAGTATATTTTTATTAAACTACAACAGTAGAGATAGGCCGCCGTGACTGAAATACGGTCGGAAGGAGTAGTGTTATTATAATATTTTATATCATTTGCCCTTTAAATATGGCACACTTAAACAGTTTGTAGGTATAGTCTATCTATCTTTACACCTTTTTTTTTTTTTTGGTTTCGGGGGGAAACCTTCAAAAAGGCGCCCGGCCCTTGGGGATAAGACCGGGGAGTGTGGGATTTTTACCTCACTAAAACCACCCCGGTGGTCACCATCCGCACATGAAGGGGGCACTGGGTCCTCTTAAGAGACCAGTTCCAGAACCCCCACATGCAACGCCTTTATTAGGGCACATCCCTGGGAAGACTGTAAAGGGGTCTCCCCTGAGCCTCGCTGTGCACGGCAGCACGTGACCACTGTGCCACCGTCTTCTCTGGGGTAACTTGATGGGCGCATAAAGTCCCCTCTCATCTATCTTTACACCTACACTTACTTTTAACTTCTAGTTCATCTAACTGTTTAGTTTCCGAATGAATGGCTTCGTGCAACAATAGGCATGATGACAGATTTTGAAATCTCCTTTTATAATGTAGGTACACGTCTACTATGTACCTATATCCGAAAAACACATTATTTCAGCAATAAACTAAGTTTCAACGCAAATTATTGCATTCAATCAATCTAATTTGATTTAACCGCAAAAACGCATGCTGGCTGTCATGGCACCGTTTTGACGTCATGCCTCAGCATATTTGACATAAGTTGAAGCCATATCGTACGGCGATGATTGACATTTGACTGAGGCGTGACGTCATTCGCTGTGATTGACGTTAAAGTTAACATGGCCGATTGCAGCATTTTATACTTTTATTTTATTGAAAATCTTATTAATCTTAATGTTTTTATTAAAACTAGGTATATTTTTTGACTCCTTTGTGTCCATATTTACCTCTAAACCATTTATTCTTTGGTTCTTTAATACTATCATCATGCCTATTGTCTGTGAGACAAAACATATTCAAAAGTAACTCGTGCACAAATGAATTGTTTGTATAATATTGACATTGTAGTACAATTCTATTATGTGTAACTGCCTCATTGGTCTAGCAGTCCCAAGCGCGACTGCTGAGCATCAGGTCTCGGGGTTTGATATCCGGGTCGGGCTGTGATATTGAGGTTCACCACCTATTTGGGTGTACAACTGACTACAACTCTGTTTACCCCTATAGCATCACGCCTGTATGATCCAAAGGGGTATGCAGAGGTGTATACAGTTGTACACCCACATTTAATCAATGTTGTTATTAACTCCAATGTAATAAGTGGTGCTGAGCCTATTATCAGTAATGATTTGTTTTTTAAATATTTGTTCCATATACCACTTAATCTGCCACTATGTCTAAAATTGCCTCCGTTTTGGTTAAACCACCGTAGGTCTCTGACTCTGGCTTTACACGCCATCGAGAACATCTCTCAGATGTGCTGGTTTCTTCATCGTTTTAAGCAAATGACGAACATGACTTTGAAGAGTCAGTGTTGCTTGGATTCGAACTTGCGATCTTTGATATGTCAGCCCAACGGTCTATCCCTGCTTATTATAATATGTAAGTAAGTACAACTAGTTATGCAAATCATCTCTTGGTGAACTGTTAGCCTTAGCTTTAAACATAATTGATGTAGCGTGGGACGTACAGTCTGCTTCAGCAATCCTTGACAATACTGAGCATAAAAACTTGCCTACAGTAAAAAGTTAACTGGTTTCCGGATAAACTGGTCCTCTTTAAAATGTATTTTTGGAATAGTGAATTGATTATGATCAGTATTATGTAAATGTTATATTCTCGGTCTCGGTTGAGCCAATGATATCAAAATAAAATTATTTATTCTGCAAACTGGGTTTGGAACTCTTTAACATTACATCAGCACCGGATCTAGGGGGGATGGCAAACCGAGGCACCCGCCCCATAATATAATATGGATGAAAATAAAAAGCACCTAGCATGCAGCGCACGTTGTTCTATTATTTAGATTTTAAAACAACCAATAATTTTTTGGACATTTAAATTTTCCTTCTGAAATGTGCTGCAAGTAGCTGCAGCGCATGAGATTGCTGGCAACATAAATGAATGTTTGCTGAAGTTGGCAAAGAGTGTGGGTTCTTAATGTCCCGTTCACGAAAAATACCAAATACCAATATAGACTACTGCGATTTTTTTACTAATTTATCTCAAACGCTGGAGAGAGGGGGCGCCACTATTCAATTTCTGTGGCTGTTCGAAAAAATCGTAGATCCGGGGCTGCATTACATACCTTAACAATAAAATTGAAATGCAGAAGGCGTCGAAATTTCCTATCTGACTATCTCTGAGATGAAACACCGAAACAAACTCAGAGGTCACAGTGTCTTTTAAAGTCCAGTCATAAGTATAAGACAAGAGCGTAAACATGTCGGGGCCGTCTGGATTGGTCTTTTGAAGAAAAAGCCATAGCAATTTCAAGTTGACCAGTCCTGACTAATGCCACGTATGCATCGGTCATCGTGTAGCTCGACCATTATTATGGGATCTCGACTCGTCGCAAAACGATACCAGATCGGCAGGAAATTGCGTAGGCCAGCTAAAATTCTCGAAACCACTGCACTGTATTAACATATAAAAATACTTATAAGATACTATATGATACTCACATTCATAATTAATTAACTATTCAGGATTCACGTCAATTAGACTAAACCAATAGACTAGTCATGAATTCGATTTCCGGGTCAGGCAACATGTTATTGTGTTTTTCTATTAGAAAATTCACAGTAGCAGTTGGTAGTTAGGAAGTCGGTGTTATGATACCCCCGTGCTTTGCAAAGCACGTAAAGCCCTCAGTCTTGTGCCTCATCACTCTCCGGTCGTATCGGATTGCCGTCCCATCGGACTATCTTCATCTCATCGTGTGGTTGATGAATAACCTAGTGTCAGAGTTTAAACCGCCCGTAGGTCTCCGACATGGCTTTACACACCATCGTGAACATCTCTCAGGTGTGCTGGTTTCCTCACGACGTTTTCCTTCACCGTTTTAAGCAAGTGATAATTAATTTATAATACGTAGATGACTTCGAAAAGTCTGTGGCCTTGGATTAGAACTTGCGACCTTTGACTTGACAGTCCAACGGTCATACCATTAGGCTATCACTGCTATCAGACTATGAGAGCAATAGGAAGAGGGAGTGCACCAGTGTTTGCGCGTAGGTACACTAGTGCACTATAATATCTCCTGCGTGCTTGCTCCGTGGAGATAGGCCGCTGTGTCCAAAAATTCGGTCCAGAGTAATATTATCAATAAAATGGACACTCTATAATTTATTTTAACCTTAGATGATCAAAATTTTGGTACAACAGAAGATTAAATATCCTACCCAACCAACTCAGAAACCTAAATATAATATACAATTTATTAAAGAAACAAGAGTTGCGAAGGAAATTAGCGAACCAAACGTTTACATACTTGTGTCCATTCGTTAGTGCTAAAATTTACAGGTTAGACTCGTTTGTGGCCGGCCTTAGCGAGTGCTAGAAAGTAGTTATGTTAATGTTTAGTAAATATAAAGTCATATTTATTCGATCTTGGGACTTGTTAAGGGTTAATGTATGTAGGTTTATTGGGCCTTTTCCAACCATCATATTGCCTTTGACCCGGTTAGTGAAGTGTGATAGTAGGATAACATCAGTGGGGTTACTCTTGAAATTAATACCAATTCCAATCCAATTCCAACATTAAATAGACGCCTTAAAAAAAATATAAAAATGAGTTTATCGAAATTGCAGTTGCCGTCATTTTAAATAATGTTGCCTTATTAGTATCCCGAATCTATAATTATTTTTTAGACATTTTTGCATTTAAAAGTACGAACTGACATATTTCCAATGTCAATCGAGCGGAATTATTTTCATGAGTAAGCCTATAGAAGCTGGCGCGTGGATAACATTTGGTGTGACATAGCTAGATAGAAGGAGACCGTATCGGTGGCGGTTACCACGAACAACAGCATTCCCAATGAGGGTTGACGTGTCGGCGGCCGGTAATAAAACATTGCCAAAAATTTAGATGCATGTAATTTCAAAAACAATTAGAAGTGGATGAAGTCCTCAAATAAATTGGGCTAAGAGCAGGGGATGACGATCTTGCCTTTATCCCAATTTATTTGGAGTTGACGCAGTATCTGTTTTTCTTCGCTACATCTCTGTCACCCCCTTTCCAGCCATCATTATCATTCATTTTACTTTACTCACTATTCCAAATTCTTCTTCCACGTTTTAATACGTCTTATGGTGACGTCATCGCTATCAATTCAGGCCCCTTACAGTGACTTAACTTTGTAGCTAATTAAATGTCGTACAAATAATATATTTGATTCAATAGAGGTCACACTTCCATGAATTTTTGTGAATAAAAAAATACGGTCGTAAGCAGGATTTGAACATGCGCTTCCCGGATAAATAGTCCAGGCGCTCTGCCAACTGAGTTACGCGACCTTTTCCGACCCGATTTTTCTTACCACTAAAATATATAGGTAGTATTATATGATCTGTGGTATATAGGTAACTTTAGAGTTCGCTATGCATGCGTTAAGGTGTTTGAAAGATTCATTCTGGGTGATAATGTCGCTAAGCGACAAAACGCATGAAAAATAAATAAAAAATAAAGATTTATGTAATATTCTAATTTTAATATAAAATAGCTGGTACCGGCGACTTTGTCTGCATGACAAAAGGTAGTCTATGTCCTTCTCCTAGGTCCAATCTACCTCCTGGACAAATTTCATTACGATCCGTTCAACCGTTTACTCGTGAAAGGGTAACAAACAAACAAACAAACAGAGTTACATTCGCATTTATAATATTAGTATGAATTATAATAAATAAACAATATAAAAATAAAAAAACAATATAATATTAGTATGAATTATAATAAAAAAACAATATAAAAATAAAAAAAACAATATAATATTAGTATGAATTATAATAAATAAACAATATAAAAATAAAAAAACAATATAATATTAGTATGAATTATAATAAATAAACAATATAAAAATAAAAAAACAATATAATATTAGTATGAATTATAATAAATAAACAATATAAAAATAAAAAAACAATATAATATTAGTATGAATTATAATAAATAAACAATATAAAAATCATTGTGTAAGCTTAGTAGCTATGTTCATTGTTGATTTAATCACGTTACAATCAGTTGGCCGCTGTTAATTGAACAAGTCACATTCAGCTCGTAAAAAAGGCGTTCACCTTGTAAAGTTCTTAGGTTCGGTTCTGGTAGCGAATAAGATAATGTGGTGTTTTTTAATCGGGTTATTAGACCTACTGGTTATGTGGATGCAAGCGCGGATATCTACTGAGCATGAGGGGTACGATTCCCTGGTCGGGCGAAGTGTTATTTGGGATTTCTCAGTAATTCTCAGTAGCAGTCCTTAGTTTGTAATTGTATCAAGTGTAAAGTGGATCATAAAATGATTTAATTGAAGATTTTTCAGAAAAGATTCAAAAGCTTTAATTTTTTTTTAAATATATTTAACGGCGTCAAAATAAAATATATTATGCCTAAGAAAATGATTGACAAAATTTCATTCAATTAGACTTTACTTCTGAATTGTCTTATTAATGATATCGTGTTGAAAAATTTGCCCAATGAAAAGTTATGGATCTCAATAAAAATGATTTTATATTTGTTCTTTAAAGACCAAAGATCAAATAAAACTACATTTAAACATCCCTTATATTCATAAAATTACAAGAAATTTAAATGAAGTTTATGTAAGTTAAGATATATAAATTAAATATAAATAGCAAAATCGTCCTTTAAAATAATAATAATTTGTAAATAACATAAAAATAAAAATTGTTCCTCTATCAGGTGTTTTTTTATACAATATTACGTTTTTGTTCATAATTATGAATCCTTCTTTTACACATGGACCAATATTAAATGAATTACACATAGATTAGGACCATATATATTTTTTTCTACAAATCAGTGTGCCCACTAAATGGGTCGGCTGTTGACCACGATCTCGCCATTTTTTTCTAAATGGGTCTCCTCTTGACATGCAATGGATGAGGTCTACAATGGAATGACCGTTTCCAGAAGGTGCCTATTAACTTATTTTGAAGGTTTTTGGGTTATAATTAATAAGAAACACAAATTTATAGGTATTTTGTACTTGATTTGTTAGTTATAATTATTGTACTGAGATGTTACCCTCATCCTACCACCACTTTTTCTACACCTCAAAGGTTTGCTGGTAGAAAACCTTTGAGAACATGACGTTACAAACTGTAATGTTTTATGTAATTAACTACTTTGTGTACAGTAAAGAATATAAGAAACACAGAGGCTGGCAATGAAATCCATATTTTGGCAGAGCATATGATGAAATTCATCGTGATATTGCCCGCGCAGGTCGAGTTGTTATGATGCTTTTAAACATTGTTAATACCACAATTATTTTGAATTACATGCTCACAAACCACAATAAGAGAACCAGTATCTATTAAAATTAAATAATTAAACAAAACAATACCCCAATTATTTTACAATTTAATTACTTCACTTCCATATAATTAAGTTTTATGATAGTTCTGTTGCCGATTTGGGTATTTCCACATTTGAAGACAAAAACTACAAGAGTACAGTACCCACGTATTTATAAACTGGTTATTCAATTTATCTCGTTTGATACTAGATGTTATAGACTAAGAAATACGAAATGGAATATGACTTCTTACTATGTGATGATTTTTCGTGCTTATTAATCATGTACCTATTCCAGTAATAGCCTGGTGGTATGACCGTTGGACTGACGACTCAAACGTCGCAAGTCCGAATCTAAGGCGCGCACCACTGTCTTTTCGAAGTCATGTGCGTATTATAAACTAATTATCATTTGCTTAAAACGGTGAAGGAAAACGTGAGGAAACCAGCACACCTGAGAGATGATTTCGATGGTATGTAAAGCCATCAGAGACCTACGAGTGGCTTCACAGGGTGGTTTTAACTCCCACCCTGGATTTCAACTATACTATAAAAAGAAGAAAATGTTTTAAACTGTATTGTAATTAACTTAAATAAAACAAATATAATGCCAAACTTCACTTCTACCAAAGACTGCGTTTTGAAAACTTAAACATCAATTATAATGGTCAAAACGTTGACAAAGTAGAAGTCGCAAATTTTTTAGGTATTACATTAGATAGCCAATTAACATGCAAAGCTCAAGCTGAAACAATATGTAAGAAACTAAGTACATCTGCTTATGCATTATTTAATCTTTCGATAAAAGTTAATATTAAGACAGTACTAGTAGCCTATCACGGCTTGGTGGTCTCGATACTAAGATTTGGAATTATTTTTTGGGGCAATTGTACTTATAGGGAGGATATATTCCGTGCTCAAAAACGATGCATACGTTCAATGTTCAATATTAAAGTCACAGACAGTTGTGTTCCAGTTTTCAAAGAACATAAATTATTAACATTCCCATGTATCTATATTTTAGAAATGGCAATAATTGTAAAGACCAATCCTCAATTGTTTAAATCTTTAAAAGAAGTTCGATGTCGCACAGTCTCAATGAGATCACAGTACCAAAATTTATTGTATGAAGGTAACTATAAAACAGCCTTATACAAAAAATGTGTTATGGGAATGGCTCCTGTAATTTTTAATAAAATTCCCAATTGCATTACGGATCAACCTTTAAAAGTTTTTAAAAAGAGACTCACTGCCTTATTGTTAAACAATTGTTATTACTCTGTTCAAGAATTCCTAAATGATCCTTCCATTAAGTAAACTTTATTGTTATTAACATAGTATTAGTTTTAAGATTATGGTGAGCAAATGTCGCTCGTAAATGTTTGCATGCCTATATAGGCAGAATGTACAAGGATTCTTTATATATCTGTAACACCAATTGTAAACAACTACATTCTGTGCAAATAAATGATTACTTACTTACTTACTTACTATAATTTGTTACTAATGTAACATAATGTGTAGACATATATATTTATGAGAATAACTGATATAATATTTTATGTCTATTATATCTCTTATTTTAAATCCTCTCACAGGTCTACGGGAAAAAATCTTTAAGAAAGAAGCTTTTGTAATTTATTTTACTAACTCACCAATTAAGTGTACGTAAATTATCTAGTAATTAATTAAGAGAACTCGTTTTATGAAAATGCAAGTTTTAAACGGATGTCATATAATTTATGTTGTTCGTTATTGAGATTATTTTGAATTTTTTAATGTTAGGTAGGTACTATTGCATGCTGGCCCGGTTAGTTGAGTGTGATAGTAGGATAACATGAGAACCTGGGACATGGTTAACATTTGGGGTGACATAGCTAGATAGAAGGAGACCGTATCGGTGGCGGTTACCATTAACAACAGTATTCCCAATGAGGTTTGACGTCAGCCAGGCGACCGATCATAAAACATAGCAAAAACTTTTAGCAGCATTCCAGTACAAGTAGAGAGTATGTATGGAAGAAGAAAACATGCTGCGCCGACCCCAAATAAATTGGGATAAGGGGAGGGGGATGAAGATGATGATCAGGTACTATTGTATGCCTGGTCACAAGACATATACCTACTTTTGACATTTAATCACATTAATTATAACTTTGTATGTTCCAGAGAGCATAAAATTTCTTTAAACCTTAACCATTCATATTCAATCAACTGATTAAACCGGTTTTTTTTCTGTACATATATATGTGTGTCGGAGATGGCAACACTGTTTAACATTATTGGTGTTGCAACACCGAGCGCTACGGGCGGTCGTAGACTACAGCGACAGGAGGAAGGACGTTAGTCTATTGCGAGCCGCCGTGGCGGACGGACCTCTACACCCTGACTTGTACCTCTGATTTAATGATATTTGAATACGTACATTGTACATTGTAATATGAAGTGACTCACTACTAATCACTAACCCAAAGTAAATGTGCTCTCAGTGGCGGAGAGCCTTGATGTTGGTTTTATTTACGATTACCTTTAAAATCCTGACAGACAGAGAGACTTCCGATCCTAGTCTTCAAACCATTCCCCGTCATATATATATATATATATCTATTTTTATAATATTGCGGTGAAGTACGCAGTGATCTAGAAAACTGTCAATACTGATTACGTAATGTTTCTGATTGCTATAACCACGAACGCGCTGTTTAGTATCATATGAATACTTATGAAAATAAATAGTCGTATTATTAATTATTGTTCACTACTAGTCGAGCAAACCCGAAGAATACACGAGTACTAACCGGTGAACAATAATTAATATGAATATGCCTCACGAAAGTTATTATACAAAAAAATGTTTGACAAATAAATTAATTTTAATACCTACCCACTCAGTTGCTACGACTTTAAGTCGTTTGGGGTCGAACCGCTGGGGTCATGGGGTCCAAGTGCGAAACTCCTTCTTGTTATCGTGTAGTTAAAGAACAACCTAGTGCCAGAGTTAAAACCACCCGTAGGTCTCTGACATGGTTTTGGACACCATCGAGAACATCTCTCAGGTGTGCTGGTTTCCTCACGATGTTTTCCTTCACCGTTTTAAGCAAGTGATAATAAATGTATAATTTGCACATGACTTCGAAAAGACAGTGGTACTAATAAGCTATCACTGTTATTGCAAGACTCCTAAAACTAGACACTTCACGTGACCAGAAGTCTGGCTTATTCCTTGGTCAAAGAATTGCCATCCAACGTGGCAATACTGCCAGAATACTTCGAAGCACGGGGTTTTCTTTATTTTTATATTAGAATAGTTTTTATTTTAGTGTATATTCTGTAAATATTTTTATTTAATAAGCTAGTATTATATGTTAATTAATATTAATTCATAAAATAAAATAAATTAAATGGTCTTAACGTGCATAAAATTCATTATAATCAAATCAAAAATGTTCATATAATAAAATGATAAATGTTTAATCATGCAATTAAAACGTGCATGACAATTTTACCAATCTATTCAAATCAATAATGAAAAATCGTGTTTAATAAAGAGGAAAACCTTTTGTTAACAACCTTGAGGTTCGAAGCCTTGATGCGGCGCGAGCGCATTGAGTTCACAACGCTCGTTAATAGTTTGGCTTACTATAATATTAAGAAACGCACGCGACGCTCTGTATCATAACATAGCATCACGCCTGTGTACCCCAAGGGGTAGACAGAGGTGTACACAATTGTACACCCACATTTTACTAATGCTGTTATTAAGTCCCATGTAATAGATGGCGAGATCAACTGGATGCAGTTCGAAACTCCGGGCTACTACTCAAAATTTTCTAATAGAAAAACTCAATAGCCGTTTTCCCGCCCCGGGAATAAAATCCAGGACCTCATTCTTGGCAATCGCCCTTGCAAACACTAGACCAATGAGTTACATTACAGGATCTGTTTTGCCTCGGAATCAGATCAATTTTCAATATTATTATAAACGAGACAACTAAAATATAGAGTTAATTTAAAATTCTCTCTCCAACATCTTTCTAGACTAATTTTATCTTAGCACAGAACTTTGTAGTACTAACAAACATACAGAGTTAATTTCGCATTTATAATATTAGTATGGATATGCGAAAAGGGTGGATGGATGTCTTTCACGCTACAAGTATTGAACGGATTTGGATGCAATTTGGCTTTTATTTTATTTTGATACCTTTGCCCCGCACTAGGAATTTCTTCCTGTGTCGTGGGTGCGTTTACAGACATATAATCTCACATGCACATACACCCAGACCCGGAGCAATTATTTATAGATCGTATAAATATTTGCGCCGTGCAGGAATCGAACATGCGACACGCAGCGCAGCAGTCGGTCTCTCGATCACTGCGCCAACCGCGCTGTTAATTGAGTAAATTAAGTGTTTTAATGGATGAAGGATTCAATTTGAAAGAATCTATCTGACTCTCTCTGAGAAGAAATGCTGAAATAAACTGGGATGTCTTTTAAAGTCTAGACATAATAGTACATAATTATATTTATGTGAGTATGGTTACATGCAGGGATCGTCTGGAATGAACTTTTTTGTGGAAAGAGTCATAGCAGCTTTGAGGTGACCTGTCCTATCTGACGGCACGCATGCATCAGTCATCGTGTAGCTCAACCATAACTAAGGGAGCTCAACGACAACTAAAATACGGTACGGAACCGTAAGTATGTGAGTCCAAGTTCCATTTAGCCGATTTTTCTATGTAGTCGAGCATTTACCACTTCATTTTATTTACTTTAATCTATATCAATTCATTTGCAATTGTATCGGTAACCTTGAATCAATTAAATAACTGGAGCAATCACGTTGAATATTATGTAGATACATGTTAATGCTTACATTTGTAGTAAATATCATATAATCAATACATATAAAAGAATCACGTCGAACATTTGTTAATTATGAATTTGTGTTCATACACGACATGGTGTTAGTTTACGACATCCACGCGGACGGAGTCGCGGGCACAGCTATTATTCATATATATTAACCTTTCGGCTCAGTAACGTACAGATCTGTACGTTGTAACAATAAAAATCTATTGTGTCTGCTAATGACTGACGCAACAGCTTAAGGTAATTTTCTGTTGTATTTACCGAGGTCGCGGGTTCGTTGCAGCAATCACCGCGACCCCGGCAGGTTATGGTCTAGTGGAAAGTGTCAACAGACACTCTGGGATATGTTGCTGTCTGTGCAGGCTGGCCACATTAAGCCTCAGACACTTCAGTATGTCACATTTGCGTGGCCGTCTCACGCATGGTACTGGTCGGGCAGCAAGCCACCCATGTCCGCGACATGAAGTCCACGGCTTACGAAAGCCAAAGATCATCCTCAATATCCTTCCACACCTCTCTTTGTGTAGCAATAGCAGACCAGCTTTTGTCAAAAATATCTCAAGGTCATAGCAATTGCATTACTTCTGTAATAATAGGTATATATAGCTACCTCGTGGCCCGTTGGTCTAGTGGTCCCAAGGACATTGTATTAACTGCAAAGTTAGTCGTGTCGGTTCGGTCACCTGTATAGGGACTGAATAGATAGAAATGACGTCGCCAAAGGACGTGTTAAAATATGGATGAAGAATTCACGGTGACGAGCAGAGGTCGAGATGGCTTAATGGTCAGAGCGCCTGGAGTATTTATCCGGGAGGCGCAGGTTTAAATCCTGCTCACGACCATATTCTTTTTCCATTTAATATAATAACTTGTAATAATATGTTAGGTAACACCCACCACACACGCCAGTAACATATAATTTATATAATAAACTTATAGAATGTAATAACAATTCTTTGATAAAACCGATACAAATAGTTTTTTTGCTCTGCGCTCTTTATAAACATTTCGATTGAGATGAAACTGGTTGCTTAAAGGGTAATACAAAATAAACTCACAGACGTCATCAGCATACCAGAAACGACTGCTAATACTAACATAAAAGTATACCTACCATACGTATATCTTAATAAAACATTAAACACGGTATATTACAACAAACAGTTTTACTATAAAAAGCATCCCTCTTATGGGGTCCACTCCAATCAATCCACGCCCCCCAAAAGTTAGAACAAATTTTGTATTAGACTTATTTATTTCGACCTCAAATTAACAAACTAAGGCCAAGATAGTTAAATTAATATTACTTAACACGTGCTTTAGCTTTACAACTAGCGATGCCACGAATATTCGGTATTCGGCCAATATTGTGCACTATTCGGCCGAATACCGAATACGAAACCATGAAAATAGAATAAGGCTTCGAACAAGAGTGTTGCTGTATATTCAGTATTCGGCAAAATCACTATTCGTTGCATCTCTACTTAGGCCATGATAATTATGTAATTTAAACATTACTTAGCACATGTTCTGGCTCAGCTATATTCCATCTCTATCTTGCACGTCTAGTTTGATAATTATGTGACAGTGAGAGAAATAATCCTAACTGAGAGTTAGTGCTAATTAATATGTATTAGGTATATAGTTATCTTGACCCAAATGTAATCTTGTTTGAAAAGCTATTAGCACACACAATCTATAGATATATTAAGCTATCATACATTGTTGCAATAGCTATTCACAGAATAAAAAACCTGAAAATCCCCAGGAATCTTTCTTCCCAATTATTGACAATACAAATATTTGTGTCGAGCTGAAAATAAAAAATTTGTAAAATCAGGAAGTATTAAGTATCTACATACTATGAACAAGTAGCACCTAAAATGATTATACACGTGTGTACCTATATATAAACAGTCATATTGCCAATTGTTCTTCCTTCAACAACAATCTTGCATCACAGTTTAACGCCATTATAACCATGTAAAAGCCAATGAATCAACTGGTGTGTAAATCCCTTAAGAACACTCGAGTATTTTCCTACTATTTTCCGCTTTATACCAAAGACTTAAGGACTAAATTCGCCTGCTAAGAAAGAGGTTCATCTACTTTAGAACTACTTTCCTTTAGAACTGTCATTATTTCTCTTCGCAATTTTTTGCGGCACTTGTTTACCTGTCTCTGGCGAAAAACGGTAAAAGTGTAAATATTTAGTTATCATTTCGTAAGTAATTTACTGTCTCATTACTCTAGTGGCCGTAAACTTAGCTGCTGAGCGTGCGGTCTAAGATTGGATTCCAGGGTCGGGGACATTCTTTTCTTTCCTTTTTGTCGTTTACTGTCAGGAAATTCTCAATAACAACCCGGAGTTAGAAAATTGGCGGTGTAAAATCCCCGTGCTTCAAAGAGCATGTAAAGCCATCGGTCCTCCACTTTATCTCTCTCCGATCGTTTCGGATTGCCGACCCATTGGACTATGAGAGTGAATGAAGAGGGAGTGCACCTATATTTGCGTACACTATAATATCTCCTGCGTACTTTGCTAATCTCCGTGGAAATAGGCCGGTCGGGAGTATTAATATTTTATAAGAAACTTACAGCCTTACCTAAATCGTCCCGTACAACTGTTTCTTAGCGAACCTCACGGGTAATTATTATTATAGTAACAAAAATATTAGGAACATCAATTTGTCCATTTACCAATCCAATCTACTAAGACAATGTTGAAAAAATATATCCGCTCAAACAATAGGCAGTTACCTACGACACCCATTGTTAAGAGCTAGCCAACAAGATTATTGACTGGCACATTATTTTTAATATGACCACTAATACAGCCATGTTTTGTATTGTAAGTAATCAAGGAACTCAATGGTACCAGGTGTTGATGAAGTAGGTAGAAACGGCAGACCTGCACAAAAGATGGGGTCTGCTGATACCTTTGACGGAACTTAACCATGAATTTAGTTAAGGAATGGAATTCCTTGCCGGTGTCTTTCCCGATAGGTATAATCTGTTGCTCTTCAAGTCTCGAGAGAACAGCACCATCGTCTTTCCTGATGTTATTTAACATGAGGAAATGAGTCGGTCAAACAAAATCCCGTTAAGAGCGGAAAAAAAAGAAAAAATAGTTGTGACCTCGGGACGGTAAAAGATAGAGAAGAAAAGTATAGTTTTTAGTCGGTAAAACTGCCTCGTTGGTCTAGTGGTCTCAAGCGTGACTGCTGAGCATGAGATCTCGGGTTCGATTCCTGGGTCAGGCAGTGTTATTAGATTTTTTCTTTTAGGAAATTCTTAGTAGCAGCCTGGTGTTTAGAACTGTGCCCGGTAGATGGCAATAGGCTCACCACCTATTATATAGGACTAAATAACAGCATTGGTGAAATGTGAGTGTACAAGTGTGTATACCTCTGCTTACCCTTTCCGGGAAAACAGGCGTTATGCTATGTCATGTCGGTAGCCGTGACCATGATATCCACAAGTAATTAAGCCACAAGTTTTAGGTCCAATCTAGCATGTACCAATGTGACTTTTTTAATGTCTTACATAATATCTACTTTCTTGGTTAATCTAAGACATCACAGACATACGGTGAAGGAAAACATCGTGAGGAAACCGGGACGTAATAGTCTGAAATCGCCAACCCGCAGTGAGTTGGCGTGGTGATAAACGCTTGTACCTTCCCTGAGTTTGAAGAGGCCCTTACCCTGCAGCAAGACAGCTTTGGGCTGGAATTATTATACTACGAATCTGAACTTAGGGTTCTACAATCTCCAATTTCATAGATTACTAGATTGTAAACACAAAAGTGATGTGCCTAATATTATAGACTTGCGAATATCCGGCGTGTGCTACTACTGCTTTTTTTTATTTTATGTTCTAAAAATATTTTCGCATTATTGCCTTTCTAATGAAACCGGTTCGGGGCAGATCTGTTGGATGATTTCAAAGTCTATAACGGACATACGAGTAGGTAGAAACAATTTTCGTGTTTTATATATTAGAAGGATTAGGTACTTGTTTGTTAACATAAAACTGATGTATTTACTAGCGCGGTGTCCGCGACTTCGTCTGCGCAGCAAAAGCTAAAATATTTCCTTCTCCAAAGTCCGATCTATATTTATACCAAAATTTATCCAAATCTCCTCTCGCCTGCCGCGTTGGTCTAGTTTAGTGGTCTCAAGCGCGACGTCGCTGCAACGTCGTGGGTCGGGCAAAATGTTATTGAGTTTTTCCGTTAGGAAATTCTCAGTAGCAGCCCGGAGTTGGAATTGTGCCCGGTTGATGGCAATAGGCTCACCACCTATTATTATTACACACCACACATGGGACTTAATAACAGCATTGGTGAAATGTGGGTGTACAACTGTGTGCACCTCTGCCTACCCCTTCGGGGAATACATGCGTGATGCTATGTTCATCCAAATCTGTCCAGCCGTTTTTGAGTGAGTTTTTTACATCTATAATATTATAGTAGAATCTGTAGGCGAAAAGAACATTACACCCCGTGGTGGAACATGTGCTGGTATTATTAGTAACAGATATGAAATACACGTGCTGAAAATAAACAGCACAAAATCGCGTGACGGATTAGCAGACACGACATCGTTTAAGTCCTCGAGAACTAGATGAATATTATTAGTGCGTACACGCAATAATCTTACGGACACGGGAATGTTTGCTTGCAGCATCACGCGACGTCTCTGCACAGAGAAACAAATAAATGGAGATGAATATGAGATTACAATGCTAAGATCCAGCGGTGAAACTGTGATACTTTAAATATGTACGACGCTATTGGTGACAATTCTGATGCAGCCCACCTAAACTAAATTTGAACATTGCTGCCTTTTACTGAAAGTTAGCAGTGGTTACCATTGGACTGACAAGTCAAAGGTCGCCAGTTCAAACCAAAGGCACGCACCACTGAGTTTTCGAAGTCACGTGCGTATTAGAAATTATTTATCACTGGCTTATAACGGTGAAGAACATCGTGAGGAAACCAGCACACCTGAGAGGGGTTCTTGGTGGTGTGTGAGGCTTCACACAGAGTTTATGCGGCCCGTGGGCCTCTGACACAGCCATGTCCGAAGGCCGCATAAACTCTGACACTAGGTTGTTCATAAACCACACGAAAAGAAGAATACTAAAAGTTATAATAAAAATGAGACTGGATGGATTAGGGTCAAATTCGTAATTAGGCACGTCAAATACTTACAGACAAATCTTTCAAACGCATTAAATCATGCGTAGCGAACTGTTAAGTTTTAAATTGTTGTGGACGGAAAAATAAAGTCAAGAAGAATAAACCTTCCTTTACAACCTAAGTCCTTTTACTTCCTTTACCACCCTGCGTTGGCTTTAGAAAGATTTGCATTTTATTCCTAACCACTGAACATTGCGTAACGTCATGATAACTATGACACAGACCAGACATTTGTCATTCACAACCCATATGGTCATAACTTTCACTATTATAATGGTAATTTTATACGACCAACGAATTCAAAATATATTTTCGGCAATTATTATGGCGATCACATTCTAAGTGAATTGTGGCATTTTTTAGTTTTGGGTTTTAATTTTAGGAATAATGCCTCGATTTTACCCGCATCCCAAACCCCTAACGAATTTCCTCCAAAATTCCTAACACAAAATCTCAATAGCACTTTTCCCAACCTGGGAATCTAAGCAACTCATTTGTTGAATGAGACGATTGAGCAGGGCAATAGTCGCATTCTTCATTATTTTTTGTCATAATTGGATGGAAATTATATTTATTTATTATATTTTATTATTTAAATTGGCTTTAATATTTATTTATTATATTTTATTATTTAAATTGGCTTGAATATTTATTTAATGTTTAATTCTTATAATATCTCTTCTAAATCTATATTTTTATATTTCTTCTATATGCGGCAAATGATTTGTATAGATATTTAAAACTCAATCTTTTACTAATACAAGTAAATTTACCCAAATGTCATCAAGTTATTGCGTAACAAACGTACAAACTTGTTCATTTTTATTATTAGTGCTATTGGAAAGTTGCATCATTCGATCATGATTTACATCAGGTATGGTTTTGCCGAAACATTAACACAAATTCCCATAAATGGTGGTTTGCATCGGTGTTAAGGATATCAAGTTTTTTATATATATCCCAAACATAAAAATACTATTTAACGTAAACTTTTTACATAAAAATGATTTTTTTTCTTTATGCATGATCTCTGATGTTGATGGCCAATGGCCCGTAATTTCAAGTAGTCATATATTTGGGGTTGCCATCTCTAAAATCTGCCAACCAAGACAAGATGTGTGAAAACCAGAATTTTTGAGCTTTACATATCAACAGTGTCGTTTTAAGTAACTCAGTAAAGTAAATAATAGTTTTAATTGTTATAGATTGACTTTTTATACATTTTCATACAATTTTAAACTAAATTTGGTAATAAAGTTTTGGCAAACAATTAGCATCTTGCATTTTGGACGCGTATTTTCTGTTGATGTATCAGCGACCTTGCCGGGACTACAAATGCCCGGACGCTCCCCGGCCGCCCTATAAAATAGAACAAAGCCGGGGAAACCCGGACGGATGGCAATCTTACCTATATTTGAGGAGGTTATTGACCTTTTTAACGCTACGGACTTCGTCGACATTTTCATACCCTCAGCGCAGCGCACTCTTTACTATAAAACAAGTATTGTATGGACATCGGTGACAAAGCTATAGAATCTAGGCGTCGTAGGTCGCTTGAAAACATTGTTTTCTATAACGTGTAACGGTCTGTGGAATGTTTTTTTTTTGCATTTGCCCCAGAAATATATTATCTATATGCCATACACACATAGAGCAATCAAATTGTTACGTTTATTAGTTGTTTACGTCAGGAAAAACAAAAGAAATAAAACAATAATACTCGCGATTATTAAAAATTGTTTTATTAAAAGATACAGTGGTTATAAGTTTGAGAAAAAAAAATTGAGAAATGTATTGAAGAACAAGACATGCTGCTCTCACCCTAAAAAACATTAGTACAAAAGTAGGAGAATGATGAGAGTCTAGAGCAAAGAGAAAAATATATTATAAAAGCGATAGAATGTGTCACACATATAAAAAAATGTGTACTTTGTAAAGTATGATTGAGAGGATAATCGACAGTGCCTCGTAAACCACATAAAAGATCTAAACAATGAACAATCAAGTTTGAAATGACACCTCATAAACATAAAGTTTTACAGTTCTCAGATAACATACTCTGTTAGTCAATATTGACGGACAATATGAAAACTAAATAACATGATGTGATAAAACTACTTTACATTCAGAAACTTGTTTTAAATCTTGAGTATGCAAGTTGCAAGTCCGAAAATGCCAAAACAAGTTCAATAAAGATATTATAATAAAACAACTTATAACATAACATAGCATAGCATCACGACTGTATTCTCCGAAAGAGTAGGCAGAGGTGCACAAATTTCACCGATGCAGTTATTAAGTCCCATGTAATAGATGGTGAGCCTATTGCCATCTACCGGGCACAATTCCAAACTCCGGGCTGCTACTAGAATTCAAGAATTTCCTAACAGATAAACCCAATAACACTTTGCCCGACCCGGGAATCGAACTCGAGACCTCATGCTCAGCAGTCGTGCTTGGGATCACTAGACCAACGTGGCAGCCACAACACAACTTTTATCCGGACTTATCGCGTGTATTATTGATTTTATGTTCTTCCTGACGTTTCGAACTCTGCAGAGTTTGTGGTCGCAAGATCACTAAGTTGATAGGCGTCGTTTTCAGCCCGGTTTGTCGCAGGCTAAAGGCCTGCCTACCCTCTATTCGCTCCTCTCGGTTTATGGTTTCGTTAGGCCAATTTGGGCAGAACATTCATCTCGCCATCTCCGTCTGGGCCTACCGCGACGTCGTGTAACGTTTTATGGTATTCTCATAAAATAGATTTTTACAATAGCAAGTATGGGTTATACTTTTTCCGTTGCAAAATAATATGTGTGAACAATATAAGATGATGCTTATACCTGCTAAAAGAGTAACAATCAAAAAAAGACACGCACTTTCACAAATTTGACGCATATGACAGCATCCCCCAACTCAACCATATTGAAATCGAACGACTCAAAACACGCCACCATCAAGGGAATTTTAAATAGTCAAATGCTGTTTAGATTTATTCCTATTGTTCACCGGTTACTACTCACGTACATTCTTCGGGTTTGCCCGACTAGTTTCGAACTCGAACGGAGCCCTTAGTCATGAGCTGACTCCGCGGCTATGTCGCGAGTCAAACTGGGACATTTATTCCGTTTATAATCTGATATATAGGTCAATCAGGACATTGACACCTCATAATTAAACACTATCACTTAAGTGGGTTTATTCTTGAAAATAATTCCGCTCGATTGACATTGGAAATATGTCAGTTCGTAGTTTTTAATGCAAATATGTCTTAATAATTATTAAACTAGCTGATGCCCGCGTCTTCGCCTGCGTGGAAGTCGGTCATCGCGACCAAAAGTAATCAAGCAATTTTGATCCCGGACCCGCTTTCCAATTACCGTTTCATAATTGCCCATTTTTAAGTATAAAAATGGATGTAGTATGTTATCTTTAAGAGATAGACATATGTCATTGCGAACTTTTCTATAGACCTATATAAGATGCACAATTCCACAATACATCATTTTGTTATATCTCAAAGGGTTTAGGCAGCGCACGCCAGAATAGCTCGCAGATGGTAGATTTTTTCCTACTTACTTGACACTTATCCTCATATTTTGGACAATTCACACATTATCTTTATAAATTGTAGCCTATGTGTTATTCTGATGTATAAACTATATTATTGTAAAGTTTCATTAAAATCCATTCAGTAGTTTTTTGAGTGAAAGAGTAACAAACGTCCATCCATCCATACTTACAAACTTTCGCGTTTATAATATTAAACTAGTATCGGGATAATAATAAGAAAATATGCTTTAAAATTGAGGCAACTGTAATGTAGGTAAATTTATTTTAAAATTAGGCGTCTATTTAATATTGGAACTGGATTGGAATTGGTATTAGTTTCAAGAGTAACCCCCCTGATCACAATGCGTATGAGACTTATTTCAATCGTTATCACAATCACTGCACTGTAACATACTCCTCCAACCTTCCTTCACCACCCTTGATAAAAAGTACTGAACTAAGTATGTGTCTATCTAAGGTTAATGGTCTTATCAGTGCAATGATCAACAGTTTTCTGGAATCCTCCAAATCCTTTGCATATAATGATAAAACTTCTTTGTCATTATTGTCATCTGCATCATTGTTTGAAGGCATGTGCATTTTTATGATATGATACACTTGTTGTTGTGGCTGGATTTACTTGCAAGATTGTCTTGCAGGATCTACTTGAGGGATTAACTTTCAAGATTCCCTTGCGGGATTTTATAGCAAGATTATCTCGTAAATTTTTCAATAGAAGGCTACAAGTAAATTTTACAAAGGCTCTGTTGTAACATTTATTTGCATTATTCAATTGAAGGATTTACTTGCAAAATTCTCTTGTAGAAATTACTTGCAACATTCTCTTGTAGAAATTACTTGCAACATTCTCTTGTAGAAATTATTTCCAAGATTCTCTTGTAGGACTTTCTTGCAACATTCTCTTGTAGGATTTACTTGTAAGATATTCTTGTAGGATTTACTAGTGATATCCTATTGCTCTTATTAAGTCCCATGTAATAGGTGATGAGCCTATTGCCATCTGCCGGGAACTATTCCAGACACCGAGCTTCTGCTGAGACTAGCCTAACAGGAAAACTCAATAACACTTTTCCCAACCCGAGATTCGAACCCGAGACCTCATGCTCAGCAGTCGCGCTTGGCATCATTTGAAAACAACAACAGTATTTTTGATAATATAATATAATTAAAACAACATAATAACCTTAATGTTTGGCCATGAAGGACAGATTACTTTTAAAACTGGATCGCATGACGCTTCTGTTTACACTTCAAAAAAGTAGATCATGACGCAGATAATAATAAAACAAGTATTTAAATGCCCAATAAAAAAAAAATACCTGAGCTACTTTCACGAATTCATTTTGTGTGAATAATTATCACAAATTGCATTTCACATAAAATCAAAGAATGTTAGGCGTCAGTACGAGTTCCAACACAAAATAGCATATGAGGGAAAGTCTAACTAATCTAAGACCCGAAAATTAATCCTAAAATGCTGTAAAATAAGAACGTGTTGTTATAATTATTCTTTATTAATTTTAACAGGTCTAACAGAACTGGTACCTAGATGCCATTTTAAATGAGGCTGAACCTCTTATATGAAATTAATTTCTAAATACGAGCATATAAACTAATCCCTGTATCCTCTCTCTCTCTGTCTCTCTCTTTCTCTCTCTCTTATGTACACACTTAGACACTTCTGTTACATGCTAATGAGTGCCAGTCTTTGATGTCAAGCTGGTCCCTCCTTCTTTGCCCTTGTCTGCTATGATGTCGCCTTTCACGTAATGGTGCTTTGGTGGTTATTTTTACTCAAATATGAATTATAATCTATTATCTTTACCTACGACACAACACTAATACGAATATACGCGTCGACTACTACAGTTTTAAAACTCCTCCATTATTTGTCGGTTAAAAATGAAATAGAATTGACCATATACAATCTAATTTGTGCAACATTCGAAAACCGGTCACGTGTTGCGTAAGATGACAACTTGAACATAAACAACATTTGCAATGTGAATGTCTCGAGAAGGGTCTAGAGTCTAAAGGAACGTAATATAAGTAAAATGCTAGATAAAGTTGCAAATTAAGCACTAAGATTCAGATTGGTAACTGTATCTTAATCCAAATGTGGAAGCAAGCTTCATAGAATAGTGCTTCGGAGAGCACGTAAAGCCGTTGGTACTGCGTCAGATCTTTCTCCGGTCTCGTTGGACTGCCGTCCCATCGGACTATGAGAGTGAAGGAAGAGGGAGTGCACCTACTGTTGCGCATACACTTATACACTATAGTATCTCCTGCATACATGGCTAATCTCCGTGGTGCCCGCCGTGACCGTATATGGGTCGTGAGGAATATTATTATTTTGTTTTTAACTTTTAAGTGTTATTTTCCCAGGCTTTTAATACCCGGATTTTTTAAGATATAAACCAAAGTGCGACCATAAGTTTGAGGTGGTTGATTTATCTGCATTGGTACGATACTGTTATTTAAGTCTAATTGTAACCAACTATTCGGCAAGTGTTGAGAATTGCTGCTTTTTAAATTGTAAGATATGTATACTTAAAGAGGTTGAGCGTATTTTCTATTGAATATTTTTAAATTATTTTGGGATAACACCGGTTATCGAAATGACTATTAGGACTATTGGCACTCTGTTCATCTTCCATACTCTCGTAATTTCTTCCTGTAGTTCTGTATATTTCTTGATTTTTTCTGTGGTAGTATTATCACACACACACACACACACACACACACACACACGCGCGCGCACACACACACTTACACTTACTTTTTACTTTTACTTACTTACTCTTTTTAAATTTTACTGTTTCCCTTTTGTCATATGAAGAATTAATTTTCTAATACGGCCCTAGGTGAGTATTTGTAATATGGTGTACATGGATCTTGCGTGAGATTGTGTTGTTTTGAGAGTTTCTGATGTACAATGTTAGCAAGTTGATTTTGTCTATGAGTGTAGTCATTTTGTGTTAGTGTAATGCAGGCGCCCGTAATATGTTGTATTCCTTGAAGTTTAGCATGGCATTTCCTACATAAATAATTTCTAGCATCTTTAATTTTGTATTTTTTGTGTATTAATGACTTGATCTTGAATTGCTTAAAGAAATTCTAATTGAAATCACAGACAAACGCACAAATCATGTACTAAGACGTCGGCAACTGTCTTCAGTTTACTAACGGATTACCATCAGTTAGTGATAACAGTGATAACGTGTAAAAGTCGGCTGTCAGTCATTTTATGAGTACATAGTCATTATTTGGCGTGAAGTGACTGGCGGGTTTCTATTCAGTTTTGTTTTGTTTATTATATTTAAATTTATTGGTTATTTTTTTCTGTGTTTATAAACGGTGAGTTACTTGTTTTTTTTTTTTTGTTTTTCATTTTAGTATTGTAACTGTTTTATTCGTAATTTTTTTATGCATTGTGTTCAAAGACAACTTCTATTGCAAAACAAAATTTAGTTTTTTATGACATTTAGATATTTTTTGTGCAGTCTTGGTTATAATATTGTACTAGCTTGTACCCGCGACACCGTATGCGTGAAAATAAGGCCTACTATACTCTAGATCCAATCTATCTCTACACCAAAGTTCATCAAAATTGGTTCGGCTGTTTAGGCGTGAAAACTTAACAAACGAACAGACAGACATAGTTACTTTTGCATTTTTAATATTAAATTAGATTTGTCTGTGTTATGATGAAGAAAATTAGAAATTTATTAAGTAGGTACCCCGTAATTATTATTTTCTTCGTTTTGCTTGTCCTCTGCCAAATCAGAAAGTAATTTGAGAGATACTGTAATGAATGCATATCGTACAAGATTGATTCTTTGTTACAAGTTCTGTTTGGAGTATCCTAAATTGTGAGAGTCAAGATGAATCGTGTGTGTTATCAGAACAGAGACCGAACTTGGTCGGTTTGTGAATAATTGCGCTATTTAGGTATTAGTACGGATTGTAGATCGTACATTGTGGCCCGGTTAGTGGAGTGTGATAGTAGGATAACATCAGAAACTGACGCATGGATAACATTTGGTGTGACATAGCTAGATAGAAGGAGACCGTATCGGTGGCGGATACCACTAACAACAGCATTCCCAAAGAGGGTTGACGGCCGGGCATAAAACATTGCTAAAACTTTTGCAGCATGCAATTTCAAAAACAATTAGAAAATGGAAGAATAATACATGCTGCGCTGACCCCAAATATATTGGGATAATGATGATGATGTTTTGCTGGGTATCTCGTTTTAATAGTTAGTGAACCTACATTGAGAAATAACAGGTTATTAATAATTGTTAAATGCAATAGATCTTTTTAATTATCAATAATTAATTTATGTTGACATTTTTTCAATTAAAGTTTTATACTGCCTCGATGGTCTAGTGGTCCCGAACGCGACTGCTGAGCATGAGGCCCTGGGGTCGATTCCCGAGTCGGGCAAAGTGTTAAGCGGTTACGCCTACTAGACAATTAAGGCCAAACTATCTATAACGAATTATCCCAAAGTACATAAAACAATGATTTTTCCTTCTTAGTCCTCGTGAACTTAGCTATGTCGTAATGTCATCTTAAGATCAGGTTTAATTCCTTTATAGCTTAGATGATAAACCATTTTTCAAATCTACCTGTGAGATTCCTCTCCTTATCGTAGGTAGATGAACAACCTAGTGTCAGTGTTTAAACCAGCCGTAGGTCTCTGACATAGCTTTACACACCATCGAGAGCATCTCCCAGTGTGCTGGTTTCCTCACGATGATTTCCTTCACCATTTTTGAGCAAGTGATATTATTGTATAATAACTTTTTTAGACACATTCATGTTAATTATTGTACAACGGTTATTACTCACTTGCATTCTTCGGGATTGCCCAAAACTCTAGTACTCTAGAGTTTGACTTGCGACATCGCCGCGGACTCAGCTCATGACTAAGGGCACTGTTCGAGTTCGAAATTAGTCGGGAGATCCCGAAGAATGCAAGTGAGTAATAACCGTTGAACAATAATTAAGTGATATTTATTTATTTATTTTGATAATATTATATTACGCGTTATAACTACAAAACCGTATTGTCCCATTGGTTAATGTCTTGGGTTCGAACCCGCGACCTTTGCCTTGCCACTTGCTTTTAATTAACTGCGTCTTTGATCCAGTGGCCGTAAGCGTCCTGAGTTCGATTCCAAGGTCGAGCAAAATGTTATTGAATTTTTCTGTTAGGAAATTCTCAGTAACAGCCTAGAGTTAGGAAGTTGATGGTGTGACACCCCGGTACTTCAAAGAGCACGTAAAGCTATCGGTCTTGCGCCTGATCTCTCTCCGGTCGTGTCAGATTGCCGTCCCATCGGACTATGTGAGTGAAGCTAAAGGGAGTGCATCTGTGTGCATACGCATAAACTTGTGCATTATAATATCTCCTGCGTACTTGGCTAATCTCCGTGGAGTTAGGCCACCGTGACCGAAATACGGTCGGCAGAAGTATTATTTACAGGTTTTTTGTCATTCTTCAGTCGCTACTAATAGTTGAGTTGAAGTAACTACATCCTTAAAAATTTCGAGATTATACAAACAATCATAATATGTTTAATGCAGACAATTGTTGGTTAGATTATCTCAGTCAGACGCATACGGATTCTTTATTTTATTTTTTTATTAGGGAAGATAAAGTCTGAGAGATATCATCATTCAAATTCTTTGACGTTTTTCCGCAAACAAACACGGATTTTAACGTAATCTTTTTAGTATTAGACGCCGCGGTTCTCGCAGAGGCCGAGAGTCGCCTGCTACGTCACGTGTCGCGGGGTGAATTCGCACACGGAACAAATATTATAACTCCGTAACAGTAACCGAAACTAAGTATCGGATATCCGATATAAAAATCTATCCGATACCGTGACTGAATCCGATTTATTTATTTATTGATTTATAGTTAATTAACACGGTACAATACCAATTACATTAATTAACATACAAATAAAATTAAAATAAAATTATACCATGCAGACAATTTTTTTTTTTTCATAAACAAATTATTCATTACTTACTAACATGGAACAGTGGACACCCTCGCGTACTGTTTCTCACAGAACGTCATACATACCCGCATAATTTTTAATAAACCGATATAAAACTTTGGAATAATTTCGGATAGGGGTTGAGTGTAAATGGGAAACTTTATGACAGACATCTATTTTTTTTATCTAGAAATAAAGGGAATTCATTACCTGCTTGTATTTTCCTTTTTACTAATTTTAACTCAAATCTTCCAAACTATCGAATATACCGAAATAATTTAATATCCGTAATCGTATTTGAAACCAGTATACTATAATTAATAATTATATTCGTATTGGACCCAGCTCCGAAAATTCATATCCATCTTCTTATCGTGTGGTTGATGAACAACCTAGTGTCAGAGTTTAAACCAGCCGTAGGTCACTGATATGGCTTTACACACCATCGAGAACATCTCTCAGGTGTGCTGGTTTCCTCACGATGTTTTCCATCACCGTTATAAGAAATTGATAAATCGTTTATAATACGCACATGACATCGAAAATACAGTGGTGCACGCCTTGGATTCGAACTTATGACCTTTGACTTGTCAGTCCAACGGTCATACCACCAGGCTATCACTGCTTTTCATTTAAGGAATAGTAGGATTGTAGGTAAAATATTACGATCACTGCCGAAAAAGAGAGAGCCGCGCAAAAAATTATAGAGCAGTGATTAAGGCAATAATTGCTAGATTTCATAATAAAGAATTATGTAATAATAATAAAGGCATAATACATAAGTTTTACATAATCTTTGTGTAAGTAAATGAGTCAGTTTTTATTATAATGCAGTTTATACACGTGCGAGCCATAACTATTAGTTAATCTACACTTTGTTATGTTATTATAAATAATGAATAAATTAATAAATCTTTTGTTTCAGACCATACAGAGATTCATATAGAGTTAGTGGGACCTTAACCTATTGTTAGTTAATTAATAATATCAACATTACAAAATTTACAGATAAATTATTCAAACGCACTGCACATTACCTCTGATTTAGATAAATCTTTGAAAAGCATCAACGCATGCTTAGCGAACTCTAAAGTTATATTTTTTGTGGAAAAAGAATACGGTCGTGAGCAGGATTCAAACCTGCGCCGCCCGGATAAATACTCCAGGTGCTCTGACCACTAAGACTCGACGACGACGACGGGAGACGCAGGTTCCAATCCTGCTCACAGGCGTATTATTTTTCCACAAAAATTATAACTTTATTACATCAGAGTTAAGAAAGCTATTTTTTTTTTTTTACATTTTATATATTATACATTTTTATGGAAAGAAATGTGGAAGAAGAATTCGGGGTAGCGAGCAGAGTTCGAGATGGCTTATTTGGTAGAGTGCCTGGAGTATTAGGTATATGTCAATCTTCCATTTAAATTTGAACTAATCTGAAATATTTCTTCATAACGTATGTTTGATGAACAATCTAGTGTCAAAGTTTAAACAGCTAATAAGTCTCTGACATCGCTTTACACACCATCAGGAACATCTCTCAGGTGTGCTGGTTTCCTCGCGTTGTTTTCCTTCACCGTTTTAAGAAATAATTATGTACGTAGGTAGGTACGTCGCGTCGCGCGTCGGTCTGCCGACCGTAATGTAATGAGTTTGGTTCCTGTTTTATAAATTACCTGTAGGTATCATTTCTGTGACCTTTCTATTGTGATTTTTGACAATGGTATGTTTTGACTGGTCAATTAGCGTGGGCATACGAGTGGCTTCTATTCGCTAATTCGATCGCGTTATGGGTTTCAATTCCTACGCGGTTATTTGTTATATATTCGTATTAACTGCTAGATAGAAGGAGACCGTATCGGTGGCGGTTACCATGAACAACAGCATTCCCAATGAGGGTTGACGTCAGGCAGGCCGGTCATAAAACATTGCCATAACTTTAGCAGCATGCAATTTCACAAACAATTAGAAAGTGGGAGAATAATACATGCTGCGCCGACCCTAAATAAATTGGGATAAGGTCAGGGGGATGATGAATTGCCTCATTTGTCTAGTGGCCATAAGCGCGGCTGCTCAGCGTGTCGTCCTGGATTCGATCGATGTAATCTATCATGCCTGCGTCCATAGTGACTCAAAGCGACTGTAAATCATCATGGATTGTTGTGGCGGGACCCCCACCGTCCCCATACCGCCACCTAGCAAATCGGTATTGCGCCGGAAAAGGTGTTGGGGCGAGGCTGATGGTGTTACACAAATAAAAGGTAATGCGTCGACATGTCTGCCGAGCAGGTGAGGAATCAACCCCTGGGCCCGACGTCAGCCCCTTCTTCTAATGTGATCTGGCAAGGTGTTATTATAATTTGATTTTTCTATAAGAAAATTTTCAATAACAGCCCGGAGTTAGGAAGTTGGTGGTGTGAGACCCCCGTGCTTCAGAGAGCACGTAAAACCGTCTAGTCCTGCGTCTGACCTCTCTCCGGTCGTGTCGGTTTGCCGTCACATCAAAATATGAGAGTGGAGGAAGAGTGAGCGCACCTGTGTTTGCGCATACACTTGTGCTCTATAATATCTCCTGCGTACTTGGGTAATCTCCTCGGAGATAGGCCGCTGTTACCAAAAATTCGGCCCGGAGTATATTATTACATGTATAATATGAGAAACTGACAGCTATTTTGACGTAAAGTTCAAACCAATACGTCAAAAAAAGGATAAATAAAACCCGAAGAAAAATCCACGTACTAAGGGATAAATTAGGCCACACGTCGATGGTAACACTTCGACATTAAGCTGGTCTATCGTAGTAGGAAGTTTTAATAGTATTTGAGGCATCATATACTGGTTTTGTTACCAATGACGTGCAGCCTACTGTACTATGATTATCTTCTCACAGGTCGCTACCCCATGTTTACCATGACACGTAGTTCCCACGTGACAATTAAAACATCCGTAAAGTGTGATAACTCGGTGATAACATCTATAACGTCATCTTAAACAATGGTAAACACATGTGTAATTATAGTTGGAAATTATTGTAGGTACTTACCTAAGAATTACATACAATTGTCTTAAAATGGATGCAAATAAATACAATATCTAGCTACTTCCACAATGTACCTATGCACCGCTCGCCCGTAAATATATGCACATACGCAAGCGGTGAAAATTGCGACTACAACCAACTACTCTACACGTGTTTCGCCCCTCCACGGGGCATCCTCAGGAGCTGTTAGACCGTGCAGTGTCCGCCACCGCGTGAATCACTCGATCAACACGTGTAGAGTAGTTGGTGGTAGTCGCAATTTCCACCGCTTGCGTATGTGCATATATTTGCGGGCGGGTGGTCGGTGCACAGGTAATGCATGACTACCTATCTTTGAAAAGCATTAACGCATGCTTAGCGAACTCTAAAGTTACAATATTAAATGGAAAAAGCAGTCTCCTGTATAGGTACTGAATTGATTGCAATAACGTCGCCATAAGACGTGTTAAAATATGGAAGAAGAATTCGCGGTGGTGAGCAGAGGTCGAGATGGCTTAGTGGTCAGAGCGCCTGGAGTATTCATCCGGGAGGCGCAGGTTCGAATCCTGTTCGCGACCGCATTCTGTTTCCATTTAATATTGTAACTTTATTGTGGAACTAGCTAGATATAGTATTTATTTGCATCCACTGTAATGGATTTCCGCAAGGTGATGCATGAATCTATTCAATTGTCTTAAAGCCGAGTGGTGATGGGCCCAGCTCTGGAGCCACAGGTTATTCCTGGCACGTAGGTACTAGTATGACTTTTCAACGCCATATGTAAAGTACATATGGCGTTGAAAAGTCATACTTAGTTAATCAAAGACATCAGAGACTTGGTGAAGGAAAATATCGTGAGGAAACCTGGACTTATTGGTCTGAAGTCGCCGAACCGCAGTGACCATAGCGTGGTGGTCAATGCTCATGCTTTATAAGCATTAAATTCACAGTCAAAAGTACTTTCAACCGGATTAGAAGTTTGACTGTAACACAGTGTAGATATATTTGCAACTGCCTCGTTGGTCTAGTGGTCGTAAGCGCGGCTGCTGAGCGTCTGAGGTCCTGGGTTCGAGTCCCAGGTCGGGCAAAATGTTATAGGGTTTTTCTGTTAGAAAATTCTCAGTAGCTGCCCGGAGTTTGGAAGTTGGTTGTTTGACACCTGCGTTTTTCAGAGAGCACGTAAAGCCCTCAGTGGTGCGTCTGATCTCTCTCCGGTCGTGTCGGATTGCCGTCCCATCGGACTATGAGAGTGAAGGAAGAGAGAGTGCACCTTAGTTTGCGCATACACTTCTGCACGATAATATCTCCTGCGTACTTGGCTGATCTCCATGGAGATAGGCCGCCGTGACCGAAATATGGTCTGGAGGAGTGATATTTTCGATGTTCAAGCACAGATATTTAGACAGGTGGCTTATTGTATTCGAAAAAAGCTAACAATGATATGGACGCGAACCAAAATTGATATATCGTTGTAAATGATGCAGCTTTATTAAAATGGTAGCCAGTTATCTGTCACGCTCCGTGTCATAACCATTATTGGTTCATTACCATGGGCAAGTCATTGCCGTGGTCAAGCATCGTTACGCGTCAAGGCCTGTGGACATTGATCTGATATGCTGTGTTTCAATCAAATTTATTTTCATATATCTTTTGAACGGCCTTATATTGAAAAGTTTGCTATTTAATAAGGACAGTGTTTTTTTATGGGATAGGGGGCAATCAAGAGTTCTCTCATGCAAACATTGACCTGACAATTACGAACACGACAAAAAAAAACCAGCTAAATCGATAGCTCGAGTGATGTTCTAAAATACATGCGAAAATAGATTTTTATTTATCGTATGTCTGCCCTGCCTTTTCCGATTACTTTGGGGTCAACTTCCAGTGAAACTGACTGCAGCTTAATACCAGTGTTTTACATGGAGCGACTGTTTATCTGACCTCCGCAACCCAGTTACTGGGTAACACGATATTTCGTGATATGATTGGTTGTCAGACTTTCAGGCCTCTGACTACCCGTAACGGTTGTCATAGATCTTAATTTGACAACCGGGACCGACGGTTTATCGTGCTCTCCGATGCACGGAGGGGTCTCGGTATGAAATAATGGTCACCCATGGATTGATTTTTGTTTGAATCTAAATTTTAATGCTATCGCGTAAAACATCATTAATTGCTCGTGCAATTAAGATGTTATTCATATTACGTTTTAGTACTTAATCATATTTTAATTGCTTAATCTAATCTGATATATAAAAATCTCGTGGCCCAGTGTTTGTTATCGAAATCATCGGAAACAGCTTGACCGATTTTTATGTTTTTTTGAGAATAGGTCGTAGGCTATTTTTTATACCCCTAGGTATTGTAAATAGCATTTAAATAGTTTTTAGTATCACTATAGTCAGTACACCACTTCTTTTTATCGTGTGGTTGATGAACAACCTAGTGTCAGAGTGTAAACCACCCGTAGGTCTCTGACATGGCTTTACAAACCATCGAGAACATCTCTCAGGTGTGCTGGTTTCCTCGCGATGTTTCCTTCACTGTTTTTAAGCAAGTGATATTTAATTTATAATACGGTAATGACTTCGAAAAGACAGTAGTGTGTGCCTTGGATTCGAACTTGCGAACTTAGACTTGTCAGTCCAACGGTCATACCACTAGGCTATCACTGATTATACACTATTGGATAAAGACCTCTCCAATTTCAGGCATGATGGTAGCATGGCCGTAGCCAATGGGGAGCTTTGTATGTTCAAAAGAAGTAGTCAATGGAATGGGGGACTTTGGGTGTTCAAAAGAAGTCCCAGACATGTGAAATAGTTTAATTATACGTGAAAAGGTGGACCCCCCCCATAAAATACATGAGGGTAGAGCCCCCCCCCCCCCCAACAGTAAATAAATTCAAATTCAAATCTACATTTTGAATTCGAAAATTAAAAATCGAATTCCATTTCGACACAATGTCAATGTTACATGTTTCATTAACTCGTGTACTAAATGTTTTACGTCACGGTCAAGGCGAGCCTCACAATGTGATGACGTCATGACCGTGTCTGATTGATTATGTGCACTCTATATTGTGTCCAATTATTTGTATAGCCGGTTGTGAAGAGAAAATCGAAGGTAACCGATTTGGAAGCCATTGTTGTGTTTCGGTTTTAAACAGAATCGTAGAATGATTTTATTTAGTAATATCTTAGGTTTGCGCGATCACTACACATTATAATAAAACAACTTTTAACCGGATTAATCGCGTGTATTATTGGTTTTTTGTTTTTCCTGACGTTTCGAACACTTTGCAGCGTTCGTGGTCGCAGGAGGACTGCGTCCACAAGTGGAGTCCTCCTGCGACCACGTAATTAGTGAAACCCATAATAACAAACCACTTTCCTAAAGAAACTATTTTTTTTAACAAAGTTGATACTAATTAGCTCGTGCCCGGTAGATGACATAGTCCCACCACCTATTACATGGGACTTAATAACAGCATTGGTGAAATGTGGGTGTACAACTATGTACACCTCTGCCTACCGCTTCGAGAAATACAGGCGAGATCCTATGTTCTGTTTAGATAATAATGTGACTGATCCCTGATACAGGGATCGTCTGGAAAGAACCATAGCAGCTTTGAGTGACTTGTCCAATCGGACGCCCCGCAAACGTTGTTCTACCATATAAATTTTCTGGATAGGGCCACCCTTATCACCTAGGGGTATCGAAATAGCCTACAACCCATTCTCAGATCTACCAAATATACACAAAAAAATTCATAAAAATCGGTCGAGCCGTTTCGGAGGAGTTCGATAACAAACACTGTGACACGAGATTTTTTACTTTTAGATTATGTTTCTTTGAAAAGGTTGTTTCTTATCATGAGTACAATCAATGTTTAAGTATCGGTCATTAACGAACAGTCACCGTATATAAACCATTATGGTTCACCATCTTTATATGGCACTTAATATCAGGCTCTAAAGTGGAATTGGGCGGTTCACTTAAGTTGGATGCAAAACGACAGATGGACCAAGAAAATTATGGAATGGATCTCAAGAGAATGCAGATGGGCAGACCTATTCATACAAAGGGTAGGACCGGACTGGATGACCAAAGCCAGAGATAGAAAGTATTGGAAAGAGTTGGGGTAGGACTACGCCAAGAGGCGACTACCACTTTAATTTTAGATCGCAATAAAAGACACTTGCATATGCTCCAAACTGTGATACAATTTAATTTTTAAATAAACTAAATTTACATAAACATAACATAACATAGCATCACGCCTGTATTCCCCGAAGGGGTAGGCAGAGGTGTACACAATTGTACACCCACATTTCACCAATGCTGTTATTAAGTCCCATGTAATAGGTGGTGAGCCTATTGCCATCAACCGGGCACATTTCCAAACTCCGGGCTGCTACTGAGAATTTCCTAACAGAAAAACTCAATAACACTTTGCCCGACCCGGGAATCGAACCCGAGACCTCCTGCTCAGCAGTCGCGCTACGGACCACTAAACCAACGAGGCAGTTAGAACTAAATTTATAAATTAGAAAAAAGAAATATATGTAAAACTGCTATTTTTAATTTTAGTAAATGATTTTAAATAGAATTAATATATTCATATTAATTCTATTTAAAATCATTTGTGTGCAATAGAAATATTGAATAAATTAGGTTATTGTGTAGTAAAACAAAATTATTTTTTTTTTCATTTCGTCATTTCTACCCGAGTTTCATCAATGCTCCCTCGAATCTACTGACCCCTTCACGGGATACAGGCGTGATATTATGTCTTCAACTCTCACAATGTAAAATATCGCTGAACACAATATAGTCAAGTGCTAATTACGAGAACCTAGTAAATTAATTAGCACGTGTACACGATTAGTGTGACAATGTAAAGTACTAAGACATGATTTGTGACACACAATAGGTACCATATTTTACGGCTTTTAAAATATATTTTTATAAATTGCCCTACGCGAAGAACGTATGACAGAAACATCATTATGTTTGCGAAAATTCGCCAAACTCGTGACGAAACAATTCAAGCTGAGACGAAACGGATTTTGAATATCACTTTCAAGTGTCATCAATACATGGTATTGTTTCCATTAAAAGGCATTCATGGGCATTTACAACCTTTGTTCGGTAAACAATCGTTTAGGTTAAGTAAGGCTTAGTGCGGTCAGTCTGTAGATGGGTGACCGCATTTTACTCTGAGCGGTTTTGTGTTCTGAGGGCACATTAAACTATCGGTCCCGGGTTGCTAAACCAAGTCGAAGGCCTGTGGGTGCTGTCGGTCCTGGTTGGCAAAAGATCTATGACAAATTCAGATAAATCTTTTAAACGCACTAACGCATGCTTATCGAATTAAAAGTAAAAGAAAATGTAGAAAGCAAAATACGGTCCCCAAAAGACGTATTAAAATGATTAAGAGGAATTTGGAGTAGTCTACAGGGGCTGCGATGGCTTAGTGGTCAGAGCGCCTGGAATATTTATCTGAGAGGCGCAGGTTCTAATCCTGCTCACGCTCATATCTTACTTGCCACAAAAATTTATAACTTTAAATCTGTGAGATATGTGTGTTACCCAGTAACTAGGGTATGGATACTTATAAAATACTGGTACTAACCTGCACCTGGTTAGACTGGAAGCTAATAATATAATAATAATAATAATAATAAATCATTCTTTTTCCATTTAATATTGTAACTTTAAAGTTCGCTAGGCATGCGTTAATGCTTTTCAAAGATTTATTTTGAATTATTAAGGTAATTGCATTCTTTACGACATTGTATTAGCATCAAAGTTGGTCGTGTCGGTTCGGTCACCTGTATAGGTACTGAACTGATTGCAATGACGTCGCCATAAGACGTGTTAAAATATGGAAGAAGAATTCGCGATGGTGAGCAGAGGTAGAGATGGCTTAGTGGTCAGAGCGACCGGAGTATTTATCCGGGAGGCGTAGGTTCGAATCCTGTTCGCGACCGTATTCTTTTTCCATTTAATATTGTAACTTTAGAGTTCGCTAGGCATGCGTTAATGCTTTTCAAAGATTTATCTTGAATAATAAATCATTTATTTTCAGGCGTCTATGGCCCATACATATATACCTTAAAGACTTAATATATATAAATTAAATACAAGACCTCAACGCATTTAAAAAAGGCTAGGCAGTCTAATTTAGGTATACGGGCAATTAAAACTCGAAAACTAGGTCTTTTGTCAACTGTAACGTTTCCATATCAATTAATGTTCACCGGTTACTACTCACGAGCATTTTTCGGGATTGCCCGACTAGTTTCGAACTCGAACGGAGCCTGCGGCGATGTCGCGAGTCAAACTGGAGCTGCATCGCGCACGTGAGTAACCGTTGAACATTAATTGATATGAATATGTTTCACGAAAGTTTTTGTACAAAAATCGTAACGTTTTCATTCTAAATTCACGATTTAATATTGAATCTTTTAGGTTTATATAACTGTGATTAAAACTACCTATCTATCCATAAAAACGTATAGCTATGTACTTGTTAGCTATACCTAACTGCTCGTATGAGCAATTAAAACTTTTAGTTAATTAACGTTGTATACATTTTCTGTGTTTTCTCATTACCTAAGTTTCCGTCGAGCGTATGATGACGTCGTAAAAGAAAATGGCTGCTAAAGGCGATTAGATTTATATCCATCTGCGCGGACTTCATAATTGGGCCCATTTGGGATAAAAAGTATCCAGGCTATAAACTATATGTGTGCTTAATTTCATCCAAATCCGTTCAGTAGTTATTGCGTAAAAGAGATAGATAGATAATAAACATCGATCCATCGTCTTAAACTTTCGCAATTATAACATTAGTCGTATTTGTGGACGCGGTATACGTAATACCGCGTCCACAAATACCAGTTTTTTTTTTTTAAAAAACTTAATTCGTAGCTGACTCCTCTAAGCGCTCCGCTGACTGGAGACGTCACTAAAGACTTATTAAAATTTCAAGAAGTATTCGGCATAGTGAGAAGAGGTCGACATAGCTCAGTTGGCAGAGAAACTGACTGCAGTATTTATCGGGACGCGCAAGTTCAAATCCTGCTCAAGTCCGTGTTGTTATTTTCTTAAAAAAAAAAAGAATGAACTACTTGGTGAAATGGCGGAAAATAATCAACATATCTCTAATTTCAGATGTCTTGCGGCCGCTTATTCAACGCTTTACGGCGCTGCAAGCAGCTGAAAGATGGTGACAACTCCACTCAGCTGGCGCGGTGCCTCGGTTTGGTTGACTTGACTGCGCTGGGCATCGGCAGTACCCTTGGTCTTGGAGTCTACGTGCTGGCTGGTGCCGTCGCCAAGACAGTCGCTGGACCTGCTGTCTGTATTAGCTTTCTGGTTGCTGCTATTGCCTCGGCTTTTGCTGGTAAGTTTAAAAGACAATTATTAAACTTATAGTATTTGTCTTACCGTACTCGTGTAGAGTTCCATGCCACCAAAACTATTGAAATTTACCGTGGTTTCTTTTTTTGTTTTTCTCAATAATGGATCTACGTTTGGCCACCAACTCACCTGATTTTAAGCGTGTGTGACCGAGTATTGAGCTCATAGATCCAGAAGAAATATATTCACTCTAGTCTTGAATATTACTAGATTTTACTTCTTAGGGACACGGACGACGGCAGGGAATACCATTCACGGGCAGTATGTATCATGAGCGTAGAACCAAATCATTGCATAAGCAATGCATATTTGATATTTTATTTGTCATTATAGTAACCATGGAAGTTATAATAACACATATTCTATGCATTCAAATGGTTATCTATTACATTAACACTGAGAGACAGTGACGCTTAGGCTTAGCTAATAGCAGTATCTATTAAGCAGAGTCCCCTTGGATCACGGAACTCTAAAAATTGGTGCTATGGTCCCAGTGGCGCGATTGCTGAGCATGAGGACTTGGTTTCGTTTCCCGAGTGGGGCAAAGTGTTATAGGGTTTATAGAAATTGGGAATTAGGAATGACGGCCGGTAGATAAACTTAATACAACATTTGTGTAAAGTGAATGTACACCTCTGCCTACCCCTTCGGGGAATTCAGGCGTGGTGATGATGACAACATGTAGATAAACATTGAATGGCAAGAAGTTCGCCTTAGTATGTTTGTACCACCAGTGTGCATATATGTAGAAATAAATAAAATGGACGTCACACCAACAGCACTACTCTCCCTCTACTCAACATAATCCACTTTATTTTAATTTTCCCAAAGGTTGGCAAAGAAAACCATTGAAAGTCAATGGCTTTAGTCTACTCCTTCCATAAAAATTACGCTTCTCAAACACCGCTTAAAGGAGCTTCTCAAATTACAGATGCTTATTTCAACTGGAAGGTCTGGAAGCTCTTCGTCATCCACCATAGTCGTCAGATCTAGCTGACACTCACTTCCATTTTTTGTAAAATTGGACGATTAAAAATATACTTAATTTTTAGGCAATGAGACTGTGAAACACACCTTTATTTTGAAATCATCTCAGTCTTTAGTTTGTCTTAAAAAAGTTAAGGTATTTTTTCTGCGGCCCTCCAATCTATTTATAAATTTGTATTGTATCTGGTTTGGTCAGCTCGGTTTAGTAGAATAGTATTGCATCAAGCACCTTTTCGGGGGGAAACATTCAAAAGGCGCTCGGTGTTTGGGGATTAAACCGGGGAGAGTGGGATTTTTTCCTCACTAAAACCACCCCGGTGGTCACGCACTTGAAGGGGAGCTCCGGATCCTCTTAAGAGACCAGCTCCGGAACCCCACGTGCAACGCCTGTTATGGCACCTCCCTGGAGAGACTGTAAAAGCCCCCCTTGCGCCTCGCTGTACACGGCAACACGTGACCACTGTGCCACCATCTTCTCTGAGGTCACTCTATAGGCAGACAGAGCCCCCACTCTGATCACCTGCGACTTCAAAAGCCCGCCTGTCCTAGATGATCCAGGCCGGCTTTCAGTATGTTAGGCGACGATTGCTTCCTCACGCCTCCTTCTCTTGCATCAAGCACTTAGTGTCATGATTTACCACCTACCAGAAGCTTCCATTACTAATGATGTTTTCCAAATATCGAATAGGCACGTAATAAATGCGTGTACGCATTACTCAACGTCTATTAAAATAATTTGTCAGTGCGCAACAGTGAGCGGTCTGTGAACAGTCCCTTCCAAGGTTGTCCATCGTGTGAATGGTAGTTGACCACTCACGAAAACTTGGTTAATTATATTATGTGACCTTTGATAGTTAAATTGAAAATATTTTTAATTTAAGATTATTCATAGCTCAGTTTTGCTCCATAGTTTGGTCATCGGTGACTTGACACAACTTTGTATGTTGAGGTCAGCTTCCAGTCTAACTGGATGCATTTTAATACCAGTATTGTTTATGGAACGACTGTCTGTCTTACTTTCGCAGCCAAATTACTGGGCAATACGGTATCTCGTGGTAAGACTTGTTGTCAGACTTTGAGGCATTTATCTGATCACCAAGAGTTCTTCGTTTGACAACGGGGGCAGAAGGTTTAATATGCCTTCCAAAGCACGAAGAGGTCCATATGAAATTATGGTTACCCATTCATAGACCAACGTGGCAAGCGCAGTTTAACCTTAATCACTTGACTCGTGCGGCTACTTACCCACAATCTATTAACATTAGTTTCGTCACTATTAAGGGAAAATCACAAAAATCAATATTATACAATGTGTAAGAGAACTCCGTGCTCATGGTGAATGACCCATGTGTGCGACATTTTTTACTATGAAAACATCTTCGAAAACGAGCAAAACAAAAAAAAAACAGCTGCCCCATAGAAATGCTCATATTAACTCGGTCAAATTGTATAGAGCAGGTGATTTTTGTTTTGCGCTTTCGTAGTTGGTTCCATAGTAAAACATGAGTACATTGACACCCGTATGACTACGGACTTCTATAACATCATTTATTTCTTCTTTTCTTTCTTCTTCTTTCTTTCTTTCTTTATTATTATCTCTACTGTACCCCGCGAACGTTGTTCTGACAATATTTTTTCTGGATAGGGCCACCATTATCACCAGGGGGTATAAAAAATAGCCTACGAACTATTCTCAGACCTACCAAATATACACAAAAAATAACATAAAAATCCGTTGAGCCGTTTCGGAGGAGTTCGATAACAAACACTCTGACACGAGATTATATGATTATTACATGCTGTATAATAAAAATTCTAGCCAGACAGACCAACGGCGCGGTCAAAATATTTGTTCTAAGTATTGCAAGCATTGATAAATAAAATAAATACAAAGTATCAGTAAGCATTCATTTAATATTTGTTCTTGTAGAAAATCTCAATGATATTAATCAATATCGGTACTTCATCATTCAATATAAAGCCTTAGTTAACTATTAAGTAGATAAAGTGCTCTAAACAGACAATGATATCAATGAATTACGTTAAATAACAAATCTGAAAACCCTTTTAAGTGCAGTAGACTTAAGTAAACCTAAGTAAGTAGATATACAACTTCAACAGTATGAGAAAATTTTACAATAATCTGACACGTGTTAGTGTAAGTAAAGGTCTTTATGATAAATCATTGTAGAAAGAAAGAAAACAGTGATAGACTAGTGGTATGACCGTTACACTGACAAGTCAAAGGTTGCAAGTTCGAATCCAAGGTCAACTTTATATAATTACTAGCGGTCCGTCCCGGCTTCGCACGCGACTATAATTTGAGATTTAAACTATCCTATCTCTCAAGTTGGATCGAACTGCACATGGTGTGCGAATTTTATTATAATCGGTTAAGTGGTTTAGGAGTCCATTGAGGACAAACATTGTGACACGAGATTTATATATATTAAGATGATAACAAAACCCTAAAACATCTCTTCTTGCTTCCAGGACTCTGCTACGCCGAATTCGCATCCCGCGTGCCTAAAGCCGGTTCAGCTTATGTCTACAGTTACGTCAGTGTCGGCGAGTTCATCGCCTTCACGATAGGCTGGAACCTCATCCTGGAATACGTGATAGGCACGGCCAGCGTGGCTAAAGGCATGGCCTTGTATATAGACAGTCTGTGCAACAATTCCATGGCACGCGCCATGACGGAAGCAGCTCCAATCAATGTGTCGTTCATGGCAGATTATCCGGATTTCTTTGCTTTCGCATTGGTGATGCTTATTACTGGTAAGTGAGCCTTGGTTTATGGGTTTTAATGGTCTTTAAGTATGAGTACTCTATGTATATATTTGACATAACCTCATCCTTCCTCTATTCCCCGAAGAGCTAGGTGGTGACTGTACGCCGTTGTAATAGGTGCTGAGCTTATTGCCATCAACTGAGCATGGAATGGTCCATGCAAGAGTTTCGGGTCGGTGGTAATAGACTGGGGAATAATTACAGCATTGGTGACATACTGGTGCACAACTATACCTATACACCTCTGCCATCCCTCTCGGGGAATACAGATTCTCGGGGAATGCAGGGATGCTATGTTTTTATGCCTTTCTGGACCAGACGACTTCTTTCTGAGGGCAAATACCGGGATGGATAGATTAACGCACCCTTCGATGCAAATAGTTCGGATACGTTTAGATTTGACCCTGGAGTACATACCTTTTCCGTATACTTCCAGTGCTCCTGGGCATCGGCGTGAAAGAGTCTACAAAGTTGAACAACGTGTTCACGGCGCTCAACCTGATCACCGTCATCATCGTCGTCATCGCTGGAGCCGTCAAAAGTAAGCACATCCTCTTATTCTTTAATGTCGTTTAAAACTTACCTTTTTTTAGTTTTGGGGGGGAAACCTTCAAAACGACACCCATCCTTTGGGAACAAGACCGAGGAGTATAGGATTTTTACCTCAGTAAAACCACCCCGGTAGTCACCATCAGCACATGGAGGGGGGCAATAGGTCCTCTTAATAGACCCGCTCCAGATAAAACTTATCTAGGGTTAAAGTTTTTTCAATCATCCGTAAGTAGGTCTCTGACATGTCCTTACATCCCAGAGAGCTAGATGTGGCCAGGCGTCTCTTTAAGACGAGAACAAGTGAACTCGAAATTTAATAGGACATAGCTCAGTTGGAAGAGCGATGACACTGTATATCAAAGGTCGCGGATTCGATTCCCGTCCGTGTGTATTATTTTTCAATGTTGCCTTAGACAATAATAATTAATATAGGCATTATATGGCCTTAATATGTACAAAAAACATTTATATTACTAAACAAACATGGCTTGCGTACAATTCCACAGCCCAAACATTCTTAATGCATGCTTCCTATAGGAAGTAATCTCCAAGACTCCTAGAGGAATAGTCTAATAGACCCAATTCCCAGCGCGATCCTATCCTCACTACGAGCTATTTATAACGTCTCCCGCGAGCGTGCCTCAATTGAACAATTATGTGAATCACTATCTGTGTGTTGTTTTAATATTTCTTTGTAAAATGGTCTATAAAACTAATATTAAGTCTGTATTGATAACAGTATATATGTACATACGCATGCGTAGTGAACTCTAAAGTTCTAAATGTTATATAAGAGCAGAGGTCGAGATTGTTTAGTGGTCAGACCGCCTGAAGTATTTATCTGGGAGGCGCAGGTTTTGATCCTGCTCACGACCGTATTTTTCTTTCCACATAAATATATCACTTTAGTAGATATTATGTTGTAGTGGCAGAATGGCTACGGGCAGGACTTTAAAAGAGACCTTGACCTCTGAGTTTGCTTCGGCATTTCTTCTGAGATAGAGATAAAAAAGTTATATCTATACATAATATATTTAACTAGCTGTGCCCCGCAAACGTTGTTCTGCCACATACATTTTGTGGATAGGGACACCCTTATCACCTAGAAGTATAATAAATTGCCTACGACCTATTCTATTTCTTCTTCTTTCTTATTTGTTGACCTACCAAATTTACACAAAAATCTCTTAAAAATCTGTCATGCCGTTTCAGAAGGGTTCGATAACAAACACTGTGACACGAGATTTTTATATATATAACCAATTTGAATTGGAGCCCGCCTCTTGAGCCTCTGACATCACAGACATACGTTGAAGGAAAGTATTGTGAGGAAACCTGCACTTAATAGACTAAAATCGGCAACTCGTAGTGAGCTAGTGTTGTGATGAATGCTCGTGCCTTCTTTGTATGAGACGAGACCGTTGCCCTGCAGTGGGACAGTTATGGGCTGGTGAACTGGTTATGGAAAACTTCGTGGGGAAACCAGCAGCCTTAAAATAAACATAACATAACATAGCATCACGCCTGTATTCAGCCTGAAGGCAGAGGTGTACACAGTTGTACACCCACATTTCACCGATGCTGTTATTAAGTCCCATGTAATTTGCGTTGAAACTTAGTTTATTGCTGAAATAATGTGTTTTTCGGATATAGTAGTCCTAGTACCTACATTATAAAAGGAGATTTCATAATCTGTCATCATGCCTATTATGTGGTATTAACAATGTATAGATGATTTATGATAACAACTTGAAAAGAAACTGATTTCTTCACAAGTATCTAAGTAAAGAGTAATGCTTATATACCACTACAGACTTTGCATTAGGTCCATCTAATTCAAGTGCCTTTATTGATAAGATAGTAAGGGATTAGGGACACAATCATGTAGCTGTAATGTCGGCTGATTACGACAATGACACCAAGTGATAACACGTGTCGATGTCATGGTAGCCCAGTATTTATGATGCTTCTTAAACATCACGTTACGGGTTCATACATAATAATTATGCCATACTAGCGACTCGCCTCGGCTTCGCACGGGTAGCACTAATTGTCTATAGTGCTACGGTATTAGTTGGAAGGCGATATGTTGTATGTTTAAAAATGTACGCGAACCTTGCGATTCCGTTTTACTTTCCATTAGTTACAATTACACATGCGGTAAAATACAAACACACACAGCACAGTGTGATATAGAGCCTGATTTTATGACATTAAATTCAATTCAATCCAATTCTTTATTTCAAATGGTCGGACATGGTCTTTTTATTTCAAATTCTAATAGCATAAAGCTATATACATGCACGAGTAAAACAACCAGGTGTCAGAGTGACAGAGACAAAGGTGTTTCCGATTTCTTCAACAATCATCATCATATTTCACCCAATTTACACAAAAACACAATGAATTATACATCTAAACCTATCCCATGAAACACTCCGTCCATTGTTAAAAAATGTATGAAAATCTGTTCAGTAGTTTTTAGTATACCGTGTACAAACAGACAGATGCGGCGGATGGACTTTATTTATCATTTATCATTTATCATTTTATCAGAAACATACGGTGAAGAGAAATATCTACTAGGACTCAAGACAAAATCTATTAAAATACTTTCAGTTTGCCGTCAAAAATTGGGAGTGACACAATAAAACGGTGCCATTTCTGTCCCGGGCCATTCCCCCAAAGGCCCTACGTTAAAAACCCTACTAGTAACATACAAACACATTTAATAAATACACATTAAAATACTTTTTTTTATTTATAACATTTAATACTCCATTTTGGTCACAGAGGCCTATCTCCACGGAGATTAGCCAAGTATGGAGGAGATATTATAGTGCAATACTCCTCTTAAAGCCCGATGGGATGGCAATCCAACACGACCGGGGCGGGATCAGACGCAGGACCGACAGCTTTACGTGGTCTCCAAAGCACAGGGTTGACCCTCCACCAAATTCCAAGGGAATCGAACTTAGGACCTAACGCCCAGCAGCCGAGCTAGCGACCACTAGACCAATGAGGCAATTTTTTATTATGTACCTAAATACTGCATGCCAAATTTGGGGCAGTATTTTCTATCCGATCACCTCAGTTAAGATATGCAAGGTTCTCCCAGTATACCATAACTGAAGTGCTCAGATAGTTTCTACTCAAAGGTCAAGATATCTTATCATGTTCTTTTCGTATGGTTAATGAACAACCTAGTGTCGAGTTAAAACCGTCGGCAGCACCCTGGCGTGGCTTTACACACCATCGAATACGTCGCTCAGGTGTGCCAGTTTCCTTACAATATTTTCCTTTACCGTCACGATCTCTAATGAAGTCCAGGAAGGCCATATGAACCAATCCTGATAACTATGACGAACTCCTTATCTGATCCCACAAATATTTTCGCAGGTAACCCAGCCAACTGGAGAATAGCTATCGAGGATGTGCCAGAAGAGTATAAAAGTCAGGCTGGAGCCGGTGGGTTCGCGCCGTGGGGAATGGCCGGCATCATGGCGGGCGCCGCCAAGTGTTTCTTCGGCTTCGTAGGATTTGACTGCGTGGCCACCACAGGAGAGGAAGCCAAAAACCCCAAGAGAGACATCCCGCTGTCAATCGTGCTGTCCCTAATAGTAATCTTCGTGTCCTACTTCAGTATTGCAACGGTTTTGACTATGATGCTGCCGTATTATTTGCAGGTAAATTGGATTGATATTTTTTTATCAGATACCATGAAGGATAAGCTATGGACTATTAAGCTGTAATCATCTCATCTAGGATAAATTACCCGTTTATGCTACCTCGTGCCTTTGATAGCTAGCCTTAGGTCCCAGTGGTCATATGAGGTCAGCTACAAGCAGTGAAAACTAGAAGCCATTTTTGCTTTCCAATACTTTTATCAATATAAGTTACACCTTTCAGGGTCTCAGACATACTTAAAACAAAATTGGTAAATGTCAGGGTTTGGTTTTGTTAATCCAGCAAGTAGAAAATACGAAACAATAAAAAAGCAGTAACTTAAATATCCTTCTAAAACAGGATGCCGACGCACCCTTCCCCCACGTGTTCACTGAAGCTGGTTTACCGGTCATCAAGTGGATCGTCACTATTGGCGCCATCTTCGCTCTCTGCACCAGCCTGCTAGGCGCCATGTTCCCCCTGCCCAGGGTGCTGTATGCCATGGGCAGTGATGGAGTGCTGTTCAGGCCTTTATCAGCTATCAACAAGAAGACGCAGACCCCGCTTCTTGCGACGGCGTTGAGCGGGTTGTTAGCTGGTTAGTATACTTCACAAATAACTAAGCTCGACCATCTATCGAGCAATTTTCTTAACTAATATTTTAATCCATGGCCTCAAAAATCTGATAAAATTTTGCCGAACCCAAGAGTCATCACCGAGGAGCATACGATACGATCACTACACCAATTAATGACACATCTTTAATAAATGTTATTATTTTTTCCCCAGCGATAATGGCAGCTCTCTTCAACCTGAATCAGTTGATCGACATGATGTCCATCGGCACGCTTCTTGCGTACACGATTGTGGCCACCAGTGTGCTTATCCTCAGGTAAATAACCTTGATTACTTGGCAAGTTAATAATATTGTAAAATGCGCCTACCATTGACAAGAATAGATGCTTCATTCTTAAACCAACTTGTGAACAGCATGATTCCAGCGATTTCACACATTATACATCAGGAGAAGATCTGATCGTTAGATCCCATCCCTTCTCTAAATCCTGCCTGAACTTCCCATATTTTCTCATGTGTTACTCTTAACACTCTATCAATTAGAAGTTTTGCATAATTATATTTTGCTGATCACGACACTCTAAAGACTAATGCCACGGTAATTTTACACTCCTGTTGTGAACCATTTCTCTTCTACAAATATATATGTCGGAGATGGCAACACTGTTTTGCATTGTTGATGTGGTAGCCCTGAGCGCTACAGGCAGTCGACGACTATGGCGAGTGAAGGAACATGCTCTTGCGAGGCGCCGTGGCGAACAGACCTCTACACCCTGACTTATCAAGACCTCTGATTTCTTGATATTTGAATACCTACATTGTACATTGTAATAAGAAGTGACTCACTACTAACCCAAGTAAACCAAATAACCAATAACCCAAAGTAAATGTGCTTAGCGGAGAGCCTTAATGTTGGTTTTATTAACGATTACCTTTGAAATCCTGACAGACATAGAGACCTTCGATCCTAGTCTTCAAATCATTCGCCGTCATATATATAATTTTCTTAAAACACTTATAATAAAAATTACCTTCTGTTATTCAGGTACGAAGAGGAGTCATCGTTACAGCGACAAGCCACGCTACCAACACCTGAGACTCCATTCAGCATCTTCACGCAAGCCTTCAATCTGCTGGGGCTCAAGTACCCCACACAACTCTCCTACACCATCGCTAAGAGTACTATCTTTATATTCTGTAAGTATTTGATCTTTTGGTTTCTTAAGAACTGCTGGAAAAGTAGTGAACAATACTTATTCTTTCGCTGATTTCTCCTTTTAGAAAGACACATTCTTTACATTGTGATTATATGACAAGTACCTAGAAAATTAGTTCATAATGATATAGTAAGGATAAGAGTATATTGTATTGTAGTCCATGACCACCTCTTGTCGGTAAATAATTTCAACCAGGGAGAGCCATGCTTCGGCACGAATGTGCTAAACGTGTACGTTTTTGCTAAAAAAGAAGAATGGGCCGGCTCGACCGGAGTGATACCACGGCCTCACATAAAACCGGTGTGACGCTGAGTGAGTGAGGGTACCGGAGGCTCAAACCCTTTAAAAGGCCGGCAACGCACTTGCGACTTCTCTGGGGCAGCGCATGTCCATAAGCGGCGGTAATCGCTAATCATCAGGCGAACTGTATGCTCGGTTGCCACCTATCCCATTAAAAAAAAATGAAGTGCATGTTATACAACACTTAGTATAAAGTCCTCAGAATGATCGCACTAACTGCTAAAAACATATTCATCTGAGCGTCGTAGTTCGAAAGACCTGTTTTAATCCTGAGGTTGAAAGCCAACTTGGTGTCACGAGTTTTTCAAGCCACCTTCACATGACATGACGAAAGCGGAGGCCTCTGACATGACGAAAAGGCGACATAACAAAATAATCTTATATAAAAGATAAACAAAAACGAAACAGAAGAAATAGAACTGATGTCAAAATAATGTGTTGCAGTCATCGTGGTGCTGGTGACGTGCTCGCTGATGCGCTGGGGGCAGGCGCAGGCGGCGCTCGGCGTGCTGGGCGCGGCGCTGCTCCTGCTGCTGGTGGTGCTGTACCGGCAGCCCAGGAACAACGTGGAGAACCTCTCCTTCACGGTATGTTTCACAAAATCTGAGAACCCCAAATATAGGATATATAGGTGCAAGGATATATCAGTGTGTAGTAGTGTGCAGAGGCGACACTGCAGGGCAGCTTTTTTTTTGTTTATAAAAAATGAATCTACCTTTGGCCATCAACTCGCCTGATTTTAAGCGACGGTGAAGCCGATGATGGAACACTTAGATCCAGAAGAAATCTATTCTCTCTAAGTAGAGTGGATAGATTTGGGGAAAATGACAGTTGGGGAGTTGATGCAACAAACTGACTACATCCCGAAACACGACTAGGTCGCTTCACGGCATGGCTTCGTCCGGTGGGTGGTAACCAGCCGCGGCCGAAGTCTCACACCAGAGTTGTGTTGCCTGTTTTGCACCACCCAGGGGCCACGTGTAGGGATTCCATTTTAAGGGTGCACTCCTACAGATGCGGGCAACTCAGCCCCCCAAAAAGCATGAACTTTGCTTAGATCAAAGATAAATCTTCGAAAAGCATTATCGCTTGCATTTTCCCATTTCATATTATAAGTTTGCTTGGATCCTCTGGAATCTGAACTGAGTTCGCAATGGTAAAATCCAAAGGATGCACGAAGCACATGTCTCTTAATTTAATCAACAAACACAAAACAATAAAAAAAACTACCTGATTTTAATGACAGCATGTCAACGGTTTCTTACAAATCATGTTTTACGTTTCAGGTACCACTAGTACCTCTGGTGCCGTACCTGAGTGTGTGCATGAACGTGTACCTGATGGTACAGCTCGACTACCAGACCTGGGTGCGATTCACCATCTGGCTCATCATTGGTAAGATATTCTTTATTGAAACTATGACAAACATTATTGATTTAAGACATAAAGAGTTTGATGATCTGAAATCGCTATCATGCAATCTTTTCTTATCGTGTGATTGATGAAAAACCTATTAGCACAGTTTAAACCACCCATACCTAGGCTTTGACATGCCTTAAAACACCCATCTTGTGCCTCTCAGGTGTACTGGTTTCCCACACCGTTTTATATGCAATGATCTAACTTGATGCATGATATTCCTCCTGTTCTATAGGTCTGAGAACATGGCGGTACCCATAATCCCCTCCCAAAACCCCAGAAAAGAATTGAAATCGTTTGCGATAGGAGATATTAAATGTAGCTCTGTCGTGAAAGATGTCCCAATTGAGCTCAATAAATCAAGAGAGATCTTTCAAAAGAATTCAATCAAGAGTATTTCTGACCTCTATGTTACAACTTGAAAACGATGCTTTTGTTGTATGTATTCTTCTAAAACTTTTGAGTAACCCCTACATTTCCTCTTCCAGGTTACTTGATCTACTTCTTCTACGGCATTAGGAACAGTTCTCTTCGCGTCAGCAACATATCAGAGCTGGTGACCAACGGCAACGGAGTCATCCAGGAGAAGCCACAGCTTATCACCACCAAGTTCTGACATACGTATCGAGTAGCCATATTAGTGTATATCGAGAATTAGTTGGACAGTGTGGATAAATGCAAGGTGATAAGCAGTGTTAAACGTTGGTAACGGTGGGCAACCATCGTGTATTTTACAGGGACGTACCATTTTATTACCATGATTTTGGTTATGTTCTGCATTTTAATAAGGAAGTTATGGGACCAGGGTCTTTGAAGATTGTTGAAAGGCATATTTTATATTCAGTCTTAAACGCAATGTCCCGTATTTTCTTTCTAAATCTTACAATTCTAGATCATCTGAACAGTAAAATCATACTAATAGGTTGTTCACCATAGAAACGCTCGATTCTGGATTGTTCGGTTTTATATCTGGTTCGGAAGGCCTTCAGACACTGGACTCACGATCTTTATTCGATTCAAACCGATCGGAAAATCGAATCAGACGAGGGTTCTGTTTAGATACATGAATTGTAAAATTACCCCCGTATTCGAAAGAAACTGAAATTCTCACAGATTTTCGGGACTTTGTCACTTCCATGTCAAAGAGACGAAATATCAGGAGTTTTAAAATGAGAAGGGTAGTCTTTAAACTTTTATTTAAGCAGACAAGATAATCGGAAACTTGAACTTGAGATGAATGAGTGATCTCCGCATCCGATCGCAGGGGAACTTACTTTCCGAGTGAAAAGAAGAAAATATCGTGTAAATATTTTACTATAGAATAAGAAAGTCCTATAAGGCAGTAGTGTTAGTAGTTTGTTAATTTGTATGTTATAATATTCGTTTAAATCGAGAAAATGTCGTACAGGACTAATTAAGGAACCTTTATTTAGGTATATTCTGGATTATTGTTAGGGAATGGTGTTCTTATATTGCAATTTTACTCTATAAATCTATGATCCCATACATATCAATACAGGGTTCAGATAAACTATTATTGTAGTTAATAGAAATCGTACCTACCTAACATTTGAAAATAACATTTCTTTCAACCGATTTTGACTTCTATTAGCCGAACCAATAGGTTGTGATTTTACCTAAATTTATTTATAAGGATAATGTCCTACGCAATATAAGTAAAAATCTGTTGAGAAACTGTAAAAAAATTACAAATACCTGATGTGATTTCATTCGCATTTCAGATCAAGTACCTACAAATTTTCTTTTATTTGTTAATTACCTTAGAAAACAGGCTTCAAATCAATGAGATTTTACATACTTCAAATAGGTACTTACACATATTTCTGAATACATTAATGTGTATGAAAATCAACGCATTATTTTGTATTTTGCTTTCTAATATTTGACTTCATATTTTAGACAAAATGATGCTGCATTTAGTGACTTTAAATACATAAACATACATATTTATACGGAATAGATACATGATAAAGCATTTTGGTGATAAAACATATTGACATTCCATTGTATTTATAATAATTTGTACAATATTTATTTTAATTAACTTAAACTGCGTTATTGCTTTGAAAAAAATATATAAATAATCTATCTACATCTATGGTAATTGAATTATTTTTCACTGAAGACAAGGCGGTATGGTCCAAGACCTTAGCCTGCCCGATTAGGACGAAGGAAAAAAAAAAAACATCTATGGTAATAGTTTGACTTTTAAACCAACCTTAGATATCCCATTAGGTATAATAAAATCTAATATTCTCGGGCAACTGATAATTTTTAATGGAAAAAAAAGAACTAAAATCTTTATTTGAACACAGCACACAGATACGAACAAAACGAAAAAAAAAACGTTATTTGTGGTTTGTCTATTTATTTGTGGTTTCAACTCTAGCCAGAGAGAAATTTCTTATTGAATTGTTCTTAATAATTTAATTTTAAATTCAAAGCAATAACGCTATATTTTTAAAGATGATTTGTTATAAATAAACTGTGTTGTGATAAATGTGTGATGGACAAGCGTTAGATATTAGAGACTTATTGGTTATTTTTGTGCGTTGCTAACAAGATTCAATGTTCCTTCTAATAACCAACCAGGATCACCAATCCGTTAATCAAGCCTGGTGATTATTTTAATATTGTCTTTTATTGTTAAATGTATCGGGCATTCGATAACCCATGTGTAGTGTCGATCCTGAAGTATTTCACCTAAATTATATTTAAATGGACTTTTGTGGGGAGCAAAATACGGTAGTGTGCAGGATTTGAACCTGCACCTCCCAAATAAATACTCCAGGCGCTCTGACCAACTAAGCTATCTCGGCCTAAGCTGCTATTCCGAATTCTTCTTCTACATTTTAATACGTTTTATTGTGACGTCATCGCTATCTATACAGTCCCTATATAGGTGACTGAACCGACACGACTAACTTTACAGTAAATTCAATGTCGTTGAGATGCGATAACCTAAACAACAGCATTTTTCTTTCTACAAAAATGTATAACTTTAGAAATCACTACGCATGCGTTAATGCGTTTGAAAGATTTATCTGTATTTTTGTTATGTTGTTAGCAACGTTTAAAAGAAACCAGTAGATAGTTAAATTAACTTATTAGATTAAATACATATTTTTAAGCATTAACAAACTGTGATTTATTGCATGAGTCGACTTAAATATTATTTGAGTATGCCTACCTTTTTTTTTTTTTTTTTTTTATTGTCGTGTGGAAATCCTCATGGATGCCCTGCACCTTATGGTGAGGGCTATGTCGGACTCCTACCGACTAAAACCACACGGCCATCTCAGCACATAGAGAAGGAGCACCGTTAACTCTAGTAGATCAAACCAGTGCCCCTTTGTGCCATGCCTTTGACTCCTCCGGGAAAACCGAACAGTTTCCCCAAATCCCACACAGTGTACGACTACATGTGAGCACGCACACTACAGGGTCACAGCGCCCGTGACCCGAATTGTCCCCCTACCACTGATGGTGGGGATGCGACTCTTCCCTACCTGGGCTGAGCGCGGGAGCTGTTGCCTCTCCTTTGGCGCCTACGTCTCCGAGCAGGATCGGCCCTCTCCCGATCCCTCTCTGCAGCCTCCTTCTGGAGCATAACTGATTCACAGAAGGAGGCTACGGCCGTCCAAGCCGTCCGCTCTGTCAGCATAGCCGATACGACCGCCGGCAGAGACAAATCTTCTCCAATCTGGTCGACCAGGATTTGCCGCTCAGAATCCCATGCAGGGCATTCCTGGAGCGTGTGCTGTGCAGTATCCTGGTCACTTATACAATGGTGGCAATTAGCCGTGGCTTCGCGCCTTATCCTATTGAGGTACTCACCGAAGCAACCGTGTCCAGTGAGTACCTGAGCAAGGCGATAGGTGATGCGCTCACCTCTCCCCATCCAGACCTCGAAACACGGCAAGACGGCCGCGACAACTCGCTTGTCTGCATACCGCGGCCCCTGGAGCCGCTCGCACCAACGTTCGAGTGCGCGTCGCCGTTCCTGCCGCCTGAGCACTTCAAACGCCCTAGGTGGCACGCTTGCGCCGTTTTGGCGGAAGGCGCGGACTCGGTCATAGACCCTCGCGTCCATTTCTGCCAAGATGTCCAAGGGCGGGAAGCGCGCCAAGACAGTCGCCGCCTCGAAGGATACTGTCCTGTATCCTCGTGCAATCCGGATGGCAACTTTGCGCTGCAGGCTGTTCAATTTGGCTCTGCAGCGCTGAAAGCCTGACAGACGGTGCGACCATACAGGTGCCCCGTAGAGAGCCATAGATCGCACGACACCAGCGTAGAGGCGGCGAACTTCTTCTCGAGGTCCCCCGAGATTGGGTAGTAGTCCATGCAGCGCACCTACCACCCTTTCGATCCGGGGAACGAGGCGGTTGAAGTGCTCTTCGAAACTCCAGCGGCTGTCCAGCGTGAGGCCAAGGTATTTCATATACCGGCCTACTTGGACATGCGCATCACCCACACGAACCGATGAACTGGGTGGTTCCCTGCCACGCTGCCGTTTGTGAAACCATATTGCCTCGGTTTTGTGAGGCGCTATTTGCAGACCCAGTTCACTGATTTCAGCCACGACTTTTGCCACACCGAGCTCAGCAAGCCGGATAGTCTCCTCAAAGCTGTCTCCGCTGGTCAGTACTAATGTGTCATCAGCGTAGCAAACAACACTGACACCAGCGGGGAGATTGACACGTAGGACCGCGTCGCACGCTAGGTTCCACAAGAGAGGGCCTAATACTGACCCTTGTGGAACCCCGCAACTTATTTCCTTACGGTGAATGCACCCATCCCTACCCACATAGCGAATGTGCCTGTCATGCAGATAGGCCCCGACAATGCCCTGTAGATAGAGAGGCACTCGATGGTGTACAAGCGCCTCCCTAATAGCATCCCAGGGCAGGGAGTTGAAGGCATTGACGATATCAAGACTTACTGCCAACACCACTCCTCCCCGGGAGACGGTCTGCTCCGACAGCGAGCGGACGCGAAGAATAGCGTCTACAGTGGAACGCTGCTGCCGGAAGCCATACTGGCTATCGGAAAGATCGGGACCAATCTCCGACAAGTGCTCGACGAGGCGCACGGCAATTATTTTCTCAAACAATTTAGATGCCTCATCGAGCAGGCATATAGGGCGGTACGCGGAAGGAGAGTCCACGGCCCTGCCTTCCTTCTTTATAAGGACTAATCCAGCTTCTTTCCAGCAAGAGGGGAACACGCTCTGACGGAGGCAACTAGTGAACAACTGCCTTAACCTGTCCCCCAGAGCAGCTAAAGCTAACACCCACGCTCGCCCAGGAACTCCATCAGGCCCAGGTGCTGTATTGCGAGCCTTCAGGCGACTAACGGCTCGTTCCAACTCTCCTTCTGTAACCTCAAACTCATCCGACCAATTTTCCGAAGTTATTGAGGGTACTGTATACGTGTCCCGGATTGTAGGGAAGAGTGTATTAATGACTCTGCCCAACAAGTCCGGGTCTAGGGTTTCTGTCAGGGGGGGGACCCATGGACGTAACTTACCCAGAACGATTTTGTATGGTCTCCCCCACGGATCTCTATCCAGTCCCTCGAGGAGTTCGTTCCAGGACCGAGATTTAGCATTTGCAATGGCGATTTGGAATGCCTTTGTAGCTGCCCGATATTCTGCATAAGCTGTGGCAGTCTCGTCGGCTGTGGCCTGACGTCGCCTTCTGTTCCGCGTGTACCGGCGTCGGGACATCAAACAGGCCCTACGAAGTTGCGCGAGATCTTCCGACCACCAGTACACCGACTTCTGTCTGGCACCTCTGACTCGCGGCATCGACGCATCACAAATGGACGTCATCGTCTCGCGGAACCAAGTTGCTTCTACCTCCGGTTCGGGCAAGATCCTTTCAAAATCCGAACTCTCTGGCCATGCGGCGACGTTAGCCGCTGCGACGAGCATATCCCTGTCTAGCTTTTTAAGGGACCAACGCCGCGGTAGGGAGCTATTGTTCTGGCGGTCGGGGTTCCTGCGAGAACGTAGGGCCACTTCTAAAATAATGTGGCGGTGGTCAGATAGAGTGACTACTTCCTCTGCAACTCTCCAATCCGACACCATGCGGGAAGCAAGAGGAGTTGCCCATGACAAGTCGACGATCGACTCCCCCTGCCAACGAACGCATGTGGGCACAGACCCCCGATTAAGAAGACCGAGATCAAGTTCGGCCGCCCAGCTCCGTAATGTCTCTCCCCTGGTCCCATCCCGACGGTTTCCCCAAACTCTTGAGTGAGCGTTGAAGTCACCGAGGACGAGCACTGGACGAGGCAAGCAAGCAGAGCGAACGCAGCTTGCTACACTGTCCAGGTATCTCTCGTAGTCGTTGAGGCAGATGTTGGGAGAGACATAGCACCCCACTATTGCCAGAGGGCCCCATTTTACCGCAACAAACCCCTCCCCCTTTTGAAGAAATGAGCAGTGTGGGTCCCCACTTCCACCACCCCAATAGATAGCGACAGAGCCAACAGTGTCACCGAACCAACGAGGGTGGATCGGAATGTCGTAGGGCTCCGCCACCGCCGCCAGGGCAACCGACCACTCCGCGGCAGTTTGCAGGAACAAATTCTGCGCATTGCGGCAGTGGTTAAGGTTGCATTGTAATACTTTTAAGGGTGGGAAGGCGAAGTATCCATTACCTCTACGGGGCTGCTATTCATAGCAGGTACGGACGTGGATCCCACCATCGTGGAGTGTATTAATTTACCTTTTGTTTTACCTTTAGGCGGGGAGCACTTCTTGCTCCCTAGCCTATGGTCAGCTGGCTGGCCAAGGTCTGCACATAGCGGACATCTCTTGGTCTGAGCCGTGCATTCTTTAGCCTTATGACCTGGCTCACCACAAGCAAAGCATCTGTTACCACGATCAACCGCACTAGGGCATTGGCGACGAACATGCCCGAGTTCGAGGCATCGGTAACAAGATAACGGCCGCGCTTCCAAAACTTCAATCCTCGCCAAAGCCCAGCCAATGCGAAGACGCTTGCTAGATCCAGCTTTTTATTGTTGCCAAGGGGCATCGTACCCAGACACTGCCCAGGGAACGAGGCTGGCGGCGAATTTCACCTACTCTTATATCCTGCGCCAAGCAGCCGCCTGCCTCAGCAACTGCAGTTGCTACTTCCGTAGCTGAAACAGCGTCGTCCAGGTCATAGACTCTTATCTCACCGGTTTTAGTGGGACGGGCGATGCGCACGTCCATGTCAGTAAGAACCTCACGCATCCGAGATGCCAGACTATCTGCCTTGGCGCTGCAATCATTGCCAGAGATTTCCAACAACAACCCACCCGTAATGGCCCGTTTCTGACGGACAGTATCAATTCCAAAGTCAGAAAGCTTTATGCGCTGCCTAGCTGCAGCAATAACTGCCGCATAAGTTACATCGGAACCCTCCAGCACAGTAACAGTTATCGCAGCCGACGCGGGAACTCCAGGCACTCCCTTGGTTTTCCCCTTCTTCTTTCCATCTTTTACTGACGCGGGTGTTGTCGAAGCTTTGGAATCTTGGCTTTCAGTGGTTTGGGATTGAAGAGAGGTGTTGTTAGTCACGGTTTTCTTTCCAACCATCGTAGCCCATGTTTGAGAAGCAGCAATCGATGTTGATGGCTGTGGATCTAGAACTGGCACGGGGGGCAGTTCCACCACGGCAGGCACCGATGACTTAACCCCTTTTTTCTTCTTGCCTTTTCCCTTCCCTTTCTTTTGTTTTCCCTCTGAGTCTAAACCCGTCTGCACTTGATTCGCAGACGTGGATGTTTCAATTGTAGCATCAGCAGCCAGTGGCGGACGGAGACGCTGTTCTGGAAGCAATCTACTCTCGAGTGCCTCAAACCTGGCGTTTACCATGTTCCCCACTTGGAGCATGATCGACCGCGCCAATTCCTCTCCAAATGTTGAAGGCAAATTAATTTCATTCGTACCCAACGCCACGGACGTTGATACAATATTTGAGACCTGAGCCTCACCCTGCCGACGAAGGGCGTTGAGTTCTTCTGTCAGCTTTTCCAGTTTTGTTGAGAGGTTAGAAATTTGCAGACGCAGATCCGCGTTTTGCTTCTCCAGCCTCTCAACGTTGCCAGTTGCAGAATTGTGTTGAGAAATCTCCACAACTGTTCTCTCCGCTTCTTTGCCCTCCCTCAATGACAAGTTTTGAGCCAACTTCTTTTTAGGTCCCGGCAAATCCCCAGTACCTGTCAGTCGTGTTCGCTTTCGCGTACGACTTGCAACTGATGATGACGACGCTTGTGAGGCAAACGACATTTGCGAGCAGTCTGATTCGTAACTGTCGTCGACTATGCTGGTACCTACCGGAGTAGGCGGTCGCGCGAAGCGTTCACGCGGCCGTGTTATTTTGCCATCTGGCACCTTTTCCTCCGCAGATTGCTCTGCAACATTTCCACCTTTTACGGAGTCTTTAAACGCCGTCGTAACCAACGATTGATTTTTTAAAAGAGTTTTATTAATTTTATCCATATTGTTCCCACGAGTATGGGGGAAGTATTCGGTCCACCCGGGCAGTGCCCCCTGTACCCGGGTAAGCGTACTGTGTAATCCAAACAGGGGGTCCGCTGGTACCCTGAAGGAGATGCGTTAGCGACTGTTGTAACCCTTCAGCCATCCATACCCTCGTCACGCACCAGAACTTGATATTAGGGGTGATTGTTTATAGAGGTTTTCTTCCTCGCAGTCCGGGCAATTAAGCCGAGACCCTCGGTCCTGAACGACACCAGGATTACGATTTGACGACAGTGGCAATGAAGCCTGTCCCGTTATTCGCACAACGCGACTTAACAGAACCCACCGTAGAATATTCGCTCCTCGAATAATACGAGGAGCGAAACGCAGACACTGTCCGATATCTCGGACGGCCCGTCTCCCTCGGCAGTCCGTAATGAACTCCGTCTCGTATCCCTTAGTCTGGTCTCTCACTTTGAACCTGTCCAGCATGAGTAGCTCTACTGGCATAGCTCCAAAGGTCCCTGAGACACGCAAGCCCCACCACGGCGACAACGTATGGATACAGGTGGGGACAACTTGCCTACCTATACATAGTTAAATAATTTTATATTATTTATAACCTTAACTTTTCGCCTACTATTAATCTAGGGTACTTGAAGAGTGAATCAATCTGCCTACCCTCGAGGGTCGTCTTCAAGTCTAACCAAATGCAACTTAATACAAGTGTTTTACATGGCGACTACCTATCCGTATATCTTTGGGGGCTGAGTTGCACGCGTTTGTAGGAGTGCACCCTTAAAATGGAATCCCTACACGTGGTCCCTGCGTGGTGCAAAACAGGCAACACAACTCTGGTGGGAGGCTTCGGCCGCCGCTGGTTACCACCCACCGGACGAAGCCATGCCGTGAAGCGTCCTAGTCGTGATTCGGGATATAGTCCAGTGCAACCGTTGTGGGAGACGGGTCTGGGCAGTTGCATCAACTAATTATCCTCTCTGCTTGGAGTGGATAGATTTATTCTGGCTCTACGTGCTCCATCCTCGGCCACACCATCGCTTACCATCAGGCGAGTTGGTGACAAAATGTACATACATTAAAAAAAAAAAAAACTCCACAACCCAGTTACTGGGTAACACGATATCTTGTGTTAAGACTGGTTGTCAGACTTTCAGGCATCCGACTACCCGTAGCGGCTGTCATAGATCTTGGTTTGACATTTGGGACAGACGGTTTAACATCCTCTCTGAAGCATGAAGGGTTCTCGGTATAAAATGATGGTCACCCATCCACAAACCAACCGCGGCAAGCCTAGCTTAACCTCGATCTGTGAGGCTGTTACTTAGCCACCAGCTCCTCATGTTTGCTTGAAGAGTTAATACCATACAATTTAATTTTCTTAAATTTTTCGTAATTTTCTCATATCATAAGGTGATGAAAAAAAACTGATTATTTCAATACATATTTTATTTTCAATAATTTTACCGATAATTTTTCCAATGACAATGCTGTTTCACAGCCAATAAGCCCTTAAGTACCTAAAACTATCTCCATTGGAATTTAAACAATAACATTTTCAAATCCAGATGACTTTGAATTAAAGTCAAATTATTTTTAACGGGGCTTTCATGCTAGTGGTAAGTAGTAAACACAACCTACTAGTAAAAAAACGACCAAAGTGGAGTAAATAATATCAAAAAAAGGTGCCACAAACCCAATTACAAATAATTATCTTATCACAAAATAAATGGAAAAGTTTTGTAAAATAAATACGCAAAATTCACAAATTGTATAAGAGGAGATAGTAGTCCTAATTTAAACACAGCTTCAGTATCAAGTACCAAATAAAATACTAGACAACGAAAATAAAATACTTTGGCGCAATACGTAATAGGAACCTAAACATCGAGATTCTAAACTAATATACTAGGAGTTAGTCCTACAAACATTGGTACATAAAATAGGAGCTAGAACAAAATAAAAGCATAGGTAATACATACAGTAAGCTTAAAAATATTTAACTGGGACATCCAGTTGCAAGAACATTATTAAAGTCATTAATAATACATTATAAATACAACGTGTAAACATAAGTCTGTAGTCACATTTTAGGAGGTCAATGTACCCTTGTATTTTGAATGCGCGAAAATAAAAATCTGCTGCTCCATAAATTTTGGCTGAGTAAGAACATTTTTATGGAGCAGCTGCTTTTTTTGTCATACTTTCGAAGTTGGTTCAATAGTAATAGTAATTCGTATACATGGGGTACATTGACCCCCTAAAGTATGACTACTGACCTCTGTTACACGTTGTATATCTAGAAATACTTATAAGTCACATAAGATCATTTACTCACTATTTATGTTAAATTAAATGCCTTATACTGTGGGCCCATAAAGCAAACAGGTACGAGACGATGTGACGCGACTCTGCGACGTTACAAGACATTACAAGTTTTAAAGATCATACTAAATCGCGCAGTGAGTACGATACGCTAGCGAGTTCATAAAAAATTTACTAGGAATAGATCTCAAAGAAGTGTCGCCCCTGTGAATTTAACCTATAATTTCTGATATGAAACTAAAACTACATGATCCCATTACTTGATGAGTTATAAGAACTTGTGTCAACTGGGTTGTTGTATACAGTATACAAGGTGTCACATAAAATAATAAAAAAAATACAAAATGTTTACTACGAATTAAACCAAAAAACTATGCCTTGTCTTGTGTTGTTGTATGCTTGAGGTCAAATTTGGTTACTATACTATCCATGAAAGAGTCGCAATTTTTTTTGGATACCTTGTTAGCCACGGACGCGTGATTGGATAAGTGACATGGGTTACCAGACCAATAAAATGACTTCCCATAAACATCTTACTTGCGGTACAGTCCCAGTATGGGAGATAGTCTAAGCCATAGTTATTCAGTTTCATTGACAAAAAAAAATATTTTTATTAAATCTAGCCTGTATATGGATAGTTATGAGTGTAAGCTTCACAAAGAATCGCTAAAATACAGTCAATACTTAAATGTCCTTAGTGTACTTAATATCAGGCACTAATCTAATACAATAAATACTTCAATGAGTTACTAACACTAATCACACAATATCGTTCAATAATTGTTTAATAAAATAAAAAGTTATTATACAATATGTAACATAAATACTGCAATAAATCGGTCGATTGAAATTAAACTTTATTTGAACGTCACTTCACACCACTTTTAATTATTTTACAGTTATGCAGTTATTTAATACATATAAATTGATAAAATCGTATCCTCATATATTCAGAGCAAACTATTTCTAAGGCCTGCTTTTATTCTGTTACACACTGTATAATAGAGAGGACGACCTTGACCTTCAAAAAAATATTTATGAAATATTAAATCTTAATTAAGATAAATACTTTAAAAGCGAGTTTATGTAGTTCTACAACAATAAGCCTTAAAATTATCGAGTTAGCCTTAAATAATCAGTATTTTTTTATTTGACTGCTCGGTTCGGCGCTATGGTTAAAGGGTGGACTGTTGCGCGGTTTGATTCCCTCATTGAACAAAATATTTATATGATCTACATTGTTTCAGTTTCGAATGTGTGCATTTGAGATATGTAGGTGTTTGTAAATACATTACAAATTAACTCAATAGTGACAACAATATAAAAAAGATTTTATAAATTTGAATTTAGCAATAAAAAAATACTACGCCACGGTGAAATTATTTCGGCATTTCAAACATGATTTATTTCAGACACTGGATACATTTTATTCACAAACCGCTAAAAGCGACTGCGCAGTTGTGGAACCGTTCACTATTACAAAAAGCTTTACTTACTGACTGCAATAAATTCTTGTGGCTATCACACACTATAATGAATGAGTTATTGTGAAGGAACCTTTAAATGCTAGAAATATATGATACCTCAGTCCAGGATCAACGACAACTTGGTTTGGTCTTGGTCAATGCCGTAAGCATTACATCTGATTGTCAATTTTAATACTAAAAATCACTACAATATCAGAGTAAATATCTAAGGAGAGAGTAAGAACAAGCGTACCCTTCTGCCACATTTCATTGCCATACGCCCTTAGACGTTTACGAGTATAATAGATGCGTTTGTTAGTGTGAGAGGATTTTGTTAGTGGATCGAGTTTGCTTTAGTGCGAGTTCATAGCAACACGATATTGCTTTGCACAAAATTATCTGTGTGCTCTCTGTATTTCGCCGCGCCCCGCCAAAAAGCGCAACATAAAATGTTAGGGATATTGTTCGTTCTCCCCTCCTAAGGTACCTACTCTAAGCTATCAATACTTTAGATCTAGTCAAAGGCTATTAAATGCTAGAAATGAACGACACTACAGTGCTAGTCGGACTGACAACTCTTTCCTCGTGCGGTGTGTCAGCTTTCTGTGTTTGTCAGCCGAGCGCATGCGCCAGCCCGTTGTTGAGCAGCGCCGTCTGACTGTCATTGTGGAGGTCCGCCATTTGCACGGTGTCCATCTTGCGCCGGCGCTCCGTACTGTGCCATGCGCCGTAGGTGAAGTAGATTATGAGACCTAAAAATAACGAGTTAGGGTTAAAAAAAATCAGATGGCGCAAGTAAATATTTCAATGTACTTTTACAAGTCAAGGTTTCTTTCAATTAGACGACGTCGGCAATTCCTATTTGTCTGTGTTGCTGACAACAATAAAATGGCAATATGGGGATTTTAAAGTCCAGACATCAATAAACACAATTCTGGGAGTTTAACTACATGGAGGGGCTCGTGGCTAAGTAACAGCCGCACAGATCGAACGATCGAGATAAAGCTGCGCTTGCCCCGGTCGGTCTGAGGACGGGTGACCACCATTTCATACTGAGAAGACGTGTCACGTTAAACTGTTGGACTGGGGGACGGCCCAACATAATTAGGAGAAGGCTAAGGCTAGACAGATGTTGAGAGTGAGAATTTTATACTATATTTATTTCTGGAATAACTTTTTGAGGCAAGAACCATAGCAGGCGTCCGAGTACGGATCTTTACAAACTTGTCGACTAAATAAAAGTTTTTATGTATTGAATTTTATAGTTTTAAAGATAAATAGTTGAAAAGCATTAACGCATGCTTAGCGAACCCTAACGTTATAATATTAAATGGAAAAATAATCTAGCAATGACGTCGCCAAAAGACGTGTTAAAATATGGATGAAGAATTCGCGGTGGTGAGCAGATGTCGAGATGGCTTAGTGGTCAAAGCGACTGGAGTATTTATCCGGGTGGCGCAGGTTCGAATGTATAAATCTAATATATAAGTATGATACAATTAGTCGTAAGCACACCTACCTACACAAAACGAAAGAGTAGATTAATATTGAAGTTGTAAACAAATATTTATAATAGCCCTCCTCCTAATTTTTTTATTTTGTTATGCCCGACAGGGCCCACAATGCTCCAAAACTATTTTATGTATATCCTTATGTACCTAACACCTAAGTTCACATTGTGGAATGCAATAAACGTATTGAGTAGGTGTTGAGTATTGAGTATCTTTCAAAAACAATAACGCATGCGTAGCGAACTTTATAATTATACATTTTCGTGGTAGTAATTGGTAGAAAGTTCTAAAATTTTTAGTGTTTGTTTTGTTATTAAACGTTTTGTTATCATTTCTAAAATAAACATTGTTTTCTCAAAAATATATTGTTTTTTATTTTCCTACTATCTACTATCCTACCTACTATCTTGTCTCATATAATATATTAATTCAGAGAACGGTTACTGCCGGTCCGGATTTCATCCGTGAAACTGTATTTTTAATGACACTTTAAAATTCGCATATACGGGGTACGTTAATCTAAAACAATTGAGTTTTCTGTTTAATAAGCTGTCGATAATTTAATGTTTCGATCAAATGAGCATTCGATTGATTGAATATTCGAACGATTAAGATTTCCATGTAATGAACGCTCGAAGTAATAAACATTCGATTCTCCTTCAGTCAAAATAAAATCAGAGGATAGCTAAAAAAATAAAATAAAATTTCAAAGCGTCCGATCTTCATATTTTGTAAATTGGCTAATATCAGGCGTAGGTGATAGAAATTCACTAATAATACATGTTGTCTAGTTCTATTAAAATGTCAGTCTAGTAAAAAAAAATACTTTTTAGGCCACTGGTAAAATCATTCTAAAAATTCAAAAGCGTGTCATTAACAATTTGGAATGTCATAATTTTTTTTTAGACGGTTTAGACCGTTTACAACAAAAATTTACAATTTATGGCTACTGAGACTTATGGGCTACGTAGCCCACCGCACATTGGCAGTCTTTAAACCCAAAATACCTTGCCCACGTGACACTCCTAGGCAGTAATAATTGAGGAAATTACAATTTAAGCAAATGATTTGGGAATCAATACATTAATATTCAAAACGTCAGATAATACTTGTTGTTTCCATTGAGTTTAACGGGCGTCCGGATGTCCGAATATTAATTTATATTGATAACTATTTATGTTTATTATTAGGTCTGGTAATAACCTAATAACACCGAAAATTAATGATAAAACAATTAAGCAAAATAAATGTTAAAGATAAATCTTTGATAAGCATTAAAGCAAGTTTAGCGAACTCTTATGTTATAATATTAAATGGAAAAAGAATTCGGTCGCGAGCAGGATCGAACGTGCGCCTCCCGGATAAATACTCCAGGCGCTCTGACCACTAAGCCATCTCCACCTCTCCTCAACACCGCGAATTCTTCGTCCACATTTAAAAACGTCTTTTGGCGACGTCATTGCTATCTATCCAGTCCCTATACAGGTGTATTGTATTTACGTTAATCATTACGCCAGCCCATGCGGATAAAGAGGTCCGGCAGCGCTTTTTCTTCCGACTTAGTAAACAAAAATGAATACTACAGACTAGCACAGAGGTGTAGCCGAATGTTAGATAGCCGATACGATTCCTCATGAATCTGGCTATATTCCGCTTTATAATATTAGTATAGACATTAATAAAATTAAGATATGGGTGTTTATTTAACTCCAATCAATCTGCCTAGCTTTTTACCGACTACTAACTACGGTCGGCTTCTGGTCTGACCGGATGTAGCCACTACGATGTAAAGTTACAATATTAAATGGAAAAAGAATACGGTCGCGAACAGGATCGAACCTCGCCTCCCGGATAAATACTCCAGGCGCTCTGACCACTAAGCCATCTCGACCTCCTGTTCGCGACCGTATTCTTTTTCCATTTAATATTGTAACTTTAGAGTTCGCTAAGCATGCGTTAATGCTTTTCAAACATTTATCTTGCACTACGATGTAGTTAATACCACCTTTTTACATGGAGCGACTGCCTCCATAACCCAGTTACATGCACTTTCCATTTAAACCAACCCTGTTAAAAGTCCCATGTAAGCCTATTGCCATAAACCGGGCACAATTTCAAAATCCGGGCTGCTAATAAGAATTCTCTAAAAACCCAAATACACTGCCCGACCTAAGAATCGAACCCAGGACCTCAAGCTACGCAGTCGTGCTCGGGAGTACTACACCTACAAGGCAATTACAAATAAAAAATATTGATTTCTTTATATATGTCAAATTAGACAGGTCTATGACGGCCGTTACGGGTAGTCAGAGGCCTGAAAATCTGACATCCAGTCATACCACAAAATATCGTGTTACCCAGTAACTGAGTTGTGGAGGTCAGATAGGCAGTCGCTCCATGTAAAATACTGGTATTAAGCTGCATACGGTTTGACTGGAAGCCGACCCCAATGTAATTGGGAAAAGGCTAGGCAGATAGATAGAATTCTTTGCATGTGTCAGATATGGCGTAAAAGTTAGTTAGGTATATGTTCTATAGGCAATAGGTACCTACACTTATCGAATACATATATAACTCGATTAGGTCACTATGTTTTCTTTTTAACGGCACAATCACTACACACAGTAATTCCCAAATTATGCAAAAAAGATAACATAATCATAGTTGGGTTTTTATCCACTACACAATTAGAGAATGCTTCCAAACATGCGTCGCGCACCTTATAACATAAACATAGCATCGCGCCTGTATTCCCTGAGGGGGTAGGCAGACGCGTACACAGTTGTACGCTCACATTTCACCAATGCTGTTATTAATTCCCATGTAATAGATGGTGAGTCTATTGCAATCTACCGGGCACAATTCCAAACTCCGGACTGCTACTGAGAATTTCCTTACAGAAAAACAATTTAATAACAATTTGCCCGACCTGGAAATCGAACCTGAGACCTCATGCTCAACAGTCGCCTATAAATTTTTGTAGAAATGAAAATATGGTCATGAATAGAATTCGAACCTGCGCCTTTCGGCTAAATACTCTAGGAGCGCCTATGCGTGTTTATTATAAAGTAATAAATTATTGTGGAAAGAAAAATGCGGCCGTGAGTATTTATCCGGAAGGCGCAGGTTCGAATCCTGTTCACGACCGTATTTTTTTTAGCACAAAAATGTATAAATATAAAATGACCAACTTCGAAAGATGCGAAAAGAGTATTGCGTAGGTATTTTAAATTCATATTCACTTCACCATAATGGCCCGGTTATTGGAGTGTGATAGTAGGATAACATCAGAACCTGGCGCACGGATAACATTTGGTGTGGCATAGCTAGAAATAAATGAGACCGTAGCGCCAGCGGTTACCACGAACAACAGCATTCCCCAAAGAGGGTTGACGTCAGGCAGGCGGCCGGTCATAAAACATTGCCGAAACTTTAGCAGCATGCAATTTCAAAATCAATCAGAAAGTGGAAGAAGGATACATGCTGCGCCGACCCCAAATAAATTGGGGCTCTAACACACTATAATTTTAATTGTTGTTATTTTTGTTGCCATCTTTGACTTTCGTGATAAAACAGTTTATAGATTTCTTTTTTATTTAACATGGAGCTGGCTGTTGTGCGTCCTATGTGCGTAAAAACTAAGGTATTTGCTCAGCATAATGCTGCGGCTCCGGACGGACCTAATGCCAAACAGCGCTGAATTTCAGCAAAAACCTGTGAGTGACGATACGGAACCCCTACTGAGAATAAATAAATTAATTGTGAGTACTAAATTATGAAACAGTGATTATGTTATGTGGTATATATAATATAAAGTTGCTTAAAATTAAACTAAAAATACCAATCTGCATTATAAATTACACCAATCAACAGTAGGTCAGCGACCATTGTTGTCCTTGCGTTAGTGCATAGCGTGGAAATGGTTAAATATCAGATCATAGGTCTTTACTCATTGGTAATAAAATTAATTAAATATTAATTTTATTATACATTTACACATATAGTACCGCTCTGTGATCAAATTGCTGGAACCAAACATATAAATATGCAATTCATCTTTCAGATGAACTATATGGGATGTATGCATAATAAAGAAAGCACCTGCACCAATCGGAAAGTCAGCGACCAAGACAATATGCCTAAGATAACTGGGGTTAACCCCAGTTCTTAGTTATCAAATCATATTATTATAAATAAAACAAAATTCCCATATTTACAAATAATTCTTGCTATCTATACACACGGTAGTGTGCCCGCTAAGTTAGGTCAGAAACGGGCGACGCACGGCCAATGTGTTTATAATATTTTTACACGAGCCATTTCCAGCTACTTTTAACCCCCCATAACTAAGAATCGAATAGGCCTATATACTTGTAATTTCGTATGTTTAATAAAACCTATTTACATATTATGTATCTCAAATTTCATTAAAATATCTTTTATACTTCTCATGTTATTAGGGTACTGAAAAGTGCAATGTTACTGACTGATTAGACCGATATTTTGGAAGTGTATGTAAGTTGGATGATAATGGACTATTATGGTAAGCACGACTTGAATCGACATCCAGGATTACCTCCAGATAATGGAACTTTTCAACGGTCAACCACACACACACAGCCACAAAATTTTGTGTACGTTTTTTATGATAGCCGGTTTTGCACGCATGGTTACTGCACTCTTGACTCCTACCAAGAGAACTCCTCAGCGATTAACAGCACAGACATGAAATGTTGTATTGTGAGGTAACTTTGTATGCATGAGCTAATTTACCTTACCATATTGTTAGCTATTTATAACTAATAGATTATTTAATTAAATATAATATTGCATATAACATTTATGTCTATATAAATATTTTGTTAAGCAGTGATTATTATGATCTGTTTAAAATGCTAAAATGGCGCCACCGGAAATAAGTGTCAATAGGCTATTTGAATTCACAAGGAAGTGGGGATATTTGAAATTATGGGTCGGCGCCATTTTAGCAAAGCAGTTGCTGTTGAACTGTGAAAGTGGAAATACGATTCTGGTATCCATGTAAGTACTGTAAATTAATTAAATATTACTCTAGCCAGTTAAGATGGTTTTAATGTGCTTGTGCTTTACATTCGTAGTAAGAAATTATATCTGAAGCGTTAAATAAATCAATACATTTTATAAGCTAGCGCTTTATTATTTTTCCTTATTTCGGTCATTTCTACATCTCAGAAGTGGGATTAGAGCTAATGTCTTGTAATTGAATTCGTAAAGTATTTTTTTTTTAAATTATTTTTATTTTTCGTTATACCTTCCTATTTAGTATTGTTTGCGCTAGTGAAATAATTAGTTCATGATCCTGCAATATGTAACGTACGGGTTGATTGACGCAAAATGCTTCTTGAAAATATTTAATTTGTAGTAGATTAATTTCCAAAAAAAAAAAAAAAAAAACTGTGCGATGTCTTTTGTTCTAAATCTGCAACAGTAACAATGCTGGGTATATATAGGTTTTATAATTATATGTATGATAAAGCAAGTGAATTATTACCTACAATAAAAACCTTTTGAAGTGTAAGCATCTGCGTTAATTGGAGTACCTACATATTGTAGATGTCACATAATACAAATTAGTGGTAGCTTTGCAAATTGGTGTTAACACGTGTTCTATGTATATATGGCATTGAGGTGCAGCTATTTGTCCGATAATTTCTTGTTTCAGTAATAACGATGGACAAAGATAACCAAAAGCCACATAGCAGGCGATATCAAACGCAGGAATGTGATGAGCACGCACGTCATTCGCGAAGCCGCATGTCTTCCTCTGGTGGTCGACCACGTCGGAGTTCCAAGAGGCAGTCATGCAGCCGGGAGCGGAGCCATCACCGCAGCCGGATATCCTGCTCCAAGAGTCGTGTACGTACTGAACACGCTGGCCGGCGGCTGCGCTCCAGAAGCAAAACCCCTTCAAATCGGCGCGTCAGCCGATCTCGGAGCCCAGTCAGCGAGCGCAGTCATCGCTCGGTGGTGTTAGGAGCGCATATGGCTCGTCATGGCGATGAACGTCGTGGTGCTGGTAGCCGACCAAGGAGTGGAACGCAGAGTCCAGTACCAGGTACAAGCAAGAATCAGACTAGACGCGAACTACAACCAGACAAAGACGGTGAGCTATTTTCTAATAATAATGTTAGCTTGCCCCAGCTACTACTTGCTTTAAAATCATTACGAGGGGAAGACCCTATGCTTAAATGGGGTAACCTTAATAATACTGTACCCGAGTTTGACCCCATGAAGAAGGAACAGACTATGGTCATGTGGCTACATAAGGTAAATGAATGTGCCTCTATTTATGGGTGGTCTGCAAAACAGACCGTCCATTTTGCACTTCCGAAATTGCGTGGTGTAGCTCAACGGTGGTACGAGGGATTGTCGTCTGTTCTTTTTACATGGGAGGAGTGGCAGGAGAAACTTCGGGCAGCTTTTCCATCTGAAGAAAATTATGGACAAATGCTTAGTGATATGTTGTCAAAACGGGCCCGTTTTGGGGAATCTTTAGAAAATTACTACTATGATAAGATAGCTTTGATTAATAGATGTGGTATAGTAGGTAGGAAAGCCGTAGATTGCGTATTACATGGGATCGATGATCGTTCAGTACGTTTGGGTGCGGAGGCAGTGCAATTTGATGACCCTGATAAATTGCTTTCATATTTACGGAACTCCAAAAATGTTAAACCCAATGAACGTAGGATAAATCCAAATAACGGTAAAATTTTAGCGAAACTGCAAGATTCTCAGACGCGTACTTCTTTCAAAACACCACGTTGTTATAATTGTAAACAGGAGGGTCATTATATGGCACAGTGTCCGCAACCTACCAAGAAGTGTACCAGGTGCAACAAACTAGGGCATGACACAGAGCAGTGTTTTTCTAAACTTTCTGGGTCTGAAAAGAATGTTATGCGTGTATCTAGTCTTGTTAAAAGTAATGACAAGTACTTTAAAGTCGCTTTTGTTAATAACATTCCATTTGACGCATACATTGATTTAGGCAGCGAATGCTGTATGATAAAAAATTCGGAATTCCAGAAACTAGGGATTAGTTACGAAGTTGATAACTCTATTTTAGTAGGTTTCGGCAATGCAACTGTTTTTTCTTTGGGTAAACAATCTGTTTGTATGTCTATCGATAATGTAGTGGCCGACGTAGAGTTAATGATAGTGCCAGATAGTGTTATGCAGGTACCGTTGATGATTGGTCACACCTTTACAGAACAACCACACGTTGAAATTCATAAAACTAAAGACCAATTGGAAATTATGCAATTAACTAACTCGGCAGTAGAAAATAATAAGATATGTCTGTACTGTAAAGGTGATACTATCATATCCGGAATTACGATTGTTGAAGTGTATACAGAGCCTAGCTATGACGGAGAGATATTTATTGATGAAGGATATAGATTCGAGAATGGAGTGACATTATCAGTTCTATCGGGTTTATTTCGTATCCAGGCAGGCTCGGGGGAAATCGTGCTGAACGTTCTGGGCAGGATGCCCATTACTTTGTTTAAAAACAGACTTATTGCTAGAGGGAGAGTTGCACGCGAAGAGCGTAACTTCAAAATTCAGAAGGTTTCCTCCTATCACGTTATTAGCGATCTCAATTTGCAAACTGGTTCAGACTTGGGTATCACTGAGCGTCAGCAGTTACTTTCTTTGTTGAATAAATATAGGAGTTGTTTTGCATTTAGCCTAGACGAGTTAGGCTGCACTTCTGTAGGGGAGATGAAAATCAATCTTGACAATAATGAGCCAGTAGTTTATAGGCCTTATAGGTTAGCTATTAAAGAAAAAGAGCAGGTTAGGACTATGGTCTCTGAACTACTGGACAACGATATAATTCGTCCGTCTACTTCGGCATATGCAAGTCCCATTGTGCTTGTTAAGAAAAAAAGTGGAGATCTTAGACTTTGTATTGATTATAGAGCCTTGAATAAAAAGACGGTTAAAGAAAATTATCCTATGCCACTGATTGATGATCAGTTAGATATTCTCGCTGGCCATAAACTCTACACAACGCTTGATTTGAAATCTGGCTACTACCAAATATCTATTCGCGAAGAAGATAAGCATAAAACTGCGTTCGTGACTCCAGACGGCCACTTTGAATTTAACAGAATGCCGTTTGGCCTCGCGAACGCGCCGGCTACTTTCCAACGTCTGATGAATCAAATTTTAGGATCAGCACGTCATAGAGAGGCATTAGCTTATCTCGATGACGTCATCATTCCGTCAAAATCATTTGATGAAGGCATTACGCGGTTGGAGTCGGTATTACAGTTATTTCAGGAAGCCGGTCTCACTTTGAACCTATCGAAATGCATGTTTTTTAGCTCGAAAGTAGATTACTTGGGGTTTGAGATCTCTTCTGATGGCATCCGTCCAGGGTCGAAAAAGATAGAGGCGGTAGAGAAGTTTCCTACTCCCGTTAATCACCATAATGTCCGCCAGTTCCTTGGGTTGGCCAGTTTCTTTAGGAGATTTGTGCCTCGGTTCTCAATTATAGCCAAGCCGCTGACATATTTGTTGAGGAAGGATGTTAAATGGGTTTGGGGTTCAGATCAAGAGAGTGCTTTTAGAACTTTGCAGATTGAACTAGTGCGTAAACCTACATTGGCTCTATATGATCCCAAATTAGCCACCGAATTGCATACTGACGCTTGTAAAATTGGGGTGGCTGGTATCCTTCTTCAAAGATATGACAGTGCTCTTAGACCAGTTGCGTATTTCAGTCGGCAAACAACGCCGGAGGAACAAAATTATTCATCTTATGATCTTGAGACTCTGGCGGTTGTGTCATCGTTGCATAAGTTTCGTGTATATTTAATCGGGGTTTCGTTCAAAATTATTACCGATTGTAACTCCTTGCGGGCTACCTTCCAGAAACGGGATATGTTGCCGCGTGTAGCTCGATGGTGGGAACAAATGCAGGAATTCAATTTTAGTATAGAATATCGACCAGGTAAATCGATGTGCCACGTAGATGCTTTAAGTCGTAACCCTATTAGAGATTTGCCAATAGAATATAATGTAATGTTGGTTAATAACGACAATTGGTTAGCCACTATTCAAAGTTCAGATGATGAGATCCAAAGGATTGTTGGGATATTAAAAGATCCAAATTTTGATAACATTATAGATATTAAAACTAATTACAAACTGAAGAATGATAAACTGTTTAGGATAACGGCTAGCGGTGACAAGTGGGTTGTACCGAAGGGAGTTCGCTGGCAAATAGTCAAGCAGAATCACGACGACATTGGTCATTTTGCTTTTGACAAGACGTTGGATAAAATTAAAGCTAATTATTGGTTTCCGAAGATGCGTAATTTCATTAAGAAATATGTGAATTCTTGCTTAGAATGTAGTTACTCAAAATCCTTGGGTGGTAAGAAACCTGGATTTCTACACCCGATTGATAAAGTCGATACTCCTTTCGATACAATCCATGTTGATCATGTGGGACCATTCGTACGGAGTGGAAAAGGGAATATGTATATACTCGTAATCATTGACGCATATACTCGCTACATTTATTTAAAGCCAGTTAGAAATACGAAGTCCTCTACAACAATTAAAGTATTTCGGGAATATTTCGGAATTTTTGGAGTCCCAAGGCGACTGATATCGGACCGTGGAACTTCATTTACTAGCGCCATGTTTAAGAAATTTATAATTGATAAGGGTGTCAAACACATATTAAATGCCGTAGCCACCCCCAGAGCCAACGGCCAAGTGGAACGTTACAATAAAACAATTTTAGATTCCCTCACGACTAAGTGTATAGGCTCAGCAGATAATAAATGGGACGAGCAGTTACCTGATGTACAGTGGGGTATGAATAATACCTTTAATAAAGGAATAAACCGCACCCCTGCTGAGGCCCTTTTCGGAAAAAGACTTATAGGACATAGCGAAAATAAAGTAGTTACGGAATTAGTTGATGATATAACAGATATTTCTGATGGTCAGGACATAGTAGAAATCAGGAAAAACATGAATGCTTATATTCAATCGTCACAACAAAAGGCTAAGGAATCTTACGATAAAAAACGTTGTAAGCCTCGGGAATATAGTTTAGGTGATCTGGTTAGCGTAGAGAGGCAAGTACCAGCTACTGGTCAAAGCAAAAAGCTTGTACCGAAATATCAGGGTCCCTATAGGATAACAAAAATTTACGATTGTGATAGGTTTCAAATAGAAGACACTCCATTAACAAGGAAAGGTAATAAACACTACTCTGTTGTTGTAGCCATAGATAAAATAAAACCCTGGTTAAATTTTAGTAGACCTCACGATTCGTGCGATGAAAGTGAAAATGATGATTGTGAATAAATGGAATATGGTTAGTCATAATATCATTATGATATTTGTATAGTAGATGAACATATATTTCTCATGTATAATTCAGTTTCAGTGAATGTACAATCATTAAGCGGCCTGTTGCTAGTAGTATTCAGGACGTATTGGGGCCTGTTGCTACTAGTATTCAGGACATAGTGGGGCCTGTTGCTAGTGGTATTCAGGACGTGTTGGGGCCTGTTGCTAGTGGTATTCAGGACGTGTTGGGGCCTGTTGCTACTGGTATTCAGGACGTGTTGGGGCCTGTTGCTAGTGGTATTCAGGTCGTGTTGGGGCCTGTTGCTACTGGTATTCAGGACGTGTTGGGGCCTGTTGCTACTGGTATTCAGGACGTGTTGGGGCCTGTTGCTACTGGTATTCAGGACATAGTGGGACCTGTTGCTAGTGGTATTCAGGACGTATTGGGGCCTGATGCTACTAGTATTCAGGACATAGTGGGGCCTGTTACTAGTAGTATTCAGGACGTATTGCCAAGGATATTATGAACGTAGATATTATGGCCTGTTGCCAAGGGTACTCGGGACACTGGGCTGATATGACTTCTTCTTGTGTTGAGTCTTAAAGTAATATGATTATATTAATTTAAAGTACTATATATTATAAGGTATATTGTGAATAATAAATATAGGAAATTACTATTTGAAATCATTTATGATATTTTAAGAATGATTAATTTACAAATATGTTTATCTTTACAATGATGAATTCTATATTCATCGATGACATGAAGTGAAAGTTGTTACTTAAGTAAAATTTCTTCATTATTATTATTTTTGTGTTTGTGTACCCGTACGAGGACGTACGGTATGCTTGGATGGCCGAATGTTAGCTATTTATAACTAATAGATTATTTAATTAAATATAATATTGCATATAACATTTATGTCTATATAAATATTTTGTTAAGCAGTGATTATTATGATCTGTTTAAAATGCTAAAATGGCGCCACCGGAAATAAGTGTCAATAGGCTATTTGAATTCACAAGGAAGTGGGGATATTTGAAATTATGGGTCGGCGCCATTTTAGCAAAGCAGTTGCTGTTGAACTGTGAAAGTGGAAATACGATTCTGGTATCCATGTAAGTACTGTAAATTAATTAAATATTACTCTAGCCAGTTAAGATGGTTTTAATGTGCTTGTGCTTTACATTCGTAGTAAGAAATTATATCTGAAGCGTTAAATAAATCAATACATTTTATAAGCTAGCGCTTTATTATTTTTCCTTATTTCGGTCATTTCTACAATATAATCTGGCCTAAGTTATACAATAAAATAAATTGAATTGTGAAAGCGTGTTCTAAGTTTCACCATGTCATGACGAAGGAACCGTTTAAAGATTAACAGCACAGACACGATATATTGTATAAAATATGTATTCAATAATGATCGAAATAAAGTACCTTCCAACGAATTGAAATTAATTAAAAAATTAAAAAGCTCGCCTCCCATGTGCTTTTTTTATTTTACACCTTTTTGTGTACTATTAATATATTTTTTTAATGTTTATTTAGTTATGACCTCTTTTGTCGGTAGCACCGTCATATCCCTTCGAGTCGTTTGGTTTTTACCGAACTTGGCCTTTTCTTTTACACTTGTTTTTGGTGGGTTATATATAAAATGGAACAATCAAGTTTGTATTTATATAACACGAATTAAGCGAAATTGAGACAACTCGGTTATTTAAAACAAACTTGTACTTTGTCACTATTTCAGAACAGTTACAGTCAAAATGATACGAATCTTTTTGACACTATTAATTGTTATCCTTACCGGTGGGGTCTTCAGCCAGACCTCAACGCGTATCAACATGCAAGAAGACGCCACATTGAACTTCACTGAAATCGCTAACAAATATGGATATAAAACGGAAGAATACGACGTCATGTCAGAGGGATATTATCTGAAGACCATTCGCATTCCTGGAGACAGAAACCGACCGGTACTCCTCGTCCACGGCCTCTTAGGTTCTTCGGATGGCTTTATCATGAGAGGAAACACTTCGCTAGCCATCGCGTTAGCCAGACAAAACTTTGACGTCTGGGCAATGAATTATCGAGGGAACAGATATTCACGACGACACATTCAAATGGACCCCGATTCGGATAAAGCCTTCTGGAACTTCAGTCTACATGAAATTGGATATTACGACGTGCCTGCTAATATTGACTTTATTTTGAACAAAACAGGTAAACGAACATTAGGTGTTATTGGATTCTCAGAAGGGACTGCAGCAATGTTCGTTCTGGGCGCAACGCGTCCTGATTATAACAGAAAAGTCAATATTTTCATAGCTATGGCGCCTATTTGTTATTTGCATAACATAAGATCGCATCTTTCCTATCTTATTAAATTAGCGCCTGTAATAAATGTTGGTTTTGCTATTACACGTCATGAAGAAATTCTCGGTTACAACTCACCACTAAAAAAGATTATACACAACTTGTGCAGGAAAGACGACGTGGGCTACAACACTTGTCTAATCAAAGGTTTATTCCCTGTAACCGGAACACACCTCGAAGAAATTGAACCAGAATTCCTACCTGTTATCCTAGGACACACCCCAGCAGGAACTTCTAGGAAGAATTTGCATCATTTGTCGCAGATAAGTAGAAGAAGGAAATTTGCAAATTACAATTATGGAATATTCAAAAACATGGCTATTTACGGGAGAATAAGTCCTCCGGAATACGATTTGAGTAGAGTGACAATGAAGGTTGCTTTGTTAGTCGCTAGGAATGATAAAATGTCTACCATCAAAGATGTTGCGCTTCTACGGAGGAGATTGCCGAACGTGGTCGAGTACATAATGATGAAGGATAGTGCTTTCAACCACATTGATTACATTTGGGGAAAAAATACTCACATAACAATGTTCCCGGATTTAATAGGAATTTTGAACAAGTATGATTACGTATTTTTTTAAACCTGCTTGCAAAATAATGGTGGTTACTTAACTTATGTGACGGTATAGATACGGTTGTCATTGTCATAAAATGGTAGCCACAGCGTAATAAAAGTGTACATTAATTAAAAAATATAAAAAGCACGCGTCCATGTGTCTTTTTTTTTATTTCACTCCGTTTGTACCATAGCTACAATTTTTTTTTTCTGTTACCCGAGACTATGTAAGGATTCTAACGATACCCCATACATCTAAATCGGTTCAGCTGTTTTGAAGTAATGGTGGAATACAAACATACATACATACGTGAACCTAAAAACATAACACTCCTTTTCTTAGGCAGTGGTTTAAAAAAAACAGGGTGACAGTTGTGTAGAACATTTTCCCATTCAACACCATAACAAATTGCTTTAAACTTTTTTGTTCACACATATAAAAAAATTTTTTGTTGAAATAATAACTTTAACGATAGATGGACCAAATAGAAATGTACAATCTAATAGATATTTATATAATTATGTGTAGCGTGTTTAGCTATGTTTAGTTATACTAATATTATAAATGCGAAAGTAAATCTGCTTATTTGTTTATTAAGTTTTCGTCGCGAGTCGCTGAGCCCTCTGAGTACCTACATTCCCCGTCGCCCGCACAACACCTCCGCGGAATTATTTTCTGATGCCGAGGTGGACATCTTCATGGATTTCCTCCACGTTGGAGTAAGCAGATGGGTTTTTCATACTCTCACTGACCTAATGAAGCCTGAAGCCTTCCCTATGTTCCCTCGTAAACTTAGATTGTGCCCCGAGGGCGAATGCGTCTTTCCCTCGACTGGTGCCCGTATTATGCATTATCTTTAACTCCACTTTTTTTTTTTCTCGGTGTATATTTTTACTATAATTATATTAATACGTAAAGCAAAAACGTTGTACCCTTTTTACGAAAATTACGCGGACGGAGGAGTATGAAATTTTGCACAGTTAAAGTTTACATTTAGAGGGAGTGCAGAAAGCTAATATTTTTATATAGATAATATGCATTAGATTTGCTTCAAGAGTTTTTCGAAGACAAGTAGTAAATACTTACCAATAATTTTACCGTATAAAAAAATATATAATATAAGAAGTCGAAAGATTATACAAATCTTCTCTATGTTAATAACCTAATGTCATGTTAGTATGAATTTGATTTTATATTCGATGTTTTATCTTTTATATAAATTGCTGTGGCCTTACAGGGTTCATGTCAGGTACTGGAATCTTTGTATGTAACATCAATTTACCACATGAATGCAATAAATTATTTCAATTTCAATTTGAATTATCCGGTTTTTTTTTATTAAATTGGCTATTCCTTCCATTAATGATTTTAAATATATTGTTATAGTTTGTATTTTTTATTGCTTTTGGTATTAAAAAATACAAAAAATTACAATATATTTAAAAATAATTTGATACGTGCGAGTCCGACCCGCCGAGGACCGAGGGTTCCGTGCAAATTTGTAGGTACATACCTATTACAAATAGTTCAAGAATCGAGTTTTTCCGAGCTTTTACCAAAATTCAGTTCCCAAAACATATAAAGACTATATTTTTTATGAGTTAGTTGCAAATGTAATATAGTTTTTAAAATTTTCCCTGTACTTGTAGTATAAGACGATATTACTTGCCAAATTTCAAAGTTCTAGGTCAACGGTACCTTATTCATTTTGATTCCCTTGCGAGTGTCGAAACATACGATTTTTGCGGCATAAACGACCGTATCTTTTTTTACGTTAACTAGAAGTTTGATTTTTTCACAGCTTCATGGGACTGTTGCAACTCACAATTTCAACTCGATACCTCCACGTGTTCCTGAGATAAAGGGTCTTGACAGACAGACGGACAGACATATACACAGACAGACAGACGGACGACAAAGTGATCCTATAAGGGTTCCGTTTTTTCCTTTTGAGGTACGGAACCCTAAAAATGCACAAAAACCATTTCTAACAGAAAACCTAATAACACTTTGCTTGACCCGGGATTCGATGCGATGACCTCATGCTCAGAAACCGCGTTCGCAACCACTAGACCAACGAGACGTTCGCCACCAGCATTTATAACAATTATACTTTTATGAAGATAAACTATTTTATTGGCAATAATATAAAGTTCCTGTATAATTAATCAACACCGATGCCCATGACGAGAACAATACAAAAAATCAAAACAAAAAAAAACACGCTCTATCTAAAATAACTGAAGTCTACACCAGTTCCCCGTTATCAGATATAACGATAATAATAAGAAACAAAACATATTTAAAAATAGGTCTCATGATATATAAAAAGCGGAGCTAACCAGTTCGCATTTATTTAACACGAAATAAGCGAACTTGACACAACTCGGTCACTAACAAAAACCAAACTTGAACTTCGTCCTATAAAAAATACTAAATTGAGAACAGTTCTAGATAAAAATGATTCGAACCTTTTTGACAATATCAATTGTTATCCTTACCAATGGGGTCTTCAGCCAGACCTCAACGCGTATTAACATGTCAGAAGACGCCACACTGAACTTTACTGAAATCGCTAACAAATATGGATATAAAACGGAAGAATACGACGTCATGTCAGAGGGATATTTCCTAAAGATCTTTCGCATTCGGGGAGACAGAAACCGACCGGTACTGCTCATCCACGGTGCCTTAGATTCTTCAGATAGCTTTATCATGAGAGGAAACACTTCGCTAGCCATCGCGTTAGCCAGAAAAAACTTCGACGTCTGGGTAATGAATTATCGAGGGAACAGATATTCACGACGACACATTCAAATGGACCCCGATTCGGATAAAGCCTTCTGGAACTTCAGTCTACATGAAATTGGATATTACGACGTACCTGCTAATATTGACTTCGTTTTGAACAAAACGGGCAGACAAAAATTAAGTGTTATTGGATTCTCAGAAGGGACTGCAGCAATGTTCGTTCTGGGCGCAACGCGTCCTGATTATAACAGAAAAATCAATATTTTCATAGCTATGGCGCCTATTTGTTATATGCATAACACAGGACCGTATATGAAGCTTCTTTTGCATATAGCGCCTTTATTAAATGTTGGATTGGCAGCAATCGGTACTGATGAAATTATCGGTTACAACTCAACACTCAAAGCATTCATAAACGGGCTATGCATGGAAGAGGACGTGGGCTACAACACTTGCTTAATTAACGGTTTGTTCCCTTTAACCGGTTCACACCGCAACGAAATTGAACCGGATTTTTTACCTGTTATTCTGGGACATTTTCCAGCCGGAACTTCTAGGAAGAATTTGTATCATTTGGTGCAGATAAGTCGAAGAAGGAAATTTGTATATTACGATTATGGATCTAGAAATATGGCTGTATACAAGAGAATAAGTCCTCCTGAATACGATTTGAATAGAGTTACGATGAAAATTGTGTTGTTCGTCGCTAGGAATGATCAAATATCTACCATCGAAAACGTCGCTCTGCTAAGGGAGAGGTTACCGAACGTGGTCGAGTACATAGTCATGAAGGATAATGATTTCAACCACGTTGATTACGTTTGGGGTAAAAATACGCACAAGACAATGTTCCCGGATTTATTAGGAATTTTGAACAAGTATAAATAAGGTATTTTTTAAAACCACCTAGTGAAATAATTGTGTTACTTAACTTAAATGTCGCTATACTGTTGTTATTGTGATAAAGTGGTTGACTAAGTGCAATATAATTGACTGTACGAAGTGTAAGTATCAATAATTGAATGATTATTTATTTAGGAAATTTATAACTATAATAAATTAAATGTGTTTATGGTTGGACACGGAACATAGGAGCAATATTATGATAAGGTTATTAAATAGTCACACCACTATCTTTTGATTGCACACAAATCTTTGAAACACATTTACGCATGTGTGGCGAACTCTAAAGTTAAAAATGTTTGTAGAAAGAAAAATACGGACATGATTGTGTCTGGAGTACTTATGAGAGGCGGAGGTTCAAATCCTGCTCACGACCGAATTTTTCTTTCGACAAAAATGTATAACCTTTTGATTCCCGGGTTGCGTAATGTTACTGGGTTTTTCTGTCAGAAAATTCTCAATAGCAGCCCAGAACTTGTAATTATACCCGGTTGATGGCAATAGGCTCATAACCTATTACGTGTGACATATAGCAACATTGGTGAAATGTGGGTGTACAAATGTCCACACCACTACCTCCCCCTCGAAGTATACAAGCTTGATACTATGTTATATTAACTGTGCATAATATACTAATATTATAAAACTGAAGAGAGTGTTTGTTTTTTATTTTTGTTAGAAAGAGCTGATCTCTGGAACTACAGGTCGGATATAAAAAAATATTTTCGATTTGATAGCCCAATTTTTGATGAAACTTATAGATTATTTAACATCACGCTACGACACTTAGAAGCCGAGCAAAAAGAAAAATCGCGATACCGCGAGGTACAGCAAGTATTATATAAGGTCCTAATTTATTAGGTAATTTCCTTTTAAGGGGTCCATGTGTAAGTGATAAGGATTCATATTAAGCCATAATTCAAATTTTTACAACAATTTTTTTTTTCTTAATATTCGCTTTCAAGGAGCAGTTTTCGTCTTGCTAGTACTATGTTAATTACAAATAATATGTTATAACCATTTAATTCTTAGCTTAAGTGAATGTATTTGACTTATATATTACCCCTTTCAAAGGAAATTACCTAATAAATTAGGACCTTATATACGATAATACGATGCTATAATTAAAATAATATAATGCTATTTTAGTTTTGGAGGCTAACTGGTCATGCTGACGTGTATTCGAAGTAATTAATGTTAATGTATGAGATGTGTCCATTGTTTTTAATTAATCTAATATACAGTGGTATTTATCTCATGTACCTACCTACTATGTAACTGCGGATAATATTATTATTAAATTGTAATAATAATAATCAGAAGTTACTATTTAAGATAATCTATCTATCCACAATAAAATCGTAAAGTTCGAAGGCTGTGCATGGAGTTTTTTTATATTATTTTAGGCTATTATAGCCTAGCCGCAATAGACACATCCGCCATTTTAAGAATCCATATAGGTATTTCTGTTTGTTAACAAAAAATTGATTTAATTGTAATTTTATTGCTGAGTAGGTATTATTCCATTGTATAATTAATCATTCCAAGTAATTTTTGTTTAGTAACTTTCGTGAGTCATATTCATATCAACTATTGTTCAACGGTTACTACTCACGTGCATTTTTAGAGATTGCCCGACTAGTTTCCACCTCGAACGGAGCCCTTAGTCATGAGCCGAGCCCGCGGGGATGTCGCTGACTAAGGGCTCCGTTCGAGTTCGAAACTAGTCGGGCGATCCCGAAAAATGCACGTGAGTAGTAACCGGTGAACAATAATTGATATTCAAGTAATTAATAAGATAAAAACGCTATTTATAATCATGGATTTAAATATACGTTGGAAATACAATAAAACGTATGATTTTTACAATTCTAAGTATGATGACTTCCCGCTCAAACAATAATATTGTTTTGAAATTTTATATTAATTTAAATAACCGGTGTTATTTATGTTTTTGTAGGAAATTTTATTAGCATATAAATTATAATGATAGAAATCTTTTGTATAGTTCAGTGTATACTTTATAAGATAATATTTGATCATATTGAATATGATGAATAAAGATCGAATGCGTCCGATGCGCTGTAATAAATAAATAATACGTTTAAACTCAAATTTGTCTCATGTGTCATACTATAAATTATTTTAACAAGATTCACCAATTTGCCGTCTCTCTTTCATGTCCTATTGCAAGACCCAAAGTATCTATATAAGGTCCTAATTTATTAGGTAATTTCCTTTTAACGGATCAATGTGTAAGTGATAAGGATTAATTTAAGGCAAAATTCAAATTTTTACAACAATTTTTTTTTTTCTTTATATTCGCCGTTCTAGGGGCAGTTTTCGTCTTGCTAGTACTATGGTTATTACAAATAATTTGTTACATACATTCAATTCTTAGCTTCACTGAATGTATTTCTCTTATATATTACCCTTTCAAAGGAAATTACCTAATAAACTAGGACCTTATCTAGGATATTGTATAAAAACTACTGTGGGACACGTTCATATTAATTATTGTTTCGCGAGTCATACTGACAGTTTGACTAGAAATTGCCTAAGGTTTCCGTTTGAGTGCGAAACTAGTCGAGAAATCCGAAGAATGCACGTGAGTAATAACCGGTGAACTTCACTATACTAGGGATGTTACAAATGTGTTTATTCGCACGCGCATCAACATTCGCATTCGCATTCGCATTAAGACTCTTCTACGAATACAAATGTTGTGCAATAACTAGTAGTAGTAACTTCGAGTAATCAGAGAGTTGTATTCGCATTCATATTCACGAATGTCACAATAAAGCCTTTTTAGCATCTTTTCGAAACAAAACTTTAACCACACGAACAAAGAAAAGGTATGATCCTAGTGATATTAATACAGGTATGTAATGCAGGTGTGGGCGATAATAATAGAACAAGTGACATGTTAAAGATAAATCTTTGAAAAGCATTAACGCATGTTTAGCAAACTATAAAGTTGTTATGTTAAATGGAAAAAGAATACGGTCGTGAGCAGGATTCTTTTTCCAATTAATATAATAACTTTAGAGATCGCTAAGCATGCGTTAATGCTTTTCAAAGATTTATCTTTAATTGTTAAGGTAATTGCATCTTTACGACATTGTTTTAACTGCAAAGTTAGCCGTGTCGGTTCGGTCACCAGTATGGACTGAATAGATAGTAATGACGTCGCCAAAGACGTATGAAAATATGGATGAAGAACTCGCGGTGGTGAGCAGAGATCGAGATGGCTTAGTGGTCACAGCGGCTAGAGAATTTATCCGGGAGGCGCAGGTTCGAATCCGCTCACGACCGTATTCTGTTTCCATTTAATATAATAACTTAAGAGACATGTTGCCGGATATGATTGAAAGTGTGAATTATGCATTACTTCCGATAGACTAATGAATAAAATCACCATTAATAATCTAGTTCACAGCGAACTGTCGTCATATGCGAACTAATAACGGAAGGAAAACACAAAAATAAAGACATTATGTTTTAGCGATACATTTTTATTAAGGTCAGAATACGTATTAATAGATTCAATAAAAAAATTATAGAACGGACGTCAATGATGACGTTTACCTTATTAAAATGAAGTTCATTAACGGTCATTGATTTGAAAATGATAATTTTTCAATTTATTTATTTTTATATTTTTTAGGAATAATGTTCACTAATGTTATATTTATTTTTATGTGGAAAAAGAATACAGTCTTGAGCAGGATTCGAACCTGCGCCTCCCGGATAAATACTCCAGGAGCTCTGACCACTAAGCCATCTCGACCGCCCCGTACCTATGCCCCGTGGAGGGGCGAAACACGTGTAGAGTAGTTGGTTGTAGTCGCAATTTTTACCGCTTGCGTATGTGCATATATTTGCGGGCGGGCGGGCGGTGCACAGGAAATGCATGACTACCCTCAATATCGTGGAAGTAGCTAGATAATGTATTTATTTGCATCCACTGTACTGGACTTCCGCAAAGTAACGCCTGAATCTACTCAATTTCTGATACCGACTGTACTGAGCGCTTGAGCGAGCGAGATAGATGTTTTGTCGGAATGTAAAGGAGTAAGTGATATAGCCTAGGAGGAATTAGTACTGGAGTAGTTTTAGCGGGCGTACCCCTCTCGCCACTGGCATATGATTCTCAATCATATAAAGGTACCTAGTATGGTTACAATAATAGTACACGATTTTAATCGCGTGTAATAAAAATTTTTGTTTGTGTTTAGTTTTTCGTGTATTTTAATGCTGTTGTGATGAGAGCTATTTTCGCTTTAGTACAAGTTCTTTTGTGCTTGTGTGTTACCTCACCCCCCGCCAAAAGTGGTGAGCGAATTTGTTCGATATTTAGTCAGAAGGCGTCTCCCGTCTGGTCCTCTAAGGATATATAGCACCTCAACAGATCTCGCATGCACCGTGTTGGCTTTTTCATAAAATAGACTCCCGCGCAGTATACTTGCGTACAACTTTATACGTGCACAGATATAATACGACAACTAATGTTGTTAAAACAGTCATGTAGTCCGAAATATACAAAGTAAAATCATCGCTATTGTTTTAAAATAAGGTTCAAATTCCTGTAGCGATGATTCGTAACAGCCTAATGTAGTCTTAGTCTACTAATAACAAAATAATTTGAACTCTATGTCGTCTTAGGTAATAAATTCTACTTTCATTTACCAGCAGCAATCTATACGGCGAACTGCGTCTACGTCACATACTTTGGGCCGCTGATATCAACTCAATGGCTTACAAAATAAGGTTCACTTCAACTTACCAGCAGCGATCCACACGGCGAACCGTAGCCACGTCATGTAGTCCAGATTCAGCATCAGGTACACGTTGATTAGGATACTGATCCCCGGCAGCCAGGGGACCAGGGGTACCTGGCAGAATAAACATTTTATAAGTCGCTATAATACCGAACTAAACTACCATTGCCACGCTTGCCCGTAAACTCTGACTGACTCTTATTGCACCGGTTAAAAGTTCATATGTATGGTTCATACGTTCAATGCAACTTATTACTGCACTAGACGGTTATGCCGTACGAGTTGGACTAGTGGAGTTGGAGTGAAAATAACATTTATGCGCAATTTTATTAACAACACGAGTTACTCTATTAAATTCAAATTCAAATATTTTTATTTCAAATAAACCATATTACAGGCACTTATGAAAAGTCAAAACTAGGTGCACGATTCCAAGGCGTTGATCTTATGGAGAAGAAGAAGAAATGATATTCATTTGTTCCTAGCAAGTGTGTTGAAAAACGACGCTGTTATCAAACACGTGAGCGTTAGTCAACGCACACTCGGTTGCACAACACCATCGTCTTTGGCTCGGGCTGTAATCCAACCTTATGTTGTATCATATAATTATATCAACGTGTGTACACTATTATTAGCCCATAGAATGCCCTATAAAAATTTTTCATCTCATATTTATATAAGACTTCATAACAGCATATGGGGGCTGAGTTGCCCGCGTCCGTAGGAGTGCGCTCTTAAAATGGAATCCCTACACGTGGCCGCTGGGGGGTGCTGCAAAGGGAACACTACTCTGGTGGGAGGCTTCGGCCGCGAGGGGGGGAGATGTGCCGGGATGTAGTCCAGTGCTACCGCTGTGGGAGACTGGCCTGGGCGTTGGGAATTGTATCAACTCCCCAACTATCGTTCTCCTCTACAGAGTGAAAAGATTTCTTCTGGATCTATGTGCTCCATCCTCGGCCACACTATCGCTTACCATCGGGCGAGTTGGTGACCAAAAGTAAATCAATGTTTTATAAAAAAAAACTGGGTAATAATATAAGTGCAGTACACCTTTGCCTAACCGTTCGAGGAATACAAGCGTGATATGTTATGTTCTACTTACAGAAAAGGCCAGTTTCTTGTCGGACACTGGTTGCCTAGATAAGGCTATAAGCGTGGCTATGACGAGTGTTGTGCCGACGGCTAACATTGTGACCGCGGCTACGTGACCTTCCAGTATCATGTCGCCGTACTGGTTAATACTCGCCATCATTACAAAGCACCATACGCCTGTGGGGAAGAGGAAATAGAGGTTGAGAAGTTATTTTTTATTCCATAACAATTTTGTAGCTACATTGATGCGATTTGTAATGACATTAAATAAAAAAATGATAAGCACGCCCGCTATGTGCATATTATTGACGCCCTAAGAGCCGATTTCACCGCTGCCATTAAAAACCGAGTTTAACAGAACTTAGTTCTACTAGATCCAGTTCAAATGTTGATTTTGATCTCAGTTAACGTCAAACTGATTTTACCTGCTACATTTTGATCGCGGTCACGAAAACGAAGTGTTCTTGGTTAATTAATGTAAATGTTGTCACAATTAAGAATTTAAACGATTTTGAGAGGTGATAACCTAAATTTATATTTATTAATATATATGTAAACAATAAATATTCCAAATTAAGCATTTTTGGTGCTGAAATATTTATAGGAAACTTTATTATAAATATTAAACATGTTTAATTTTATTTAGTTATCAGTTTTATATACATTTTATTTATACAATAGCGTTATATCATAATTAAGTCAAATAACAACAAAATCTCTTTTATGTTAAACAATATTCCGCCATTTTGACAAGGCCGCCCTTGAACGCGTTTAGATAAGCTGAACGTCGAAAGTCGGGCGTTCAGAAGCCTGAACCGGGTTCAGCTTGAACTGCGTTCAGTTTTTGTTGGTGAAATGCAAACTGGAGCTCTGAACTCAGTTAAATGCGTGAACTAAGTTCAGGTTGTACTGATCGCGTTTAGTTTCACTGGTGAAATCGGCCCTTAGTCGAGGCTCGTACCCCGCAGGGGGTGCCCTTAGCGTGTTGTCGCTTAGTTTATAAGTTGAATGCCCTGGCTGGGGGCCTTAAAATTATTAAGACAACCACAGGAAAGCCCAGTTAAGCAGTCGACAACCTCCTAGGTTGATTTGCGAGATGCCATACACAAAAAAAAACATGTGCAAATTATATTTTTTATTTCACAGCTTTTTGTGTACGATAGCCACCATATTACAATATATTTTTTTTAATCTTAGATGATATTACCCGGGACAATGTAAGGATTCTAACGATACCCCATACATCTAAATCGGTTCAGGCGTTTTGAAGTTATAGTGGAATAAAGATACTCACAAACATACATACATTCATCAACCCTAAAAACATTACATTTTTGGGCAGTCGTGGAAATAGAAATATACACATAAATACAGAGTATATGTGGCATTTGTAGATTATCCACCATCTTCGACACATAGTTATAATTTTCTGTGGAAACATAAAACGGTCGTGAGCAGGATTTGAACCTGCGTCTCCCGGATAAATACTCCAGGCGCTCTGACCACTAAGCCATCTCGACTTCTGCTCACTACCCCGAATTCTTCGGCCTTCAATACACTGGTCGTATTATTTATCACTGTGCTTTTCTGTAGTTGTACGCAAGTAGGCTGCGCGGTAATCAATTTTAAAATAAAATCGGCGCATGCACGATCTTGTGACAGCGCAGTAACAGCATGTCATGTCACTCACTCCTTTGCATTCCACCAATACATCTGTCTCGCTCGCTCAGGGACCGAGAACAGTCGGTGCCATAAATATTTCGCGGTCTTGTTGATTTTCCTAGCAAATTTAAATATTTGAGCAAGTTAACACTTTTCTACACAACTTTACCCGCGCGGCTGTTTAGTAAGCCTAACTTCAGACATGCACAGCTATATTAACATAACTGTATCTAAAGGGACTTTAAGAAACGCCTGGAATATTAAAATCAATCAAAACAATATCATGAAATGGACCCGGTAGGTGGCGCTGCTCTTCTATGCGTGTCGATGGCAAACCTATATTTTTGGGTCTCAGAACTTGGCAACGCATATTATGGTATCGGTGGCATCCACTAGGTCCTGCTGCGCACTGGTGGTAGGGCAGGCAGGACAGGACACGATGTGGGCCATTGATTGGACTACTCCGCATAGGCAATCCAGGTTTAGGTCCTTCGAGAATCCCCGCCTGAACACGCTTTCCTTACTTCGGCCAACCTGAGTCCGAAGTCTGTTTAAAGACTTCCAGATTGGCCATGGTAGTCGATGCCCAGGTGGGAAGCTCTCAGAAGGCGGAATAAAAGGATTGACAAGAGATATACGTGCACACCATATATTCCATCTCGCTTGTCGTGTTGTTGTGGTGGCGCTGTTGTCAATATGGCAAGACAGTCTTCAGATTCGCTAGTTATAATATAATTCAACTTACCATATAAACTGACTAGTACTGAGACAGTCATGGAGCTCAGTTTAGTGGGCAATATATGTCCATCGGCGTTAATGACCTGTCTCAGAGCGTTGCGATAAGAGAAGTTCAGAGGCTCCTGTGTGCGGTGGGCAGGCTGACTGTATTCGTATCTATGGGGAAGGAAATAAGGGTGAGAATAGTGTGACAACAATTACCTTAAAAATATACGGTCGTAGCGTTCCGTACGACATATGAGAAGTATAGTCATCAAATTTCGCTTATAATACACAAGCGCGCAACAAATACTTAAAACTCATCCACTCGGAGCCAGTACGCTGCATGTGTGTGTGCGTAATCTTTGCTTCGCTTATGACAAGGCAAGGTTACATCCGTATTTTTTTTCAGATCCGTGTGCGACAACTAAATTGTGTTTGTGAATTATTTATTATGAGCAAAAGTTTATAGATAGAATATGAAAAATTTAAGAGATTTACGAAGCCTGCCTACTGTGGTACATCCCACAATCAAATTGCCGACGTTTTCTAAAAATGGCATTGACATTAATTTTGATGTAGCCTGTTCTATTACTAACAGTTAGGTACACAGCAGTGATAGCCTAGGGGTATGACCGTTGGAGTGATAATTCAAAGGTCGCAAATTCGAATCCAAGGCACGCACCACTGTCTTTTCGAAGTCATAAATTAATTATCACTTGCTTAAAACGATGAAGGAAAGCGTCGTGAGGAAACCAGCACACCTGAGAGATGTTCCCGATGGTGTGTAAAGCCATGTCAGAGATCTACGGGTGGTTTAAACTCGGACACTAGGTTGTTCATCAACCACACGATAAGAAGAAGTACTACAAAAGCGAGACGGAACGAATTAAGAAATGTAAAACCATATTTTTATATTTACGTAGCCATTAAAATTAAGACATCAAACATTTATGTCGCCGTCTCGCTTTTTAACTAAAGTAAAAACACCTTGTCTTTGTCACTTCAGCGTACCTATTCGCTATCTCGGTTGCCAACCGAATTGATGTACACTTTGTAGTACATTGCGTCGTGTGTTACGGCATGTCTATTATGAGCAACAATAGTAAAAACTTGCGGCGCAATGTACTGCAAAGTGTCCATTAATTCGGTTGGCAACCGAGATAGTAGTACTATTAATAAAACACAACAATGTTCTTATTTGAATTTAGCTGTGCTACATCAGATTTGACGTCAGTTTGTGATCCAATTTCTTAGTTTCATATTTACACTGATAATAATATGCTCAAACTAAAATGCTCGTGGCTAAGTAAGAGCCGCACAGATCGATCGATCGAGGTTAAGCTGCGCTTGCCGCGGTCGGTCTGTGGATGGGTGACCATCATTTCATACCGAGACCCCTCCGTGCCTCGGAGAGCACGTTAAGCCGTCGGTCCCGGTTGTCAAATTAAGATCTATGACAGCCGTTACGGGTAGTCAGAGGCCTGAAAGTCTGACAACCAGTCATACCACGAGATATCGTGTTACCCAGTAACTGGGTTGTGGAGGTCAGATAGGCAGTCGCTCTATGTAAAATACTGGTACTAAGCTGCATCCGGTTTGACTGGAAGCCGACCCCAATGTTATTGGGAAAAGGCTAGGCAGATATAATAATAACTTTCTTATTTTCTCTCCAATATTATTTTTACTTTGATTATAACCATAATTTCATATCAAACGAGAAATAAAATATAAATACTTACCTAAGCAATAGCACACATGATGCCACCATTGAATAAGCCAATAATGTGCCTATTGACATCATGTGGATCAGCTGCTCTAGTCTAAAGATCATCGCCAATGTGCCTGCGAATTTAAACCTTTATTATTTTATTAGTTCACTCAGTATCAAAAGTATTTTTGCATTCAAAGGTGCAAAATATCAACCTTATGCCAATCTAATTAAGATGCATTTTTGATTGAAACACAATTATCTAGAGGTAGGTACCAATAAATAATATTGAAGCATCTGTGGTTTCAAAATAAATGTTAGTGAAAACTACTATTTATACGATGCCTAATCATTAATTACCGTTTGAGAATGAGAATTTTTGTCAGTTTGTCTGTTTGAAAGATTGTCTTGAATAGACATTTAGATACTAGATGTGCCAGCGACTCCGTCCGCGTGGATGTCGTAAATAACAATTGATCAACGTTTGACTGTCCTGTTGGTCTAGTGGTTAGTAGCCCTGACTGCTATGCCGGAGGTCGTGGGTTCGATTCCCACTCAGGACAACTGTTTGTGTGATGAGCACGATCATTTGTTCTGTGTCTGGGTGTAATTTATCTATAATATGTATGCATTTAGAAATATATAAGTATGTTTATTAGTTGTCTAGTACTCATAACACAAGCTCTGCTTAGCTTGAGACTAGACGGCGTTGTGTGATAGTTGTGGAATATTATTATTATTATTATTATTAACGTGATTCTATAAATTGGCATAACTTTTTTAATTATGAACCTATTCACATGAAACAAACATTAAATGTTAAGTAAAGCTTACCAAAATATATTAGTGAAAACCACATTTAAATCGGATAAGCCGTTTCTGAGATTAGCGTGCACAAACGCACAGACAAAAATTATAACTATAATTATTTTGGGCGCTATTTGCGTTGATAAAGGTCCCAATAATATTTTTCCTCATATATCTTCCATGTACAGACAGCGATCCGTTACATTTTTATTATATTTATTGGTGATATTGATGATGATTTCCTTACAAGTGTGTTGAAAAACGTCATATGAAACGCGTGAGCTTTATAAATACACACTCAGCTGAATTACGCCTTAGCCTATGGCTCGGGCTGCAATCCAGCCTCGAATATATTGACCGACTTAATACACTTGTAATAAATTTACAATAAAAAAAATTGCAAAAATTGTGCCGACGGGTAGTTATAGTTTGGTACTGCAAATTTCTTGTATGAATATTCTTAATATCGTCATAAAGTATGAGAGATGTGTCACCACTTACCTGTGAAGAGTCCAGCGATCATGGTACCGATGAGTGGAGTCTGGAACCGTTCACTGACCTGCCCCAGGAAGCGGAACAGCAGACCGTCGTTAGACATCGCGTAGATGATACGCGGTAGCGGGAACACGGCGCCCAACAAACTGAACATAATACTTAAAGATAAATCTTTGAAAAGCATTAACGCATGCTTAGCGAACTCTAAAGTTATTATATTAAATGGAAAAAGAATACATTTTTGTTAAGGTAATTGCATCTTTACGACATTGTATTAACTGCAAAGTTAATCGTGTTGGTTCGGTCACCTGTTTAGGACTGAATAGATAGCAATGACATCGCCAAAAGACGTATTAAAAAGTGGACGAAGAATTCGCGGTAGCGAACAGAGGTCGAGATGGCTTAGTGGTCAGAGCGCCTGGAGTATTTATCCGGGTGGCGCAGGTTCAAATCCTGATCGCGCTCGTATTTTTTTTATACAGTAACAGTACAAGGGCGTTTCATATGCCATATGCACTTTCTGGTTTAGAAGAATTACATAGCAATATAGCATCACGCCTGCATTCCGCGAAGGGTTAGGCAGATGTTTACACAGTTGTACACCCACACTTCATCAATCCTATTATTAAGTCCCATACGTGGTGTAATACGTGGTGAACCATCTCATCATCCCCCTGTCCTTATCCCAATTTATTTGGGGTCGGCGCAGCATACCTATATCTGGCATGCTGCTAAAGTTTTGGCTATATTTTATGACCGGCCGCCTGCCTGACGTCAACCCTCTTTGGGAATGCTGTTGTTGGTGGTAACCGCCACCGATACGGTCTCCTTTTATCTAGCTATGTCACACCAAATGTTATCCATGCGCCAGGTCCTGATGTCATCCTACTATCACACTCCACTAATCGGGCTATAGCCTAGAGCCATCTACTGCGCATTTCAAACTCCGGACTGCTACTATGAACATCCGAACAGAAAAACCCAATAACACTTTGTCCGACCCGGGATTCGAACCCAGGACCTCATACTCAGCAGTCGAGCAACGAGACAGTCAGAAGAATTAGACAATTTAGTAACTTTTAAACTATCGCGTTGCATGATACTACTACATATATATCATCAGTTTTACTATTATATACATACAATTGTCTTTGTGTGTGTGTGTGTGATGTTTTTGTAGTGTTTGTTTCGTGTTTGGTTGATTTTGTTCATTGAAATCCGTCTCGTCGCTCATCCCAGATAGGATAAAAAGCCGCAACCCCACCATTACTGGTAGGGGAAAATAAGGGTCATCAACTCTGAATAGACCCTCAAGTGTGTGCTCCTGTACACTGCGACGATTTTGGGAGGCTAACGGTTTCGCCCGTGACGTGCCATAGGCATAGCACAGAGTGGGCACTGGTTTGATCCACCCGAGTTAACGGTGCCCCCTCTTATGTGCTGCGACGGCCGTGTGGTTTTATCTGTAGGAGTCCGACATATCCCTCGCCATTAGGTAGACGGCATTTATGAGGATTTCCACACGATAATAATAAAAAATATATATATATTTCATTTCAATTTGTCTAGTTTTTATAATTTAACTGTGTGTCATCCCTATGTTTTTGTGTATTTTGTGTGATTTAATAAATATATTTTCTTTCTTTCTTTCAACAGGAATTAACGCAGTAAACACTTATACGGTACTTATTGCGCGTTAATTCCTGTTAGTATTTATAGTCATTAGACAATTCGGTTTTTATTCAAATTTGGTAAGAATCGATAGTATATCTTGTGCAAAGTTACGAGTATCAAGGTGTATTATGGCATAGTGTACCTGGAGCATAGTGCACAGATAGCGCCGACACTGACGGCATACTTGGCCCAGGGCCAGCCCAGCTGGTCGTACACGAACGGGAACGGCGCCTTCTCGTCCTGACAACATCAAAACCGATACCGATTACTTAAAAAACTCAAAGACAAAAACACATAAAAAAATACATAAACCAAAATATGAGAAAAGTTGTTAAATATTTATAGTAATCTTATCTCAGGTTTTAAAAGTCTTTTGATCCTTATTAGAAACAGAATAAAAATATATAATAATATAATAAATAATTTGACTATTTTCTTGCTGTCTGCACATTATCCATTATCTCTGAATGCAGTTAAAATACCACTGAAAGTCAAAGACAGTCCACTAAGAACGTTTTCTTTTACTGCCTCATGAACAAAACAAATTTTAACAAAATAATATACATTAAAAGTTGGGAAAATTGATAAATATTTATATTACAGTTTTTTTTAAAAAAAGTAGTAATAGTTCGCTTGTTTAGCGATCCTTAAAGTTATAAGTTTTTGTGGAAAAAGAATACGGACTACAGGCGGTCTGACCACTAAGCCATCTCGACGATCTCGAGATGGCTTAGTAGTCAGAGCGCCTGGAGTATTTATCCGGGAGGCGCAGGATCGAATCCGGCTCGCGACCGTATTCTTTTTCCACAAAAATTTATATTTATCGTACTTACTCTAACCTCAGGTTTAAAAGAGTATTTGATCCTAATTAAAACAAGGCTAAAAAAAATTGCGTATATTGCCGATTTTCTCGCCGACTGCACTTTCCATTATCTTTGAATGCAAGTCTACATATCATTATATGTTAAGTCTCACGGTCTCCTAAGGACGTTTTCCTTTAGCTAGTTATTTTATTGCCCTATCTCAAAAATCCACCCCGTATATCACCTGCATATAATACGGCACCATCAGCGTCAGTACGGAGGACACTCCGCAGTAAGCCAGGAACACCACCAGCAGTGACGCTACTACTGCGAATGGGATAGTCTTCTGAGGACGGCGGGCTTCTTCACCAGCTGTGGCTACGCAGTCGAAACCTGTACAAAAGGTAAATAAGGAATTCAGTAAAAAATAAAACGCTTAAGAATGAAGGGATTCGTAGACGTTCAACTATAAAATTATTTTTTATGCTAGCAACACTCGACATAAAGTTTGCAACTGAGTATCAACAATGTTGTAGGCAACATTCGAAATGGGAAAATGTATTTAAAAGCATATTTATTTATTTGGCTGCTGTATACATACCTACCTCTAGTTAAACATTATGTAGATTTTTATAGTATGTATGTTGCCCAAAACTTAAATAAGGACAATGCAAAATTGACAAAATCCTAAAACGTTTTTACCAATAATATGACCATGTTAACTCTGAAGAACGCACGACGAGATATAAGTTTTATTTTTAGGACGTCTATAGACGTCGTGTGTCTGCGAAAGTGTTGATAATTAACCATATATTTGAATCTCTGCCCTCGCAGGTCAGCTGGAAGAGATTTCTTGTGTTCTTCTTCAAGTGAGCTGGCATTTGTAGTCATCATTCTTGTTTTATATTACTACTGATGCTCACGGCTTCGCCTGCGTGGATGTCGGTTATCGCGACCAATAGTCATCATGAAATTTTGATCCCGTACCCCCTTTCCAATTACCGCTTTATAATTACCCATTTTTAAAGTATTAAAATGTATCCATTTTGATTTGAGTTTGTTATCCTTAAGAGATGGACATATGGCATCGCGGACTTTTCTGTAGACATATATAAGATACACAATTCCACCATAAATCATTTTGTTATATCTCAAAAAATTTAGGCAGCGTTTTCTTTGAAAGCTCCCAGGCGTCTTATTTTTTCCGACACCTCCAACAAATATCATTATATTTTATCCAATGTATACAAAAACTTGACAAATTATATACTTAAACCTCCCTCTTGAATCACTGTATCTATTAAAAAAACCGCATCAAAATTCGTTGCGTGATTTTAAAGATCTAAGCATACATAGGGAGAGACAGAGGGAAGCGACTTTGTATTATACTATGTAGTGATATGTTAATGTGTATGCTTTAATTTTTAATTAAAAAAATAAATAAACGTGTTAAAATAATTGTAGAATTTTACCAATAAACCCGTAGAAGCAGACAGCAGCCCCCTTGATGATGCCCGCCAGTCCGTATGGCGCAAACCCCCCCGTGCCGAAGTCTTTATGCTCCGACTTGGGAACATCTTCGGCTGGTATACGCCAGTTCTTAGTGTCGGCTGTCACAAAAAAAAACACATTAAGAAAAGGAAAATAGATTCTGTATCCTTGCTTTTTTACACGACTGCTCAAAAAAGAGTGTCATGTGTTTAGGATTCGTGTATGTATGTTTGTGACGTTCTTTAATCCACCATAACTTCTCAACGCCTGCACCGATTTTGATGTATGGGATCGTCAGATATCGTCGATATCGTCAGAATCCTTGCATTCAGCAGGGTAACAGAAGGCTAGTGAGATTCAAAAATTTTGTATCAGTGGATAAAAATTTAAAGAGTTAAATCCCATTTAATGTAGGGGAGTCTATTGACACAAGAAAGAAGTTATAGAGAAACTCACATACATACATTCCTTAAAAACATAACACTCCTTTTTTGGACAGTCGTGTAAAAAGAGAGGTTTGATAATTCGATGTTTTTACCCGACTGCCCCCGGAGGAGGGTAACGTTTTACCTTTAAAAGATCCGGATATGATGACAAACAGCACCACACACAGATTGACTCCAGTGCAGAAGTTGTTGAACTTTGTGGACTCTTTCACACCAAACGCGAGCGCCACTGAAATAATAAAACGATATAAATTATCAAATCTCAAACAGAACATAGTTAACACCAAAGGAATTAATTGTTAATGCCATATTATGGTTATTTCGACAGACAAGAGTGTTACATGTATGTATTACTAGCGGGTGGACGTGACTTCGTGTGATTGACAAAAGGTAAATACAGATAAATCTTTGAAAAGCATTAACGCATGCTTAGCGAACCTTTGAGTTATATATTTTTGTGGAAAAAGAATACGGTCGCGAACAGGATTCGAACCTGTGCCTCCCGGATTAATACTCCAGGCGCTCTGACCACTAAGCCACTCGACGTCGACGAGGTCGATATGGCTCGCGACCGCATTCTTATTCCACAAAACATGATCAACCCAGTGGCGGTACCTTCATATAAGCCCAAAAGCCCGGCATGCCTTACTAAAATGCTCGATAGAGAATCAATATCAAACCCGAACAATTTAAAAGTTCGCGCGCTTAATTCTTATCAAAATAACACAAAGTATTTACCTATGCCACACTTACCACGCGTATGCACAAGCATGGCTTAGCTACGGTATTATTTTATGGGGCAATAGCACGGATTCACACACAGTTTTTACCCTCCAGAAAAAACTAATCCGAATAATTGCAAATATCGAACAAACAGACAGCTGCAAACCATATTTCCAAAAATATAAAATACTTACCCTGACCTGCTTATACATCTTAGAAATATGTAAATTTGTTCGACAACATCCAGAATTCTACACAACCCGCGAACAAAAACAAACTAAATACACACTACGCCACAAAAACAGACTAAACTTACCCACATCTCGACTTAAAATATATCACACCGGCCCTCTGGTAATGTCTATAAAAATATATAATAAACTGCCAAAAGAAATTGTAGAAATAGAAAAAAACAATATATTTATACTAAGACTAAAAAGATATTTAATAACAAAAAGTTATTATACTTTGAATGACTTCTTTGAAGAAACTAATAAATAATGTAATAATTTAATTAATATGAAAATACACCTATATAATAATATAAATATGATTGTATGACATGAGTACCAATATTAAAAACAATACTATAAGTTACATATATGTTTCTCTCATGAATGTGATGTTACGTAGATATATATAAATAACATAATTTTAATTTTAGTAATTAATAAAGCCTTGTAAGTTGCTGTGCCCGACAGGGTCCATAATGATCGAAAGTCCCATGCAAACATAACACCTATGTAACATTATGGAATGCAATAAACGTTTGAGTTTGAGTTTGAGTTTGAGTTACTACACATCGCGATTGTTCGAGTTTCGCAGTTGCAGCATCTACATATAGCTATCTCGCTTACACGTACGGGCTTTTACGGGGCTTTCAAATACTATCTCTGTCTCTTTCGCACTTATAGCGATGTGCCGTATAACGAGTATATACCTAGTGCGTCTACAAATCGATCAGTATGGAAGATTTAAGCCGTGCATGCCTATGAAGTTGCACGCGTATGCACACCTTGCCAACTCTGCAGTGTTGCCGTTTTATCGACGTTGTGAGATATTGGAGATTTTTACGAGTTTGGAGACTTTTTTTAAGATTTAGCAACAATAAAAACTAGCCACTTTTTAAAATAATTAATAGTTTCGAGTCACGTGACACATAGATTAAAAATTATGAATTTGTTTATCGAATTAAATGTATTTACGAGTTATTAATATTATTTTCAAAAATACCAAAGAGTCAAATAAAATACATTCTATCATTATAGATCTAAGTTTCTTAATATATTTCCATCAGTGTCAAATACCCTATTGCGACATTTAGCTAGATTTTTCATATACCTGGCGACTTTTTTTGCCTAAATGACAACACTGCAACTCTGCGTAAATAGTTCCTGACACCCGAGTGCAACTCACTTCAGTTTCATTTGCTTGAGTGGGAAAAGTTTTGTTGTTAAAGTTTTTTGTGTGTTTTCTTAGATTTTCTCAGTGAAACAATTGTTTTGGTGACTTACAATTGAGGTAATTGTACCTTGTGAGGATTTAAAATGCGTTCAAGTTTTGATTGGCGAAGATAAGGTAAAATCTTTAAACTTTGCGCAGAAAAAACAGTTAATTTCTTCATTAAAACCGACGCCTAATCTGTGTATTACTCAGACTAGTAAATCGCATAAACGAAAATTTAATAGATCAGTGTATAAAACTAGTTGGATTGTTGGCTGTTCGCACACTAATAAGTTGTATTGCTGGTGCTGCATATTTTTTTTGAATGAAGATTCCGAATACATCTGGTTATAATGATTTAAATAACATATCTGGCGCCATTAAAAGGCACGAAAATTCCCATAAACACCTGTGTGCAATGGTTTCTTTCAGTAATTTTGGTAAACAACGAATTGAGACATCTATATCACGCCAGTTATCTAAGGAAATTTCAAAATATAACACGTGCGTTGATAACAACCGCAATGTATTTCAAATATTAGTCGATATTGTTTGTCATTTAGCACAACAGGAACTTCCTTTAAGAGGACATGATGAGTCCAAAACTTCATTAAATAAAGGCAATTTTTTAGAACTGGTCTCGTTAATTTCAAAATACGATGTCGTTTTAGAAAAGCATATGCAGCATCAGGAAAGTGACAAACCGGGGCCGAGAAGAAGACGGATGAATTCACTTTTAATTTATTGTACCTAACCAGTAGTATATGAGATAATTGCGATGATACATACGTAGGTACCTACATACTCAGTCCAAAACTGAAATTTCTTTTTTTGAAATCGGTTAAAATTTTATTGGGCTTCCCTTATTTTGAAACCCTAGGCACGCCACTGGATCAACCTAACCGAATAATATAATAACTTTAAAGTTCGCTAAGCATGCGTTAATGCTTTTCAAAGATTTATCTTGAATTTTAGTTTATTATCCTTATCACGTCTTAAATCACCGAAAAGTATATGATCTTATATAAAAAAAAACTCGTGGCACACACTGCGAAAAGTTCGACAGATTTTTAATAAAAAAAAATATGGAAAATAGGTCGTGAAGTATATTTCATACCGCTAGGTGATTAGGGTGTCCCTATCCAGAAAATGTATATGACAGAACACCGTTTGTGGGGCACAGATAGTTGCATATGAAAATAAGTCCAGCAAAACAATGTCAAGTTCCAGAGTTTGTTACAAATAAAGATAAAACATAACCAAGTTACTAACCAGAAAATGCCATGATGACTGAGAATGCGAACACGTCGGGGTACCGCGCTAAATGCGGCGTGTCCAACGGCATGGCGGCTTCCAAGTGCGTCGATATCGCCTTGTTCAGCAATGAGTCCAGGTATTCACTGAGAGCCTTCACCACGGAGGCTGCACCTGGAATTATAAGATACTCTTAGACCTAGGAACTTAAATTCAGAGTTTATTGTAAGTAGGTACAATAACGTTCGTGAAACATATTCATATCAATGATTGATCACCGATTATTACTCACGTGCACTTTTCGAAATTGCCTGACTAGTTTCGAACTCGAACTATTGTAAGCCTATCTCGATATGCCTGCGTCCATAGTGACTAAAACGACTGTAAATCATTATGGATTGTTGTGGCGGGCCCCCACCGCCCCATACCGCCACCTACCTAACCTGTTATTGCGCCGGAAAAGATGTTGGGGCGAGGCTGATGGTGTTACACAAATAAAAGGTGATGCGTCGACATGTCTGCCGAGCAGGTGAGGAATCAACCCCTGGGCCCGACGTCAGCCCCTTAGTCATGAGTCTGAGCCCGCGTGATATCGAAAATCAAATTCTGTCTCTTTTATATTATAATACCTAAGAAAATCAAATTATTCGGGCTATCCCGAAAAATGCACGTGAGTAGTAACTGGTGAACAATAATTTATACATTAAGACTGTTTTAGTAGAGCTTATTGTAGAATAGTAAAGCAAGCTGGCCAAATACCAGGCACGTCTCTCGAGTCTTTTAGCCAATATTCCACTGATAATAGTTCCATCTCTATCTTTTGTTTTGGTATGCGAGAGGAAAAGTAGAGGAACGTGGTTAAGTGACTGAAAGTCTGGCAACCAGCCTTAGTACGAGATATTGTATTACCGAATAACTAGGTTGTGGAGGTCAGATAGGCAGTCGCTTCATGTAATACACTGGTATTGCACTGCATTTGGTTAGACTGGAAGACAACCCACGAAGATAGGCAAATTCATTCACTCTTCAAGTACCGTAGATTAATATTAGGTGGAAAGTTAACGGAAGGTTATAAATAATATAAAACTATATAACAATACTAACGTAGGCAAGTTTTAATCATTTAATCGTTCTCTCAAATAATAATTAAGTCGACTCATGACATAAATCACAGTTTGTTAATGCTTAAAATTATGTATTTAATCTAATAAGTTAATTTAAGTATCTACTGGTTTCTTTTAAACGTTGCTTACAACATAACAAAAATACAGATAAATCGTCCAAACGCATTAAGGCATGATGCAAGAAAAATGCTGTTGTTTAGGTTAGACTGATAACTACTAGATAGAAAGGCTAGGCAGATTAATGTACAGTACACTCAACTTACCAATGATATATTCAAGTATAAGGTTCCAGCCGATGATGAAGGCAATGAACTCGCCGACACACACATAGCTGTACACATACGCGGAGCCCGCTTTGGGCACCCGAGCACCGAACTCCGCGTAACATAATCCTGAAACAAGATAACATTACCAATGATATTTAGTACAGTCTATAGCGATTTAACTCTCATTCTTAGCTAAAATGTTACACACACAACAACATTCTTCTGACGTGGTTTCCAGATGAAAATCTCTATGGTTTGTACCAGACACGTAGGCGTATTGGTGGAGGAAAAGCCAAAGGTATTAATTGTTATTGAATATTAGTCAAAGAATCTTTAATAGAATAGCTGACACTGCAGCAATCCCGGAGTATCTGGTGACACCCTTCAACGGTCTATACCCTATACCTGTCGGTGTCGCGGTGAATGCTGCTACAAACTCAGAACCTCGGTGAAGATGTGAGTGGGTTAGTAGCTTGGTAGTCCTCAAATCGTCCATGATGGATTAGCAACAAAAAAAATGTATTTAGTATAGCGCGCTTACTTCATCCAAGCGAAGTCTCAAGTTAATTTGGGCGGGTTATAATTAGGAATTAAATTGATTAATTTTTATTTTCCTGCATATTATATGACCTATGCTCCCACTAATAATTCCATAGACGTGGCAAAGAAAAAGAAACACGGAAGTAACTACTGACCTTATTTTTATCGTCAAAAAAAGTCAAGGTCTTTAAGCCCTTCTGGGTAATATCCGATAGCTTATCGATATCAAAAGCCATCGTAATTGTATCACTTCTATCACAAACGTATCATTGTTCGGCAAATGACAAAATGACGGCAAACATATAGATTAGATAATCACATTTTTTATAACGATCACAAAAGTATTGCGTCACTTTTTATAACATCGGAAACTATAGTATTTGGTTTCATTGATCGAGAATTAGAGATAGCACCTTGGTAGTTAAAACATGACAGTGGCATAAATTCTGATGCAGCACAATAAAAATAAATTGATACAAATTTATTAATAATAATGAAGGTGCACAAATCCCTGCGTCAAAGAAAAGAGATGGAATCTTCCAACGGATGAACAGATTTTCTTAATCAAAGAACTAAGAAACAATTAGATATAGTAACATATAAAAACAAAAAAAAAATGGCGGCGCGGTTTTTGCAGTGGTCGAGAGACCAGCGTACCTATTCGCTATCTCGGTTGCCAACCGTATTAATGGAAACTTTGTAGTACATTGCGTCGTGTGTTACAGCTTGTCTATGATGAGCAACAATAGTAAAAACTTACGAGGCAATGTACTACAAAGTTTCCATTAATACGGTTGGCAACCGAGATAGCGAATAGGTACCCAGATGATGACGGCGCGTGTCGTAATTTCGATTCCTGCACGGAGCAAATATTTGTATGATCTACAGATAATTGTTCCAGGTCTGGGTGTGTGTGTGTGCATGTGAGATGATGTCTGTAAACGCATCCACGATGTAGGAAGAAATTCCTAGTGTAAAGTGCAAAGCACTGATAAAAAAACAGTTCATCCATTTGGGAGCTAGATGCCACAGACTTGCTGCCTCTAGCATTGGCGATCAGCGCTTTTCGGAACTTCGATACAGCGACTGAACGCTGAAACCCGCAATTTGTATAACGCGACCAAACGCAAATAGTCGCCAAACAATATATATATATTATACTCCTCCAGACCGTATTTCGGTCACGGCGGCATCGAGGAGATTAGCCAAGTACGCAGGAGATATTATAGTGCACAAGTGTATGCGCAAACACAGGTGCACTCTTTCTTACTTCACTCTCGTAATCCGATGGGACGGCCACACGATACGACCGGAGAGAGCTCAGGCGCAGGACCGACGGCTTTACGTGCTCTCCGAAGCACGGGGGTGTCACACCACCTACTTCCTAACTCCGGGAAGTAGGGGATACTGAGAATTACCTAACAGATAAAACCCAATAACGCCTTGCCCGACATGGGAATCAAACCCAGGACCTCACGCTCAGCAGCCGAACTTGCGAACACTAGACCACTAGACGAGGTGCCAAAACAATACAGCATTAATGCAGTCTCTAAATCCTGATCGCCGATGCTAAAAGCAGTAAGTCTGTAAACGCTCTTATTTCTAACAATCATGGTGTCCATCCATGTCAATTGAATGAGATGTCGCATGACGATTAAAATCGACATGCATAGGTCATTTTGTTGCTTTAATCATTTGCCTAGGTATCAAATAAACAGTTACAATTTCAAGCTCTCATAATTTAAGCAAGCTAGTTAATTTTAATTGAAACATAATTGTTAACAAAAATGTTAGCGGCAAGATTTGTTTTCTTGGTAAACGAAAATAACGAGTAGGAAATTCCGAAAAAATTCTAACCAAGCCATAAAGCCAAAGTCAAATCATTTATTTCAATTAAATCATATAAATATACTTTTGAAAGTCAAGAAATGCCATAGGAACCAACATAACTCCCCCGCTCCCCCCAACCAGCTACGGCCATGCCTTGTAGCATCTTTAACGTTATTTAGCTAGCTATATTAGAGAGAGACAATTGATTCTTATTTCGTTCCGTATTTCCTCACCTGCAAAAACACTAGCAACAGCAGCCAGCAGGAATGATAGTATAACCGCTGGTCCAGCGTAGTTCTTAGCGACGTCACCAGCTAACACGTAGACGCCAACACCTAGCGTGCTGCCCACCCCCAGTGCAGTGAGATCGAGGGCTGAGAGTACTCGGGCCAGTCGGGCAGCTCCCTCTTCTGCTGCTTTGCGACGGGAGAGGACGCCGTAGGCGAGCCGGGCTACACGGGTGGCACCAGCTTTGAGGCCACCTGGGAAAAGGAAAAAAGGATTCTTCACTATATGGAGATTTTGACCATTCAGTACCTTTTCACGTAAATTATTTTCCCTACTCTTGGTAATAAAACAAAGTAATTCAAATATTACAATTACAAACTAGGGACCCGCCGCGGCTTCGCACGGTGCAATTTACTAATAAGGAAAATGGGATGCAAAGAGGTAGGTATTACGGAGAACCAGTAAGAAACTCCATAGACGTAAGAAACTCCATAGACGTAAGAAACTCCATAGACGTAAGAAACTCCATAGACGTAAGAAACTCCATAGACGTAAGAAACTCCATAGACGTAAGAAACTCCATAGACGTAAGAAAGTCCACAGACGCAAGAAAGTCCACAAACTTTATATTAATAAAAAAATGGGGGTTAATATTACCGTCAATTTGATAGCAGATCTTGATTAGATAACAATTTAAATTGGTAAAATAAAGTAGAGCCTTCTAAACAATAAAATTGAAAGAACTCAATACGTACCTAAAGCCAACACTACAATGCTTGCCATTGGAGAGGTCAATCATTAACACTTCGCCAGTAAAACTGAATGTCAGTGACCAACACTAATGTCAATTGTACCGAGCACTTTGAGACGACATAACTAGCACATAGTTTCAAGAACGTTATTTAAAAACGATTTATATTTATTACAAAGATAATTAATAGTCCACATTGACTGACGTACTATTAGTACAATATTAATTATATTTTTTGGGGTATAAACAAACTCGCTAGGTTCAAACACTTTGTTGTTCTATGTCAATAAGTAAAACATAATAAAAATCACTCTCATAATATTTTTGACCTCATTCAAAATTACGACACATTTCAAACTTACTCTACATAATTACACACATACTATTTGATCAACTTTTTAAACACAAAATCCATATAATCTTATGTAGAACAAACTGTCAATATTTTATCTAGTCCGAACATCTGTATTACATTGGAAAAATGCCTAGATCACAGATTGGTCAATAAATGCTGAGTCCCACGGAAATACTGAACAAAGTGCATATTGGTCATTCAAACAGTGTTGCAGATACAATCGCGAACAAAAGTTATATAGGGAAAAGGTTTAGTATAATCAACATTCAAAAGTAGCCGATAATATAGCTTATCTTTAAATTACAGCTAAACCAGGAGGATGTGGAAGAAATGTTATCACTAGTGGCAGGTTGACTATGCCAAATTTTGGGACAGGAGGTTAAAAATATCGGGATTTAAGTTTTCAAATCGGGACAGCAAAAAAGTGCGACGGGCGTTCGAATATTTTAACCAACTTAAAAGGACTGTCTTCATAATTGGAGATTGCTTCAAAATCGGGACATTGGGTGTCCCAATCAAGAATAAATCGGGATGCTTCCACAGGCTCTTTAAAATCGGGACGTCCCACGCAAATCGGGACACCTGGCCACACTAGTTGTCACGTCCTCACCTAATAGCTTTTTTGTTTAACGTGTAATTTTGCTTACTAGTCTATATGAGGAGGAGGGTCATCCATTATGTGCTTCCTTACAATTTTTTTCATACATTACTTTTCACGAGGATTTAGGTTTTCAATATTTTGAAAGACATATAAGGTATGAAACTGCATAGGTTGGATTTAAGCGTACTCAATAACCAGCAATATTGGCTGAAAAATATTTGACAATAAGTGGTTAAACAGTGGTTGCCAATTAAAATAAATTAAGAAATTATAGTAACTCGGATTGGCATTGTGTACGAGACTGTACCAACCGCTATGCCCAGCTTAGCGACTGCCGAACGAGCACATTCTGAAATGTCATCTACGCAGTTTTTTACGTCAATTCTATTATAGCGTAGACATTGATGACACAATAGATACCTACATACACCTGTATACCACAATATTTTACTTTGGTCAGAATACAAATACGTAATATTAAGATAGATCGGATATTTTATCTGGGCAGGCCGAACTCGACGAACGTTTTCAAAAAAGGACAGATCAAGGGCCACCTAAATCGACGAGCATGCATGAAGAGGAGGTTAATGAACATAGTTTAAGCGAATCATAGCAAATGGAAATCGATATTCTCTGCCTACCCCAATGGGAAACAGGCGTTATCGTATTTATGTACATAGGATGTAAGATAGAAATGGGACAGTCTTATTTTCGCAACTTTTAGATATTATAAGTCTCAAAAATAAATAAATATTTTCACATATCATGCTCCAATAGATTCTCCACTTTCAGTTCTGTTAGAAGAAATTTCTTGATAGCAGTGTCTGGGTCCTCAAATTTCCTAAGAACTATAAATTAATGAATTATCTAACTAGCTCCAGTCCAGCGGCTTTGCTCGCGTGGTTTCTGATTATTTCAGAGCTTTTATTATTACAGATTATTATATAACTACCCCAAGGTCTAAACAGCTTAATCAGTCCCGTATTCGAGGTGATTTAGTAACAAACTATTATAACCCACTAACAGATTCTGCTGCCAAACTGGCTTGATATTTATCAATGGGAGACTGAGATCCACCACCATAACCGCGAGTTGCGGGCAGTGGTTAGTTGCGGAGAAAATAAAGTATTTAAACCAGTTGCAGTGTATCAGAAGAGATAGCCCACTTCCACCCACGGATATTGCTACCAAATTCTCTTACCATCAATGAAAGACAAACACTCATACATAGGCTATCTAGGCAAAGGTGTACATACACAGTTGTACACCCACATTTCACCAATGCTGTTATTAAGTCCCATGTAATAGGTGGTTAGCCTATTGCCATCAACCGGGCACAATTCCAATCACCGGGCACAATACCAATCACCGGGCTGCTACTGAGAATTTCCTAACAGAAAAAACCCCAATAACACTTTGCCCGACCCCGTAATCGAACCCGAGACCTCTCGCTCAGCAGTCGCGCCTGGTACCACTAGACCAACGAGGCAGTATAATAATCTTAGTGAACATAAAAAATGGATGGAAAGATGATATGGCAAGAAAAGGAGTGACAGCCGTCATGGCTGATACAGATGTATGGAAAACGAATACAAACAGCGCCGACCCTAACTAAATTGGGATAAGGGCAGGGGGGTGATAATGATGACGTAAAAAAAAAATAACAACTTACATAGCAAGATCAACAAAACCCACATGTCAGACCACTACAGCCCAGCACCAACTCATGGAGAGTAATATTAATTTGTGGCACAACTGACCTCCCAATAGTCCTCAATTGATCGCACAGACATTAAGATATCAATACATGGCGCACCAATTGATACAGAATGTGGGCTTTATTTAATATTGCCGGGTTGACCTCGGCCAGACCAATGTATAGGGTGTACTGTATTACTGATGGCTGCTAATGGTATTCTTTTAACTATACTTTGCCCCACAGTGGGGTATTTTTTTTGTATCGTGGTTACGTATGTTTCTATTTCATACTAGCCGGTGCCCGCAACTTTGTCTGCGCGATTAAGGTAGCCTATGTTATTAGCTTTACGCTGCTTTAGCTTACGATCCGTTCAGACGTTTAGTCGTGAAAAGGTAACAAATAAACATACAGAGTTACTTTCACATTTACGAGTATAATATTAGTATGGAAGTTTGCGGTTGAACATACAAATATTTTCATTCCATACGGAATTGCGAGACGCGGTGCAGCAGCCGATCTCTCTACCATCGCCCAGATAAAGCAGAGCCGTAAAATAAAAATTTGGAAACTTTTCAACTTACACCTCCCGGATACTATTACGGATGCAAAGCATGTGTTTAAAAGATTTCTAATTTAACATAACATCACGCCTTTGTTCCCTGAAGGGTAGGCAGAGGTGTACACAATTGTACACCCACATTTCACCTATGCTGTTATTAAGTCCCATTTAATAGGTGGTGACCCTAAACCTAAAACCCAATAACACGTCGCCCGACCTGGGTATCGAACCCAAGACCTCATGCTCAGCGGTCGCAAGCGCGACTGCAACTGCGACTGGAAGCCGACCCCAATGTAATTGGGAAAAGGCTAGGCAGATAGATAGATAAAATTTCATTACATATGTATACTTAAATGATAGATGTCCCGATGGAGTGACATAGTCAATCCTTAAATAAAGATAAAAAAAAGATAGAAAATATAAAAATTGTAATTAATATTCAATTCAATTCAATTTAATTTATTTCATTTGCGATATATGGGTACAAATTATAATTATTATTAAGTTTCATCATCATCCCCTGCCCTTATCCCAATTTATTTGGGGTCGGCGCAGCATACCTATATCTGGCATGCTGCTAAAGTTTTGGCTATGTTTTATGGCCGGCCGCCTGCCTGACGTCAACCCTTTTTGGGAATGCTGTTGTTGGTGGTAACCGCCACCGATTATTATTAAGATTATTACATTTTTTTTTAAATAGAAGAAAATTTTATAATATATCGTTATATAGGCTTTATATGATCTTAACATGCATAAAAAAATTATGAAATTTTATAATTTGTAAGCTTTGATGATGTCAGACTTTTCTGAGCAGATCGCTGCTGGGCAGCAAAGTGAAATGATTTTATTTTACAATGAAAGTTTCAACTACTGTCACACGAAAAGTGAAAGTAGCATCAATCAAGCAAGCCTGGAATTTTGTGAAAGTAATTTTTTTACTGTTATTTATCTTTCCACACCTGTCTCATTCAACATAAGAAAGGCAGACCCATTGATAAAAAATATATATGGATTACATAACGCATGCGTTGCGTACTTTAAAGTTATAACTTTATGTGGAAAGAAAACTACGGTCGTGAGCAGGATTCGAACCTGCGCCTCGTAAACCACCAACTCGCCTGATGGTAAGCGACGGTGTAGCCGAGGATGGAGCACGTAGATCCAGAATAAACCTATTCACTCTTAAGTAGAGTGGATAGATTTGGGGAGCACGATAGTTGGGGAGTTGATGCAACTGCCCAGACCCGTCTCCCACAACGGTTGCACCGGACTACATCCCGAAACACGACTAGGTCGCTTCACGGCATGGCTTCGTGCGGTGGGTGGTAACCAGCCGCGACCGAAACCTCCCACCAGAGTTGTGTTGCCGGTTTTGCACCACTCAGGGGCCACGTGTAGGGATTCCATTTTAAGGGTGCACTCCTACAGACGCGGGCAACTCGGCCCCCAAAATTATTATCGCTTATTGATCGGATGATCTTTGTTAATCTAAGACATTACAGACATACAGTGAAGGAAAACATCTTGAGGGAACCTGGCCTTAATCGTCTGAAATCGCCAACACACTGAGCTAGCGTAGTGATCAACGATTGTGCCTTCTCTATGTGTGAAGACGCCCTTGCCCTGCAGTGGATAGGTGAGGAGGTGGTTATGTTATGTTGTATGTATTGTATCTTTCTTCCCTCTACAAGTATATGACCAGGTATCCATAACCTTCCACAAGTTGGCTTGAGCACACCCTGTACCAATCAGGTATACATAAAATTATTGATAGACCAATACCAATCACATTAATTCATATAAAATATATATGTAGATATAATATTTCAAGGAACAAGAGCTTCCTTCAATTACAAATCAACAAAATTGCAATAAAATTAATACTTTGAACTGAAACATGATATAAAAATTACCTATACTAATAATAGATATGTTTTGTGTTATGATATCAATAAAATTCTTTTACTACATAAATGGACCTGGCGTCCGAGCACGGATCTTTTCGACTCGATAAAAGTTTTTATGTATCGTTTTATGAACACTTTAAAAATACTCCTTCCGACCGTATTTCGGTCACGGCGGCTTATCTCCACTGAGATTAGCCAAGTACGCAGGAGATATTATAGTGCACAAGTGTATCCGCAAACACAGGTGCACTCCCTCTTCCTTCACTCTCATATTCCGATGGGACGGAAATCACGACCAGAGAGAGATTAGGCGCAGGACCGACGGCTTTACATGCTCTCCGAAGCACAGGGGTCTTACACCACCAACTTCCTGGCTCTGGGCTGCTACTGAGAATTTCCTAACAGAAAAATTCAATAACACTTTGCCCAACCTGGTAATCGAACCCAAGACGTCACGCTCAGCAGCCGCGCTTGCGACCACTAGACCAACGAGGCAGTCAAGTATGAACACTTTACGTCAAATTTGACGTTTAAAATCGACAAATGTGTCGACAAAAAGTACCATGCCCGCACTGCTGAATTGTAAAGTTGTAAGCTCATTTATAAAAAATCTAATAACTGCCCCTGCTTCGCACGGGTGCAATTTATACACAAAACTACCATCAACATTTCCAGTTGATTTTCCATACATTATCTTTCATACAAACTTTGCTGCGACAAACACAACAAAAAAACAATTGAGGATTAAGAGTGAAATACTTTTATGTAAATTCGTACAATATATACTTAGGAAGCATAATCAATAACCTTGACATTTTAAGTCACACTACATGCTGTTTTCTAATATATTTTATTATTAGATTTCAATCACATCAGTGATCATTGATACTAATCCAAAACATATTATCCCGTTGTTTCAATATCATTCTCCCACTGTTATATCAATGTATTTGGGGACAGCGACGCATGTATTTTTCTTCATTTCTCTGTATTCATCTCTCTCTTCTCAGTCTTCATTTCCTTTCTATATGTATCGTCACAGGAAAGGCAAAATTGATGAACCACCAAAGAATGTTTGATAGTTATATATGAGTTAGTAGGCACATTTTTACAAGTGCTATGTAAAACATACAACAGAGCTGTATTGTAGTCGACCCCGCTGTGCATTATTATTTTTAAGAAGTGTCATATACAAGAGGGATATTACTATAATACTGATAGGCATGCAACAAACAGCTACAATATCTGTGAACAGTGTTGTGGGCTACTATATTGCTTGTGATTGTGTATTAGTATTATTATCTTCCTCGCCTGCTTTGTTGGTCTAGTGCTCCCTAGCACGACTGCTGAGCACGGTTTCGATGCCCAGGTCAGGCAGTGTTATTCAGTTTTTCTGTTAATTAATTCTCAGTAGCAGCCCGGAGTTAGGAATTGTGCCCGGTTGATGGCAATAGGCTCACCACCACATGGGACTTAATAACAGCATTTAAATGTGGGTGTACAACTGTGTATTCCTCTGCCTACCCCTTCGGGGAATACAGGTGTGATGCTATGTTATGTATTATTATTTTCCGTTTGTTGTTCCATTTTAATAAATATAAAATAACATTCATTCAACAGATAGTTGTCTCAGGAGATGAAAGAGAATACTTTATGATAACTCAATTTTTCTGTTAAAATTCAGGAATAACCATTTATAGCACAATTTTTTATATTTTAGGCTTTATTTTGAATGAAAAGCTCTGAACTATGACTAAACGGCCTATAAAAATATAATATCATGGCAAATAATTTTATTTTCTTATAAATCACAAAGTATTAAATATACTAAATTATGATTTTTTGAATTTTGTACAGAAGTATTTTTGAAACATGGGAATAGAATATCAGTGCCAGTACATGAATAGACCAGTAACAATTTTTTTTTTTTTTGGCGTCAATGCTACTCTCGATTTATGACACATTTCATTCTCTCTTTTACTTTCTTTAGCCAGATCATAAAACCATTATTTAGCCTTCAGAACTTAGTGTGAATTAATTACCACGATTTTCGTGGAAATTTGGTAAAAAAATTAAGATACAACGTACCTTCGTCATATGCCTGCCGCACTGTGTAGCTCTGGTTATCCTGGCCACGCACATTTTCGTAGTTTCCCATTGAATCACCCGGAAAAGACATTTTAGGAAACTAATAACATAACCTATTTGTAAATTATTTGGTTACCGCACTAATATATGAATTATATTATAATATTTGAAACTTATCATGGGTTTAAAATATTGCAATGCAGGCTTATGTCCATACATTCGAACTAGTTCGTAAAAGTATTTTATAAATTAAAATTGCTTTCAAAATTCATCGCAGAACAGGTGAAACCAGGTGAAACATGAAACTGACATTGACAGAAGGCAGGCAGTACTTGACTGTCAGCAAAAATCATACTTTGTCATTTTTGTAGAGATGTAACATATCGATAAAAACTGTTAAAACGAGTAACAACTTCCGATCTACGACAGCAACTATTTAAGTTGAGAGACTAATTATTTTAAAGTAAATTTAGGGATGGTAAAGTCGAGCCTATTGCCTTCAACCGGGCACCATTCCAAACTTCGGGCTGCTACCGAGAATTTCCTAACAGAAAAACTCAATAACACTTTGCCCGACCCGGGCATCAAACCCGCGAACTCCTGCTCAGCAGTCGCGCTTGGGACCATATGACCAACGAGGCAGTTAAATAATACAGAAAATAAAATTTCTTAATTATCATAAATAAATGCTTGTTACAATATCGTTTAGGGCGTAAAAGAATGTTCTAGTGTTGCATTCAAAATAGATGAGATAAATGATTCTAATGTTGATTGCCCGTAACAGTTATAGCAACAAGCACGTGGAGCATAATTGTTCTAGATATGTGTTGTGACATTCTGTTACGGTACTGTTTTATTGCTATTTTATGGGATATCATATTGATTACGTTATCTGAGAATTAATAACAATAATAACTCGATATATTTTTTAAGCAAGGGACCTCACTTATGACAAGAAAACGTCAACTTGTAAAATCTAGGAAAATTGCATCATCTGTGGATGCGTTCACATTTACATAAATCAAACTTCGTTTCATATAAAAGGATAAATTATTATGTACCTACCCTACACAATTTTATTTGGAAAAACTGTTGATTTATGAATTAAAAAACGATAAATACAAGGGAAACTTTTTATTTCTTTGAAAATATAGGCATAATAAAAAAGATACTGAGATTTCTACAAACATTCTGCTTTGAGGCTGAGATTACTAATCAATATTTTATTTAATGTCTTTGTTACTCACATTCAGACGTTTCTGAGATTATTTCAGAACAAAATAATTTAATGATTATTAAATAGTAAGAATCTTAATACCACAATATTAATATATATAAGGTTTAAATAATGCAAATTCTAATACCTTCTTACCTTAATCAACATTCTTACATTCAATTTAATTAGGTATACTCTTCTCTTAGAATCTTATACAGAGTATAATCCAAACGATACATTAGGTAACTATTTATACCTTAAGTCGCAGATGGATTGTAGAATCAGCTGTTTTACAAAACTGCTAGCTGATTTACAAAACAGTACTGTTATGAAAAACAGCTGAACGATGTTTAGTGGTTTTACATAATTACTGAACTATAACACGCAGAATTGAATGAACGTTTTGCGTTTATCAATGCAGCGGGTCAACGATCACAGATTATGTAAAACAGTGTGAAATGAACTGCCAGATTGTTTATTTTAGTTCGAAATTTTGTCGCATATAGCTCTGTATGTCTTATCAATAATAACCTAACTTTATTTTACTTGTCAATAGCCAATGATTTCAAAAGAAAGGATACGCCCATCTAAACATTTTACAGAAAACTTCTTCATACAAGCAAAAGTAGCGCCATCTGTCATAACTCATGCAAACTACGTGAGCCGTAGGTTTCATAGGTCGAAGACTAAACCTTGTACATGCGTACATGAATTTTTTATCACATTTTAATAATGGTCAATATTTTTATACGCACATCAGTAATAATAATATAATAATAATATTCCACAACTACCACACAACGCCGTCTAGTCTCAAGCTAAGCAGAGCTTGTGTTATGAGTACTAGACAACTGATAAACATACTTATATATTTCTAAATGCATACATATTATAGATAAATTACACCCAGACACAGAACAAATGATCGTGCTCATCACACAAACATTTGTCCTGGGTGGGAATCGAACCCACGACCTCCGGCATAGCAGTCAGGGCTACTAACCACTAGACCAACGAGGCAGTCACAAACTGAACTGAGTTTTTACCCGACTGCGCTAGAAGGAGGGTTATAATTTTTCCGGGTGTATGTATGTATATTTCTTTGGCACGCGCTGTAGCCTAAACGGGTTGATGGATGTTAGCTTGAGAGGTGTCGTTAGATTATATTAGTTTTTTAAACTATAATTTATTGCGATAATAATACATGTCACAAAAAAAAACGTATGTAAAACCAATTAATATCAATCAGCTTTATTTGAAATTGTAATAAATATTGTTATAATAAATAAGAATTAACATATTAGGTACTTCCTAAAATTACTTACACTAAGTTCTTAAGACAAAAATAAAACAAATAAAAATGACGTTCTTTCAACGTTACTTCGCGCGCGGCCGGCCACACAATGGCCGCCATTACGGACTTCGGTAGTAAAATAATTATACCTTTAAAATGTGATAATTTAATAATTTAATTGGAACAGAAGTAATCTAGGGTTATTTATCGATGATACGATATCCCATGTTCCTTTTTAATCTTTGTATCGTAATTTTTGCAGCCTTTTACCACGCAACTAGGCATATTTATGACAACCAAACACTCGTTCTCTCCTACGTGCGGTCCACTGTCGACTGAGTTGCGTTGGCCCTAAACTGTAATTTTAGGGCCAACGCGTTGGTGCCATTTAGTTTCGCGGTCGGCCGGGTCCTTACGCTAGTAATATATATGTCAATGTCAATAGCAAAAAAAAGATGAAAATTTTGAATGACGTAAATAGTAAACCACTATATTAGTCGACAATATATCGGGATCATGAAAGAAAATAAACGAAATTGATCTATGAGCGAGCGAAGCGAGCTCGGGAGTTTCGTGTATCCCGACACGGACAGGTTAGGTTCGAAGAGAATGCCGTCATCCTCTCACACTCTCGAACTAAAATCAACAATCTGACAGTTCATTTCACACTATTTTACATAATCTCTGATCGTTGACCCGCTGCATTGATAAACGCAAAACGTTCATACAATTCTGCGTATTATACCTGAGTAATTATGTAAAACCGCTAAATGTCATTCAGCTGTTTTTCATTACAATACTGTTTTGTAAATCAGCTAGCAGTTTTGTAAAACAGCTGATACTACAATCCATCTGCGACATATATATTTTATAAGTAAAATAAACCACAGTCTTTTAATATTAAAAAGTAAATTAAAAACGAGTACCTAGTTACCCATATTTTAAGTGATTAAATATTTTTGAGGGTAATAAATATTATCTTCATATATGTTAATTTAACTCAGAGGGTGGAAGGTGCACAGCTTGAAGAAGCAAAACATCGGCATATGTACTGCCTGTCCTGTAAATAATAGAACACATTAAATAAATAGGTATTTAATTACTTATGTACCTATTTCATATTTTTATCTTATTAATTAGGAATCAAACAATACTTTCATCTTAACTATTGTTCAACGCTTATTACTCACTTGCATTCTTCGGAATTGCCCGACTAGTTTCGAACTCGAACGGAGCCCTTAGTCATCAGCTGAGGCCGCGGCGATGTCGCGAGTCAAACAGTCAAACAGCGAGTCAGTTTGACTCGCGATATCGCCGCGTCCCGAAGAATGCAAGTGAGTAATAACCGTTGAACAATAATTAACATGAATGTGTCTCACGAAAGTTATTATACAAAAAAAAAAGAAATACTTTCATCGATATTAATTTCCTTACAAAGTAATTTAATGACACTGATGGACTCAGAAATCGAATCATGGTTTTATTCTGAATATTCTGCAAACGCTGATGTCTACAAACTCACTTCTCGTAGTATACTTACCAACTTTCCTTATCTTCTTCCCCTTTAGTTTGGGCTGCTGTTGGTTCGCCTTGTAATCATCCGGAGCATTTCTCGGAGCATCCGACAGCCTTTTCATTATGGCCCTCTTGAGGTCCAGTAAGTCAGTGAACGGCACATGAGCGTAGCTAGCCATAGGGTTTTCAACCATGCCGAATTTGGGCCTGAAATAATAAAGATGTTTAGTGCTAGTAGAACACTAGGTATAATAATTATAATATACTTCTGACCGTATTTTGGTCAGAGCGGCCTATCTCCACGAAGATCAGCCGAGTGCGCAGGAGATCTATATTATAGTGCACAAGTGTATGCACAAACACAGGCGCACTAGTCACTACCTCTTCCTTCACCCTCATAGTCCGATGGGACGGCAATCCGACGCGACCGGAGAGAGATCAGCTTTACGTGCTCTCCGAAGCACGGGGGTGTCACATCACCAGCTTCCAAACTCCGGGCTGCTAATGAGAATTTCCAATCCAATAATGTTTTGCCCGACCTGGGAATCGAACCCAGGACCGCACGCTCCGCAGCCGGGCTTGCGACAGTCAATTAAGTTAAGTTAGGTATATTATATTTGTAACAAATGACAGCGTGTTTTGATCTGTGGGGTTACTCTTGAAACTAATTTTAAAGCATGTTGTCTTCTTAATATCCCGATACTATAATTATTTTTTAGACATTTTGGCATTTAAATGTACGAACTGACATATTTCCAATGTCAATCGAGCGTAATTAATTTCAAGAGTAAGCCCCTTGTTACTAACTTGTTAATTGAGGCAACTGTAATGTAGGTAAATTTATTTTAAAATTACGCGTTGTTTTAGGGTGTCTATTTAATATTGGAATTGGATTGGAATTAGTTTTAGTTTCAAGAGTAAAGGTACAGAAAGGACACAGAACTGTCGTTATGAGGTTAGTTATTAGGTATATAACTGATGATCAAACTTTGAATTCACGATTAGACTTAACTGCCCGTGGACTGAGATAGTTTTTACCTAATTCGGTTACGTGTTGTTCGTTTTAGCAGGATCTGTTGTATAACATTGATTACGAGCACGATTTATGTACCAGATTTTCACTTCTTAAATGAACAACGAGCAACTTAAAATGGTATGGCCGAATATTACTAGTTTGTTTTTGATTGCTTTCGGTAGAGAACATAAAGTTATGATGGATCTTTCTTTCAATTACCTACATACATAAACTCACACCTTTCTCCCTTAAGGGCAGGCAGAGACTACAGAACGCCACCTGCTAAGATCTATGCATATGACTTTTGCTTCGTCCACGTTCATACATCTGCCATACACGCACCGGTTGCGAGTACTACGCACCACTCTCTACTAACTTTTAAAATTTTTGAGTCTAAAGAAATGTCAAGCGTTTCAAAGGTATTATTTGCGCGTTAATTCCTGTTAGTTATACATATAATAATCACTATCTAATACATTTACAAGATCCAAAGGCAACATTAGCTCGTATCCAGTTGAACTGAAGCCTGTAAAATATATAAAATATATAGATACCTGTAGTGCATTCGAAGATGAACATCATCTCGGTTGTGCAGCGAGTTGAAGAGCTGATACAACATGAGGTTCTTGGCGGGATCTTCCAATATCTCCGGCCCGTACTGCACAGGGTCCAAGTAATTGTAGTTGTCATCCTGGTTGATTCAAAAACATATGATTGGTAATTGTATCAACATGACACACTTTTACAAGTGCTCCGGAGGATGCATATAAAGAATAAATCTGCAACTTTTAATTCAAAATGTAACGGGGCTACGTATCCGAACGCATCGCTCCGCTCCTGCCGCCTTCCGCGCTCCGCGCTGTAACGCCTCTCGTACCCGCGCGACCAATGAGAGCGCCGTAGAACAATCGAGAACGCGTCCGAACACGGTGGACGATGCGCGCCACACGCGTCCAGTGCGAGTCGTAAGAGTTCCCGCGCGCTATCAACACGATTAGTTGTGTGACTGTGTACTGTTTACCTAAAGTGTGTTTTTTTGTAACAACTATAACTCCTAGCCCCATGTTTTTGTTATTCTCACTCAATAAATATTATTACTGTGAAATTGGAGTGTGTTCACTTATATGCTTCTTCGCCATCGAACTCCCACGCTAAAAAAACTAATATTATGAAATATTACTGTACGAATATTCGGTCACGGCGGCCTAACCATCGAGATTAGCCAAGTGCAAGTGTATGCGCAAACACAGGCGCACTTTTTCTTGCTGCGCTCTTTTATTCAGATGGGATGGTAATCCGATTCGAACTTCGCCCCGACCCTTGCTCGAGCCGGGTTGCACTTAGCCAGTAGCTTTATATTCGTCCCTTAATAATAAGGAAACAGGATCCAGCTAGTCCCCCCAGCAACGCCCTAAACCGAGGCCCCTAGCTTTGACTTTTCATAAGTGCCTGTAATATGGTCTACTTGAAATGAAAAAAATTGAGCTTGAGTTTGAGGCTCGTGTCCCGCAGGGGACGCCCTTAGCACTGTTACTTAGTTTGTAGTATTTTAAAATATGCTCTAGCTGGAGGCACCAAACTGCCTCGCCTTAGGTATTGTCCGGTTACGCAGACAAAACCCCTCGGAGTTTCTGCAAGAGGCCATCACCAAAAAAACACCGAGAGAGATCCAGCGCAGGACCGACGGGTTTACGTGCTCTTCGAAACACGGAGGTGTCACACCGCCAACTTCCTACCTAATTTAAAACTACGCACTACAAAGTTTCAATAGATTACGCTGTAGTTGATATCTCCATTCTGGTCGAAGACCAAGGGGTTGTTCTCGTCATACATCTTAAAGGACAGTCCACAGGTCACCAGCAGCATCCAAAGTGTAGCTTTGTAGATCATCTTGCTGTCAAAATCCGTTACTGAAAATTCAATAAAAAAAAATAGTTTAAAAATTAACCTTGATTACCTAAAAATCGCGCTTTTAAACGATACATACGCAAATTGCGTAGGTAGCAGTGAGTGCCTAGTGGTAAGACCGTTAAGACTGGCAAGTGAAAGGTCACAAGTTCAAGTCCAAGGCATGCACCACTGATTTATTAAGTCATGTGCGTATTAGAAATGAATTACTTATTACTTGCTTAAAACAGTGAAGGAAAACATCGTTATAGAACGCGCCTGTAGAGAGCCGAGGACATGTAGAGAGATGAGGGTTCATTTTATTTAGTTCGATTACTTTACAATTAAGCAGTCCAAACATTCCAAATATTATATGAAAAGCCTTCTTAATGTACATTTTATTACACGAGGTTTTAATTAATATAAAATAGAGTGCAATCCTAACGTAACTTCTGACCTTAAAAACGTAATTTTCCCGAGTTAAGTGCAGCATCAAGTATAACTAGATTCGGCTTAATATCAAAACTTAATTTCCAACTTCATGAACGCAATTTGCAGACGACCTATCAACGCCCGAGCCCTACACGCGCCGCCCGCTCGCCCTGTAGGGCTGTCACCTGTACTGTAATCATTTATATTCAAAATGTAACCAGGACTCGAAGCTACTATAAAAAAAAACACTCAGTTTTCTTTTACCAACTAGCACCACTTTAGCAAACTTTTTACCTATATGGCCTTACAACATTGCATGCCAAAAGATTGTTTATGCCTAATCTTAGTCCAAAATGTGGACTAACGTAGATACTCATAACACGGTAATAAATGTAACGGTAATAAATTTTGCATAACTGATTGAGTAATGTCAATAATTATTAATATAATAGATTTTACTGTGACACACTAGTTCTAGAATAATTTCTAGAACTATATAGTGTGTCACAGTAAAAACTTAACTAAACTCGCGACAATCTAAGAAGTCCGATTTGTCGTTTCTCATTTTACCTTTGTATGAACGTCTACGTAAGAAATTGAAAAATAAATTATGATACCTATTAATAATCTTAAATAATTACTGTTACCCATACACTATAACAACGAGTATCATTCGTAAACGTCAACTTTAACTTTATTTAAAAAAAAAACACACATAAAAAAGAAACGTCAAATCGGACTTCTTAGATTGTCGGGAGTTTAATTAATAATAAAATTAAGTTAGCAAAAATTATGAAAATGTGGAAAATAATAAATAATGTAAATTATTAATTTACAATTTCACAAAATACTTTTTCACCTAAAAAGTAGTTTGTGAAATTGTCCTTTACTCGGTGGTGTAGTAATGACAAACCAGTTTCGAGTTAATAGCACGTCAGATCAAAACTTTACTACATTAGCTACCAAGTTAAACCGTTACCAGGATTTACAAGTTCACAACAAAGAAGAAATATAGTGCGAGTATATTTGGAAAAGGTGTTCCAATACATACGAGCAGTCCCTCTGCTTACTAATTTCAAAGTACTAATCAATATTTGTAGCAATACATCGATAGTTCGTCTAAATAGGATGATTTTTTATACATATTAAGGCCGTGTAATGCCTAAATTATGATTTTCTAACGAAATTTAATGGATGCTAGCATGACACGATAGCTCAGTTGGGAGAGCCATGACACGGTACGTCAAGGGTCACAAGTTCGAGTCCTGCTCGTGTCTATAATTTTTAATGTTTTCCTTATTTATTTTTCGTGTACCTAGGTACAACATTACAATTTATTTAAATCTTAATAGCTTATGTTAGCCGGGATTGTGTAAGGTTTCTATCGATAGCCCGTACACCTAAAATGGTTCAGGCGTTTAGTAGCAATGGTGGATTAAAGAAACTCACAAACATACATACAGGAACCCAAAAACATAACACAAATTTTTGGGCTGTCGTGTAATTATTGCCCAAAAACAAAGAGGCAACCCTATCGCTCTTCCCGGGAAATGCGTTTGTGTGCAACTCGTAGTTTCCTGTAAATCATAGTACCTAGACTAGATAGGTATATGCAACAGTACTGATTGAAGACTCAAGGTCATGATCAAAAGCCTGCAGAAGTGCACACCATGCACACTGCATATGCAAATAATGTTGAGGCTGGTGAGTTTTAACGGGTAGAATAGGAGGTTTTATGAATAATGTTACATTTAATATATGAACTTTTATGTTTGAGATTACATAGCATCACGCCGATATAACGCTAAGGCGTAGGCAGAGGTGTACACAGTTTTACACCGAAATTTCAAAAATGCTGTTATTAAGTCCTAATAGGTGGTGAGCCTATTGCTATCTACCGGACACAATTCCAAACTCGGGGCTGTTATCAATGAAACTGCCTGACGCAATTTGGACCACTAGATTAATGAGGCAGTATTTTTAATTGATTGTATATAGTATATGATTAGTCTGATTACAAAGCGTTATAGGTACTCGGTAATAGTGACGGGCACAACGGTTTATGTTGAATTTCTGAGAGATTTGATTGTCAAACAATCAATCTAAACCAATGAAAATATTGAAATTAGACCAATTGAAATGTTACCTACTTTTTTAACGTCATACATTACAATAAGACAGTCTCCAACAATGCCCAACTTTCACTTAATATCATCATCATTATATCAGCCACAGGACGTCAGCTGCTGAACATAGGCCTCCAATATAGATTTCCAATAGGACCGGTTATAAGCGGCTTGCATCCAGCGCGACCCTGCGGTCCTAATCAGATCGTCTGTCCACCTGTCTGTACGTGGACGTCGTACGCTGCGCTTGTCCGTGCGTGGTGTCTATTCGAGAATCCTACGGCCCCATCGACAAGTTCTGCGTGCTATGTGACCACTTAATAAATCTCCATCAAATTACTATCTCCAAAAATTTCAAGTCAGCGGCGCAATATGATCTTGACATTACTTTATAAATCTGCTGAAGGGACCACGTAATGATAGATTAAGAAAAGCTTCTATAAAGAACGTAATTCCAATTACCAATAATTTTCTATTTTAACTAGGTTGAACGAGGTTGATCTAGCGGTCCCAAGCGCGACTGCTGAGCAGGAGATCTCGGGTTCGATTTCCGGGTCGGGCAAAGTATTATTGAGTTTTTCTGTTAGGAAATTCTCAGTAGCAGCTCGGAGTTTGGAATTGTGCCCGGTCGATGCAATGTGGGTGTATTGTGTACACCTCTGCCTACCCCTTCGGAGAATACAGGCGTGATTCTATGTTCTATTTTATCAGAAACAAGCTGTGCCCCGCGCGTTAATTTGAGGAAAAATTCTACTAAAATATACTCCACCAGAGCCTTTCCCCCTTATGACCCCCGCCTTGTACATCATAAATGTGCACGTGGTACTTGATAATTATTTTGTTGCGGAAATAGTTTAAAACTATGATATCTCCTAAGATAGGTATGATTGAAATCAAATTTTGACAGCGCGGTTGGTGCAGTGGTCGTTCTCTCGACCACTGCGCTGCGTGTAATAAATAATTGCTCCGGGTCTGGGTGTGTGTGTGCGCTTGTGAGATTATATGTCTGTAAACGCACCCGCGATACAGGAAGAAATTCCTAGTGTGGAGCGTTTTTAAAAAAAAAAAAAATGTCATGGCCAATTTTTTTCAAAATAATAAGTAATGCATTATTTTAGAACAAATTTGATTACCATAACGATTATATATAGTGAGTCAACCATAAAAGATAGACTTAATAATGCTGTCACGGACTTTTTGTAGAACTTTTAAAGGGAAACAATTCCGTCATAATAGATTTTTACGTATCTTTAACCGTTTCCGCGGCGCACGCAACGGAAGCTCTCAAAAGGAATATTTACCGGTTTTTGTAACGTTTTTAGTTGAAGTAGTTCTTGAGATTAGCGCGTTCAACCAAACAAACAAACTTTTCAATTTTATAATATTAGTATAGATGTCTTAATTTAATGGATTACATATTAGTTATACTGTTTGCACATATATTATACTAGCTGTGCCCGCGACTCCGTCCGCGTGGATGGCGTAAATTAACACCATGTCGTGTATGAACACAAATTCATAATTAACAAATATTCGACATTCTTAAAATTGGCATAACTTTTTTATTTATGAACCGATTGACAATAAATCAACACTAAATGTTAAGTGAAGCTTACCACAATATATTAGTGAAAACCACATATAAATCGGATAAGCCGTTTCTGAGATTAGCGTGCACAAACGCACAGACAAACATCCAAACAGACAAAAATTCTAACAATTATTGTTTTGGTTGTTATTTGCGTTGATAAAGGTCCCAATAATATTTTTTCTGATATATCTTCCATGTACAGACAGCGATACGTTACATTTTTATTATATGTATTGATTTTGGTATATATTTGTAAAGAATATACTTGTCTAATTCTTAGAAGTTGTATGTATCGAAATTCGGGGAACATTAGCTCCTACATACAGGCTTCTTGCATAGTTTAGGGGCCAGAAGTTCGACATTAAAAAATTTCACTATCGTACAGCTCAGAAACTCTTATTTTTTTTATTAATATTGTTTAAAATAATGTGTAATAGAATAAGATTTTTATTATTCATTGTTATTATTCTTACCACGGCCGTAGCTAGAAATATATTTCGGGGGAAGAGGGTTGCCTTTCTTTACACTAGATAACATAACATAGCATCACGCCTGTATTCCCCGAAAGGGTAGGCCGAGGTACATAATTGTACACCCACATTTCACCAATGCTATTATCAAGTCCCATGTAATTGGTGGTGAGTGAACTCCGGGCTGCTATCGAGAATTTCTTAATAGAAGAGCCCAATAACACTGCCCGAAAATGCCTGGGAATCAAACCCAGGACCTCGTGCTCAGCAGTCACGTTTGGGATTACTAGACCAACGAGGCAGTCTTTACACTAGATATTACTAAATGACTTTTTCTTTAAGTTAATTCCAAATAATTCAAATGTTATCATACCTGCTATAAAGCCTGCGAAGTCTTTGCCGCGCTGCGGTGACGGCGACTGACGGTGGCGCCCGCCCGCCGTACCTTATATTCCCTACGCGCCACGCCGCTACGAGTGCTACGCACGTAGCTCATAGACCTATGTTGAAGTAGAACTGTGAAAACTCTCATCGTAGAAATTTAATTTCATGTTTAAATGTCAATTTAAATGTTAATTTTATCCTAATAAAAACCTTACTGAATAGTATAGTTGTTCGCGCTCCCACTTACCTGAGAACTACAAAAAATGTATACAGATCAAGGCCATAATCATAATCAGAATCATATTCTTTATTGCAAATCCACAATGTAAAGATAAGATGGTAATATAAATAACATGGTAGCAATCGTGGACCCTGATGGGCACAGCAAATAGTAAATTAGAAGAGAGGAAGGCGTTGTATATATAGAAATATTTGTTTAAGCTCAAGTATTCATATTCCTTTTTAATGTATCTAAGTATGTATAGTATTGTTATTATGTTTGTATTTTTAGTAGGTATTTAGATATAAGTATTTATTTGTATTTTAGTACATTATATTATTAGGTTATCCGTTCTAAATTTTGTATAAATTTATTGTGTTATATTTATTTTATTGTATTATTTATATTTGTGGAATGTGGTGAATATTTTAAAAATTTTTGTTACAGCTGAATATTTTATTGTTCATTTTTTTATATTTTAGTTTACTTTTATATTATGTATTTATTTATTATTTATTATATTTAAATTATAGGTAAGTATGTATGGGTTTTAGCAGGAAAAGGTCATAGCCAGGATACTTATATACCTATTTAATTACATATACTAGCATCACGCCTGTATTTCCCGAAGGGACAGGTAGAGGTGTATACAGCTGTACACCAATACTTCACCAATGCTCTTATGAAATCCAATGTAATAGATGGTGAGCCATGTACTTACACTTTCCTAACAGAAAAACTCAATAACACTATCTGACCTGGGAATTTAACCAAGGACCTCATGCTCCGCAGTCGCGCTTGCGACCACTAGACCAATGCGGCAGTAGACACCTACGCATCATACAAAATTATGGGATCTACATTTATTTGTAATTCTGGTGAGTTCTTACGAGATTACTGTGCTGAATGCACATATTGATATAATACTTGCTTAGGAATATCTTAGGTTCACGGGATCACTACACATTATAATAAAATAACTTAATTAAAAATTAATCACGTGTATTATTGGTTTTTGTTTGCAGATTTCGTGGTCGTGGACTGTGACCACGAACTGCAGTATTAGAAACGTCAGGAAAAACAAAAACCAATAATACACGCGATTTATCCGGTTAAAAGTTGTTTTAATAATTGCTTATTAAAAAGTCATAATAACTAAAGTCTGGTGACGTTAAATCGTTCAAGAATATTTATTATCTTAATTATATTATCTGCGGCGGTTTGAAAGCATAACAATTAATCTGAAATCAATCAAGTCGTATTAATTACGATTTAATTAAGTGTCGATTGTGATCGATTTGCGTTCATTACTTGTAGGGTTTTACTACAAAATTAACAATTTATCCCCGAACTACTGCCCACGCTTATATTTCAACACAATCGATACGCAATAGTGTTGCTAGTTTTTTTTCGTGTAGTGTGGAAGAATCAGGGGGTCCTTTGCTCAACTGTGGAATGATAAGGACTAAGTATAGGTAATAATAAATTATGAAAAATGTATCTACGTCTGGCCACCAAATCGCCTGATGGTAAAGCGACGGTTTGACCGAGGATGGAGCACGTATATCCAGGAAATCGATTAAGCCATCTCTAGCCTTGAATATGCCTAGATTGTATCTTTCAGGTAACACGGAAGATGGCAGGAAGTTCCAATCCAAACCTTTATTTACGAATTTCCGGAATTTCATCGAGAAGGAATACCTCTATTTGTTCTGTATTCAAAGGGAGAGGGTGGAATAAGGTCAGGAAGATCTTCCTTCTCTAAGTATATTTGTGCTAGTTTATGGTATGTAGCAAATGCAAATGAGAACGTACGTAATTATAATTTATTATAGAATTTATTTTTTATAAATTTTTTCGTCCGTTTCCTATTAGGATAGGCACTGTAAGCAGACACTGCGACCCCGGTCACATATTAAATAACATAACATAACATAGCATCACGCCTGTATTCCCCGAAGGGGTAGACAGAGGTGTACACAATTGTACACCCACATTTCACCAATGCTGTTATTAAGTCCCATGTAATAGGTGGTGAGCCTATTGCCATCAACCGGGCACATTTCCAAACTCCGGGCTGCTACTGAGAATTTCCTAACAGAAAAACTCAATAACACTTTGCCCGACCCGGGAATCGAACCCGAGACCTCCTGCTCAGCAGTCGCGCTACGGACCACTAAACCAACGAGGCAGTTATTAAATAACAGTTACTACGTAACCCTGGTGAAGGTAAGAGGCCGTGTGGTTTTTTGTTGGGAGGAGTCACCTTCCTCTCTCCTATGTTGCTGTGCCCGACAGATATAATATAACGATATAATTGATTATATTTACCACCTATACGTAAATTACATTGTGGAATGTAACAAATATTGAGTACTATCCATCAACACTAATTAATTGACTCCATTATTGTGTAAGTAATTGCTTGTGTTTTGTTTAGTAGAACATTCCAATTTTGCGACCGTATTTGAGATATCGGTTACTCTGAAAGCACAAACTCCTACCTACGAACCTTGTTTTCAGTTTTACTGTACATAGGTACATCAAAGACATAATCATATGTATGAACCATGAGGTTAACAATAAAGAGTTGCAATAGCTTTTGTGAGATACATCTATATATATAAAAATCTATTGCTGTTCGTTTGTCTCGCTAAAACTTGAGAAAACTGATTTGAGAATGTCCTCCTTTCTGAAGTCGTTTTTTAAAGTCTTGGTCACGTTTTGAAGCACGAAAGATATGAACTACCTACTCTAACTTATTTTCTCTTCTTTAATATAGGAAAGATAACGCAAGTGCCACGTCAGAAGACAAAAGAAATCCTGCTGAGGAATACTAGGGAGTGGACAGGAGTTACTAACGTTGAACACCTCCTCCACTTGACAAAGGACAGAGCGGATTTAGTTACATTTCGTCGCTCGCGTGTAAATATCGTATGTATTTTTTTTTACATCTTTTTTTGATGCTATTTTATACAATGTCTCAAGGTTCATGCGACTGTGAAACCCGTTCCATATTCATTTATTTTACTATCTTCTTAGTCAAATAAATTATTTACACGCGCAGCGACGATTTATAGAATCCATGTATAAATATTTACGACTTTTTTTATTTCCACTCTGTTAATTATTTTAACACGGAAGCGCCTATCGTAAGTCACCGAATAAATTCACAGGGAATGATCTGCACTGATTGAGAACAATTAAGTAGTTTTTAATAAAAAAAAATAATGTTTGTGTACTTAAAAAAAAACCTCTTGTTCTTCTTATCGTGTGGTTGCTGAACAACCTAGTGTCAGAGTTTAAACCACCCGTAGGTCTCTGACATGGCTTTACACACAATCGTGAACATCTCTCAGGTGTGCTGGTTTCTTCACGATGTTTTCCTTCACCGTTTTAAGCAAGTGATAATTAATTTATAATATGGTGCGTGCCTTGGATTCGAACATACAACCTTTGACTTGTCAGTCCAACGGTCATCATACCACTAGGCTATCACTGCTACCAAAACCTCTCATAATACTTGGATAAATAAACAAAAAGGCATGTAAAGTGTAAAATTATTTTATTCAACACATTGCGAATCTCATGGCACCACAACAAGGCACGTACGATCACTCGTTACAAATTATAATAACATCTATATACATACTAAAATAACTAGAATAACTCGCTGTTACATTACAAGGTTTTTGTTAGTTTATTTGTAACAGAACTTTAACAAAATGATTCTGGAAATATCGTTTTGTTTGGCTTAGTTTCAATTTAAAATGAGTTTATTAAGAAAGAAAAGTTAGAGCCGCAATACATATGGCGAGGTGCAACGCAAAGTACCTATCCATGCGAAGTTTTGTAAACACACTGAGGAATCAAAGCTCAGAGCTTATTGGCTATCTCGGTTGGCATCGAAATTATGGTCACGTTTTAGTACTATGTGTAAAAAATGGTGTTGTGTTTTCAGCATTCATGTATGTATGTATGTTTGAGAGTTTCTTTATTCCGCCATAACTTCTTAATGCCTAAACCGATTTAGATGTATGGGGTATCATAAGTATCCTTGCATTTTCCTGGATAAGAGAAAAGATTTAAAAATAAATTATATCGTAACACGTTGTACACAAAAGGAATATAATTACGACTACGATGAAAATTCTTCAGTACCTAGAGTTTCACTTCGGCGTCAGTTAAACAAGCTACCGTCGATATCAACCGGGATAACTAATACGCCTGCAGAGTAGTGCGCATGCTCAAGCAGTCGCGTAACTTCTGACTTCGCTTTAATATCAGGGACTAATAGTTAAGGTAATTATTAATCATCGACATAATTTCAACACTAGCAAATTCGATAGTGTTAAATGCCAGTTAAACACAATCCACCACGCCTAGCCAGATGTATACCAGCCCTAAGCATGAAAGTATTAGACAAAACATATTAACCAAAAAAAAAGGAAAACTATTAAAAAAAACAGATAGTTGTGTATACAAATTCTTTTAAAATACTTTAGTATTTTACTAAGATTTTCTGAATAAATAAGATATAGACAATAACAGTACTGATTATTAAAGTTATGTTACAAATCACCATTTAAACCTCATTTAATTTACACTAAATGTAATACTGAACTAAATTAATAAATTAAATACATAACTGTGCGTTATTTTCATCACATTGTAATTTAAACTGTTGACAGACGACTGAAATAATAATATTGTCTATTAAAATTATTCTAGACGCATCAATTATGACCAGCACAAACAAAATAATGTTCACATATAGAAAAAAAACCGCGCCATTTCAAAACGCATACTGAATATTAACACTTTAACTGTCCGCGGAGCAGACACAATAATAAAACAATAGGCATGATGACAGTATTAAAGAATGAATGGTTTGAGAGAAAATATATGTAAAAAAAATGACTAAGATTTAATTAAAACATAAAGATTAATAAGATTTTCAATAAAATAAAAGTATAAAATACTGCAGTCGGCCATGTTGACTGAAACGCCAATTACAGCGAATGACGTCACGCCTCACTTGAATGTCAATCACTGCCGTGGTTTTGCTTGAACTTTTGTCAAATGATAACGAAGCGTGACGTCAGAACTCATTATAATACGCCATGACACCCATTAGCGTTTTGGCGCTTAATTCAATTTAGATAGATTAAAATGCAATTATCTGAGTTATATCTTAATTTATTGCTGAAATAATGTGTTTTTCGGAAATAGTGTACATATATTAAAGAAGGCGATTTCAAAATCAGTCATCATGCCTATTGCTGTGCACTACATGTCACTGGACAGTCAACGTGTTAAGTCAATAATTTGAATAATGTTATTGAATTTTATTCTTCTTTTCCATTACATATCTAAGCAAAATAAACATAACATATTATCATGCCTGTATTTCCCGACGGGTAGGCAGAGGTGTGGCAATATGGCTTAAAGATAGGTATAAATACATATTTCAATCACGAAATGAGCTTTCAAACTCTCACTAGTCTGTTTTTTTTTTGCATTTGACACAATATAATAAAATAAATATTATCTTCATCCCAAAAGCCATCAGACGACGATAATATGTTTTGGAAGCCCAATATTAGGCGCTATACTGAAATGCGGGCCTAAGTGCATACATAATCGAAATTATTTTGTAAAAAAAAACTTAGCATGACGAAAAACGTATTCCCCGAGGGGGTAGGCAGAGGTGTACACCATAATCATACTGCCACATTTCATTATAAAGTTGTTGCGGCAGGCCAGAGGCTAATGTATCCTTTTACGTAAAAGTTAAGCGATAATGAAACTACATCACAATTATCATATTAGTTAAGTTATAGCTGTATAGAAGTATTTTTAATACTTTTATATTTACGTAAGGACATACGCTTGCCCACAATCAAGGTGTGAAAGTTACTCTCGACATACATTTTAATTCCAATACAATAACAATGTCAAAACACGCCTTTAAAAATGCGTTAAGTTAAAATAAAATAAGCTACATCAAAGTTATTTTAATTTGTTACAATCCCTGTTGACTTTTTTACATTCAGATGTACTAATTGACATATTCCCAATGTCAATCGAGCGGATTTATTTTTAACTAGCTGGTGCCCGCGACTTCGTTTGCGCGACTATACATAGTATATGTCCTTCCCCAAGATACAATCTATCTCCTTGCCAAATTTCATTACGATCCGTTCAACCGTTTAGTCTTGCAAAGGTAACAAACAAACAAACAGAGTTACTTTCGTATTTGTAATATTAGTAACCTTGCTGAGGGCTGATCGATAATGAAGCGTTTTTATAAAAACCTACTCTCATACTTGTATTATAACTGCGCATGCCTGGAGTAGTCATTTCTACGATCAAATCAGTGCACGCGCGATCTGGTGAACGCAGTAACAGCATGTTGTCGCCCTCACTCCTTTAACTTTTATTAATACATCTATCTCGCTCGCTCAACGGCCGGCGCTCAGCTCAACGGCCGGGAACAGTCAGTGCCATAAATCTTTCGCGTCTATGTCGACGTTAACACTTTTCAATACGACTATACCTGCACTGACGTTTGGAAAGCCTAAGTTGCACTACCTACCGTGCACAGATAAAATTATATTCCTAACCCCGCATCTACCAAGGTCAGCAAAACATTAACCAATGGACTAAAAATAACTATTATAATTTAATTACCACAATTAATTGTTCAACATTATTACTGACTGTACATTTTTATTATTCCATAATTATGTAAAAGTGCGTTGTATTTATTATATTAATAATAATTAAAAATATTTACAAATATTCATACCATAATGTGATGTGTTTGAATGGATAAAAAAAAATCATCAAAAAATAATTAACGTAATATTTAAGGCACGTATTATAAATTTTATTTAATAACAGGCGTCCCAGTACGAATCTTTGTCGACAAATTTGTCGAGTCGATAATAGTTTAAATGTATTGAATTTCATCTTTTTCACTAAACTTATGTCAAATTTGACGTTTAAAATCGACAAATGTGTCGACAAATAGAACCATGCTTGCACCGTAGCAACAGTATAGGCTATTTTATGTAACACGGTACAATCGAAACCACACGGTGATATAGTATTACGAGTATATTATATTTAGCACTAATAGAATCAGCATTAAGGAAATATTTTTTCGTGTTATTGACAGTTGAACGTGCCCTCTGAAGCACGGAAACGCTCTCACCGGTCACCTAATATAGCATCACGCCTGTATTCCCCAAAGGGGGAAAGGTGTACACAGTTGAACACACACATTTCACCAATAGTGTTATTAAGTCCCATGTTATTGCCATCTATCGGGCACAATTTCAAACTCCGGGCTGCTACTGAGAATTTCCTAACAGAAAATGCCAATAACAGTTTGCCCGACCTGGGAATCGAACCTAAGACAGCTCATCCATTTACAAAAATCCTAAAATGTATTAAATTTTCCGTAAAACTTCATTCTCGACCATAAGCATGGATGAATTGTCAATAGCCTATACTGTTGCCATTAAAGTAAAAATAGAAAAAAAAATAACAAGCTATGCTATTCTAACTAAAATAATCATTAACGTTTCTCAAATAAGTTAATAAGGTACTTAAACTTACTCCTATATTATATAAGGCCGCTACTAAAATGCCACATTTCAGTCAAATATATGTATTTTCAGAGCTTTAGGGTGGGTCCTCACTATAAAACACAACAAGATTATTTTACGTTTTAATAGTCTGACAGTTTATTACGTTATATCATCTGGACTCACCCTTACAATGACACCGATTCTGTTGCACATAGTTTTTATATTTTGCTTTCAAATAAAGCAAGAAAGAGATAGCATATAATAGTTGTCAAATAAGGTTGAACTCAAACCAAGCAATTTAATAACTTAAATTGCGAAGTTCAACATCTAAACGTGTGACAGTATTATTAGTCTACAAATATCTTCCCTCTCCTTCCTATTAACAAACATCTTAAGTCGATGCTCAACAAAATCGGAGTCACTTTTTTATCAAAAATGGATCTATGTTTGACCACCAATTCGCGTGATGGTAAGCGACGGTATAGCCGAGGATGGAGCACGTGGATCCAGAAATAAACTATTCACTCTAGCCTTGAATATGCCTATACTAAAATTTAATTTCTTGTATCACAAATATTATTTAAGGCCTCCATAAAAACGGCTTAGGCATTCACTGTAACTCGCAGTCGCATATGCAAATCCCAACACGATGAACGTTTGCCCTAAGCATCGACTAATTAAGGAGCTTTACTGAATACTAAGCAAAATGCTTCTATAATAGGCACGATGACAGTATTTAAGAACCAAAGAATTAACGGTTTTAGAGGTAAATATAGGCACAAAGGATTCTAAAAAATTACCTAGTTTTATTACAAACATTAAGATTAATAAGATTTTCAATAAAATAAAAGTATAAAATGCTGCAATCGGCCATGTTAACTGAAACGATCACAGCGGTCACGCCTCAGTCAAATGTCAATCATCGCCGTACATTGTGGCTTCAACTTATGTCAAATATGCTGAGGCATGACGTAAAACGACCCAGCAGCGTTTTCGCGGTTAAATCAAATTAGATAGATGAAAATGCAAATATTTGCGTTGAAACTTAGTTTATTGCTGAAATATTGTATTTTTCGGATATAGTACACGTTTACCTACATTATAAAAAGAGATTTGAAAATCTGTCATCATGCCTATTATAATTTCAACTTTACGTATAGATTGCTAACACAGCTACTAACATTTTCTTATTTCATTTTACTTTATATAGCAAGTATAACGAGTATTATATAAATTACTATTAAACAGAACATTGCTCACTACAACAATATTTTGTAACAGATTTCATAAATAGCTCAGGTTGTTCTACATATTGTTTTAATTAAAACTGTAATGTATTTGTATTTTAAATGTACGCAAAGCATCTCACTATGTACGAATCATAACTTGAAATATATTTCTCTCACTCTAATAAGTCACTACCGTAATAATACACCATTATATAAAAAATGTTTTAAGCCCAGAAATAGTTTTACACACTACATACATATAACAGTTTCTGAATATGAACAATAAGTGTGCGACCGAGTACGCAATCTACTTTATTTATATTCTTTATTGTAAACCAGTAGAAATATACAAGAGGAAAACAATATTACAATCAATAAACTTACAATTCAATATTTTTTTATTATACTCTCGAGTTAAGCCATATCGACTATACGCGTCTCGGTATGAAAATGTAGTTGATGGAATTTCTATTGATTTATGTGTCATCAAGTACTGATTCATCTTAGTTTAAGGAATCCGGTTTATAAACTTTAGTTCGTAAAATTTTCCGACAATAATTTATTATTATTCATTCATTCAAACTATTCATCCTATTCTTACTGTGTTTTATTCCTTTTTAATAGTTTCACTATGAATGTTATTCAATTTCCCAATCTTTAAATCAAGCGAGTTACATAAGATTTTTTACAACACCTCTTGTTTGACTTTTCATTCATTCACTCATCCAAGTGTTTTTTTTAAACCTTACTGAACTGTGTCATCAAAATAACACATCTTAGTTCATTCAAATTTCCTGAATTATATTTCATGAACGTGTTCATTCACTCATTCAAACGTGTGAAATCTTACTTTTTACACTGTATTTTCGTCCTCTTCTTCGGTATCACAGGCGTGTTCGCCTGTGTCCTGCCCCTATGCCCTGGCTGAAGCGGGATGGTACGTGATAACGTTGTGTGCGCTTGTGAAGGGCGGTACTGCAGCGTCAGCGTGTGTAGGAGATGAAGGTAAAGACGGCAGCTGTAGAGCGCGCGTCTTACCGCCCAGGATACAACGGGTTGTGGCGCCGCTTTCCACTTCCACTGATAATTCTTGACCGGTTAACCTGTTGAAGAGATGGTAAGTAAAAGCTAGGTTTTTCAAAAAGTCATTTCAACAACATACTAATAAAACTGTGACAATAACGTTCATTTAAGAAGAATCTTGATATACTACTGTACTATATGTTAAACAGATTGCAGGGAATCCCTCAAATGCAAGAATTTTAAAGATAAATCTTTGAAAAGCATTACGCATGCTTAGCTAACTCTAAAGGTATTAAATTGTATGGAAAAAGAATACGGTCGTGAGCAGGATTAGAACCTGCGCCTCCCAGATCCTGTAGTATTTATCCGGGCTGCCTCTACTCTTCAGAGGGGCAGTTACGAGCTTGTAAGGTTACAAGGAGGATCATGATACTCACATGTGGTACCTGTTGGCCAGTACCCCCAGCAGTTCCCCGACCAGGTCGGCGAGCTGTGGCGCCACCAGGCCCACGACCAGGTCGTTCTTGGCAGACGGAATGCTGATCACTACGAGCTGCACGTCTGTGCTCATTATACGGATGGCACCGACCTGCGATATAAAGGCATGGTTAGAATCGGATAATTGTTAGCTCAATGTCGGAAAAAAAACATGAAATCGGATATTTTATAATGTAAAAAATATCATAGCATAACATCACGCGTGTATTCCTCGAAGGGGTAGGCAGAGGCGTACATAGTTGTGCACCCACATTTCACAAATCGCAAATGCTGTCAAGTCCCATCTAATAGGTGGGGAGTAGTTGCTTGTCGTTGATCTAGTGGTCGCAGGCGCGACTGCTGAGCATGTGGTCTCGGGTTTGATACCCGCTTAGGACAATGTGTTATTGAGTTTTTCTATTAGGATATTCTCAGTAGCAGTTTGGAATTGTGTCCGGTGGATGGCAATAGGCTCACCACCTATTACATGGGACTTAATAACAGTATTAGTGAAATGTGGGTGTACAATTGAGTACACCTCTGCTTACCCCTTCCACCTCTGCCCCTTCGGGGAATACATGCGTGATGCTATGTTTAAAAAAATATTATCACTTGCTTAAAACGGCGAAAGGAAAACATCATGAGCATTATGAACCTGTTGCACTTGTCAGAAGATATCAAGGCTTACCTCAGTAAGAGCGGTGGGTTTCTTCAGCGGTTTAAAAGTGTTGGCATCTAACTTGTATATAGCAGACTCAGTAACAAGGAGACATCTCTCAGCCAGCTTGTTGAACCTGTTGAACTTGTGAATACGGCACGAGAATAGTGGCCGACCGATTTGTTGCGACTTTTGCAGTGACGAGACTTGGGATTGGTAGGTTGCTGGAAGAAAATTATCGAGTTATTTGTGTTGCAACATATTTTAGTAGCTGGATTATTCAAATGTATAACTTCTTATAAAAAGGCTTCCAATTCACAAGTTCTTTTTTTCTTTTTTAAACCTTTGCCCCACCCTAGGAATTTCTTCCTGTATCGTGGGTGCGTTTACAGACATATAATCTCACAACACACACACACCCAGACAGACTAGGAGCAATTATCTATAGATCGTACAAATATTTGCTCCGTGCAGGAATCGAACCTGCGACACGCAGCGCAGCAGTCGGTTTCTCGACCACTGTGCCAACCGCGCTGTTATTGATTCTACAGCAATTGTAATAATGAGTATTTTTATCAAAATTATCATTAATTAATACCACACGATTGATGGTATGTGAGTTAGAAATTTTGAATGGGTAAAATATATTTATGTAAATAAATAGGGTTCTTCTATGTAACCGTTTGATATTCATAATAATATTATAAATGCGAAAGTAACTCTGTTTCTTTGTTACCTTTTCACGACAAAACGACTGACCGGATCGTAATGAAATTTGGCAAAGAGATAGATTGGTCATTGGAGCAAGACATAGGCTACCTTTTGTCACGCAAACGAAGTTGCGAGTAATTTAAGTAAGTTTTAAGAGATAATTTGATTAACATCAACATCCAATTATAACGTCAAATCATTAACATTGATTTGAAATTATAATTGGATTGGAATATCTGAGGATTGGAGTTAAAATTAATGTCAAAACGCTATAAGACAAAATGGCTTACTGGAAATATTCAGTTGTAGCTTAATCTAGAAAGTAAGTTATATGCAAAGTAGTGTAAGACTTATCAGCGCCATTTAATGTTAGTTTCCTTATTGAAGTTCAATTTTTCTGGATGAAGTGTCTGGTATACTGTCACATGTGTCGGAAATATATTGAATAATAGGATCGGAGGTCTGTTTGTCTGATCGGATTTTGCCACTGAGAGCACGTTTACTTTGGGTTAGTTATTAGTAGGGAGTCACTTTATATTACAATGTACAATGTAGGTATTACAATATGAAATCAGAGGTCTAGATAGATAAGTCAGAGCGTAGAGGTCCGTCCGCCACGGCGGCTCACAAGAGACTACCGTCCTCCCTCCACTCGCCGTAGTCGCCGACCGTCCGTAGCACTCGATGTTGCAACACCAATAATATAAAACAGTGTTGCCATCCGACACATGTGTATGTATACTTTCCGCAAAATTTTGTTGTAATCAGTTCAGTAGTTAAGGCGTCAAGAAGGACCTAGCAAACAGACACACTTTCAAGTTCATAAAATATTAGTAAGAAAATAAGAATAAACGTCATGAAAGGTACTCACCAGCCTTAACATTATATTTGTTATCGGCCAGATAGTCCCCTAGCCAGTGGCGCGCCTGTCCCCAGACGGCGCGGCGGCCCCGCAGCGCGCTGGCCGCACAGATCTTCATCTTGAGCTGCGGCCACTGTTCCCGCGGGATGGGCCGCAGCGTCAGGTAGGCGCGCCAGCGGCGGTACGCGGCCTGCAGCAGGTCAGCGCGCACCCGCCGCGGGGGAGTGGGCCAACGTTTGATAACGCCGCGGTTGTGTTGGAGTTCTGTTTGTAGCTCGCCTATATAGCGACGGCAGCGATACCGTCTGGGAATTTTATAAAAAAAACGTTTTGTAATAATGAGGAAATTGCGACATTATAATCCATCTTTTAGGGTGTGTTTTTAAACATTATATGAAGGTCGCGGTCCACTGCGTAGACTACTAATTACTAAAAAACAAGCTCCATACAAAAGTTATCTTTTTTTACTCGTCATTTTATATAGACATGCGCAACATGTGTCAGTGAAAAGAAATGAATGAAGTATATCTTTTCGCTCAACGAAGTAGTCCAGTCATTTAGTTCAGTACTTCATTTAGTTCAGCAGATCAGAACGAGTCCATGAGATGAGATATCAAGCTCGCATAGAGTGATATAATTATGACAAATTATGCACTTCACTTTGTTCATGTTTTTATACATAAATCGATACTCCTTCATACTTTATACAGGCTTAGGACTGTCAACCATAAATATGAATGTAAGCAAAAAAGTGTAGATCTGGTTCGACTAAGTTTGGTCATCATTGTGTGTATTAAGCTGGATGAGCCACGACATGACACGAATGTGTATGTGGAAGTGCGCTGGCCGCCGAGCGCTGAGCAGTTGACGTATCGCGAGCGTAAAGAAAGACTGAACTACAACTGAACTAAATGAAGTAGAGACACATTCGAATGACTACTGAATGAGAGATATATTTATTTTGTGAAATGAAGTAGTCCATTTCCTTCAATCGTTCGCGAACTACCCATCTCTAATTTTATAGTTATGGGTTTTTATTATAAAACACTGTATGTTAACTGTTTTTATTCAATGTTAGTAGTTATAAATTTTTTACCTCAAATCATTACCCCGAAATGTAGGAGAATAATTCAGGGTACTAAGCTGAGATCGAGATGGCTTAGTGGTAAGAGAGTATTTATCCGGATGGCGCCGGTGCGAATCCTGCTCAGGATGATATTTTTCTTTTCAGAAAAGTGTATAACTTTAAAGTTCGCTCCGCATGCTTTAATGCATTTGTTAGATTTATCTATATCTTTGTTAATGAATACAATAGAATAGAATAGAAATTTATTTATTTTCTCATCATCATGACACAGTACAAAGTCAAATATGCAATACATAGAGACTGGTGTCTGTTTTAGGTAGAACCTGTATTACATGATAAGTTGGTAGGTTAAGTTGTGTGTGCGTGTGCGTGCGTGTGTGTGTGTGAGAGAGAGAGAGAGAGAGAGAGAAAGAGCGTATGTATGCGAAAGCTTTAATAAAATAAAATAATTAAGTTACTTCATGGGTTTTAAAAGAGATTCTGTAGGACTGTAGTCAGCACCCTGAAGCCACGCACAAACTTTTTTCTTGCATTCGTTCCCGGAGAGAGGATAGATTAGGTGTTCTTTATTAATTTTATTATATAGATAGGGGCCCAGAAAAACATACTCCTACATCTAGTGGTAGTACAGATCGCGGTGGTTCTTCTCTTAGTTGAGGCTGTTTTAGGGTCATATGAAAGTTCAGAATGTTTCTATGTCACTGTACCTAAAATAAAAAGTTGTCGAACAGTGAGACTTTACTACGTTGGTATAGGTCATATGTAGGATAACGTATAGGAAGAATCGAACTTACTTTCAGAATAGCTCTTTGAGCTCTCTCTAGCTTTAATAGATACATTTTAGCAGGGCCACCCCAGGAAGTAATAAAATATGTCAGTAAGGATTGACACAATGCAAGATATTGATAAGACATTATAAGTGTTATGTCTGTAATATGCCGGAGGGATTTAAAAATATAGATCAGTTTTCGAATTCTAGGGACTAAAGACTCAATGTGTGGTTGGAAATTTAGTTTATTATCAATTACAACACCTAGGTATTTGATTGTATCCGTTTTTGATAATTGCGGACAGCAGCATGAATTTGTGGATGGTGAGTTGCATTTGTGTGAAATAATTGAGAGATCTAATTGTTCTTGTTTTCTGAGTGTATAAGTCATGTACTTTGTTTTTTCTATATTTAAAGTAAGGACGTTCTCACCAAGCCACATAGACACTTGGTCAAACCCATTTTGGGCGTGTGTAAATACTTCTTTCCACGTATCTCCATAAAAAAGTAAAGCGGTATCATCTACAAATGTGATTATCCTGCCATTGGTCAGAACTGCCTTACATAGGTTATTTATGTAGACCAGGAACAGAGTCGGGCCAAGGATACTGCCTTATGGGACGCCATAATCAATCGGTAGTTCCTCACTTCTCCAACCTTACTAACTGAGTTCTACCTCTTAGAAAATCTACAAATAGATTCAGTGTTTCACCCCTAATTCCCAGTTTTTCTATTTTACTTATTAGGATGGGGATAGACACTCTGTCAAACGCTTTTGCTAAGTCTAAATAAATAGCCAGAACTTTCTTCCCACCATCCAGGTTCGAGATTATAAATTCTGTTAATTGATGAACAGCGTCTGATGTTGACTTTTGTGAACGGAAACCAAATTGCGATGATGACAAAAGACTGTTTGATTCCAGGAAATTTACAAGTCTGCTGTTCATCAGCCGTTCCAAAATTTTTGACATGGTTGGAAGAATAGAAATCGGTCTGTAGTTGTTGACACGGGATCTATCCCCACTCTTGAAGATAGGAACAATCTGCGATCTTTTAAAAGCAGAGTGGAACACACCTGTACTAAAAGATAAGTTAAAAATGAAAGTTTGCGGGGGAACAATGATGTCAATGTATTGCTTTAAGAAGTTTCCCGATATAATATCTACACCCACTGCGCAAACATTCTTCAAACGAACAATTAGCGTTTTAACTTCTTCGTCAGTAGTCAAAAACACCATAGATTTATCGTAGGACTCCCTGGGATGAGCCGAGCCATTGGCATATGTTGCATGTGTTGCATTGGATGTAATTTTTTTAGCTAGCGTTTTTCCAACATTAGCGAAAAACGAGTTCACCTTATTTACAGACTTTATCGGATTTTCAGTGTTAATCAACTGTGTAGATTTTTCCTTAACTTTTGAAGTGTGCGTTATATGTTTAATTGTTTCCCATATTTTTTTGCTATTTCTGCCGGCTTTATTTATCTTGTCTTTTTCGTAGTAAATCTTAACTCGCTTCAAAACATTATAACAAAAAGTTTTGTATCTTCGATATGTGCATTGCACAATCTCATTTTCTGGATTTTTCTTAGCCTTGATGTATAGTTTGTCGCGAATTCTCATACATCTTAAAATTTTTTTTTTTCTTTATTTATTGTTATGTCTTGCTTTTATAGTCAGATAAAAACCTTTTAGTTTCTTTCTAATAATAAGTCGCAGAGCCGGATCCGGAACGCGGTCAACCATTTAGTGACTACAGGTTGCAAATGCGGCTACAGCAGGTCTTACAACTATCTCCGTTATTGTCGATTTTATGGTCCTTTTATATGCGTACTAGTATGTTATAGTTAGCTAGCAAGACCAAAATATATAACGCAATGTACTACAAAGTGACAATCGATTCGATGATTATAGAGATAGGCAATATTATTGTAACCAGATCGGGGAAAGTCTAACTAACAAAAATATCAGTAAAAAAATTGAAGAAAACTCAAAAAAATATTGTCACCGATAAAATTGTTATATTATTATGTATACGAAGTTAACAAATATGCGTCCCGACACTGTTCGGAAAGTCCCTTTTCAATCCAGAAACACAACACCCGATCCCCATCATCCCCCTGCCCTTATCCCAATTTATTACGGGTATATAGGGTCGGCGCAGACTCGACACTCTACTTGTTCGAGAATGCCGCTAAAGTTTTGGCTATGTTTTATGATCGGCCGCCTGCCGTTCGTGGTAACCGCCACCGATACGGTCTCCTCCAACTTTAAATCAACTGAGCCGTTAGTGTAGTGGTCACGAGTGCGTCTGCTGAGAGAGGTCCGAGATTCCCGGGTCGGGAAAAAGTGTTATTGAGTTTTTCTGTTAACAAATTCTCAGAAAAAGCTCGAAATTTGAAACTGAGGCCAGTTGATAATAACAGGCTTACTATATAAGGTCCTAATTTATTAGGTAATTTCCTTTGAAAGGGGTAATAATATATAAGTCGAATACATTCACTTAAGCTAAGGATAAAATGGATATAACAAATTATTTGCAATTAACATAGTACTAGCAAGACTAAAACTGCTCCTTGAACGGCGAACATTAAGTTTTTTTTTTTTTTTTGTAAAAATTCGAATTATGGCTTAAATAAATCCTTATCACTTACACATTGACCTCTTAAAAGGAAATTAACTAATATATTAGGACCTTATATAGTTTATATATATTGATATTTTTTATACATGTTAAGGCTTTGTAATGCATATTAATTACAATTTTTCAGAGAAACATTTGTAGCGACATCTATCTCGCTACATGGAAACTACGCGCACAACACTCTGCATCGCGCAATCAAAGTTTGACGATGAGTGTGTATATATACCACCTCCCGACATTAACTGTTGGGCCGTGGCCCGCCAGGCAATATCACCCGCCTGGTTGGAGGATCCTCCCTTTTCAATGGAGGAACACCACACCTCGTTTCTCCATACATTGAATATTAATAGGCACGAACGGGGCTTGAATCCGCAACCTTTGACATTCCGTGTTATCACTCTACCAACTGAGCTACCGTGTCGTTACAACATAGTTTATATTTAATGAGTAATTGGTTGCCACACTAAAATAAATTTCATTTTTTTTCTGTTATTCTTTCTTGCTTTCTGAACTTCTACATTTTTGTGGTAAAAAAATAAGGTCATGAGCAAGGAGGCGCAGGTTCAAAACCACACGTATTTTTCTAAGAAAGAATAACAGAAGAAAAAATTAAGAGTTCGCTACACGTGCTTCTGAAATATTTATCTGTATTTAAAAACCGATAGTATACTAACTTCCATGCGTTGAAGATAGTGAGTGCGGCCTTCATCTTCCTGTAGCGCATGCGCGCGACGGTCCCGCGCCACAGCTTCTGGAGCAGGATCACGATCGACGGGATCAGCTCCGCGCGCGCCGCCTCCAGCCCGTGCAGGGTCTTGGCACTCCTATGGGTAAACACAATTTATAAATCCAAGATGGCGAATATTATAAACAACTGTCTCGTTAATCTATAGCATAGGTTCCCAATCTTTTATGGACTACCAAACCCATTACAAGAAAAAAATATCTAATTATAATCACAAATTATGCCCCCCTTTGGGACCTTTGGAACATATTCCAGCGTCCACTAGGGGGCGGTACCGCCCGTTGGGAACCTATGGTCTAGTGGTCCCAAGCGCGACTGCTAAGAATGAGGTCGCGGGTTCGATTTCCGGGTCGAGCAAAGTGTTATTGAGTTTTTCTGTAAGAAAATTCTCAGTAGAAGCCCGGAGTATGGAATTGTGCCCAGTAGATGACAATAGGCTCACCACCTATTACATGGGACTTAATAACAGCATTGGTGAAATGAGGGTATACAACTAAGTACGCCTCTGCCTACCCCTTTGGGGAATACACGCGTGATGCTATATGTGTTCATGTTATGTTATGAATATATTAGAGCCGATTTCACCATTGAAACTAAACGCGATCAGTTCAAGCTGAACTCAGTTCACGCATTTAACTGAGTTCAGAGCTCCAGTTTGCATTTCACCAACAAAAACTGAACGCAGTTCAAGCTGAACCCGGTTTAGGCTTCTGAACACCCGACTTTCGACGTTCAGCTTATCTAAACGCGTTCAAGGGCAGCCTTGTCAAAATGGCGGAATATTGTTTAACATAAAAGAGATTTTGTTGTTATTTGACTTCATTATGATATTACGCTATTGTATAAATAAAATGTATATAAAACTGATAACTAAATAAAATTAAACATGTATAATAGTCATAATAAAGTTTCCTATAAATATGTCAGCACCAAAAATGCTTAATTTTGTAATATTTATTGTTTACATATATATTAATAAATATAAATTTAGGTTATCACCTCTCAAAATCGTTTAAATTTTTAATTGTGACAACATTTACATTAATTAACCAAGAAAACTTGGTTTTCGTGAACGCGATCAAAATGTAGCAGGTAAAATCAGTTTGACGTTAACTGAGATCAAAATCAACATTTGAACTGGATCACGTAGAACTAAGTTCTGTTAAACTCGGTTTCTAATGGCAGCGGTGAAATCGGCTCTTAAAAAGAGGTTTTTTTTCTTATTAGAAACACTCGTTCGATAAACGGTGTTTTTATTAAATTTTATCAAATATTTCTAATATTTCATGATCAACCGGAGAAGGCTTCTGTTGATCCCCCATCGAGAGTGTCAGAGTCAAAGTCAAGTTTAATAACACATAACATAACATGATGCGGTTTTCATTAAAACTGATACGACTAACTTTGCAGTTAATAGAATGTCGTACAGATGCAATTACTTTAACTAACACAGATAAATCTTTGAAAAGCCTTAACGCATGCTTAGCGAACTTTAAAGTTATTTTTATTTTATTTTTTTAAAACACTCATTCAAATATGGAACAAGAATTCCCGGTGGTGAGCAGAGGTCGAGATGGTAGAGCGCTTGGAGTAATTATCCAGAAGGCGCAGGTTCGAATCCAGGTCGCGAACGTATTATTTTTCCACAAAAAAAATTTTTACGTGAGCTACTCATGCTTTAATGTTTTTGAAAGATTTATCTGTATTAATTAATATAAGATAATTTTTATCAAATCTTTCTATTCTTTTAACGTACAAACTAGTCAATATTCCTACCTTATAAACAGTTTAGTATGTCCAAACTGCACATCGGCAATATGTAGATCTCTGAGCAGCACCATAACAGCATCTTTGTCGGAGTTCCCGCGGAAGTTGGGCCACGTGTACTGTGACAGCATCTTGTAGCGCTTGAGGAAGCGGTCGTACCGCTGCCGGGAAGCGAACCCGGCTCGCCGCACGCGGACGTTCTCTACTAGACCTAGGTAGGCCACTTGGTGACGTACCTTGGAAGAAAGGTTAGAAGTATTAGGATATCAGCAATTAAAAAAAAAAAAAAAATCGTTGATTTATGCCGTTTAAATGTAGACGGCATAAATCGAGAATCGATGATTCGATTGAATTTTTAGACGCAGGATAGGCGCCGGAATTGGTGCGTAGAAACGGACTGCAAACTAAGTCATATTACTGTGCTGCGCAACCGATACTAGTCCCGTGCGCGATGCATTGGAATAATTAATAAAGTATCGAGTAATATCGATAGTTATTCGATTGCAATCAAGGTGCTCGTGGCTAAGTAACAGCTGCACAGATCGATCGATCTAGGTTAAGCTGCGCTTGCCGCGGTCGGTCTGTGGATGGGTGACCATCATTTCATACCGAGACCCCTCTATGCCTCGGAGAGCACGTTAAGCCGTCGGTCCCGGTTGTCAAATTAAGATCTATGACAGCCGTTACGGGTAGTCAGAGGCCTGAAAGTCTGACAACCAGTCATAACACGAGATATCGTGTTACCCAGTAACTGTGTTGCAGAGGTCAGATAGGCAGTCGCTCCATGTAAAATACTGATATTAAGCTGCATCCGGTTTGACTGGAAGCCGACCCCATGTAATTGGGAAAAGGCTAGGTAGATTGATTCGATTGCAATCAAACAAACAGAATAATCAAATAATTTTTTTTTTTTGTCGCTGTTATAGAATGACTAGCTGGTGCCCGCGACTTCGTCGCGTGACAAAAGTAGGCTATATCCTTCTCCAAGGTCCAATCTATCCCCTGCTAAGTTTCATTGCAATCCGTTCAGCAGTTTAGTCGTGAAAAGGTAACAAACAAACAAACAGAGTTACTTTTATTAGTATGGATATGGATAACCAGTTATAAATGTTACTCTCATACTTCCACTCGATTTTCGTAATGTATTTTTAAAATATGTAAGTATTGTAAGTAGTGTTTACCAGCTGATCGTCCCAAGTGTTGGGCCCCTGCAACGGGTTAGGCTTGACACAGCGCACGTAGAAGGGCTCCTTGCTCTGTAGCCCCGACACTAGCGACGACATAGAGTTGCGGAACAGGGTCGCGGCTGATGGCGGACGCTTCGATGTCTGACATTACAAATATAATTATTAGAATATATTTACTGACGAGCATGCACGAACATAGATGAAGCGAAAGAGGAGCGTCAGAATCGTGAAATCAATAGTATGTGCCTAATACCGAATGGGAAACATGCATTTTTAACACGCTTTTATTAGCTTCACCTGTAACTATGTAAGAAAACCTTGGAAGTTAAATTTGATCCACTTCCTGGTTTCCGATTGATCTGAAATTTTGCATACACGTTTAGTTTGGATGACAATGCATGGTGAGCTAAGTGACGTAATTCTAAATTCAATATGGCGGATTCTCAAAGATGGGCGGGCTAGTCATTTTATATGCACTCCCGCGATATGGGTATCAAATGTAAGGGTTTGCTGCGAATACGAAAAATTAAATGAAGTTACTCTAAATCCAAGATGGCGGACTAGTCATTTTTATGCAATCGTATGATATTGATATCAAATGAAAGGGTTTGCTGAGAAGAATATGAAAAATAAAATGTTTTGTATTGTCAGACTAAATTCAATATGGTGGTATATACAAAAGCGAGTTTTTTAGTTTCGTAAACTATTATTTATTGTACACACAATAAATTTTTCAAGTGGGCGTGGATGGCCAAATTCGGAACCATTTATTTATTCATCACGGAATAGTGAAAAAAACTCAAAGGAGTCTCGGGCTCGAAAGATAAAAAAAAAATTAATCTTTATGGAAAGAAAAATATGGTTGTGAGTAGGATTTAAACCTACGCCTGCCATGATGCTTTTCAAAGATTTCTCTGTAAAACAGAATCATTGAGTTTTCGAAAAATCTATTTGTGGTAGCCAAAATATTTAAATTCTATGATTTTTCTAGCCAAGAATCTAACCATTTGATTTTGGAAACAAAATACACACTGTATTATGCCATATTACACCAGAATAATGTTGCTAATAAAGATGAAAACCTGCGAAGTAATGACATACGGCAATAGATACATACCTTCTGTATGTTGGTGCCCCCCTCGGGCCACATGTGGGCCAGCGACCGGTTGCTGGACGAGTGCAGGAGCCGCTTGAGGTCCTGCCACAGGGAGTCCTTGTTCTTGTCCATGAACCCGGTTATCGCGTATGTCACTTCGCCGGCGTAGTGACTGGGGACAAAACAAATTGAAATTTATGTAATCTTAGGCTGGATTTTTCTATAATATCGGGTATATGTCTCGAGATATACTTGTACAGTTGTCGTAATATACCGCGCAGGTACAGTCGTACAGAAAAGTGTTAATGTGCTAAAATTTTTTAATTTGTTAGGAAAATTAACAAGACCGCGAATCATTTACAGCACCGACTGTTCTCGGCCCCTGAGCGAGCGAGAAAGATATATGGATGGAATGTAAAGGAGTGAGTGACACAGCACGCTATTACTGCGTTCTCTCCAGATCGTGCATGCGCTGATTTTATCGTAAAATTGAGTACCGCGCAGCGTACTCGGTAAAACTACAGACATTCACAGTGGCGTGCAGCCTGTGACCAGTGTATGTTCGACAGCATGTAGCAGTACTGGCCAATCTTGTTATGATATATAACGATAACTGTATCTTGCTTCACCCCCCCCCCCCCCAGCAAGATTAGCAGAACACACCTTTAAAGGTTCAACCGAGAGTCTGAATTATCAACCGGTAAAAGGTATTATTGGCTGTAGGCTCTAGTCAAAAGTATTTTTCAGCGATATTTCTCTCGATAAAAGAGGTTAGAGGGGAAATAATTCCTGATTTGTATTAGAATGCGTGTCGCCGATTGTCTGCCACTCTTTAACTCCACTCCACACGCGCAAATACACTTTATTTCATATAGGTACATATTCTGGATACCAAAAGGTCAAGCTTTTGCTCGTGTGAACGCAGCAATCGTTCGCGCAAAATACAGTGCGCGATCGCTCAAGTAGTACCAAATGACATTTAAGTATCGCAAGCAATGTACAATGTTTCATATTTTGCGATTGTATCCTTTTTGACTATAAACAATATAATATTATTGTAATAATTACAAATACGATTGTTTGTATTTTAAGGTTTTTGGACTTAGTGGTAAAAAGAAATCCCTTCAATATAGTCCTGCTTGTTTTTCGACATGTTATAACAGCGCAAGAAGGCATAATTATTATTTTTTCGTGGTGTTTCGTACGCTGTCACAATAAGAGCTCGATTGTAGGCTGGTAAAACAAATTTCAGTTCACATTATGAGAACAAAGTGTACTCACGTAATTCTGAAGTCGACGCCATGTTTTAGTTTCTTATCTGTGGGCGCCAGTTGTCTCGATGTGTAGTGTTTGTGTCCGTTTAGCCGTCTGTCCATTGCTTCTAGTAGTTGCTGGTCTGATATCTGTAACAGGTAAAGTTGTTATCTTATATGTAGTATTGTAGCAAGCGATCCCACACGTGATGATTTTTTTTAAGGGACCTTTTTTCATAGATAATGATATTTTTTTATACATGTTGAGTTTGGAATTGTGCCCGATAGATGGCAATAGGCTCACCACCTGTTACATTGGCCTTAACAACAACATTGGTGAAACGTGGGTGTACAGCTGTGTACGCATCTACCTACCCGTTCGGGGAATACAGACGTGATGCTATGTAGGTATATGTGGTATTTTGGTGAACAATAAAGTAGATTTATGTTAATGAGCTTACCTTGGTTGGATTAAGGCAGGCCTCGTCCATGATAGCTATGAGCCCCTGGTGGGGCGCGTCCACCAGCTCGCAGATGACGCGGTTGTTGAAGTACGTGATGGGGGTCCACTGGATACCCTCGCGGGCGTACTCCTCCTGCTCCTGCTTCAGCACCAGCTCTGGAACAGGTTACGGGAGATTAAGACATGCTGAGTGGTTTATTCAAAAAAGAAGAATCCTTGATTTAGGCTTGCTTTCACTGGTTTATTAGTTGCAAGCGCAACTGCTGAGCGTGAGGTAATATAGAAATGATATCCACGCGCCATTCAGCTAGTAAGTTCATTTATGATTACTTTACTCGGAAGTGTTGAAAAATTTCGAATGTCATTCAGGAGCATTGATCATTACACTTTCGGTAGCATTACGACCTCAAATGCGGCTCGGGCTGCAACCCAGCCCCGAGTGTATTTGACCAACTTAAATATATTATATATATAACTTTAATATTAAATATAATAAATTCAAAAGTTTCTGAAGACCATTGTGGAAAAAGCGGGATTCTGTGGGTGATATCGTGCGGCCCAGCTAGTGAAGAGTAAATATTATAATATATTGTGACATTAAATTAAACGTAGGTTATCATACCTATGAATAATTGCTGCAGCTTCTCGTTGCAGTAATTTATACAGAACTGTTCAAAGCTGTTCGTCTCGAAGATCTCGAACCCGTAGATATCCAGCACTCCTATTAGAGTGCTCTTGTATGTTCCATGAGGCACATCGATGGCTTTGTTGATCTGAAATGGGAGTTTAAACAAATGATTACTGCTGAAGGTTTAAACGTATGTTTATTCAGTACGAAATTGAAATATTTAGTACTGAATTAATCTTTATTGCATAAGAAACAAACGTGACTTACTGATGAAACTAAGTATTTTACGCATGATTCCAGCATTACAGCATTCGATTCAAAGAAGAATTAATTTATAATCTATGAACTGGGAATAAGGTTTAAGTTTGTTTCACACACATAGTGATGGATATTTCTTTAATTAAATGCAAGTAGCATTGAATTAAAGAAATATCCGATACTTACTTGTTGCACAATCCAGGTGAACAGTCTATCGTACGCGGCCTTGGCGAGCGCCAGCCTGGTGTAGTTGGAGTCAGTAAGCGAGTGCTCCTTGTTGACGAGGTCCCCGCCCGCAGACAGTACCCTCTCCGCCATAGCAGACCGGAGGGCTTGCTCTGACACTCCGAGTGCGTTTACACACTGTTTTACCGGACCCCCGATTTTAAGGCCGTCTTGTGATTCTGTGAATGTTAGCTCGCCCTGGAAGGGAAAGTTATTCATGAAAATGTGTTTACTTAGATTAATTACAAAAAGTGTGTAATAATATAAGCTTGTGGATTGCACGCTAGATATTTCTACATGCTTGCCAGAATTATAAAACAGTGTTGCTGTTTTATTAATGTCAGGAATTTTTAGCTTGAAAAAGCCCAATTTTAATACTCACCAATACGCATCAATACAAATAATACAAATTAATATAATAACAAATAATAAAATTACAAACAGTGTCTGTTTGCAATATCAAAATAATAACTTTTTTTAAGCTTATACAGTTATTTGCACGATATGATAGGCCTTAAAACCAGTTTTTTAAATGTTGTCGTCAGTCTGTTTGTTCCGGCTAAACTTCGAAACGGCTGGACTGATTCTGATAAGATTTTACTGGCAGGTAGCTGACTATATAAGGAGTAACTTAGGCTAATTATAATATAATTATACGCGGGTGAAACCGCGGGCTTATTTTTTTTATAGGTGTGCTATGTTTTTTCTTGATCATGTCGACAATAAAACCTACCTCCGTCGCGCAGACTTATCTGGCCATAACTTTCAAGCGTTCACTTCAGGGCCTCTACTTTTCCAATACAGAGAGACACAAATACTACAAATGAGACGTACGGTGTTTCTCAACCACTAAGTGGCAATGTTTTACCATTAGGGCAAGGGTTAGTAGAAAAGAATACCACAAATTGGACTTACCAACAGAATAACTCCAGCAACAATACTCCATATATCGTCGACCACCGACTGCGAGAACCCGAGTGCGCTGAACGCGCTGTTCGTCAATGAGAACAGCTTCGAGTCCTGGGCGGTCGCGCGCTCACTGCCCAAGATCTTGTACACTGCACTCGATGACAGTGCGTATTTCTTTGTATGTGCGTTGTTTGTACTTAGTAACTATAAATAGGAAAAAAAAACAATACAAGATAAATCTTTGAAAAGCATTAACGCATGCTTAGCGAACTCTAAAGTTACAATATTAAATGATATATGATATAATAGAGGTCGAGATGGCTTAGTGGTCAGAGCGCCTGGAGTGTTTGTCCGGGAGGCGCAGGTTCGAATCCTGTTCGCGACCGTATTCTTTTTTCATTTAATATTGTAACTTTAAAAACAATACATTTTGTTTCCCCCAATAAAGGTATTTATATAAAGTGATAGCCTAGTGGTATGACTTGGACTGACTAGTTTTTCGAAGTCATGTGCGTATTATAAATTAATTAAAACGGTGAAGAAAAACATGATGAGAGGAAACCAGCACACCTGAGAGATGTTCTCAATGGTGTATAAAGGCATGTCTGAGACCTAGTGGTGGTTTAAACTAGGTTGTTCATCAACCACGACGATAAGATAACCACATAGATTGCAAATAATCATTGAGGCAACCATTAAGCTTGGCCACCTGATGGCAAGCGGTTGGCGTAGCCTATGGACGCTTGCCTTACTAAGGGTATCCACGCACGTGTTTGCCAACCTCGTAAAACAAATCACTGCGCCATTACAGGGATCTAAAACGGTCCCCCTCCTGCCAACACAACGCTTCCTCGACGAGCACCAGGCGACCTTGCTCACTGTTAGGAACACAATACTGCAATAGATCAGTGTTATTTGGCTATGTGGACCTTCACCTTCAGAAGACTTCGTTGCCTTAGATATATGAATCGAGACCATGGAAATAAAAAAGAGCTGGTTTTGCAATAATAATGACCATTATAATTGTAAAAATAAAGAGAGGGGCTCGTGGCTAAGTAACAGCTGCACAGATCGATCGATCGAGGTTAAGCTGCGCTTGCCGCGGTCGGTCTGTGGATGGGTGACCATCATTTCATACCGAGACCCCTCCGTGCCTCGGAGAGCACGTTAAGCCATCGGTCCCGGTTGTCAAATTAAGATCTATGACAGTCGTTACGGGTAGTCAGAGGCCTGAAAGTCTGACGACTAGTCATACCACGAGATATCGTGTTAGCCAGTAATTGGGTTGTGGAGGTCAGATAGACAGTCGCTCCATGTAAAATACTGGTATTAAGCTGCATCCGGTTGAACTGGAAGCCAACCCCAATGTAAGTGGGAAAAGGCTAGGCAGATTGATAATTGTAAAAATAAAGTCGGTTTTTAAAACTCCTGCTAAGAATGAGCACATAAGTATTACACGGACTCCAGATAACTTGGGAACAGAGCAGGAAGAAAAAATGTATGCCTGTCCCGATCAAATAAATGGAAAGAGATGAGAAGAGACTTTAGAGATTTAAAAACGTTTGAATTATATGGATATATCTATGAAGTGTAGTTTTTGAGTATCTAAGAGGAAGTCTGAAACTTACACCGGTTGTCGAGAAGTTGTGTGGAAATCGTTTGTCATGGTATGGACATGTGATGCCCTCCGCATTACATAAGGAACATGTGACGATGCGGAGGAATGAGGAACATGTGACGAGCAAAGTTTTAAGTATGAATGTGGATGGCTACACGAGTAGAAGAAGACCGAGGAAACGATAAATGGATTGTGTGAAAGATGATATGGCTAGAAAAGTAGTGACTACCGAGTTAACGGCTGACAGTAATGTATGGAAGGAAAAAACATGCCGACCTCAATCAAATTCGGATAACGGCAGGGGGTTGATGATCTATTTAGTGTTATTTAATGCGTTCATCCCGCTCTATTTCATACATAAATATCCGGCGAAATTATAGATATCCGCCTCGCATTTCTATTCTAAACACTGGTTTATATAATTAATGTTAGGAGCATTGTAAACTATCTGTAACGGTAGTTCTATTTACTGTTTGTCAAATATATCTGTGTACTAACACAATGTTTACTAAACATTAGTTACTAGAGTTGTTATTATAAATTAATTTAAGCTATAAGTTTGTTTACTACTTGTGCGTTTTGCGTCTTGCTAAATCGAAGATTTGTAAATCGTTGTAGACGGAAGGTAATAACTAGGAGGCTAGACCATGGACCTGATATAGAAAGCGGACTCCTCGACAAAGCACGCATTGTGGAGAAGTTCCTTTCAATGGAGCCCTAACCACCGTTAGCTTAGACCCTGTCCCCGCTGGTCTCCTATTTTTATTTTTAAATCAATTACAAACATTATACGTGAATAAACTTTAAAACCTATTCATGGTAGTTACAATATCATCAAAGCAAGTTGTACAAAAGTGTCACAATGGGTACATCGAAATTTTGACTCCAAACTAGGCAATAAACCTGTGTCTTCGGAGTCACCTTTCCTCCGGTTTACAGTGACGTCACACAACTAATACAGTTCTTGGTCTATTACAAAACTATGTACAATAATTAAATTTAAAAAAAAATCTTAATGAGATGTTATCGAGAGCTTTGCGTGGAGTAACTTTGAAAGGCTGGGATATGGGAGCGTTGTGGAGAGAAAGATGTAGTGACGAGAATTGGGAAATGTAAGCCGAGATGATTAAGGCATGTAGAAATGATGAATGAAAGGAGATTGACAAAACGAGTAAGTACACGAGGCTAGTGGATGGATGAGCAGGCCGACCTCAGCGAATGACCGCACCGTGTCCAAACCAACCAGCTCATAGCGGAGAATTGTCATTCCAGAAGATTCTCGGGACGTTTGGTGGATCCTCATCGACTGACTCTAGTTGCTAAGAACAGGCTGACGGAGTTAGATCTGAAGTTGTAAGCAAAACTCAGTTTGACGTCCTGCATAGTGCCATACGATGTAACTGATCTGTGTTTGACAACCGGGGCCATCGGTTTCTCGTGCTCTACGTGACAAGGAGGGGTCTTGATATGAAATGAAGATCAGCCATTCACAGACCAACAAGGGTAAACGTAGCTTAACTTCAATTGGTTGGTCCATGCGGCTGTTCTTAATTGCAATCCCATCATCACTATCATAACTACTAGCCCATAACGGTCCCATTCCAGGGATAGGGCCTCTTCTTACAGACGGCATAAGCATTGATCACCACGCTAGCTCACTGGGTTCAGCGATTTAAGACTATTAAGTCCAGGTTTCCTCACGATGTTTTCCTTTAAAACTCCATAATTTCAGGGATTTATTCTGGTTAATACCAGCCAGTTACAAGCCATTCCACCAAGCCACACGCGACAGGAATTTATAAATATAATACACAACAACCATAGACTGCTTGGACAATACTCGAAATCGATGACGTCACTCACAATCCCGGTGTAGAGTGATGACATAAGTCTTGTTTGTAAACATGGCGTCCCACCGGCTCCTCTATTGTATTGGTTACGACTGGTAATAGTATAGTTCCTAACGTACTATTGAGTAACTTGAGTAAGAAGTTCTACGTACAGAAGAACGAAAATACATAAATACATACAATCACGCTTGTTTTCCATTGGGATAGGCAGAGCCTATTGATTTCCATTTGGTATGATTCTAACCCACCTCTTTCGGTTCCTCTATGAGTCTATGTTCATTAACATCTGTATGCATCTTCATCAGTTTAAGAATATAAGCTATGTATATTACGTTAGTTAGAATAATAACGAATCACATGACCAGGAATATCTTTTGAACAATTGCTTTAAGTTGTTTTATGTTATGCTCTTCACTAACAGCGGGCATCGGTTTGACGATAGCCTGGATTTGTAATCTCGAGGGTTTTGAGAACTAATACATAAAATAACCAGCCCATAATTACATAGCCTCACAGGAAACCGTCGAGAAACTACGCTTGCGTTGTGTTTCGCCGAGTGAGTGAGGGTACCGGAGGGCCAAACCCTTTAAAGGGCCGGCAGCGCACTTGCGACTCCTCTAGGGTTGCGGGTGTCCATGGGTGGCGGTAATCGCTTAACATAAGGCGAGCCGTCTGCTCAGTTGCCTCCTATCCAATAAAAAATAAAAAAATGTCCCATTGCAGGACAAGGGTCTGTTATAGATAAGGCACGAGCATTGATCACCACACTAGCTCACTGCAGGTAAGCAATTTCAGATCATTTGTACCCGGTTTCCAGTGTTCCTTCTCCGTGTCTGTGACAGTCAGTCACTCTGGTTACACGCCAGATTTGAGTGTCGTTGATTTTATAATAAGTTTTAACAAAATATGTAACAATACCAACTTCATATTCAAATCTGTACTTCTTTACATAAACTGTAATTACTTACTCATACTCGTACATATAAATGCTAATTTTGTTCTAACAAACAAGGGTATTATTTACCCACAAAAGGTGCGAATGAACAACTGCATGTAGCTGAGATAATGTGTGGTATGACGCGGATGGATAGAATTAGAAATGAGTATGTAAGAGGAAGTCTGAAAGTTACGCCGGTCACCGAGAAGCGGTGTGGAAATAGTTTGTCGTGGTGATGCGGAGGAATGACGAATATGTGCCGAGGAATGTTTTGACTATGAATATGGATGGCTACAGGAGTAGAGGAAGTTCAAGTATGACGTAAGCAGTTTTTTTGCAATTATTGACCCCCCCCCCCCCCCTCGTCAGCAAAACTAAGCAAAGCTCTTACCCCTCCCGTCCCATGCTTACGTAAACATTAGTCGATGTTTTTTTATTGTTCCGATTTCTTTATCGTGTCTCGGACCTAAGCGAGTAAACGTATTAATTTTGGGAATCCCTGAAAATTTGTTTCGTTTTCCAGCACAGACAAGTAGCGTTGCCAATTTTGCCAATTGCCATGTGTTCAAACCAAAATCTACAAAATTTTGTAGATAAATCGAAAAAGTGAAATAAAAAATATTGCTGACATAATCGCCATCCAGACCCTCCCATCCCCCATGTCATCAAAAATAAGCAAAGCAAAGACCCGCCGCCCCCTGTAGTGCTTAAGTAATACTTGAATGGCCCCCTAGGAAACGATGGATGGACTGTGTAAAAGATGATATGGCTAGAAAAGAAGTGACTACCGAGATGACGGCTAACAGAGATGTTTGGAAGAAAAAGACATGTTACGAAAGACCCGTATTAAATTTGGATAAGGGCAGGGGATAATGTTGATGATGAAACAAGGGTATCATTTACCCACGAATACAGAAGTGTTCTAACGAGGGGCTCGTTGCTAAGTAACAGCCGCGCAAATCGTACGATCCAAGTTAAGCTGAGCTTGCCGCGGACCGTCTGCGGATGGGTGACGATCATTTCATACCGTGCTTCGGAGAGCACGTTAAGCCATCGGTCCCGGTTGTCAAATTAAGATCTATGACAGCCGTTACGGGTAGTCAGAGGCCTGAAAGTCTGACGACCAGTCATACCACGAGATATCGTGTTACCCAGTTACTGGGTTGTGGAGGTCAGATAGGCAGTCGCTCCATGTAAAATACTGATATTAAGCTGCATCCGGTTTGACTGGAAGCCGACTCCAATGTTATTCGGAAAAGGCTAGGCAGATATACAGAAGTGTTCTAACAAAAGGGTGACTTACCTGATAAAAAGAGTGGAAGTTCCTCTCCCCTGGTTGTAAAGAGACCACTCTGCTCTTCTCCAGTAGGTAGTTGCTGATATGACCACCGACGGGATCTCCCTTGTAGTCGAAGTGGATGTCCATGTACTTGCCGAAACGCGACGAGTTGTCGTTGCGATTCGTCTTCGCATTTCCAAACGTTTCTAATATGGAGTTAGACTGAATTAGGACGTTTTTTACCCTGAAAAATGGGTGATGGTATTAAAGACAGAATTTCAAACGAGTAATAGTAAGGCAGGTTTTGTGAATAATTCATTGTAAATGTGAGCATCATGTAGGATAAGTACTTTTATATCATGATTCGTAACTGTCTGGTGGTTTTGAGTATTTTAGCTGGCCTACGCAAATGTCCTGCCGATCTGGTATCGTCTTGCGACGGGTCGTTGAGTTCCCTTAATTATGGTCGAGCTACACGATGACTGATGCATACGTGCCGTCAGTAAGGACAGGTCAACTTGAAACTGCTATGGCTCTTTCTTCAAAAGGCCACTCCAGACGCCCTACATGATTACGCTCACATAGCCTTATATTCTGATGTCTGGACTTTAAAAGAGACTGTGACCTCTGAGTTTGTTTCGGCTTTTCTTCTCAGAGGTAGTCAGACAGGAAAAGCCGGCGCCTTCTAGTTTTTAATTTGACATGTAAAAGAGTTCCAAAAAACCTATTTACAGAATAAATGATTTGAATTTGAATTTTGAATTTGAATTTGCAGGGAAATTTAAAAAGTCGGATCGGTATAATATACACGGATAGTTATCGCGATGCTCGCTCGGTTAGGAGTTTTTTAAAAAGTCGGATCGGTATAATATACACGGATAGTTATCGCGATGCTCGCTCGGTTAGGAGTTTTTTTTTCTACTTATTAATACATCCGTTTTATGGCACCGTCATAGTCTTCCAGTCAGTCCATAAAGTGTCTGACACGACACAACTAACTTTGGAGTCTTGAAAGAAATAAGTATCCTTCAACTTTGCAGTTAAGTCAATGTGATTACCATTACAAACACTGACACATTATTCAAATATATGAAAGCAAGCTTTTGTTGCCTTAGAGTACCAATCTAAGGGTACCCAAGGGTACCTATCTGATCTAAATCTAAGGGGAGCAGGTTCGATCCTGCTCACAAAAAAATATAACTTTACATTTCACCTCACATGCGTTAACGCAATGTTATAGTTTAAATATAGGGTTTATAGCTCAATAAATAAAAACGCAACTGAGTAATACAGAATCGGACAGTAGCCCCAACATAAAATTAGCATTAATTTTAAGTGGAGCTAGGTTTAATAGTTTTATATAAGTTACTATTTTTTAGCAACTACTATAACCCATCATTTTCTCAAGAACTGGCTTATAGTACAAACTGTACTCTTGCTTAAAGTGGCAAAACAGTACGCCTTTGCCATATGAGAAGCTTTTATTCGGAGCTTGGTTTCACAGATTTGAGTAAATTACAAAACAAACAATTTAGCGGTGCGTGCATCGGTCTTTTTGTCGATTTTAAGCGTCAGATTTGAACACAAGACGTCGACAAAGCGATAAAATTAACAACGTTTAAATTTTTATCGAGTCGACAAATTAATTGACTACTCGCCATGCTCGGAAATATAGGCGTGACCTCTGACGCTGTTATTGGTGGTATGACGAGGTTTTATGTAAGGTGTCGTTGGCAGCTTACCTATCAATATAATCCCTGTGCACTTGTGTTGTGTTTGCGGCTATGTACTTCATTATGAACTTGGACGCCTCCGTCTTGCCTGACCCTGACTCCCCTGATATTAACACACATGTGTCTTTGCCCTGAAACAAAATAAAACAATTAGAGAACAAATATTAAGGATTAATCTGAATCCTTGAAAAGCATTAACAAATGCATAGCGAACAAATACTCCGTCGTGAGCTGGATTCGAACTTGCACCTCGCGGACAAATACTCCTGGAGGCGCAGGTTCGAATCCTGCTCACGACCATATCTGTCATACCGCAAAAAATTATAACAAGACAACACCTTAATGATGAAAATAGCCCAAAACAACAGCCCATATTTAGAAGAAAAAGTAAACAAAATATTTTACCAATAAATATATGTATGTAGTTCAAATTGAAAAAGAAACCATTTTCGATTGGACTAATAATTTTGTGTCCCTCCAAATTCGTCCACCCATCACCGCATATGATTTTAGGTCAATGGTGACGTCAAAAATATGGATGTGGGTAGCGTCGTTATGAGAGCTTGTAATAAACAGTTTTCGTAACCAATATGTTTGTCATTCGTGTCAGAATTCTTGATAGAGGCATGTCCAATAAAAACATTGTAAGCTCATTGTTTGTGAAAGTAATATCTCCGATTTTCCATTAATACACATTACAATCAAAGAATTTTTAACCAGATTAATCACGTGTATCTGTTTACAGATAAATCTTTGAAAAGCATCAACGCATGCTCAGCATATTTGTTTATTAACCTTTCGGCTCAGTAACGTACAGATCTGTACGTTGTAACAATAAAAATCTATTGTGTCTGCTAATGACTGACGCAACAGCTTATCTTACACTGAGGCATAAGTTTTTGATTTACATAATTAATAAAAAAAAAAAGTATTTCCTAGGTAAGTACACTTCGTTGTCGCATCGTCATCTTGCGACCACGAACGCTGCAATAAAATACGCAATTAATCCGGTTTAAAGATGTTTCGTTGTTTTCAAATCCGTAGCCAAAATAATTACTATCAAGAATAGCGGTCGTGGGAAAACAATTTCCCTTTACATAAACGTGAACAATTCCTGAACAGGGAACTCGTATTATTACAACAAGAAATAATACAATTGTCCTAACGCTATAAAACGAACGTAAATATTTCTGGATTGGATACTTCACTCAGTCATGTCGTAAAACTCCTAAAGATATTGCTGAGCAAAATTAATCACACAGTTTCCAGCTATTAGGGCAGTTGTAGTCAACATTGCACGGCAGACAAGCTAACATTGTTAAGTATATAATAGACTCCGATAAGAGGTAATTTTTTTTATGACTTTCCCAGCCAAGTTCGTGTACATCTCGGAAGAAGAAAAAAGAAATACTGCATTAATCACAAAGAAAAAGTAGCCAAAAGCAAAAAAGCTGAAGTAGAGAACAAACGTAAGGTCATGGTGAATAAAAAGTTAAAAAAGTACAAATAAAAACTGAACAACAATCGCTCATGCAGCAGCACGGGTGTAACAAAACTATCGAATAAGCAACAACAGACTACGTAAGCTTAACACTGGGTGGTCAGAATAGTAAACACCTTTTTATGAGCTATAACAAAAGTTTACAACTGTGCCTTAAGGTACGAGGAAATAATGAAAATTCACTCTCCGAAAGTGCTCTACAGGGTTACGTCTAACAAAATACATCAAATATGAGAAATCTCGTTAATAACTTTACAGCTTTGAAGTTAAACTGGCGAATAATCGCCTTCGACATCTAGAATTGCAGCCACTTCAAAAGAAATAAAGACAGGATTAGGAATTACCCTGCAGATGCACCTCGCTTAGTCATGCATTGAACTGAAATTACTCAACATTGGAAATATGTCAGTTCATACTTTTAAATGAAATAATGTCTAAAAAATAAATATAGATTCGGGATATTATGAAGTCAACATGCTTTAAAATTGAGGCAACTGTAATGAAGGTAAGTTTATTTTAAAATTACGCGTTGTTTTTAGGCGTCTATTTAATAACTGCCTTGTTGGTCTAGTGGTCCCAAGCGCGACTGCTGAACAGGAGGTCTCGGGTTCGATCCCCGGGTCGGGCAAAGTGTTATTGAGTTTTTCTGTTAGGAAATTCTCAGTAGCAGCCCGGAGTTTGGAACTGTGCCCGGTTGATGGCAATAGGCTCACCACCTATTACATGGGACTTAATAACAGCATTGGTGAAATGTGGGTGTACAATTGTGTACACCTCTGCCTACCCCTTCGGGGAATACAGGCGTGATGCTATGTATGTATGTCTATTTAATATTGGAATTGGATTGGAATTGATATTAGTTTCAAGAGTAACCCCACAGTTCTTACTTTTGAATGCCAAATTGACTTCAAAACAATTGAAATAGGATTCAACTATGCAAATATGCTGCCAAATTGACTTCAAAACAATTGAAATAGGATTCAACTATGCAAATATGCTGCCAAATTGACTTCAAAACAATTGAAATAGGATTCAACTATGCAAATATGCTGCCAAATTGACTTCAAAACAATTGAAATAGGATTCAACTATGCAAATATGCTGCCAAAATGTATACAACTCCTACTAAATTTATTTCAAAATCAAAATCAATCAAAATCAAAATTTCTTTATTCAAATTAGGCAAAAAATTAGCGCTTTTTGAACGTCAAACATTAAGACAGCCCCCAAAAAAGCCCACCCTTCACCGCTTCCTAGTGTTTTAGCTGGAAAGAAGAAGCGGCGCAACAAACTTCCCAGCAACACGTCTGTCTGTATCAAAATTATTTACAGATTCTATACAAATCTAAAATTGAATTTATATACAATAATTGTATCTATAAATAATCTAATAATTGTATAAAATATCTTGGGCACAGTTAGCTAGCACGAGCCTATGTAATATGCATGCCAATGCATAAAAATATTAAATGAATCGAGAAACAATGTAAAATTACCGAAAGCGTCCAATCTAAAACTATTTAGTATGAAGGTCGTACCCACTTACACATGCCAAGAGATAGAAACTGCACATTAACTAGGACCAGCTTGGCTAATTCAATAAATGCATTTTAATAAATTAGGAACTACGATCAGCAAGACGACCAGTCACCACAAGCAGCACCCGTTCACGAGCATAACGCAAAGATCAGCCATCGCCTCCCTCGCCATTTTAGAGGGAAGGTGGCGACCCGATCCATGACGCTACCGCAAGCAATGACGTCAAGGGGAGCATGACGAACTCGCTGCCTCTCAGAAGAATAAAAATAAAACTATTACTAAATAGCCGAGGTCACCAGTTAACGGCAATGTGTTTTTAACACATTATTGTCATTACAGATATTACAATAAAATTATTATCATCGATTATGTCATGAAGTTAAACAACTCAAAAATAATGTTGTCAATGTAAAACCAAAATAAAATTGGAAAATTAAAAAATTATAGGATATTTCAACATGTCGTACTGTTTTTAGGCGTTGTAAATCAACACACATTGGAAATAGACAGAAATTTAAATAAATTCCAAGAACCCTTCAGTTCGTACTTCATTGCTACACTGGTATCGCATTAGTTTAAACAGGAGAAACCTCGTGGACGTCTCATGAAGATGACTGAGAACTAACCAGTAAGTTGAAGAACTTGAAGCAAGAAACTTAAGGATACTGGGTAAAAACTACTACCAGGCCTTCAAGAGTGACCCTTCTGTTTTTTTTGTTCAATAGGTCATCATCATCTTTTATTTTTATTCGAAATGGATCGACCTTTGGCCACCAACTGGCCTGATGTTAAGTGACGGTGTGGCCGAGGATGGAGCACCTAATCTATTCACTCTAAGTAAACAGATTTGGGGAGAACGACAGTTGGGGAGTTGATGCAATTGCCCAGACCCGTCTCCCGCAACGGTTGCACCGGACTACATCTCGAAACACGACTAGATCGTTTCATGGCATGGCTTTGACCGGTGGGTGGTAACCAGCCGCAGCAGAAGCCAGAGTTGTGTTGCCTGTTTTGCAGCACCCAGGGGCCACGTGTAGGGATTCCATTCTAAGGGTGAACTCCTACGGACGCGGGCAACTAAAGCCCCCACAAATCTTTAAGAGAAAAACATAATGTGCCAACACCAAAAACTTTGCACATGAGCAGTAAGAAGAATAATAGATACTCCATCTTACCTGTTGCCTTAATACCCTCTGACAGGCGTCTGCTACAGCATACACGTGTGGAGGAACTTCAAACATCTCCCGCCCCCTGTACTGTGCCATATGCTGCATGTTGTAGATGTCCAGGGTCTTGTACGGGTTGACTGACACCAGTACCTCTCCGATATAAGTGTAGATTTTGTTGTGTTGAAACCTGGAGACAAGAGAGTACATGTTTAATTGGATGTAAGAATAATAAGGGCGTTGCAATCTCTTGTCACAAAACGATTGGATGAGGTTAAGCAGTGCTCGGCGCGCTCTGTTTGGATATGTGAACGTTGGAAGCATTTTTATCCGAGCCTCTCTGTGTATCAGAGCGCAATTTCAACTGCCGGTCCCGGCTTTTGTAAATGGAAAACAGACGACAGGTCAATTCAGAGACCTCCTGGTTACATATGCCACAACCATGAATTAACACATGTTCGTTTAGTTAAGTACCTTCTAACTCTGAGAGAATGAGAGAGCATAGATTTAAAGATCGTCATCCTATTAAACAGCCAGGCATTAGAAGCATTTATGTCCTCTGAACTTAACCTTGACTTGTCGGCGGTGTGTGTGGGCAGCGAGAAGTCATTATCATAGACGTTTATGGCAGGAAAATACTTAAACAGATAATCAAAGACAAGCGTGGCAATAAATGAGATTTTAATTTACTTCTAATAAACGAGGTATTTGATGATTCGACTGAGGAAAATCTGAATTACAGTAAATTAAGAACTGTAGGGAGCAGTATGGACCTGATATGAGACAAATTACCCGAAAATCTCCGTACATGCCTAATCACTAAAATTCCATCGTTTAGGTCTTAGGCCTCTTCTACTCTCCTTCTAGAATATTTATGTTCAATCCGTCGTATAAGAGAGCAATGAAGGCAGAGATTAAAGGACGATTGTGGATGCTCCATTTACGAAAGACAGATCTTAACTTGAAGAAGACATTTTTTGGTATAACTAAAGATGGCTGATAAATCATAGAACTGACCTAAAGTGGTTTTGCCAAAACAGTTCAACACGTGGCACGTGGATTTAATTCTAAAATCCCAAACCTGTTAGTGACAAGTTGCATGCAGAGACAGTGTAGTTGGTGCAGCGGTCGAGAGAACGGCTGATGCACCCGGTATTACCCACGATACTAGAAAAATCCCTAGACAACGTAAAAGACACCAAACGCTTTTGTTATTTCACTTCGTTATCATCAGATGAACACGAACAATTATCATAATTATAATAACAACTAAAACAAATACTGACATCATTCCTAAAAACTCCCATTACCATAAAACAACTTGAAAAATACTTAAAAATCAATTAATAGTGACGACAAATGAAGTAGAAAATCTCTCAATAGCCTGTTAGTCGCGGACCATTAACTCGATTAAGATTTTAACACGCCTCGTTAGGCAATTTGTTGTACGATTAACATCTCTTACCGGGGCCACTTCTGGTGTAAATTATGAAATATGGGAATTAGCTGAAATTGTTTATAATATGAATTGTGTCTTTATTTCACTTGACACTTGGTGCTTACAAGATCTCGCCTGTTTCCAGATGGGCTATGCAAAATTGTTCTTATTTATTTATTTATACTTTATGCATATTGGTACAAAGGCGGTCTTAATGCCATAGACATTTTTTGCCAGACAACCTTAGGATGATGCAGAGACAAAGCATGGTAGATGCACTAACGTGAAAAGAGTAATTTACCAGATTTTTAATACATACACACGATATAATTTATGACTATATTAAGATATATATAGGTATAATATAAGTATTAAATACGTAATCATATATATATAAATATTTAATATTAAAATTAATCGAAGACGAGATGAATCTGCCAACATCATAAAGATGCTTCCGTACCCTCATTTTAAAAGAATGCCGACAGTTAGCCATCCTGATTTCGACAGGGAGAGCATTCCACAATAGGATAGACTGCACAAAGAAAGTAGAGTGAACAAAATCACAGCGATGAGAGGGACAATGAAGAAGACGATTGTTTGTTGAACGAAGATATTTGGAATGATTGGTGCATACATATTGAAAAGGAGAAGTTAGGTAAGAAGGAGAATTTGGAGAAAAAAGTAATGAAATCAGGGTTGCTCGCATGTGTCTACGTTGGCGAATAGGCAACCGTTGTAGCTGCAAACGATATTCAGACACATGATCATATTTCCGGAGATTGAAAACAATCAAAGGTCTTTTCATAAACTTCTAGAATACATCCACAATGGCCACAATTCACCAGGACATCGCACTTAGTAACCGCTTTGGAATCTCCTAGACCAATTAGGCAGTTGGGCAATAGATTTTAAAGTTATCAATTGTTGTGGAAAAAGAATACGGTCGTGAGCAGGATTAGAACCTGCGCCTCCCGGATAAATACTTCAGCGTTCACGTAGTTGTTCCGGTTGTGATAGCTTGCATTGATTCGTTCGATATACTGGACTCCCATACTTTCGCGTCTATTGGTTATCATTTGTGTTTGGTTCATACACCCAGCGTGGACAGTTTAATGAGTTGGTCCTTTCATTGGAGACAGAACAGGTTTCCGCGACTTGTTTTCAATCTACTAATAGATTGGCCAGTCACTGTATCATCCAAATAAGCTATAAACATTGTGCTCATGGTCAAGCCACCGTTTGAAATCTAGTAGGAAACTAACCCATAAGGGGTTAGTTTCCTACTAGATTTCAAACGGCACAAATCAAATATCAAAAATGATTATTTAACTTCTACAACTGATTCTAAGCAAAAGAGGTCCTGCCTGGGTTTGATTCCCAAGTCGGGGAAGCGTTATTGTGATTTTCTGTTAGGAAATTCTCGGTAGCAGCCCAGAGTCGGCAATAGGTTCACCAAATCACCACTCATTCCATAGGTCATATTAACAGGATTTTTATAGCGACTGAATGAAGCAATAACATCACCAAAAGACGTATTAAAATGTGGTCAGAGCGTCTGGAGTATTTATCCGGGAGGCACATGTTGGAATCCTGCCGGCGACCGTAGTCTTTCCCCACAAAAAAATAATTATAACTTTAAGGTTCGCTAAGCATGCGTTAATGCTTTTCAAAGATTTATCAGGATTGATTAAATTTGGGTGTATTGTTATTTAAATCAAAAGTAGCATCAGTACTTAACAAATATAATATTACACGTTCATCAATGAGTTACTTACTATGTACACGTAGCTTTATAGCTTAAAGCTCAAATTGATTTTAATACTCGATGAATATCAGTCCCATAATTTGACCTTTACACCATAGTACAGTTCCAACCAAAAACCCTTTCTGTTTAGCTCCATTTTTCATGTGTGGTAAATCCATAATGAACGCTGTACCGGATTCCGCCGACTCATCAGTACACAGTTCTCCAGTAACCTTTACCAACAGAGAAGCAATTTTATCTAATGTAGAATGATACACCATAAAATCATTCTCGACATCACAGCTTTCAGCTATTTGAATACAAAAGGCATGGCGTGCCGAAATTCATAACCTCGGGGTTATTAGGGCGTCGACCTGATGCACGGGACAATGGCGGAGTCGGCCAGATGGGAAGCATAATAACCGAACATGATGGCTCAAACGTAACTTTATGTAGTAATTGTATATGATATAACTATATTACATCTGGTGAATAGATTTACTTTTTTCTATGTCAATTGTCTTTGCAAGAGATTTGATTATAGGGCTGCCACACCATGAGTTGGACACAGCTAGCGCATCCTCCGAAGTGGTCGCGTAATCTGTTCGTGTGTTACTCGCAGACGACTCTCTGTCTGGGTTCAAAAAGAAGGTCAATATCCAGACACTACAGTTCTACAACAGTTCACATAATCAAACGATGGATTCGATATGATTTCAACTATGAGAAAATTATAATATAATGAACTACCACTTTGAATTTTCCCGATTTATCACGCTTTTGTGAATCGCGTCATTTCCCTGATGTCGAATATATGAACAGATGAGCGAAACTGTTTATCACGACATGATCAAGTTAGGACAAATCTGCTACCCCTGGCTAGCAGTATTGTCCTACCACATTCAAATAAAAACCTACTTATTTATTTAGTTTTCTTTTTCAAATCTCCGTTCCTGTAATTTTTAAAAGTTGACAGCCCTAAATTGGACCAATGAGTGAGCCGATTCGCATAACAACCTCTGGCTATATTAAGGTGGTATGAAATAAGCCTATGAATAGCTAATTCGGCAATTTTATGTTATCTTAAGAAATGAAAGGTAGCTAAAGTATTTTATACAAATTTTCCCCCCAAATACTTTTACACAACATTATTCAGAAGAGTCAATTAAAACATATTACAAAAAATACACACATGTGGACCTAATTAAGCCGTACAATTAATTAAGTGTGGAAGACATGGCAAACATAAAATCTTAAACTTCCATATACAATAAACAAACAATATAAATACTTCACAAAAACTGAAATAATAAGATCATGGATGAGTCACTAAACGATATTGATCGGTAAGATAAGTCCATGAATATTTATATCATGGGTAAGGAGCCTTATAAATTCACCAGCAAGACCATTTGCACAGCCATTATCAATAAATAAAGATTTAGCCTTCAGCTGTCTTTCAAATAAAAATCTCTGTGAACATGAAAAGAAATTGCCTCTATATGCTTGTGTGAAAGATTATGTTTTACTTATTGTCTATACATATATATAAAGAGGTTATTATAATAATATTTTGTGAGGTTTAGTTATCTTACATCAGCAACTAATCTTAAATAGACCAGTATAGTGCATAGAGCATATTTTGCAAACTCAACCCAGTTTGGTGTAAACTTAAGTGCTGACGTTCCACCTTGCACCTTCCGTCTTAAATCTGTATATATTTGAAACACCAATAAATCTTATAAAAAGCACAAACCCTTCTTCAAAGTACGATAATCATGTACCATACAATTTAACCTATTTTATATACATTCTAAACAATTTATATAATACAGAATTCCGCTAACTTACGAAAGCAGAGCACACAACCAAAACAAATCTAAGCATGCAAAGCTTGAAGGCGCGCGCGCCGGTGACGTCATCTTGCGCGCACGCCGCCCGAGCGCCTCGCAGGCCGGTTTTTAGTTCAAGAGCAGAGACCGAGGTCAGCTGTGCCATGATCTTAGCATATACACTACATTCCCGCAAACCAATGATACAATTAATCCCGGATTCATTGGTACCACTTAGTTTATGATGTGTTCATCCAAGTAATGGTGCACTTGCTAATTTATGTTGTTGCTGATTGAATTCGAATAACCCCGTCAAGAACTGCCACAGTTTTATATTATCGTTTCGTATATTCTACGTGTGGTTTGTTTTATTGTGCACTCATCACAGTTCGAGAAAATTAGGATGCTGAAATTTATTTCTTAACGCATGTGGTAAGAAACTTCACTCCGAAACCGAACCGTCGTCGAAGGCCAGTCAACCTTCCTTACTCTAATATTTAAAATTATTATACAAGGTTTTTCAAGAATTTACTAAGAAAGGAGAGCAGATTTCAGAAGGCTATTAGGGGGATAACAGTTTAGTTAAGCTAACAGCTGTCGCACAAAGCAAAACCAAAAACGGAAGGCGTGGGACCTTGGTTCCAATTCATTACCCAATCATAGCAGTTTGGACGTGACACTACACCTGCAGATACCTTGAACCTCCCCAAAAGGACGACTGAACACTCACTACATTTAGAGCCAGCATTGTATGCTAATGTTAGTGGGAACGTAGACTAAAAGGGCTTGGATTCTTGACAAAGATAATCTATACGTGTCAAAGCAAATAAATTACTGTCCGTGATGATTTTTATTAGCTATTAGTTGAGTCATCGGCTGGCCTGTCATGCATCACTGGGTGAAATAATACTATGACTAAGTACCGTGATCTTGGGTGTAAACACTGTAATTGCTCCGTAATTGTGGTAGTAAATAATATTTAATTGCAACCTTAAGGTATTCAAAATGGTTCTCATGGTTTGTTGTTAATTTTTCAGCCATTAGCAGTAATAAATCTTGAGACTGCAAAACATAATGACGAAGAGCAGCTTATTAAATTATTAACTGCAGTAGAAAATATTGACCAACAAGACTCACTCCAACTCATACATCCTTAGAACCAACGCAAACTTGTCTGTCTTTAATATACGAGTACATATGAAATTATGGCCTCAGTATTTGGAAGTTTTGATTTAACGTCAATTTCGGTATATTTTTATATTCATTTCTAAGGCGTTTGATGTTAAGGACTTACAACAAGGCGTTGCTTGTTGCCACCCCTGTAAGAGGAATCGCTGCGCCGGCAATAGAGCGGACAAAAACGGTTCGCCTTACTGCCCATTCAACGCATGCTTATGGAGTACCGAGGACATTGTTCACCGTTAGGAACACAACACTGCAAAAGATCAGTATTATTTGACTACCATTTTCTGCAAGGTAGAGATACTTCCTCATTCGGGCGGCTCCAGTTCTTCCAAGCACTACTTCTCTGTACTACAAATTGATATAATAATCTTATAATAAATCAGGAAATAATACTTAAATTATTGGAAACCAATTCAGTTGAGGTTGAATGACTTTATTTAAAGGAGTGATGCAGTAGTATTTGTCATACTATGTACAAGGCAAGATTTCCCATACATGACTCATGAATTATAGGTGTAAATACACTGGATTTATGGTGGAATAGCATAAAATGCCGATTAAAGCCAAACATACAAAAGAGCAATATTTTGTTGATGTAAAGCTACGAGACCGTAACGTGTCCCATTCGGCTTAAATTAGAATTTCTAAAATGAGATATCTGGAAGTATTAAAATAGTTTATCTCAAGATATACAAACAAACATCTGGTCAAAGTGAGCCATTTGTGATCAACGTTAACTGTGAAATAGGGAGCTTTAATTTTAATTATTTAGACTGAGTTTAGAGATTTTTTAAACAAGAACTATCGTTGGTTAAAGCCATCGTAGATAACACCTGGAACTTGTACCTTTTGCATTGAGTATTGCTAACACGTTAAAGACGTGATAATGTCACCAATAGGCGCTTTTAATTATCATTTGAGCATCAAGTCAAGTGGTTTTTAACCTTGGGCCTTCAGGTTCTAGATGTTTTGCTATACAGTGAAACTTATTGGTAAACACTCGAAAATAACGTTAAGCACGTTCTAATTAGTCACTCCATAGTTTAGGAGGTAATAAGATGGGAATTTGGAGACCATTTTTGTTCTCATTCATAAATACATACATACCTAAACTCACGCCTTTCTTAGGCAGAAACTACAGAGCGCCACCTGCTACGATCCTTACATATGGCTTTTGCTTCATCCACGTTCATACATCTGGTCATTGTTCGCATTCTTATAACGCATTTGAATTAAAATACTTTTGGTTTGAAATTGGGAACTTGTTAGTTAGTCTGCACTATCGTACCAAATGGAAATCTACTATTGTTTGTTCCACATATTACTTTTTACATATATATAATAATAGCTGGTGCTCGCGACTTCGTCTGCGCAACTAAAGGTAGCCTATGTCCTTCCCTAAGATACAATCTATCTCCTTGCCAAATTTCATTTGTAGTATGGATTCCCTTCAAGATAATCCTGATTGACTATTATACTTAGTCTACTATTATTATACTAGTCGTTACTATATATTTAGTCGTTCCGTTTAGTACCTAGTTTAGGATTTCTGGTCTTCTTTACGTTGGTTATAATAAACTTATAATGTTCACAAGATATCCACGCATTACAAATACAACTGGAGAAAACCTAAGGACTACAAAAACATGCATATTTACTCACAAGCTTACGTAAGTCATATTCGTTTCAGCATTAACGGCAATGACTCAGGTAGTAAAACTATGTATCAGTTCTGTTATCGCGAATTATCGCTGTTTATCAACCGCTGAATTATCAGACGACAAATAAAACGCTTCAGCCGAAGCCGATATTGTCTTTGATATTTGTTAAGTATCATTGTTATATTATGATAATTGAACTAAAGAACTAAAAAACATAAATGGTGCAACCGACTGACACGCACGTGTTCAATAAAATATTACACGAAACTGGTCAGCTTTCGAGGTAATAAAAGCCATATCGAAACACGGCCAGATATGTATTAAGAGATTAACTCGAAAAGAGAGATAAAAATAATGTCGTCGACATTTAGTAACGAAGTATAAGCCACCTTGACTCCATTTTTGACGAACTTAAGACAAAAATTGTATTAACTTATTCCCTGTATTTGTATTGCTGTGATCTAATTCAAGAATAACTACCTTATATCCGATGGATGTTGTAAATCCTAAGGCGGAAGTAAGCATGACAACGTTAAGATGGACAGGATGTGCAATATCATCCGCTAGTTTTAATAACATCCTAAATTTGTTCGACAAGACAAAAACAGAAACAATAATATTCTCGATCTTGGATTTGTTTAGGTATTCGTAGTGTTTTGTATTGTAATAAAATCGAAGCCGAAGCTAATCCTCTGCTCAAGACTCTGTTTGTATTATTAATCAAATCAAATCAAAATAATTTATTTCAAATAAACCATTTACAGGCACTTTTGAATTGTCAAAAAAAACTAATTGCCACGTACCACAGTGTAGATTCCTGTGGAGAAGAACGGGTAAGAAACTCCACGGTTACTCTTTTTCAACGTATAGGTTTTTACAATTGTATTAGTTACACTGTTTTTGTTGCAAAATAGTATGTGTAAAAGAGTTGCGCCCGTTAACGAACATGACCCATGCGTCAGCATCACCCAACTCAACCATATTGTAGGGAATCGAATGACCCAACACACACGCCACCATCAGCGGGATCTAACTTTAAATTTACTTTAGCTAATCCTCGTTTTTATGTGACTGTACTTTTCTATTTTGAGATACTTTCAAACCTTCAAGGGAAGAGTGTCTTAAGAATAAGCACTAACTACAATAACTACAAAATTTGACAATTAAGCTATTTACTCTTTGTTTAAGCTATTTATTTGTTCTGCGAAAGCTGGCGTACAGTTTCGGGGGCAAATTTTTTCTTCGGCGTGAAGTCTGCAGGACTGAACATCGAAGTCGCACCTGTATCTGATTCATCCATAACTACCAACAGCAAATAGAGTACGGCGACGACCAGTCTTGCTAGACGTTTGTTGGGCAACGCAGTACGGGACACGCATGTAAACGTGTACTTAATACCAAAGGGAGAAAGCGTGTCATCGGCCATCGCGGACTGCGGGTCCTTCGACCACACTGGTTCTCGTGTTACTGGTGTACCATATGGTCAGTAGAGGTTCATGGTACGGTCATGTTAAAAAGCAAGATGTTAGTAGAATAACGGATGAATATAAGGATTATTTAAGATATTGACCGGCTCATATTTTATTAGGTCTTATTTTGTCTGCTCATCTAAGCAGCATCGCTTTAGGGTGCCAGTTAGAAATTGGCATGTAAAAAGGTTGAGGACGTGCAACATTTGCTTATGGATTGTGTCCGGAATAAAGATGAACGGGAGTCACTTATGAAAGAGCTGAAACTAAATAGAGTAGATGTAGGTTAGATCCAGTCGATTTTATCTGTACCTTATTCAGAGGCTGCTAAAAAGTTAAGTCGGTTAATAACAGTTCTCATATGTGACTCCCTTCATATAGTTAAAAGTAGATAATTTGTTTGTAGAAATCCTTAAGAAAATTATCTTGTTATAAGTTCCGATGGGGTTGTCATGTCTCTGCAGACAAAAACCCCTAAATAAAAAGAAATGGCATTTTTATTTTGAAAGAGTTCTGGTTTGAGGTTTGACAGCGCGGTTGGCGCAGCGGTCGAGAGACCGACTGCTGCGCTGCGTGTCACAGGTTCGATTCCTGCACGGAGCAAATATTTGTACGATCTATAGATAATTGCTCCGGGTCTGGGTGTGTGTGTGCTTGTGAGATTATATGTCTGTAAACGCTCCCACGACACAGGAAGAAATTCCTACTGTGGGGCAACGTTTTTATTAAAAAAGAAAAAGAAAAGAAAGAAGGTGATATTGTGTCATTTGCTGTTTTTTAGGTTTGGTACTCATCAAACGATTTCTATGCTGAAATAGTTGTTTGCGGGACCATTCGGTAGAGCAAGTTCATATCTGGGTGAAGTTTGGGAGTCAGACTTCTGAAGGCCTGTGAAAATGGTCTCATCAAATCAAATCTTGAGAAATTAGAACACCACGGAAGACCTTCACACACTTAAAATTCTGACAGGTAAAACTGATAAAAATAGCAACAATATTTATTTACCTTTATTTTTATACACATGAAGAAAAATCTCGATAGCATAACATAATACTTATAAATAAACACTACGTCAGTAGGTCGTATTAGTCATATAGCAGAGATTATAATAACAGTTTCGGAAGCCAATAAAGTTTGTTAATTATGTAGTCTTCAAAATATGTTTGGAAGCATGTTACGATATGTAGAATTACGTCATCAAAAATGTGATTCATAAACGTATTTGCATACATGGCTATTTAAAGCTAATTTTACTTGTGTCTTGTTTGGGGAATAAGTTGTTTTTTGGGCTTATTATTTTGCTGTTAATAGGGGGACAGTTCTTTCAAACTTAATATGTGCGTAATAGGTGTGTTCCATTGAAAACATCGTCGACAGCTACCAATTTCAATCTAGACTAGTCTTACGAGGGGCGTTCAATGTATTCTCGGTATGGGGGTGATTTAATAATGATGTGGGTAATTTGACTAATTAATTAAGTAATGACATTATCTGAGGGTATAAATATGAAATTTCATATAGTTCTGATCATTAGTTTGCTAGTTACCCTTAGTCAACGACAACTGGAATGGCTAACGTGACAATGTCGAAGAAAATCGAGCACCGCGCTGTGATTAAATTCCTTACCAAACAAGGAAAAAGTCAAAAAACTATTCACGAAGAGATGGTGGCTGTTTACCAAGATTCTGCACCTTCGTTATTGACAGTACAAAAGTGGTCAAGTGAATTTAAAAAGGGCAGAGAGAGTATTGAAGATGACACTCGCTCGGGCGGCCCGGTAACTGCCTCTACGGAAGAAAACGTGAAAAAAGTTGAGTAGTTAATACTGGAGGATGCCCGAATGAAGGTCAAAATTATAGCAGAGATGACCCACCTCTCCGTTGGTACCGTACACACTATTCTGCATGACCTCCTTAACCTCTCGAAAGTCAGTGCAAGATGGGTGCCGCGAATGCTCACGGCGCCTCAAAAACAAGTACGAATCGAGTGCTGTAGAGAGTTTTTAAAGCTCTGTAGTGAAGACCCATCAAGTATTTTCGATCGAATTGTTACTGGAGATGAAACGTGGGTTCACCATTATGACCCTGAAAGTAAGCAGGAGTCCATGCAGTGGCACATGAAGGGTAGTGCCCCCCCTAAGAAATTCAAAGTCGTTCCGTCTGCCGGAAAAGTCATGGCCACGATGTTTTGGGACTCAAAGGGAATTTTGTTGATTGAGTACACAAAAAAAGGTGAAACCATAAACGCAGCATCCTACGCATCCACTTTGAGAAATTTACGGGAGGCAATTAAAGAAAAAAGACGGGGTAAACTGACCGCCGGTGTGTTGCTTCTTCACGACAACGCCCCAGTCCACACGGCGCGTGTTGCCAAGGCTGCTGTGCGAGATTGTGGTTTCGAAGAAATAAACCACCCACCCTATAGTCCAGACTTACCCCCTAGCGATTATTATTTGTTCCCTAATTTGAAAAAAGATCTTCGGGGAAAACGATTTTCCAACGATGAAGAGCTTAAGGCGGCCATAAATGCGCATTTTACAGAGTTTTTTTTTACAGGGTATTGAAAAATTAATTTCGAGATGTAACAAATGCATTGAGGTTATGGGGGATTATATTGGAAAATAAAAATAATTTTATTTGAATTAAGTTTTTTTTTCATACCGATACCGAGAATACATTGAACGCCCCTCGTAATTAATGAGAACCAGGTAATAGGCATGATGACAGATTTTGAAATCATCTTTTATAATGTTGGTACAAGTCTGCTATATCCGAAAAACACATTATTTCAGCAATAAACCAAGGTTCAACGCAAATTATTGCATTTTAATCTATCTAATCTGATTTAATCGCGAAAACGCTGCTGGGTGGCCTCATCATATTTGACATAAGTTGAAGTCATATTACAGTACAGCGATAATTGACATTTGACTGAGGCGTGACGTCATTAGCTGTGATTGACGTTTCAGTTAATTTATACTTTGCAGCATTTTATACTTTTATTTTATTGAAAATCTTATTAATCTTAATGTTTTTAATAAAATTGGGTAATTTTTAAGAATCCTTCATATCTATATTTACCTCTAAAACCATTTATTCTTTGGTTCTTTCATACTGTCATCATGCCCATTCTGGGCGTATATTATTCGTAAGTATATACAGAGTATAAAACAGGAAAGAAATTGTGCAGAACATCGATAAAAGAGGCAAACGAAGCTTCAACAACACGCTAACATTTCCTTTCACATCAATATGACATTGAAAACGCTAAAGAACATTTATCTGATCAATCTAAACGTATCAGACATCAATCGATAAACCAGCGAACGAACTGGACGATTTAACAAGTATGCAATGGTTACTACAAATACAGATCAATTTTTGAAAAGCCTAAACGCATACTTAGCCAACCTTAAAGTTATATTTTTTTGTGAAAAAAGAATACGGTCGCGAGCAGGATTCGAACTTGCGCCTCCCGGATAAATAGCACATCAACATTTTGGTTTCCCAAATTAGGCACTACTGTAATTCAACGAAATGAACAACTAACTTTCCGGTTCACAATTTAATTGGAAATCTGACAACAGGCCGCGGTGAACTCATTTAAACAGGGGTTTCCTAATAAGGCACCATAGATTGCCGACATTCCTTTTACGACCATTCAACAAGTCATTGACAACACGCAAAGGAGCTTCAAAAACAAAACAGAACATTATGACGTAGACGTGAATAGAATAGGCACACTAATTGAAATTCTCCAGGTCACCGGCACACATGCACAAAGCTCACCCACACATGCAATTAAGACATCACTTTCCTTGAGGCGCACATATGCGTCGTCATTATAATGTGTGTGTATGCGTAAAAGAGTCACTTCCGCTGCGCTTCAAGCGTCCTTGCCGCGGAAAATGTAAGGAAGTAGTTCGCTATACTCTTGCATAGGAGCAAATATGGCGGCTTTAGTAAGATAGCTTGTTTTCCTAGCATGAATCATAGATTAATCATCCGTTGAAGTATAATAGTTAGGTCAGTATATTATTCAGTGATTGACGTAAAGCGATTTGTTTTTGTTTTGGTACGCCGTAGTTACGTTTCCCTAAAGATTGGCCGTTACAGTTTTGCATTAGGAATTGTCGCCAGCCATCGACATTTTGCCTTTATTTAATTGGTAATTTGCGTTCTAGCTTGAAAATGTTTATGTAGCATTTATATGTGGGTCCTAAGGAAAAGTAATCAGGTTTATACATGCATTTATCTACATAATAGCATCATGCTTATATTGCTTAAAGGATTAAGCAGAGGTCAGTCACATTTCACCGACAGTGTTATTAAGTCCCATATAGTAGGTGGGTTCAGCACGTAAAACCGAGTCGGTCCTGCGCCTGATCTCTTTCCGGTCGTGTCGCATTGCCGTACCATCGGTCTATGAGAGCAAAGAAGGATTGCACCTGTGTTTGCGAATACACTTGTGCACTATATTTATGAATACTTGGCTAATCTTCGTGGAGATAGGAAAATTCGATCAGGTATAAATATTTGTTAGTGGCCAAACTCCAAACTGCTACTGAGGTTTTTAAATACAAATACTTAATAACATTGCCCGACCTCACGCTCAACAGACATTGGACTAATGAGAAAGTAGCTACATCAAGCTTAACCCAAGCATTTTTTTCTTCCTGCTTAACCGGCCAGTACAAAATGAACTAGATGACAAACGTTCTAACATTTCAAAGATGATAATTCAACGTAATGTCTAAAGCCCTGTGTCTATTTCTGGAGAGTCGCGTCATCTCTCTGCTATTCCAGTCGTAATGCCTGTGAAACCCATCGGAATGTGGATGCCATAATGTTTAGTATTATGGTCATCCCCCTCTCTCTTATAGCCTGCTCTCAAGGATTATGAGATTTACTTTAAGAGTCAATTTACGCTGTAATAGTATTGAGTAGTATATATATAGAAGGGGCTCGTGGCTAAGTAACAGCCACACAGATCGATCGATCGAGGTTAAGCTGCGCTTGCCGCGGTCGGTCTGTGGATGGGTGACCAACATTTCATACCGAGACCCCTCCGTGCCTCGGAGAGCACGTTAAGCCGTCGGTCCCGGCTGTCAAATTAAGATCCATGACAGCCGTTACGGGTAGTCTGAGGCCTGAAAGTCTGACGACCAGTCATACCACGAGATATCGTGTTACCCAGTTACTGGGTTGTGGAGGTCAGATAGGCAGTCGCTCCATGTAAAATACTGATATTAAGCTGCATCCGGTTTGACTGGAAGCCGACCCCAATGCTATTGGGAAAAGGCTAGGCAGATATAGTATTGAGTAGTATTGGAAATGCCAGGACGTCTTAATTTACATTTTGAGAACCAAGAAATGTGGTAGTTTCGTGACTCTGTTTATTTATTCTTATGAAACACTGCTTCAAGTGATCTCTATCAATGTTGCCAGTAAGTGATTAGTAGCAAAGAGCTTTAAGAAACTCTCGCTAAAAGGCTGGATCAAAAGGCGATTGTCTTGAAGACGGCACGCATCGTGAGGAGGTACCTACCCACACTCTAAACCTTGAACATCTTTAACTTAGATTATTTTTGAATATTATTGATTTAAGATTAGATTATTTTAGAATATTAATACGTACAAAAATAATTTCGAATACAGTATAGGTATAAGCTTGCATTTATATTGTTGCTTGCCGGTTCTTCTCCATAAGATCATATTATTGAAACCGTGCACCTAGTTTTGAAGTTTCATGAGCGCCTGTATCTAGTTTTTTTTTTTATTAGATTTCAACTTTTAGCAGAAACAACGCTATTTTGCGTTTTGGGCATTATGCTCATATATCATTCATCACACAATACCTTACATTATGTAGGAAATCATCAACCAATAATGGCCCCGCTTCCTCTCTGCTTATTGCCGATTTCAGACATAGAGCCAAGTTACCCCACAAGTTTTTCTTCTGTGTAAGAACGTCCAATTTTTAAACTCGGAGCTGGAACTGAGTATTAATTGACAGAAAAAAAAAAACTGCCCAACCCGGGAATCGAAACCCACACGATCAGCAGCCACGCTTACGACCACTATGAGACCACAACACAAAGGAGGCAATCGTAAGTTATTACAAAGAAATACTCTCGTGTGAAGTGAGGAACTGTAAACTCGAAACAGTTACCGCATCGCTGTCCAAACGTTCACCAAGTCATACAATAACGGAATACCAAAATGAACGACTTGTAGTCAAATATACAAGTACTCACACCCACTTCCTACACACAAACAAACATACAACCACACATTGACATAACATTCCGTAGGCTGTTACGATAGAGCTTCGTCATCTTGCGGTCGCTGTATGACCTCTATTGGTTGCCACACAGCAAGTACATTGTGTATTATCGATGACAACATAAATAAATATGAATCTGTACAAACACTATCTTACTATAATATAACACAGCATCACCTACGCTATACCCCCTCCCCTCCGAAGATTTAGGCAGAGATGTACTCTTTGGAAACCCACATTTCAGCGTTCCGTGTAGGTTGTAATCCGATGCCTATAAACCGGGCACAATTCTAAACTCCGGGCTGTTAGTTAGCCGAGAATTTCCTAACAGAATACTTAATAGCACTATCCGTCCCGAGAATCGATCCTAGGACTTAACCAGATGGACCAATAGACTTGACTAATAGAGTAATATATTAGGTTTCTATCACTACACATTATAATAAAACAACTTTTAACCGGATTAATCGGGTATGCAGCGTTCGAATCGTCAGGAAAAACAAAAAACCAATAATACACGCGATTAATCCGGTCAACAGTTGTTTGACTAATAAACTTACCCAGTTTAGTCCGTTTTTAATATTTGTCTCAATCGGAAAATGACCCAGACCTTTCACGGTACACCTATTGGGCTGTTGACGGCACATTGGATTCAGAAGTCTTAATAAAAGTATATGGTTGTGTGGAGCTGCTGAAGGTTGAAGAATTTATCCAGCAGTGGATGATCTATAACTGATTGGAGAAGGCAACTTAATGTTTAAACAGTGTCAGCAAGTACGGCCGATATGTCTTGGCCACCGTGAAGTTTATTTGGATGCGGCTGCGCAGTTAAAATATTTTGGAAGAAACTAATCAGTGCCTATTACCTACTACTACTATCAAACAAAACATGTTATTTAGACATAAAAATATGACAAGATTGTTTTAGTCAATATCCTTGGTACGGTACGGTAGTCTACATGTAAGTGGTAACGAACCAACATAAGCTAGCCTCGCACACTAGTGAAACCCCATTAAACTGTAGGCCAGCTCAAGGTCAAAGAGTTACCAAGGATGTGCACATTGTACAAGCTATAGTAGCGTCATTATTTCCTCAATTGACAACCCCATAGGTACTCTTATGTACAACCGTAGGACTCTATCCGTTGGAACTATTCTCCGTCAGTTCAAAAAGTCTGAAAGCTAAAGCTAGTTTCGTAAACTGTATTTTCATTAAACACACACACCATTCAAATGTCCTTCAATTGTATGGAAATCCCAATTAATTCTGTAGTATTTTATCGTATATTTCGGCCATTATCTGCAAAACGGATACTGCTGATTGGAACAAAAATAAATGCTTAAAATTTTCCTTGATTATTTTCGATAGAAGAATATCACTACATACCTATTATAAAACAGAGTCCTCCGCCGTGTCTGTCTCTCTGGCTGTCTTTTCGCGATAAACTCAAAAACTACTGCACTGGTTTTCATGCTGTTTTCACCAATGGATAGAGTGGTTCTCGAAGAAGGTTTTAGTAGATATATACTTTGTCAAGTTTTTGTATACATTGGCTAAAATATAATGATATTTATTGGAGGTGTCGGAAAAAAATAAGCCGTCTGGGAGCTTTGAACGAAAACGCTGCCTAAGGAAACAACAAAATGATGTATGGTGGAAATGTGTATCTTATATAGGTCTACAGATACGCGATGGCATATGTCTAGCTCTTAAGGATAACATACTATATCCATTTTAATACTTAAAAAAATGGGCAATTTATAAAGCGGTAATTGGAAAGCTGGAACGGGATCAAAATTTACTTTTGGTCGCGATAACCGACATCCACGCTAGTTATAATATATAACCGAAAATATATTTAGACTAGGGTCTTATAATTATGTAGTTAAATATAACATCACGTGGTCCTTCTAAATCAAAGAGATTTATATACTTTTTGCACTTAGCTGCGAGCGCCTGGAGTATTTTATGCAGGAGACGCACTACTCACGACCGTATTTCGTAAACGGTTGTTATTTGCAAATATGTTTGTACTTAATGTACATTAATTTGGAGGATTCCTTTGAGAGTAATTCTCGAACCCCGTCCACTAGCTAATCTGTAGTGGAAACAACCTTAATGCGAAGTACTAAGACCCTATTAACTGACAGACTGCCTTGTTGGTCTAGTGGTCCCAAGTGCGACTGCTGAGCATGAGGTCTTGGGTTCGATTCCCGGGTCGGGCAAAGTGTTATTGAGATTTCTGTTAGAAAATTCTTAGTAGCAGCCCGGAGTTTGGAATTGTGCCCGGTAGATGGCAATAGGCTCACCACCTATTACATGGGACTTAATAACAGCATTGGTGAAATGTGGGTGTACAACTGTGTACACCTCTGCCTACCCCTTTGGGCAATACAGGCGTGATGCTATGTTATGTTATGTTTAATTAAATACTCATATGAGAATTCCTGCTTCATAAGTGACAACTGACAACTCATTAAGAAAAAAAACAAAGTATTATTAAGCGAAAATCGAAACGATAGTATAAAATTCATACGACGTCATTCCGACAACTCTTTCAGCATTTCCGTTGATAGCAGTCTATTTATTCGAACGTAAATATTCAAGATCCAATTATCTTACGAACTTGTAAACAAACAAATATAAGCATGGAATCAAAGCGTTCCTCAAACTCAAATCCTTTTCCCGCAAAGAATTATGTAAACAAGCAAACCGGTTATAACGTAAAGTTCTTTGTTAATATAACCACGAACTGAGAGCATTACTAACAAGTGAAATAACCATTACTCTTTCTCGTAAGACATTAACCAGGCATTAAAGTCAGCATGTAAGAAAAGGTACATTCTCTACAACTTCTCAGAGTTTCCGCGTGTAGTAAAAACTCAAGTCATTCGTCATTCTGCAACAACCCTACATAATGCCGTCCGCGTAATCGCCATGAGTATTCGCACAATCATAGCGCGACCGTTTATAGGCGAGGCGCGACAGCAAGGTAGCTGGCTCATTACTGATACTCTGGTTGATGGAAAATGTGATAAATCTTGGCTTTGTTTCCTTGTCATTTTATTACGATATAACATCAAATAGTCATTGATAATAGGTTTTGTTAAAATTATTTATAGTTCCCTATAAATTAAAGTTTGATATAGTAATATCTTAGGATTTCGCGATCACTACACATTATAATAAAACAACTTTTAACCGGATTAATCGCGTGTATTATTGGTTTATGTTTTTCCTGACGTTTCGAACACTTTGCAGTGTTCAGTCTTCCTGCGACCACGAACGCCGCAGTGTTCGAAACGTCAAGAAAACCATAAACCAATAATACATACACGCGATTAATCCGGTTAAAATATGTTTTATTAAAGTTTGATATCTTACTTCATCAGCCATCGATTGTATAAATGTGAAGGGTTCTCCTGAAGTGTTCACTCTAATGAACTTCTCATTCAAATGAAGCGAATGGTATCATTAGCTTTGTACGATTCATTATATTAAATCTTGTCCATTTCCTTGACATGTAAAACGGATTTTACATGAAATAGTCACAAATAATAGGTTTTTGTTATGAATATTGAGAGCTTCTAATAAATTATTAAGATTAAATTTAAGATCGACAGCCGACTATATTCAAGTCTTACTACTCGGTAAATATCGAGAACATTTTCAATGAGTATTTATTTTCATGAAGTTCCTACCTTACCCAATGCTACAGACATGCTACTTTTACCATCAGCGATCGGCGATTTAGAGATTACGAAGAGCGACTAAAAACGCTGATCACCGATACTTAAAGTAGCAAGTCTGCAAAAGCTCCTAGTCTTCCAAATAATACTTCTTTTACCTATGAAAATTTGATAAGTAACGTAGACTATCGAAAACTTACTATCTCAACTTAACAACTCGTTGACACCGAGGTCAGACGTCAAATACAATGGAGAAGGCAAACCAAATTCAAACAGATTAAGCTTGAAGCCACTTCGGACCAGAGCACTCAGAGTACCTTTGTAACCTCACCAGCGCCCGTACTTTTTTTTATCCACATGAGTCTTCCAACATTCTAAAGCCAATTTCGACTTCGCTCTTAAAAATGCTACAAAATAATTCGCGCTGATTCGTTCCGCCGTTCCCGCTTCGTCAACACTGTTACCTCAACCAATGACCCGGTCAGCGACCCCGCTAATGTCTCGAGCACTTATTGTTCATTACGCTACACGTGAGCGGAGCGGACGAGCGACAATTCGCAACGTCCAAGAGATTTGTGTCTACCAAACGATCGTATGCGGATGTCCTTATTTCAGACAACGTTCGAGGAAGTGCGTTGTCTTAGGATAGAGATAACAGGTCGATTTATTTGCTAGAATTTATTTCTTGCACACCATCTTATCGACTCCATGCAGTATTTTTTTCTAAGCTTTCTGACAATTTGCAGTATCCCCACCAAACCCCTTACACCGACTTCACCGAAAGATTTGGGCCGCTTCTCTAAAATTGCAAGACATGATATGTATCTCTACGGAGAATCCTGAATGAACCAGACGCATTATTACACTTCGCTGCAGACAAAACAAACATGTGTTACCATGGTAACGCCTTGTACTAGCTTACTGTATATAATTATATAAACGTTAGCAAGTCGGCAGTTAAAATGTTAGTAACAAAATCGGGCAGCCCGGTATGTAGGGGCGCTCGACATATCTGATAATAGCACTTAATATTTCCAAACCTGTTGATACCTAATCGTTTGGTACCTGAAGATAACGATAACACTGCAGCAATAATGAATATAATACATAAATATAGCGCAGTCTGACATTAAAACATATAGGTACCAACTTTGGGTAACATTATCAATCTATATTTTTTAAACTTATACATTTATTTGGAAAGAAGGATACGAACATGAGCAGGATTCGAACCTGCGCCTCCCGGATAAATACTCCAGGATTGCACTCTGGGAGGCGCAGGTTGGAATCCTGTTGACAACCGTATTTTCCTTCCACAAAAATGTATAACTTTAAAGAACGCTCCGCATGCATTAATGATTTAAAGGACCTTCAAAAGGTACCCAGCCTTTGGAGATAACACCGGGGAGACTGTAGGAATTTGCTCCGTATCCTCATAAAAGACCGGCTTGATGTTGATGACCAACCCGGTGTCAGAATGTAAACCGCCGCAGTTCTTCTTGTCCCACAAATGTATTCCTAAATGATTAAGTATATTTATTTCACCTAATGACCTGAAGATGGAGCTGGAAGGTGAGTAAGGAACTTTAGCGTGTTTTATAGACACGCGGTAGCGTGTAAAGCCAAGTTCAAGCTAACGGAACTGGCGAGCAGCACCGTGTGTAATATTACACGAACCATTTGGAGCCACTTTTGACCCCCACATAACTTAAAAACTATTTCACATAAACATGTCAAATTAAAATATCATTTCCTCTTATAACTTAAGATAATATATTGAAGCCGGTGAGAAGAAGAAGAGGTCTGACTTGGCTAGTTTTCATATACGAGTTATTACTTGTATATAAAACCTAGCCAAAATTTCGGAAGAATAAAATAAGAATTTACAGCTTTAGAACTTTGGCTTTGATTGAAAATTTGGCTTGCTGATAGAAACTAGCTATCGAAGATAGAGCTCTTCTATGACTGTTTTAGTAGGTACTTAATAATAATTCGTTAATTAACTCCAAAACAATCAAAACAGACACTTCGGCTTGTGAATTTTGTAGATGATTACTTGTAAAGAGGTTCGTCACGAATCACGACCCTCGCCCACATCGCAGGTCGCGATGACCTTTTACAGTGAATCAGAGCAGAAAAACACTTGTGAACGAAAAAGATCAGCGAACACTTGTGACGGTGGCTGTACACGTATATTAATTATAGTGTGCTTGTTGAACAAAATGTCACGGGCTTTAAAAGTTCACTGTACAGTTAAATGCTGAAGTGGAAAGGGCATAAAGGAAGGGTTTTCAATTTGCGTAGTCGTATGGATGTTCGATTATGAATTAGTTACTTACATTTATTTTTAGGTCAAAGGTGGTTTTCTAAGAATAGTAAGATTATTATCACCGGCATTTACTGATGGTAAATTAAGATTAAAACTTTTTTTTAAGTGTCTGGTAAATACTAAAAAAGTAAGCAAATGCGGTAAGCATTAACAATCCTAATTGTGCAGACTTTTGCAATAGAAATACGTAATAACAGAGTTTTAATCACGAATGTTGAAAAAAAATTACCAGCAAAAACATCTTGTCGTTTCTAATTCAAATTACTTTACAATCGGAATTGCTTTAGCACTGGCTTATATTACCCAAGGTTTATTGGTTACAAATTAATGATTGATTCTTAATTATAGACCTTAAATTAACAATTTAATATAGGATGTTTTTACCTTCATCTTCGCAGCAGAGCATATTGAAAAACATAGTATAGTATCTGGCTTGTATTTCTGAGAGGTATATTAATTAAGTCTCATGTGGTGGTGAGCCTGTTGCCATCTGTCTGACATAATTTTAAACTGCTACGGAGAATTTCTTGAGAGAAAAACCACTAACACTGCCCCAGGGGAACCCAGGATCTCAGGCCCAGCAGTCGTCCTTGCGATCAAGGGTTCTTGTACCAATGAGGCAGGTTATTCGTAATTAAAAGCTTTAACAATTTAATGAAAGACATTTCTGAGCTGATCTTCGTCTTCTTTTGAAAACACCATCAAAGACAAAAGTATTTTTATAGTACTATAACTAGTTGAGATTTTTTTTACAGAAGTAATTCCTATGTTAATATACTAGCCTATATTACAGCAGCATTATTTAATGACATCATAAGCAAAGTCACGTGCTAATCTATTGTGCAGAGATAATTATTTGTAGTAGCTAAGTAGTGCTAGGAACGTGACCGCGTCATCTACAAACTATTTAATACAAAACTGACACGAATTTATTGTGGCATTGTCTGGTTTGGCCTGCAGGCGGCGGGCGTCGGGAAATCCGTTGGCTATCACACAACCCCCGAGATAGTTTCACGAGGTGTTCCCGCGCATCTCTCACAGAAGCGAGTTGCATAACATAGCATCACGTCTATATTCCCTGAATGGGTAGGCAGAGATGTCCACAATTGTACACCAATGTTATAAATCTCATGTAATGAGGTGGTGAGTCTATTGCTATCTACAGAGTACACGTCCAAACTCCGGGCTGCTACTGAGAATTTCCTAATAGAAAAACCCATTAACACTTTGCCCGACCTGGGAATCCAACCCAAAATCTCATGCCCAGCAGTCGCGCTTGGGACGAGGCAGTTTGAAAAGGTGGAAAACCTCAATCCTGCACTCTATCCCTCACTGCTGGGGTCGCGGACGAATGTCTACATGCCCGTTTCCACAGTACCTTTAAGTTATGCTCTGTGGTGATGAGTCGGAAAACAGTGGAGTTTTAATGGGTGGGAGTGCCACACAATAAATACACATCGATTCCCCAACTCCGAGTGGTGAGTTTTTATTTTTACCAAAAGTGGATCTTCCTTTGGCCAACGACTTGCCTGATGGTAAGCGACGGTGTGGCCGAGGATAGAGCACGTAGATCCAGAAGAAATCTATTCACTCTAAGTAGAGTGGGTAGTTTTGAATTTGAATTTGATTTGGTGAGAACGATCGATGGGGAGTTGATGCAACTGCCCAGACCCCGTCTCCCACAACGGTTGCACCGGACTACATCCCAAAACACGACTAGGTCGCTTCACGGCATGGAAGAAAAATAATAAAATATGCATCGAGAATATCTCTCAGGTGTGCTGGTTTCCTCACGCTGTTTTCCTTCACCGTTTTAAGCAAGTGATAATGAATTTATAATACGCACATTACTTCGAAAATACAGTGGTGCGTGGTTTGGTCTCGAACTTGCAACTTTCGACTTGTCAGTCCAACGGTCATACCACTAGGCTATCACTGCCCACTGCAGGGCAAAGCCCTCAAATCATACAAAGAAGAAACGAGAATCGATCACCACGCTAGCTCACTGCGTGTTAATGTTCAGGTTTCTGGGACATCATTTATAACATTGATGAAAGTTAGAAAACCTTCATGCTGTCGTTCTTTAGTAATTAGTAGCAGCCAGGTCAGGTATCAGAACCATTTAAGGCCGGAGATCTCCGACTTGGCTTAAAGTTACATCCGATACATGGTTACGCTCTCCCTCCAGCCTACGACGTCGAATTCCACGAAAGGATTATAATAAGTAACTGCAGTTTGATGCAAATATCCAGCACATAGTAACTAGCTAACTGAGCCTATTGTCCTTAATTAGTAGCCAGTCCATTAGCGCTAGTTTACGTGCGAAGATGTGTGTCGTTAGTGGGTGAAATGACGTACTTCAAGTTATGCTAAGTGTTGACATTGTTATTAGTAAAACGAACAGATATACAATCATCTACATAAACACACGCTTTTCTAACCTAGTCTATGGAATCGCCATAATATTATTTTCAAGTGCAGTCCAGTTACAGTTACTACGTCAAATAACACTGCTTTTTGTAGTGTTATGTTCCTAACGGTGAACAAAGGCAGTGATTTTTTAGGAAGCGTTTTGTTGGCAATAGGGGTGCGTTTTTTCCCTATATAATGGCGGTGTAGCGATTTCTCTTACTATGGTAACCGCTTGCCTTCTAGCGAGCCGTACGTTTGTTTGTCATCTTAGTGGTAACGAAAAAAAGTTGTCAAAGACGAGGTTTACTTGCCGGAAATCAAGTTTGCGCCCTTGAAGGAATTTGTACTGAAGTATTTTTAATCGTGTATAACAAAATTTTTTGTTTGTGTTTAGTGTTTTTATGTATTTTAATACTGTTTCGCTTTAGTACAAGTTCTTTTGTGCTTACCCCCTGCCAAAGGTGGCGAGCAAATTTTTTTGATATTTAATCAGAAGGTGTGTCCCGTCTGGTCCTCTAAGTTCGTGCCGAATTTAACTATCGTAAAAGTTGTAGGTACTTACCTGTTCCACTAAGAAAATGTCTCAGGCATCTAAATACCCAGTTACTAGTTTTCTTAGATTTGTCACTTTAGGGCTAAGTTCACAACCAGTGCCCCTCTATGAAGTTCTCCTACGTACTTTATCTTAAAGACTTTATCGTTAGAGCTGGCTCACAGTATGCTATAACAAAAGGTCATCATCACCTTTGGAGACTACCTATAGGATGGATTTGACGACCATTATCTAGGTGGCCGACACATATTTAACACCCATAGCTTTTCTGCATACCGATATGCATAATGTACAAACAGTTCACTCATTCAGCGCTGCATGCCGTCATGCACGCAACAAATACGTTATTAATAAACCATTAAACTGATGCGACCTATTTCGTTAATGTGCGTATGCGCCGTGAAAGTATTTGACAAGTACTGTTTTGTTATGACTTCTTATGGGCTGTGTTTATTGTAGTGTTGGCCTAAATTCCATCCATGGGTGATAATTAAGTGGAATTTAATGTGTTCCTAATTTGAAATAAGTTAAAGGGCGCGGCGCCGGTTACTACATATTTAATTCTTAACGTTGACGTTGTTTGATGGTCATTGGCCACACAGATATTTCCAGCCCCCGGCTTTAAAAAAATACGGACATGTCTAGTCATCCAATTTCGCTTGTCATACACGAGCTAAACGCATACAAATACTTAAAACTCATCCACTCGGCGCCAGTGCGCTGCGTGTGTGTGCGCGTAATCTATGCTTCGCTTATGGCAAGGCAAGGTTACATCCGTATTTTTTTCAGATCCGTGTTTCCAGCCCTTCTTTACTTTTTATCGTATGATTGACGAAGAACCTAGTATAAGAGGTTAAACCACCCGTTGGTTTCTGACATGGCTTTACACATCCTCGGTAATATCTCTTGGATGTGGTGGCTCCCTCACGATGGTTTCATTCACAGTTTAAGCTTGAGTTGGAACATATGACTTGCCAGTCAAACTGTCCAAAGTTCATGCAGCAATGCTTCTTTACATTTACTCACTAAGAAATGGCTAAGAAATATTATTTTTATGCTTAACGTCATTATGACTTCGCAATACACGATAAATCATAACTAGATCTGCCATGATGTCATCCATTCCTATTTCGGCTATGGCTACATTGTTTCTGCTTATTGAGATTTATTATTGTCGTTGATTTGCTATACAAGCTTGCGTAAAATGCACACTCACAATTCCATCCTAAAACTTGTAATAAAATCAGACAACAGATATTTGCTGGGAAAGTATTCTATTCCTACAAAAACGGTGCTGGGAAATTTTGAATCTCCCACGGGAATTTACTATCAATGGGTAGAATTCAGCACAGGAGAATTCCAACACCAACATTTACTGTTAATTCTACAGTAAAATGTATAGAGTACCCAAACATCAAATGCTTTTCTAAGATTAGTTAAACGGTGCCTAGTAACCCAAATTATTGCATTGTGGACATTATTAGGTACCTGAAATTTAAATTCGAAAATGGACATTCTCTCAACCTACTGAACTGTTATAGGGTACCCTGACATTTCCTGATAGCATGCGGATATTACTTATATGGAAGCAGAATTAATATCGATAGTAGATACCATACTAAGCCATAATACCAAAAATTGTTTCACGCCAGTAATGGTTTAGAGCGTCAAACAGGATCACCTATTTTCCTGTTTCTCCCAAAACTACATGCTTACAAAAATAATGTATTTAATCAAAATATTGATCCATTACAATAACCATGAAACGGAATTAGTAATAAGATAAGCAGCCGTACCGGAAATTACCAAATCACATGACAGTTTAAAAACTACAAAAGTGCAGACAAGTACTTTTCAGGTCGATTTACCACGTAAGAAAACGGTTATAAATTGCAAACGAGTGTCTGGGATTCGAACCGGAACATATTTCGGCACGCAACGCCAAGTTCAACCGGTTCTCAATCTCCATATTATTTCAAACATACCTAAATACCATAAATATATCGATTTGAAGTCATCAATCTTTAAAACTGCGTTGGCTGGCTATTAGGATACCGGATAAAAATACATTTTTTTTTTTGACTGTGGCCATAATTAATAATAATTAAGTATATGTCCGTGTTTGTAGATAAAGGTAACCAATTTAAGTCGGTCAAAGCCACATCAAGTCACAGTCTCGTTTTAAAGAGGACAAACAAAAAATGGTTAAAGGTTTACGAGCTCATGATAGTGCACCCTATGCTAGTCAATTATCCTATAGAATTTCCTAGCGAGAGGGGAGGAGAGGTGTAAGTATTATTTTTTATTCTTCTACTATCAGCAACATCTAGATACAATGAACTGAAGTTCGGTCTATAATGGCGGGCTTTTTCAACAGCTACTAAGTTACTTACATCTCGTCAAACCCAAGAAACATTAAACGAACAAAAGATAAATGTTCAGCTCCTCGGCAGAATTAAGAACCTTAACGTGTATTTTGCTGTTTTACACCTTCACATGGCAACTCAACAGTGTACATATCGGAAAAACATAAAATCTTTATCAACACTTCATTATAAGATCGGCACATCGTCATTCAAAGGAAGCCATAAAATTCACAATTCTAACTATGTATGAAAACCTCAGAAGAAGAGATGAAAACAAAATGGTTGATAGTCGATTCAAATTCAAACTTCGAATTTAAGTAATGGATTTCGGCACAGGAATCTTGCGGTCTGCAGAGAAACTAATCAAGACGTCAGTGAGGTGAACGAGAATAGCTACTGATTTAATTTATGTGGTAATTTCTGTCTGTATTGTGAAAGGTAGCTTGGTAAGGTTCCGATATTATAATTTTGCGCCACTGCCGGAAATATGAAATGGTATTGCGTAGTTGCGGTACCTATGAGGACGTATGACTTCAGTTCTGGCTTTTGTTCAATATCTAAAGGTTTTTGTTACAAACCATACCATGAAATGTTTTCAGGAAATTGAGTTTCGCCTCATTTAAAGACAATATAATCAGTGGAATTTGTCTAGTAATATTAGTAGGATCTTTAGATTCATTATTACTAACCACGAAGGTGGTAAACATGAGATAATTAATTAATTAAAATACAGTCCTCATTATAGGACGTACTTTACAGACACTTAAGATATTCTTTTCAAGAGTACAAGTGTTCTCAGTTCTTTATAACATAATTAAGTGGTATTAAACAAACAATAATACAAGGAAACTTGATGAAAGGCCACTCAGACGGCACCTTGAGCGATGACATCAGAGCTGTGTGTCATCTTGAGCTTTTAAACTTCCATCGCAATGAGTAAATAAAGGCGCTACTTGGATGAAATAAGACGTGAATACTTAAGAATATCCGAAATATCCACAAGGACGAAATACTCGTAATGGTTCAATGACACGGACGCAAGAATTGTTATAAAAACATAAATATACAGCTTAACAGCACTGACGCCTAAAATAAATATAATTTCGAATGTAACATTTACTGCTTTATTTGTATCAACAATAAATTGTTTATTCAGAAAAAGTGCAATACAGTTTACAAATTTCTTACGATTAAAATAAAGCTGTCATTATTACCACTCGTAAGTGCGCAAGGCTTCATTCAGAAAATACATGAGATGCAGAACGCAACATAGAAAACCGCGTAACTGAGAATTTGCGCAACTTTGGCGCAGTATTGTGTCTTCGGGTTATTTACACTCTTTTTTAAAGTTGTAACAAAAATAATTGCAACACAGATTACTCCACGCGTTTATTATTCTCATGTTTATATTTACATCGCGTGCATCCGAATCACACCTCCTTTTAGAAAAGATGACGGTTATTTAAAATTATACACTATTTCATTATAAATGATACATTTATATTTGAGGTGATTAGATCATGTCTTGGTCATTTGTTTTTAAGCCAAAACTTCTAGGCGTTCAATGATAAGATACTTAAATATTGGTATCGTTTCATGTTATATATTGGGTGGATAACATTTTAATATGAGTTGCAATAATAGTGAGCAGGATTTGAACCCTTTGGATCGGTACTTCAAGTCTACGCTAATACACTACCAACCTTGAAGGAATTAGTATTGGAGCAGTTTTAGCGGGAGTACCCCTCTCGCCACTGGCATATGATTCCCAATCAAACCTTTATACCTTTTAACTGTATGGTTACAATTATAGAATACGATTTGACTGCCTCGTTGGTCTAGCGGTCGCAAGCGCGGCTGCTGTGCGTGAGGTCCTGGGTTCGATTCCCAGATCGGGCAAAGTGTTACTGAATTTTTCTGATGGGAAATTCTCAGTAGCTGCCCGGAGTCAGGAAGTTGGTGGTGCGACACCCCGTGCTTCGGAGAGCACGTTATGCCGTCGGTCCTGCGCCTGATCGCTCTCTGGTCATGTCAGATTGCCGTCCCATCGGAATATGAGAGTGAAGGAAAAAAGAGTGCACCTGTGTTTGCGCATACTTGGTTAAGCCCAGTGGAGATAGGCTCCGCCGTGGCCGAAATACGGTCGGGAGGAGTATTATTAGTACACGATTTTAATCGAGAGTGACAAGTTTGTGTTTAGTATTTTATGTGGGTTAATACTGTTAATGTAATGACGACGGCTATTGTTGCTTTGGTGCAAGTTCTTTTTTGCTTGTGTCTTACCTCACCCCCCGCCAAAAGTGGCGAGCAAATTTATTCGATATTTAATCAGAAGCTGTCTCCACAACCTCTGCTAGGCAAATCGTTTTTTTTTCTATTTTCAATATGTATCTACATAGTGACTGAACCGATACAACTAACTTTGCAGCTAATTCAATGTCAGCAGATGGCACAAGCTCTTGTTTGCCTCCCATTTTAATAAATAGGTTGACTGAGTACTTGATATGGAGATAACTCTATTTTCCTAAGAGTATTACCAGTTCAAAAGTCAATTAGAAGAAACACATTAATTTCATCTTCAACTTTGGCAAAATCACAATAGAAACATTTGGTAACTTATTCACTTAGACATGAAAAAATTTTAAAATGAATATTGAACAAGATGAAATTACTTAAAACAATAATAAAGAGATTGCATGACATGTGTGAAGTATATTTTATTATTTCACACCTATTTGTGTACCATACTCAATAAATGACTATTTTTTTTATATCTTACTAGCTTTTATTACTCATAAGTATATCTAAATTGGATCAGGCTTTAAGAAGTTATGGTGGAATGAAGAAACTCACAAACATACATACTTATGTATCTATATTATTACTATTTTGTATAATAAAACAAAAAAAAAACAACAATTTAAAAATTTGCTTTGATAATTACACTGTAAAACGTGTTCCATGGGAACTAAAGAATGAAAACACAAAAAAATCTTCATTTACCATTGACTGCATTCAATAATGACTCACCTTAAGTAGGTAAGTAATTATAGCATGCAGTCACTGACTCCATAGTGACAGATAATTAGACAGACAAGCATATCTGAGGCTTGGTGCCTCTCCGGAACAATCTATACTTAGGTATGTTTATCTTAATGTGAGATCAGGTAATTGTTGAGTTTCTTTACCTGATGAGATATGTTTTGTAATTAATTTGCTCATGATATAGATCTATGGCATACTGCTAATTGGCAAAACTAATTAAAATTATATTTACCTAACCATATAGACCAGCATGGTATTTTAAACACACTGAGTGACAGAAATTGTTAAGATAATTAATAGGATCTAAATATTGTAAATAGATGGATATAATAAATAAATTCAACCTGTAAATATAGTTTAATGGTATGATATAAATAAATAAAAGCTTTGGAGTTTGAGTTTATTCATTAAAATGGAAACATTTACAGATAAACCTTTGAAAAGCATTAACGCATCCTTAGCAAACTCTAAACTTACAATTTTTAATGGAAAAAGAATATGGTTGTGAGCAGGATTCGAACCTACACCTCTCGGATAAATACTCCAGGCACTCTGACCACTAAGCCATCTCAACCTATTAGTGATCAGAGCACCTGGAGTATTTATCTGAAAATATTCTTTTTCATTAAAAATTATAACATTATGGAAACATTTATTTATTAAAATATCCACATAGTCACTAACATGCTTTTAAATGCAAATAAGATTTAAAAATGAAGGCATAGTAATAAATAACTATTAGGCCTATGATAGTGGAGTTACGTGACTCCACTGTGACTCATCAATGATGACATAGTTATGTTATCTTAGAGACAACAAATACATAGGTATATTTAGTAGTAATCAAATGAATTGTTATTCTTGCAAATTTATTCTGAATACATAATTTTAACTCACATAATATGTGGCTAATGTTTATGCATTAGGTTATTCTAACTAAATATTTCAAATTATTACTGAATTAGGTAATTTAGAAATTCAACTAGATATTTTTATTGCAAGCAATTTATGAAAAAATACAATAATATTTTCAAAAAAACTAAAATGTTTTTACATTTTTTTTTGTAAAAAAGTTGATGGGCACCTTGAAAACAGCATAAAACAGTTTGTAACAAGTCAAGTTGAAGTTATTAAAACATAAGTAAAATTAAATAGCCATTGTATTTTACGATGTCACTATCAGCACATTAAACTATTGGAACAGGTGTAAAAATGCAAGGTCAACCAGTATGATGATATCACACCAAGGAGTTTACTTTATAATTAGGTTCAATTATTACCCCCCAAGAAGATCTTAGTAAAGCTGGGTTATCTGCATGTATTTATAGTTCGATGCGATTCATATGACTAGAAAAAGGCTAAAGAATTCGGCAACAACGTACATTTTATATTGACAACCCTTTATTTACACTCAAATCTAACAAAACATAAGATAATGCTGAAACTTTCAAAGATGCATAGTAAATTAAATGTATGTACCTTGTAAACAATGAGGTTGATACATTAACGTATAAGGATTAACTCACCTCAAATGCAAATTCTCGATAAAGGTATCGGTGGTCAAATTGTCCAACAGGACAAAGTCGGACACACCGACTTCTGGCTGCGTCGCCATCGTTTACAAAGCACTTTGCAATCCACTACAATAGTAGAATAAATGTTCACACACTATTTAACTTAGATAATTTATACGTCTATAAATTATTGTCAACAAACCGTTAAAAATAAAAGAACAGAAAACACAAGTCCTAACTACAACCACTTTGTTCAAACTGACAGTTTTTTTAAATTTATTCATACTGTCACACTGACTAATGTTGCCATAAACGCTCTTCATTGTATTAAAGTTTTTTCCGTCATAATTTTTATGTCTTAACTCATAACAGGTTATAAATGAAAGAAAAATGAACTATTATTTTGAAACAAATGATTATTACTATTTCCATTTTGTCCATCAAATCCAAAACTTATATTCCGTTTTATACGTTTCTGAACGGAGCACACCCAAAACGCCGCCATTTTCCTTGTTGTAGGTGCCTCTCTCAAATGTCATAATAATTTCAATTTTCATGTAAAATAGAATTTTCTTTAATTTTTTATGTTATTCGATATGTTAATTTATGTATTTTGCAACTTATCAATGAGTTTTTAAGTTTTCATATTGAACTCGTTCGAACACAAAAGTCCCGTGACAGTAGTTCAAGTTAGTCGTCATTTCAAGGATTCTCAATGTCCTACAATGAGGATCATCTTCATAAATGGTAGCAAGAGCGTTACGCCCACAGTGTGAGGATATAACTTATGTTTTTGTGTTCATATGGTGATGAGACCGCGAAGTGTGGTGAAAGTGCGCGTATATTGATGGGACAATGAGTGATTCCCCAGGCGTGGAGTGGCTCCCTGCGTTCAGCCCTGGCCCGCCACGCCACAGTCCGCTAGGCCCTATCCCAAGGTTTCTGTACGAGGATGTGCAGCCACTCGGTCTACAGCAGGAAAACAATAACAAAGAGGCCGACCAGAAAGAGAATACGAATAAAATAAAACATGCGAAGCCCGCGTACAGGTAAACGATAATTCCAATTTCAAACGCTTGAAATCTCCTAATACGTGTGAATGCGTCATTTGTAAGTGACCCTTACTATGATGAGTAATGAAATGTATGTAAATGGAAGGTTTTCATGAGGTAGGTAATAATTTTTAGAAATGCTGACACAAGGATTTCAAAATCAGGTCTTGGTGTTGTATAATCCCTATGTTTGTAGTTTTGTACAGCATTACAATTCCAAGATAGGCTTAAAAAATGGGCCATTGATACTGTAGGGTTGTTGCTTAAATTACCTTTGATACAAGCCTTTTGCTCCCAATATTAAAATCTGTATCATTAAGGCACTCAGGCTTTTAACAATTCAACCAAACTTATAATGTTACTGACTAACATTACTTCTCCCACTTTATAATTATTATCTGGTTTCCACATAATTTAGTGCTGTGTATGCCTGTTATATATTTGTAACAAGATAATAAAGTGCACAATAGTACTTATTCACAAGTTTAAAATCACAAATACAGTGAAGTCCATTTTATCTTTTTGATGACATCAATAAATGAGACTGAGTGCAAGAGTAGTCTATCTTTTTTGAGACATTATTAATTTTAGTTGTGTCTAAAAATACTAGGCCACTCTTGCAAAATTAGCCTAAAATAATAATGCATAATTTAAAGCCAAGTTGCCTAGCTAAGTTCTAGTTACTGAAAGTGTTAACTAAACTAAATGCATATCATTAAAACAGGTATGAGATTAGAAGTTAAAAGGATTCAATACTGATAAAAGGTTAGATCATAGCACAATACCTATTAAGTCCAGAGCAATGAAATACATCTATTATAATTATATATAAAAAGCATAATATTATAATGGAGGGGTAGAAATCATTTAGGATCACAAATAAATACAAAGGCATTAATAATACATAAATGCAAGTACCACAAGGTCCAGCAACTCAGCACTAGGGACCTACCTACCACTTATATTCAGCTAAAGCCCAAGTAATAAGTGCTTATTTCTTAGATACATATTTTTCTCAATCTACATTAGTTGTAATTCTTAAAATATGAAGTCTTATTCCCTCTTTTACAAAGGCACATGCCATAAGGGACTATCCAATGCTAATGTTCCCAAAAAATGTATTGATATTTAACAAATAGCATATTTTATTTTGCCTTAAGTCCCTAAGAGAATCACACTACTGTTATTCCAACTAAACTCTTGGGTTTTGGCATTTTTTCCACAGCTGACCTTCTTGTACTGTGGTTTTTCACAACAATCTAGGTTCTTGTTACTATAACTATTACTTAGTATTAATATTGTTTGAATTTTGCGCACAGAACCAAGAGGAAAAATGGATATTTATATTACAGGTCATTGATCTTTGCTATTACATTATGAAACAATATACTACTACTCAACGTGATATAGCTAAATAGTCGATCATTAAGAGCCAAATAACTGCCATAAACAAAAAACTACTAATAAAAACAACAATTTATACAAACTATAATAACATTGGTGGATTTTTCAAATGTCAAATAAATCTTTCCAAGGGATAAATTATAATTTTTGACAGCTATTCTATATGAATCACAGAACCCAGTGGGTCCCCATACAGGGAAAGCGACAGTGTGACCTTCTATAATACTGGTCCCTCACTGCTCTAGCTAGAGTCTAGTCTAGACAGAGATAAATGAAAGAAGAGTAGGGAGACCTTTGCCTAGCAGTGGGACAGTTGATAGCTTTAACAAGAGCTAGTAAAATGCAGCCTTTTCTTTCTTTTCTTTTAATATTCAACTGCCTACAGCTATGCCAAATATGCAAGTACATGGTATGACATACTTAGATCAATACTATAGCATTCATAGCCATGACTGACCCATGATTCTGATTCCTTAATCATCAGTATGATATTGTATAGTCAACCATTCAATTGCTTTACCACCCTAATGCTGAATTTTGTTTGCACATCATAATATGACATGGTCTAATTTCGCTTACAAGATGAAATTGTCAGTCAGATACTGTCAACCTTATTGACATTTTAATGTACTGGTAGTTTTTGTCAAATATGGTAAAGCAATTTCGAGTGGTCGACTATACAAGACCTTGACCCAGTTTACTACACAAAATAGCAAAATAAATAAAAAACCTGACATCATAATTTTTTTAATACAGTAAAATAGTTATACAGTTACAAACTTATAAAATATCGATTGATACTTTATTTTTTTGGCATGTTTTTTTATCAACTTTCACAAAGCTTGTCTGATAAAGAGTATTAAAACTAAATGTTAGATTATATGTGCGTACATAGGAGTGTTATCCATAAGATTATAACACATTCTATCAGATATGAAGAGTTTAATGTGCTGTAAATGGGATAATATATTATGAACATAATACACAGCTTTATAAAGCCTCTGTTTTTATTTTATCATAAAATCTGGGTCCCATTACAATGTTTGTTGATTTAGCATAGTACTATTGCCACTAGAACATGGCTCTAGTTGGAACTAAAATGAAGAATTTACTTTTATTGAAAAGTTTTATAATTAAAGATATATCTTTGAAAAGCATTAACGCATGCTTAGCGAAGTCTAAGATAGCAATGACGTCGCCAAAAGACGTGTTAAAATATGGATGAAGAAGTCGCGGTGGTGAGCAGAGGTCGAGATGGCTTAGTGGTCAGAGCGCCTGGAGTATTTATCCGGGAGGCGCAGGTTCGAATCCTGTTCGCGACCGTATTCTTTTTCCATTTAATATAATAACTTGTAACACTACTTACTACTAACTTATTCCCTTGGCTCAGTGACCTAAAATGAGTCTTAGCCTCCAATATGAGAGAATGCTACTTGATTCAATCTTTCGCCAATCATTGGCTTGACCGAAGATAAATCTTTGAAAAGCATTACACATGCTTCGCGAACTGTAAAGTTACAATATTAAATGGAAAAAGAATACGGTCGCGAACAGGATTCGAACCTGCGCCTCCGACTCGTCGAGATGGCTTAGTGGTCAAAGCGCCTGGAGTATTTATCCGGGAGGCGCAGGTTCGAATCCTGTTCGCGACCGTATTCTTTTTCCATTTAATATTGGCTTGACCCTTCCGAAGATCCGCGTCCACCATATCAATCCATTAATATCTAAGTTGTCCTACGGGACGTCGTCCAGTCGGTCGGCCCAGATAGGCTCCCTCCGCCTGGAAGGACACAAAATAATCGCAAAGAGCGGGGAGTTGCGGAAACCAGCCTGCTACACCATAACCATAATCAGAGGCTCACTCGACAATGCGATCTTCCCCCATCCTCTCCTCGTGGTCGAGCCCTCATAGCCATCTATCGTATTGTAACTCATCAAATGCGATATTCTCTACCACAACCAGTTTCAAACAGCAGCATTCACTAGCAGCCTGCAGCAACAGGAACTGCATGATATCACAGATAAAAGCAAAACATGGTGCATAAAATTATAAAGTATTTTGCCAAAATTTTTATCGCAACCACAGTGAACATAGGGTCATAGAGAAACAAATAACTAAAATTGTACCAACGACACGAAGAAGAAGCATTGCTTCGTGATACGTCCTGGCCGCTCGCCATATAGATGCTAAAGACAGAGCGAAATGATGGTGGTTGTTTTGCATTATGCAGTAACCAACAGGCGAACATCGAAAATTCCTAGGTTGGAAGCAAATAAACACAATAATAATACTTTCAGACTATTGTGGGTCAAAATATATGCACATACGCATCATCAGGAGGTGGTTGGCATTGCATGGTCTCACAGCTCCTGATGATGCCCCATAGGGAGCAAGGGATCATCATCATCATTAATCACTCCAGATTTATCTGAGCCGCGCAGTTCCGAATCCTGCCCAAGACAGTATTTTCCTATCCACAAAAAAAATTACTGTAGCGTTCGTTACGCATGCGTTAATGCGTTTGAAAGATTTATCTGTACGTCTAGAGTAGTTGGTTTGTAGTCCTGATTTTCAAACACTTGCATATGTACTTAGATTTACTTGCACAGGTAATTCCACAACTAACATTACATTATTATGGAAGTATCAACACATTGTATTTATTTGCATCCATTCTAATGGACTTCCGCTAGGTTGAAACCTAGTATAGTAGTTCCTAGGTTTACACCTCTATTGTAATATATCACCATTAAATTACCCATTTCTTGTCTTCCAGTTATGCCAGCATGATCAGATTAGCGATAAGCAGTTCACCGAACGGCAAGATGACGCTCAACGAGATATACACATACATATGCAACGCTTTCCCGTATTATAAGGAGGCTGGGAAAGGGTGGATGGTGAGTAAAACATAGATCTTGTTACTTCTACACTTGTCTCTCAATCCTTAATTCCGGCGTGAAGCAAGCTCTAGGTCTGTAAATCTATGATAGACTATGCCTTCACTTTATATTTTAAGTACTATGTACGAAAACATATGAAAGGGGATTGCAAAGTTAAATTAAACGAGGTTTGCTCGGATTTTGATTCATCAATGTAATGAGCAGTCGAGATTTTAGTTCATCAATGTAATGAGTAGTCTAGATTTTAGTTCATCAATGTAATGAGCAGTCCAGATTGTAGTCCATCAATGTAATGAGCAGTCGAGATTTTAGTTCATCAATGTAATGAGCAGTCTAGATTTTAGTTCATCAATGTAATGAGCAGTCCAGATTGTAGTCCATCAATGTAATGAGCAGTCGAGATTTTAGTTCATCAATGTAATGAGCAGTCTAGATTTTAGTTCATCAATGTAATGAGCAGTCCAGATTGTAGTCCATCAATGTAATGAGCAGTCGAGATTTTAGTCCATCAATGTAATGAGCAGTCGAGATTTTAATTCTACAATGTAATGAGCAGTCGAGATTTTAGTCCATCAATGTAATGAGCAGTCGAGATTTTAGTTCGTCAATGTAATGAGTAGTCGAGATTTTAGTTCATCAATGTAATGAGAAGTCGAGATTTTAGTTCATCAATGTAATGAGCAGTCGAGATTTTAATTCTACAATGTAATGCGGATTTTATGAACTACTAGCTATGCCACTTAATACCTCTTTTACCACAGGATCCCCTCGAGGCGCAATTATTTTAAATGATGGCCCAAATATTTTCTGGTTAAAGACTCCAAAGACAATCAAAGATCTAAGATGGACTTTTGCCATTGTAAGCTTTATGAGAAATTTAATTCTTTTTTCCAGAACTCAATAAGACATAACTTATCCCTGAACAAGTGCTTCATGAAGGTCGCGCGCAGTAAAGACGACCCCGGTAAGGGCTCCTACTGGGCGATGGACACCAGCTACAAAATGGCGGAGGTCGCACCAAGGAGGCGCAGGAGTTTAAGGGTAGGTTCTAAAAGACTATAAAAACCCATTTGTAAAAGATTCATACATATCGATCAGCATTATCGTCCTCCTTATCCCAATTTATTTGAGGCCAGCGCAAATGTATTTTTGTTTCTATATCTCTGTCAGCCATCATCTCGATAGGCACTCCGAGAAAACTATAGGCCTGGAAATATAGTCTCCTCAGTCTTTCTTCTACTCTTATAGCTACCAACATGTTCCAAGTTGTTGTATTAATAGAAATACAGTCAATACATTGAATCAACGTACCTCATATCCCAAATACTCAAGACATTTACTTGGTTACTCCCTAAGCACACTAAGATGATGTCCTAGGCGCACATATTAATTTCATAATGAAAAACTGTTTTGCCCACCCAGATGGCACCCTACAGTCCAGAATGCAGTTCGAACAGTAGCGGCGAGGCGGGCGGGGCCCCGCCCACCGGCGCAGACGCCGCGCCCACCCCGCCGGCCACGCCCACCACCCCCACCACGCCGACCACGCCCACCTCGCCCATCGTGCCAGGGGCTATCAAAGAAGAGCCTATTGTGAAAGAGGAAATAGGTAATGTGGTGCTGTCTCTTTCTCTCGGGGCTGAGGACAGACTGTGCCAAAAGTGTTTCCCAATCGCGTTGATTTCTTACGTACTTTAAACATTTTAGTATGATAACACTTTTGTATTCGACTGTACCTGCGTGGCCGTTCGGAAAGCTTAACTTCAGAAATGCACGGTTAAAATACGAATAACTTAACATTGCTGTATTGATCATGTAGAAGTTGTTGATACATAATAAATGATAAATGCTTATTTCTGTTAAAACCGTATAATGACAGTATATACAGAATAGTATGATAAAGGAGCGAGGGAGTACGCGCGACGTCTCGTTGCTGTCTATTGACGTACTAACTCAATATTAATGTCGATTGTACGAAATTGACTAAAAAGATGATTAAGCTAAACTAATAAGTATGGTTCGCCGTACAGCTTGAGATTAGAGGTTACACTATTAGAGGTATTTTTTAGTCTAGTGTTGCTCGTTTTTTACCAATAAAAAGCAGTCGTTAAGCGTCCGAGATTGGACAACAGTGACATTAGATAACTTGAATGTTTTGTGAACAGATTCAAAGCACACAGACGACGCCCTGTCAGCTCTCATGAACGAGGAGTTGATGACTGACGTCGATATAAGCAGTGGTGAGTATATGTATTGTTTGTATGGGGGTAGTCTTGTATTTTAAGCATAGATTTATTTTTCACTTGATATTGCAAGTACGTCTGTGATAAAATTATGGATAACATTTGGTATGGCATAGCTAGATAGAAGGAGACCGTTACCACCAACAACAGCATTCCCAAAGAGGGTTGACGTCACGCAGGCGGCCGGTCATAAAACATAGCCAACACTTTAGCAGCATGCCAGATATAGGTATGCTGCGCCGACCCCAAATAAATTGGGATAAGGGCAGGGATGATGATGATGATTCCAAGTACGTCTGTGTCAAAACCAAACGTGTTAGACTTTGGGTGCCTTCATTAAATTGAAAATAGCAACAAAACATAGCCATTCACTCGGCTAACTACTTTTGATAGATTATATATTTCATTCTTCCATAATGCGGCATTTTTTCTATTTTCTGATGTGTTCAGGAAACTTTGTACAGCAGACTGATCTTAGCAACGTAAAATTGCCACATTACACCTACTTTGAGGCTAAAAATGGCATGCAAAATGTGTACATTTCCTACGTGTACGATTTGTTATACGATTCCTAAGTAAGAAGTTGAAATGTATGAAATTTTATAGATCTTTAAGGCGAAGATAGGTTTCTTTGAGGGTTTCAAGTGTACAGGAAGTCAAAAATCAGTGACTGGGAAGTCGAAAATCGTTGGGCATGGAATGGGCATGTAATGCAGAGAGATGAGGATCATGTGACCAGGACAGTTTTGGGTATGAATGTGGATGGCTATAAGAGTAGAGGAAGACCGAGGAAGCGATTGATGGATTGTGTTAAAGATAATATGACTAGAAAAGGAGTGACTGCTGATATGACGGCTGATAGAGATAAATATAAGGATACACGCTGCGCCGACCACAAACAAATAAATTGGATAAGAGCTGGGGATGATGGAGAAAGTCAAGAACCGAGGCGAAAATTGGAAGACGAGTGTATATCCATTTGTGGACTGCAAGAGCGTAGTCTTGATTTAATAAACATGAACTCTAGGGATTTTTCGTGTATCATGTTTGTTTAAAGAGACGTCGGTCACATGCACACGTATCACCTTTTTTATGCGTGGAGAATCCATCATAGGCCCTCACTGTGCCGGATTCCTACCGACAAAAAATCACACGGTCCTCAATAAACTTTTACCGGGGTGCGAGGATCGCAACTGCATTCACTGTAACTGTGACCGTAGTTTATATCTCGACTATTGCGCCAACTGTGCTTAAGTAAAATATGTTACATTGGATTAGTGTTGCATTATTTAGCATTCGAATTAATTTTTAGCATGCGGTTTTTCATTTAGCAAATAGCAAATTTAATACAGTTAAGAATTCTGTGAAGTGTGAAATATAACGTACGAAGTGTGAAGCCATTAATAATTATTAATCGCTTCACACTTCGTACGTTAACGTCTCGCGGTAGCATGTGAAATGCGCTCTCCTTCGCATCCACGGGAATACTAACTTGCTATTAGCAAGTTGTTAATGCTAAGTTGATAATTTCACCACTAGATCTCGTTCTCGAGGAGCGAGCGAATGAAATGAACACGATATTAAACGAGCTTTTTAATTCGTGTATTAACATGTGTTTACTTAAAAAGCCGTATTAATTTAGCATTAGCAATTATCATGCTAAGGGATGAGAATTCGAATGCTCTTGGCGAAATAGCATAGCCATTACTACAATGTATGTACTTGGGCCACTGACCGTGTGACCTTGTGCGGTTCCCCAGAGCTGTGGTGTGACGGCGGGCGGCGGCACGTGTGCGGCGCGCTGCGGCACAGCTCGCTGACGGACGACTACGGGAACTTCGTCGTCACGCGCTACGACTGCGACTGTCCCGCCGAGCCCGCCCCCGGCCCCGGCCCCGCGCTCGGCCCCGGCCCCGGCCCCGGCCCCGGCCCCGGCCCCGCCCCCGCGCCCGCGCCGCCGTGCCTGTCGCCGCCCTACGCGCCCTACTGGCACTCCGAGATTTTATAACATCCGAACATACTACCCTACACGCAGTGAGTCCACGCTCCGCACGTTTTGGTTCATCCAAGTCTTCATATCACTGTTTTTTTTCCATGTCAATTGTTTTCTCATCTAATTTTGTATGACGTCCATTATTGATGACGTTGCGTTCGAGTATACTTTATGGAACTTGACGTAGTTTAAGAGCAAAATATTAATGTAAGGCGAGGATTAGATGCTATGGATTGGTCGCAAAAGTTTTGATCAAGTTTTAAGGATAAAACGCTAATATCTTAATTAATAATTTATTATAATCTATATATAAAATTAATTGTTATTAAAAACTTGGTCAGAATAGATTTTGCTTGTTTGTATTGAAAAGTTAGCTTGATGAAATAAATAACTAGAGAATAGGAAATGTGTTCGAATGAAGCTTGCCATTTTTGACACGTTTTGAAGTTTATATATTCGAATTTGGTCGATGATGGAGGAGTTTAGGGGATTAATTTTACAAAAGAATAAATATAATCAACAAATATCAGTCAAACTCACCTAAATTAAAAAGACATTCACGAGAGAAGTCTTTATATAAACTATAGAATAAATAAAGATATCGCAACCCTAGATCTCCGTCGTACCACGTCGAAAACTTTAATGTACCCTTATAAACACGTAAACTATATACGTATAGTAAACATTTTATAACACAAACTGAAATACAGAGAAATATTATCAGATCACCAACATATCTGTCGAATTATGAATATTTAGCGTAGCGTAGTTACCTTAGGCGAGGAACTTGTTTTAAATGTTATATAAGCGTTGTATAGGCGTTATATATAACGGGGATCCTAAGGACCATAGTGCATGCGTTATGGTTGGCTTTTGTACAGAAGGAAGATTGAATATGCTACTTTCTATACTATCAATCTGTAGCACATTGTTTGGATAAAAGCACAAGTGCTTGAAGGAATTACAAGTTTTGTAATTGAAACCAAATTCTCACCTACATATTCAAAAATGCAGAAACTTGGACGAAAATAATGTCTGAAGAACGATGCTATTCTTCATAATTATGGTGTTACATTATAACATGGCATACCTGTATATATAGATTTATTATTATTATTTAGGTCGTATAGAATTAATATAATCACCCAACGCAATTCCAAACAACACCTTGAAAACAAATAAAAAAGTTCAGCTTAAACTTACCTGAAGGTATTGAAAAGATTCAGGCGTTACTTTGCGGAAGTCCATTACAATGGATGCAAATAAATACAATATCTAGCTACTTCCACGATATTGAGGGTAGTCATGCATTACCTGTGCACCACCCGCCCGCAAATATATGCACATACGCAAGCGGTGAAAATTCTGACTACCACCAACTACTCTACACGTGTTTCGCACCCATGCATATATTTGCGGGCGGGCGGTGCACAGGTAATGCATGACTACCCTCAATTTTGTGGAAGTAGCTAGATATTGTATTTATTTACCTGAAGGTAGCATATTTAATATAAATGGACGATGAAATAAAAATATGACAGTATTGGAGCCAGGTTGGTGACGAACAGATCTCAGAATGACCAGTATAATATATTATTATAATTAAAAATATATAATATTATTATAGTGTGCTAATATTTTATAATTTAAACTGTGCATAATGTAATATTAGTTACATTTAGTTATAACATAAAAAAAAATATGAGTTAGTCTGTACGAATTTATAATTTAAATATAAAAATATGTAACTATTAATGTATTTAATATGGAGTCACACGTATATACGTAAATATTGCTTTTTTAGGAAATCGTATATCGGCCTATTGATAAATACTTACGTTATAGTGCATACTGGGACACTCTTTGTTATAAAACAATATGAGAGATTAATATCACAACTGGTAACTTTTTGCGAAAAGCTTGCCAGTTGTCATATTTCATCTTATGGTAGTAGACATTAAAGTACATAATATAATGTATAAATTAATATATATTTAGTAAGGGGGTTACTTAATAATTATATTGAGAAAAGTTATAAATTGTTAAGAAATGTTGCAAATTGTTTTATAACAGGAAGTATCTAAGTGTAGGCACTGTTAGGTTCCGCTTGCCTAAATTATAAAGATTATTTCTAGTTTATTTTATAAGGTGCAAATACGTATTTTTGTGCCATAATAGCGTGGGTTGAAGGATGGCATTGAACACTTAGAGTTAAAAAGAAAAAAATAACTGTCCCATATCTTATTGAAAAATGTGTTCAAAAAGTTTTTTAGAAGTTGTACCTACATACACGAGTAACATTAGTATGTGTATATAGTAGTAATTATTTTAATATTAACTGAAAACACTTGGGATGTTATGTATTGTAACATTTTTACCCGTTTATAATGATATAGTGCGAGAGCCACGAATTTTTTATATGTAACTGCTCACATATTTCTAGTTTTTGAGTAAGTTGTTCATATATTGCAGCTTTGTGGTTCTGAGTACATTCTCGTGTGTACTAGCGTAACGTAAATATGTGAGCATTATGTATTCGTGAGAGTCAATGGTTTGGTTGGGCCGCAACTATAGTCACTGACGTAATGAACACAGTACAACTATTGTAAGATTTAACTATCAAGAAAGGATGTTATTTTTTTCGGGTTGGTGACGTTCTTATCAGACCTACATTGTAGTGTTAACAGATTCCGTCAATTGTATAGTTCTGGTCCAACCGAGTGTGTATCATTGTCCTTATAAATGATTGTGGTCAATGTTAAACCTATAATAATTAAATATATTCAGTTAGATTCCTTTACAAAATCGTTGTGTAACACATTGGTTAAACATTCCTTTGCCATCGACATGTATTATAGAATGTTATTATTTTTTATAGATTTTTGGCTAAATTTGATGATAAATACAATGTTTTTATCCGTGGTGTCGCTACTTGCAGTATATTTATTTAGATATATGAGTTTTAGTTTAGTTAGTATTGTTTTTACATATTAAGTTCGAGTAGCGAGACCGACAGTATTTTCGACCGTCAATGAAATCTTAGTTTTGTGAAATATTTTATTTTTAAATCTAAAAGAGCTTTGTACTTTCAGTGTTTTAGATTTCCTTGACAGTGTTGCGACTAACAATTATTATAAACAAGAATACGTATAGTTCTACTCCAGGACTCAAATTATGTGTCATGAATAATTTATATTTATTTGAATTATGAGATTCGAGTACTTTGTGAACTGAATAAAATTAAAAATATATTACCATGTGGGAGTAACGCACTTGAGTCCTGGAGGTAGGCAGGACGCATGTTATTTTAAAAGTGTCCTTGTTGTATTTTATGAAATAATTCTTTTGAATAAAATTGCTTTACAGTTTTCCATACTGTTAGTATTTCTATATTTTTACCTTTCAATGATAAAATTCTGATAAAGATATTGATTGTAATAATTCTATTGATATGTTAGGACACTTCCCTTGTAGCATGTTTTTGAAATATTTATTTTTGAAATGCATAATTTGATACCGACATAATAATCATAACATAACTTTCTTAAAGAGGTGCATAGATTTATTTGCCATTAGTTGCCATCTTATATTGTTTGATAGTATTTATTATTTTCTGTGATAAAAAAAAGAAATAACCTTTTATTTTTCGAAGATGACATAATGACGTACTTTGTATTATTTTTTTATTTTTATTTAATATAGAACCTTCAAATGTATCGTCGCAAATAGTGAATGTACAAAGGTTAAAATACAGATAGTGGATTTGCAATGTTGTATTTACGTAAGTGTAAGATAAACGATACATTTGAAGCAACTATCTTACCTTTTTATATTAACAACAATAATTTTATAATAATTTAGAGCTGGTGCAATGTGGAGAAATATTATTTATGTGTCACGATTGTTGCAGACTTTATTGGGATTAAAATTGCAAAATAATGTTTTAAGAAACTTAATGCCTAATATTTCACCGATACAGTTAATAAGTCCCTGGTGAGCCTGCCTGCTACTGAGAATTTCATAACAGAAAAAGTGAATAACACTGCCTGATCTAGGTATCGAACCCGCACGCTGACCAGCCGCGCTTACGACCATTAGACAAATAAGGCAGTTTTATGAACAAATTTCTGTGACGTAAGCTGCTGATTTTACTTGTGAACTCCGACTACTAATATGTACTTTTAAAAATTTATAAAAAAATGCTTATGAAATTTTTTTTATAAGTCTGTAACATCGGTGTTAATGATTTCTATGGCCAAGTACCAATACAGTATCGACTTGCACCACCGCTCACAATTAAGTATTTTACGTTATTTCGGTTACTCACTCCGCCTATAAATGATATTAACGCGGCGATATGGAAAATTAACTATTTTATTGTAATCAAGTTAGCCGTTACTTTAAGAGTAGGATGTTCTACCTCTAAACAAATCATAGTTGATGTACAATATTATAAACTTTTAACAGAATTTCATTGTTTTATTTGTTTACGCCTTTAAATATATCATAACATAGCATCATGCCTGTATTCCCCGAAGGGGTAAGCAGAGGTGTACACAATTGTACACCCACATTTCACCAATGCTGTTATTAAGTCCCATGTAATAGGTGGTGAGCCTATTGCCATCTACCGGGCACAATTCCAAACTCCGGGCTGCTACTGAGAATTTCCTTATAGAAAAACCCAACAACACTTTGCCCGATCTGGGAATCGAACCCAAGACCTCATGCTCAGCAGTCGCGCTTGGGACCCCTAGACCAACGAGGCAGTTTAAATATAGTTTTTGTGAAATATCAATACCAGTTTTATTGCAAAAAATGCGGGTAGGCGCCAAACTAGTGTCGCCTCCTAGGCCGCCGACTTGACTTGCTGTCTTCTTTATTAATATTACCGACAGTTTTGATGTGCCTTCCAAAACATGGAGACGCTCAGATGGAAATTTAAACCTACTTGAGTGAAAGACAATAGAAACAATTGTATGACAAGTATATAAGTGTAATTTGAATTTTAGGAGGTCGCAAGCGGTGGGCTCGCTCTTTAAGGAATATTTTTTGTGATATTCCCTATCTTCAACGAGCTTCTATACGCATATACCTAAATATCTTGTGAATACAAATTGGACATACAACGCGGCTCTGGTAAGTACTTCCCGATTCTTTTCTGTTTTAACCCATTTTGTCAGACTAAAGTTTTCGCACCAAACATTAGTACCGCCATCTACCTGTCTATACCATAACCACTTAATAATCGATAAATTTGATTGATTGAAATCTGACGGTGCTTTCCTTATTTGATTTTAGCAACGCATTTAACACTGTCGATTTCGATATCCTGCTTGGCTTACTTTGTTCTCTAAACATATATCCATCGGTGATTGGTTTGGTAGTTACCTGTCTGTCTGCCGGCAACGCACCTATTTGCATTGAAGGTAGTTTATCTTCGTGGTGCGATACTTCTGTCGGTGTACCACAGGGGGGCGTTCTCTCTCCTTTACTTTTCGCTATTTTTATTGACTCCATCTTCAATAAACTTCCTTCAACCTACCACCTTTATGCGGATGTCCTGGAAATATATTCTCAAACTCCCTTAGAAGAGCAGTCGGAGGCCGTGCCCATGATTAAAGAGGATTTGCAGCAAGTTTCCGAGTGGAGTAAAGGTCATGGATTACAAGTGAACCCCACGAAGACTCGGGTCATTGTTATCGGCAGCCCAAGGTTCATCTACCGATCATCGAAATAGATTGCACCCAACTTCCCCAGATTGTGTTTAGTGGACCACAATTCCTTATATAGATACAGTAAAAAACCTGGGGATACTCATGGACAAAAACCTTTCTTGGTGCCCTCAGATGCAAGAAGTAAGTCGCAAGATGTTTGCATCAGCAGGTTCTTTACAAAATTTTCTACCCACTGCCACTAAAATTGCGCTTGCTCAATTTCTCCTACTTCTGATCCTAGACTATGCCGATGCCAGCTATCCTGATCTTACTGCGGCACAACTAGATAAGCTTGAGCGACTCCAAAACTTTTGCATCAGATTCATATTTGGTTTACGCAAATACCATCATGTTTCAGAATTACGCACTAAGATCAAGTGGCTCCCTATACGTCTTCGCCGGAATGCTCATATTTTATCGTTGCTTTACAGTATTCTGTTCAATCCTACAGCCCCCTCTTACCTCAAAGAACGATTTAAGTTCCTTAATGACATACATACACGATGTTTAAGATCATCGGAGAACTTGAGGCTTGAGATGTCAACGCATTCTACAAAGTTTTACGACAGGTCATTTGCTCAGACGTCTGATACTTTTAAAAAGTTAATTCAAAAGTTTTTCCAAAGATTAATTATTACCAACCTTTATTAAAAGTACATGATTACGAATGGTTTAACGCACCTATATATATATATTTTTTTTTAAAACGTCGCCCCACACTAGGAATTTCTTCCTGTGACGTGGGTGCTTTTACAGACATATAATCTCACAAGCACACACACACCCAGACCCGGAGCAATTATCTATAGATCGTACAAATATTTGCTCCGTCCAGGAATCGAACCTGCGACACGCAGCGCAGCAGTCGGTCTCTCGACCACTGCGCCAACCGCGCTGTCAAAATACAATTAATTTAGTATTCGATAAAGGATTTATATAATACTCCTCCCGTCCGCATTTCGGTCACGGCGGCCAATCTCCACGGAGATTAGCCAAGTACGCAGGAAATATTATAGTGCACAAGTGTATGCGCAAACACAGATGCACTAACTCTTCCTTCACTCTCATATTCCGATGGGACGGCAATTCGACACGACCAGAGAGAGATCAGGCGTAGGACCGATGTCTTTACGTGCTCTCCGAAGCACGGGGGTGTCACACCACTAATTTCCTGACTGCGAGCTGCTACTGAGAATTTTCTAACAGAAAAACCCAATAACACTGCTCGACCTGGGAACCTTTGTTGAACCAATGGTTCTGGGCTCGATTCCCTGGTCTTTTTGTGTTATTGGGTTTTCAGTTGACATTCTCAGTAGCGGCCAGGAGCCAGGAGTTGCGTAGATAGCGATGTGACGCCCTAAAGCTTCAGAGCGCACTATGAGTGAAGGAAGAGAGAGTGCGCCTGTGTTTGCGCCTACACTTGTACACTATAATATCTCTTACGTAGGTACTTAACTAATCTCCGTGGAGATAGACCACCGTGACCGAAAAGTGCGGTTGGGAGTATATTATCGTGCATACTATTTATTTGTTTAAAATACCTTCATTAGAAAAAGTAAAAATAGAAAAGGAATATCTGGGAACAAATGTGAATTGAAACAACAATAGAAATATCAACAACTTTAATGATTGAATATATACAAGAACAATATACATACACAAGTTTAACAATATTATTATCTGGAGCGGTGCGGGCTCTGGACGCCGAGTGACCCAATACCCATAAAGTAATAGCTCACTTACTGTAGTTATATGAACATGTGAACATGATAGCAAAGGGGGTCATGATAATAACAATAAAATAATTGTGTATTTTTCGATGTCACATTTTATTGACACACTATTTTTTCGGTTTCGCTAGCTGTCGCATGTACGTGACAAAATATTATAACTTCTACCAGTAAAATCATTGCAGTAAACATTGACATCTCAAACATCTAATAATTTTGAACATTTCTACCACTTCGTAATTTCCATTACAGAATAGATTCGTTGCGATTACAAAATGTTAAATGATAATAATTGCTTAATAATAAAAAACTACAATTTAGTTAACACTAAAACTAGATACAAACACTAAATTTTATAAAACAGAAAAATGTACTTTTTGAAGAAAATAATATACAAGAAAATAAAACAAAAGCATCGTAATTGCACACGACAGATTAAACGATAAATTTAAGCACCATACCTCAATAATGATACTTCGTTAGAATATTGTATTATTGTCATATACTGTTGGAAGCGAAGGAAAGCTTTTTGTCAACCGTCAGACCTCGCAAGGCTAGCAGTGAAAACGTTTTAAAAGTTCCAGAATTTACGTAATCTTAATTTTAAGTATTGCTTTTATATCTCCGGAAGAAAATTGGGGAAATATAGTAAAATTCGTTTAAGGTATGGAAAGTCCGCAAGCGGCTACTGGCTAATATCGTACTCGGTATAATCCTATATAAAAATATGAAAAAATAAAATAATAATTTAATCGTCTTTAAAATCTAAAGTGATTCGTCAACCGTGTCAACAGAGGTGCGAGTAAAATTTAAAATATACGTATTCACAGCCCTAACAACACCCATTGGACATCCCTAATGAAGTCGAAGGTTATATTTACAATGTTCAAGTTTTGTCTTGTTTACGTCAACCCACAATTATCATTTTCTACCGATTCCTACTTCAGGCTGTATCCACCCAGCTCTGAATGTAGTACTTATCCAGAAGGCATTGAATTCATTAATTTGATTTCATAAATTTTACATTTACATAGTTTCGCAGTCATCAACGGTCCACAGAAGCCCGTAAACAAGACAAAAATTCTTTTTCATGACATTCTTGGCAACATATTTCAAATGTTTGACCAAACATTTGGGCTGCAAAATATTAGATTACAAGTTTTAGCGGTGCGCTAAGTTCATAAAAAATAAGGCGTTATCATGTTATAATTTAAGGAGCAACTATAATATGCGGCTTAATGTCTTAGTTCAAAACTATAACTCACTGGTTTACAGTTTGATCAAACATTAGACACAGCATAAACAATTTTAAGACCCTACATTCCAACAAATTTTCGTACTTGGAGCGTGGCCAGGGACAAAGTTCATGAAATTTCGTAGGCGGTCCGCTAGATGTCGACAGTTACCAGAAACAATCCAAGGAAAATTATTTTGTTAGGTCTAGTTACCAAAGGCACGTGAGCGGTCATCGCGAAGAGGAGTCATTTCATCAGTAAAATGGTTTATAGCATTTCATTATAGCTTTTTCGCTTACAATTCGACATTATTCGCTGGCCACACTCTCCACATCAATTTACAGATAAAACGCTAGATAAAATTTACTTCTATAACATATTACTATAGTCAAACAAGTAATAATTTTAATATAATATGTACTGAAGTTATGTTCCTGTTGTACATTATGTAAATAGCTGTAAATATTCTGATAAGGCATATTTCGATTGTTGTATAAAATATTTTTGCGAGTACTTGGATCATTACAGCTTATGAATGACCGTGTAATATATAAATATATATATATATATATATTTATAATCATATATTCAACAATTTATTATTGTAGCAAATAATAGTGCACTATATCGATCTTTATATTCATTACCAACTAGTTATTGCTTAGTTAAATGTTAGTAAAATTTTGTATTATATTGATGGCCGATATGACCCTGTTTTGGGAAAGGAAACTTTAAATTTAATTTATTAAACACTAACAACACGAAATAAGGATGATAGAAATAAATTCAAGTTTTGCTTAATTGTAGCAACGTGTTGAAAATACAAACATAAGTGACAACGTTCTTGATGTACAAACTCTGGATGAGTAATAATTATGTATGTGTAAAACTTGGTTTATACTGAAAATCAAGTAATTCATATAGATATAAAAATTTCGCTATAACACGATACATATTTAGTATTTATTATAGTTATAAATAATAAAAACACTAAACAAAAATACTTCTAAATGAAATGACTAAACTTTTCACTATGAAAATCTATGCAATTTGCAAGCTTAATCCACCTTTTATATGTTAATCATATGTGGTTAAATATTATCGGGCAAATACTCTAGCGTCTAGACTTGGGTCAGCGGGATGCTAAATTACATCTAATATGAAAATATATGCGGTCATAAATATCTTGCAAACTACTGTATTACTCATTAATATTTGGATACATTATAAGACACTAAATGACAATTGTACGAGGCAAAATTTGATACTTAATAATTTTATATTGTACTGTTTAAAATACGCGTTCGGGAGGGCTAATGAGATATATGTAATAATAAATAAATCTATGATTGAACGTGTATATTAAACAGGGGTATATTTAATACATTTTGTTGATAACTATTATAATTTGTTAATACCACAGCTATTGGTGTTAATGTAAGGCCCAATTGACGCAACAATTTAATTCTGTATTCTAATATATTCGTGATTATTATTTTATTAAAAACAAAAAACATACATTTTATATTCCTTTGCTTGAACTCGGCTTTTGTTGAATGATCTATTAGATAAGTTAAGTTTTATCCACCTATATTTCATATAGTATAAAGAAACTCTAACATTGACCTATTTGGACTAACTGACGATTTAGTTACTCTATGTCTATTGGCGATGACTTGAGGCAAGTATGTTACGACTCAGACAAGACTACAAAAGTCCATTTATATAAGGACGTAGTCGTATTTAATCTAGTTTCCGACTGCTTTCAATAGACATCTGTCTACACGACATTACCGAACTTAGAATTGGGCAATCGATTTTGTCGATACTTAAAAAAAAGCGTATTAAATAACACAGAATGGAAACCGGCTAAATTCTACTTCAGAGATTTAGATGACTCGATTTTATAGTAGCCAGGGTGGAAAAATTACGTTTATATAACAACAAAAACTTGGTCTGAAAAGTGTAGTGTCACTAAAGATACGCTAACAGTAATCGCGTCATTTGATAAAAAAATATTTAAGTTGATTTTTATTAAATGCGCCGATTATTTGTATGCACAATACGTTTGATATTGACTGTACAAGTTTTGTCAGAATATAAATGTCTGAACTTCTAATGTGTACAGTCGGTACAAAAATAACACCAGCATATAACATTTTCAAAAGTTTTATTTTGAGATCGTTTAGAACCTGTATCACGTGACGACCCTGAGAAACTGTTGAATTTTAATTTACAAAAAAAACTGTGGAACTGCTTAATTATTTCTACCAATTGGCATAACATACAATGAAAGAATTTACGCTGGGGTAGGAAATGAACAGTGTTTTTACTGTACCCCGAGGTAATGTTCCAATAGTAGTGAGTGTGGAGGAGTGTGCCGTGGCTAGACGGCCCCTCAGAGCGAGTCGCGGTGCCAGACCCAGGTGCGCTTGGTGTGGTCGAACCGGTGCGCCAGCCACTGCGCCTGCAGCAGCTCCAGCCGGTCCTGGCTGAGGTACAGCGGCTTGCCGCGTCTGTGGGGCAACGGGTAACATTTTCATGCCTATTTTTACCATCGGTCTTTAGGTAAAATTTACCTTATATTCTACTTTTTTAACCCTTTGGCTCAGCCAAGTACAAATACGTACTTCATATTATTTATTTTCTGTGTCTGCTAATTAGCCAGCCAACAGATAATTTTTTTCCCAACTATTATTAATGACAATATAAAGTTAAACGCCCTTATCTTGAAGTATGAGTCGAAGATGAAATTTAAAACCCGATCGCAAATTAAAATAATATGTACCAAATTGATATCCGTGCCATCATGTGCTACTTTCCTTCTTAACCTTAAAAGTTCTCCTAAGACATAAAGCCATTGCTAATGATAAAACGTATAATGTTTCTGGGGATCGTAATTAGGCTTTGCGTAAAATTTCGTTGAAATCGTTTTAGATTTCTTTTAAGTTTCCTGTAATGTGTAGTGTACTCACTTGAGGTCGCGGTCCTCCTCGTCATAGTCGTCCAAGTACAGCGAGCCCCACAAACAGGCGCGGCGGCCGCGGATCACGATAATATAAGTTGACGTCACCACCAGGAAAATACCGGTACCACCACCGCATTCCATCGCGTGCTGAAAGAAACATTATTTCCTCTTCAGTTCAAAGGATTCAAAGTTCGAGGACAGCAAAATTGTGCCATTGTTATTTTAGGAGTAAGCAAACTTCTGTTTCGAAGGACTAGATTTTAGGTCTTCTGATAAGTAATACTTTCCCATATCATCACTGGTAGCGGTAAGTTGATGGTCCTTAGATCCTAAAATGCTCAGGTCCTTTATCGATAAACACGTCTTGATTATAATAAAACAACTTTTAACCGGATTAATCGCGTGTATTATTGGTTTTTTGTTTTTCCTGACGTTTCGAACACTTTGCAGCGTTTGTGGTCGCAGGAGGACTGAGTCCTCGATAATACACGCGATTAATCCGGTTAAAAGTTGTTTTATTATAATGTGTAGTGATCGCGCAAACCTAAGATATTACTACGTCTTGATTACGTTGGCGGAGACAAGATTCGTTTGTCGAGCTTGAGGCGACTGTAACGGCGGTTCCAGAGCTTGCGAGTTGGAACTGCGTAGCGGGTCCTCCTGTAATATGTAGGTACACACCTGCACGGCCTCGGCCACCTGGTGCTGGCGGCAGCAGGGCTGCTTGAGACAGACGAGCGTGCCGCACAGCAGACACAGTATGTAGGTACACACCTGCACGGCCTCGGCCACCTGGTGCTGGCGGCAGCAGGGCTGCTTGAGACAGACGAGCGTGCCGCACAGCAGACACAGTATGTAGGTACACACCTGCACGGCCTCGGCCACCTGGTGCTGGCGGCAGCAGGGCTGCTTGAGACAGACGAGCGTGCCGCACAGCAGACACAGTATGTAGGTACACACCTGCACGGCCTCGGCCACCTGGTGCTGGCGGCAGCAGGGCTGCTTGAGACAGACGAGCGTGCCGCACAGCAGACACAGTATGTAGGTACACACCTGCACGGCCTCGGCCACCTGGTGCTGGCGGCAGCAGGGCTGCTTGAGACAGACGAGCGTGCCGCACAGCAGACACAGTATGTAGGTACACACCTGCACGGCCTCGGCCACCTGGTGCTGGCGGCAGCAGGGCTGCTTGAGACAGACGAGCGTGCCGCACAGCAGACACAGTATGTAGGTACACACCTGCACGGCCTCGGCCACCTGGTGCTGGCGGCAGCAGGGCTGCTTGAGACAGACGAGCGTGCCGCACAGCAGACAGACGGAGGCCTCCTTGGGCACGGCGCCGCACTGCAGGCACACGCGCTCGTGGTAGTACGTGAACAGCCGGTCGTAGTCCCGCGGCAGCGCCAGCAGCGCCGGCTGGCACCACTCCACCGCCATCGAGCGCAGCAGCCGCCGCACCTGTCGGACAAACAGCCCGTCAGTCATCGCCTCCACGCCACAGTGACTGTGGCGGCCGGCCGCTCGCGGCAGTAACACTTACGGCGAGCTGCCCCCTGGCGGCGGCGGCGCCCAGCTGGCGGGCCCAGGCGCGGGCGGCCAGCGCGGAGTCGGGCGGCAGCGCCCTGCCCGCCGACCACTCGCTCCACTCCATGCCGTCCGTCACCAGCTCCAGGTAGTACGCCAGCCGCACGAACTCCTGCCGAGGAGTGGCCACCTCCGGCAGCTCGCTGCCATATAAGTGGTGGCGAAGGAGGGCAGCGATGCGCAGAAACGGTAGCAATAGTTCTTGAAGCTGTGGAGTAAGGCAAGTATTGTATTCCAGATGTCGTTAATCTCGTCCAAATTATCAGGAAGCTGGTTCAATAAAACTCTTTACAATACGTTTTGTGTTTCATTATCATCAAATATCTGCAGGTATAATGTAGAATTGTAGATAAATAATTTTGTACTTAAATAAACCACTTCTCTAGAATATACGTCTTGCGATATTTTAAATGCAACACTCACCTGCTTCTCCATACTAGCCAGATCAGGCACGCGATGATCTCCAGGCGCTGGTGGACCATCTTCGGTAAAAAGATCTGAGCCGGCTAATGCTCCTAGCATCAGTTTGGCAGCGGCCCTAAGTCCAGCCGGTTCTCCAGGTCTTGCGGGGCCAGCTAAAGCCGCTCGGCCTTCCGCGCTACCGCTGGCGATGAACTGACAGACCACTTGGTAGTAGCTAAGCGAATATAGCGCCCGGACTATGCAGGTGAACTCCTCTGTTGATGGAGAATGAGTTGTTTGACATAATGTTTGTAAGTATGTTTGATTATTGAGTATGGTTGTATGTATCACCCTAAATATTCTGATATATCACAGACAAATAATTTGAAAATATCAATATGCTAAGGAAAAAATTTTTAATTCATTTTTTTTTAGAATAATTAAGATTTTTAATTTATTTGTTTTGAATATTTTTCTCATTTTCTCATTCAGTAAATAATAATAAATATTTTCAATTGTTATATTTTTTACAGGAGAGTTAAAATATTTTGTTATTATTTTAAATCGCAACGGACAGTCTTATTCAATAACATTCACAAGTACAAGTCCTACTCACGCATATCCAAATAGGGCGGCGTGGGCGGTGCAAGAAGCAGGAACTGCATGAGCAAGGCCAGCGGGTCCCGCAGCAGGAGCGGCACGGGGCGGGCGCTGGCGGCGGCGCTGGGCACGGGCGCCGAGTGCGCGCCGGCGCCGGGGGAGTCGGCGCCGGCGCCGGCGCCGGGCGGCGGGACCAGCGCGCGCCAGGCCTCGGCCGCGCCGAAGCCGGCGCCCGCACTGCTCAGCACGCGGGAGTGCGCGCCCGCTACCACTAGCAGTGGCACTGCACACGGACATTATATTTGAAAACCGTCACCGACTTTCAAGCATTATAATAGTCGGGGAAAAAGTTTCCTCGTATTTTATGCTAGCTGGTGCCCGCGACTTCTTCTGCGTGGCAAAAGGTAGCTCTGTGTCCTTGCCAAATTTCATTACAATCCATTCAACCGTTTAGTCGTGAAAAGGTAACAAAAAAACAAACAGTAACTCTGTTTGTTTTTTTGTTACCTTTCGCATTTTTATTATTAGTATGGATACAGATTCAAGTATTCTATTATTATTATTATTTTCAATTTAAATTAGATTTAATCATAATATATATGTGCCCTCTTGTTCGATAACTTGTTGCCATCTTACCATAGATAGTCACATAATCCCGTTGCTGTGGAGATCTTTCCACAAAAACAATATAATTAACCTTTAACTGGTGACGTGGGGGCCGCTGAGGCCTAGCGAAACCAATAATTTTGATTTTCTCCCCTACCCTTTACTCGACGCATACGGTGCTTCTAGTAGCTTCGAGTTTAGTCACTTAGAAGCCGTGAATGGTGTCGTACGTGTCAGCATGCGCAATTTTGGTGAGTAAATTCATTTCAAAATTTTTTGTGGGCCTCCCTGACCCCACGTCAGTATTTACGTAACTTTTTGAAAAGTTGCGTGGGTTCATATTTTATATATTTATTTTCAGTTATTAATTGAATGGCCTAAAATGGAACCCAGTATGTCATCCGGAAGAAAACAGTCAACTTATACCGATGATAGCACACATTTTTCTAAAAGTAGAAGGTCTATTGGACCTGGTAACTGTGATTTCGAATCAACTGTGTCTTCCTGGACAAATTGTGAGGACAAGCGGTTCAGACGCAAAAGATATTGATGACACGTTTATTCCGGAGCAACATGGACATGATGCAGATTCCTTCTGTGACTCAGAGCCAGAAGAACCATTCTCCGAAGACGAATCTCGATTGTCATTTATACATGCAGTCGTAGGACTCGACGTTGGCCGATGGTTATATTATTTTTTACCGCATGTTAGATACCAGCTGGTTAGACAGCAGTTGGTCAATAGCCACTTATTGTATGACACATCACGGAAAGATTAGTGACAGAAGAATTTTCATAAAAGAATTGGATCGCAGTTTGGTGTTACAGGCTGCCACGTGAACTACGTCTGAGTTTGACGCGATAACTGGAGTTTGATATGCTTGACCATCCAGAAGTTTAAGAAAAAGAGCTGAAGTACAGAAGAAGATGCCACACATTTCCACTGAAGCTTCAGATGAAGTCGACTCACGTGTGTAATATGTGTAAAAAATATGTTGCACAAAGGAAGTTTGGCCAGATTGTGCTTAAGTTGTGAAAATTGGTGCCTTGCAGTTTTTTATTCCGCTTATAGTACAGAAGTTGATTTATACATGGTTTATTAGAGACACTATTGAACTATTATAATTGGATAATTTTTTATAAGTTTGTAAAAATTTTAAGACATACAAAGTGATTTGTGGTATCAAGTAATTTCTGACAAAAAAAAAATCACTCTACTTCCATGTCAAAAATAAGTCTAATTCAATTAAAAAAATAAATGAAAAGTCTGTTTGTTCTATTCATGTATGCGTATTAAACGTAGTTATCAATTATTTATACCGAGAAAGCCTCTTAATTAGTAAAAAAAATCACATTATGGTAAGGGCCTCTCAAGCCCCACGTCAGAGCTTACGTGAAATAATAACCACGTCAGTAGCTAAAGGTTAAATAATAGACTTTGAAAATAAAAATGTCTTGTATCTGTATATAAAATGCGAAGAAACTTTTCCCCAGACCTAATATATATTATAGCTAACCGTTTACAAATTATACCAGATAATATATCAAAAATTGCTTAAAACACCAAAGAGAGATCCATTTTATTATTTAAAATTAAATGCTGTTTGTTGGTAAACGCATAACTTGAGAACAGCTAAACAGATGTTGCTGGCTATTGGAGTTTTATAAATAGAATAACAGGACATTATGTCCAGAAATAATAAAATTCGAAAAATAATAGTTATATTGTAAAAAATACAAAAAACAAGCCAATAAAAATACTATGATTAAATTTCCAAAAAAGTAATCGAACTTAACACAATCTATCGAAAACTTTTTATGTAAACGTGTCTTCTAAACACACCAAAATTGGAATCAGTGTGCTGGTCCAGCTTTATCCAACTACATTGTGGTATGTTCCCAGTTTAACCGGATATATAGACGAAAACATAACTATACGAATATATAAGGTCCTAATTTATTAGGTAATGTACGATTACATAGCACATTTATTAATTTAGCTAGCATAAGCATTTTTACCTTAAGTAAAACGTTTCATTATTACATATTATTGAGTACCTTTTTGTCCGTCTTAATGTAAACACATTTATATTATCAAGAATATATTTTATTAAAAAGACAGCAAGACTATCATTATTTCTTCCATCAAACTCAAAATATGTATTAGCTAAAAGTCAAATACATTGGCTTAAGCTAAGAATTAAATAGATATAACAAATTATTTGTAATTAACATAGTATTAGCAAGACGAAAACTGCTCCTTGAACGGCGAACATTAAGAATAAAATAAAATTGTTGTAAAAATTTGATTGATGGCTTAAATGACTCCTTATCACTTACACATTGACCCCTTAAAAGGAAATTACTTAATCAATAAGGACCTTATATATAACGAAAAGCCAAAGAAACGGAAACAGAAGAAGCACCAACAGCAACCACCTGCCAAACTTGCTCCGTGTGTCCCTACCGAATCCCAGCTTGTGTAACGGCTGAGAAGGTGATCACTGTCCATGAAAATCCCACAATATTAGAGGCTGAACCATGGACTAAGGTTAGATGGAATCAAAGTCGATAATCGGCAATATGCGGAACTGCTGGGCCTACCGTAACATCTTTAAAGGCAGTAGAACCACGCAAATACCTACCTGTGGAATATGGAGTCGGATGTTGTTGAAGTCCGGAATTACCTGAAGCAACTCTGTCTTAATTAATTATAAATAAATAAATAGTGTGTTAACTTTTGATTTTAACTTACCTATACATTCATTTCTTAGTTTGTACCGCGGCGCGACGCACGTCTGCAGCGTGCCGCCGCGCTGCACCAGTTCACATTCCAGGTTAGTTCTAACTAATGACGCTACGAAAGTAAAGATGGCGGCGGGCGAGGAGCCGTAGCGTTGTTTGAGCTTGCCGCCCGCTGTCGCTGTCATGTCTTCCATAGCTTTGCCCATCGCTTCGGAGAGTCGACTTGGTGCCTGCGAAATAGAATAGAATAGAAATTTATTTATTTTCTCATCATCAAAACACAGTACAAAGTCAAATAGGCAATACATAGAGACTGGTGTCTGTTTTAGGTAGAACCTGTATTACAGATCACCAGGCTAACCCTCCGTCGGACAATCAATTTGTGAGCATTGACTGTATTTAATGATAAAAAGATAATCTACAACATTAAAACAAAATTTTTTTTTTTTTTTACGTAAAAACATTGCATGAAATGGACATTAATATTTTTAATTTCAATTCATTATTATTTTAAACATGTCATCATATCCATATATTTTTACCACAATTCAACCTATTCTCATCTGAAAACGAGTTCACCCATCTATCATGTTGCTTCGGTTTTCGTACCAGAAACTAAACATGAAGAACAAATCTTTGACAAGGTTGTATCGCTTTAAATCTTATCCACAATTATGTTATTTTGTCGATTTTGAACTTCAAATTCAACATAAATTGTCGATAAAACGTTAATACACATGCTTGCATTGTGTTTCGCAGAGTGAGTGAGGGTACCGGAGGCCCAAACCCTTTAAAAGGCCGGCAACGCACTCGCGACTCCTCTGGAGTTGCGGGGGTTAATCGCTTACCAGGCAGTAGGCGATCTGTCTGCTCGGTTAACGCCTACACCAAAAAAAACGGCAACAAACAGTTGGCCAGCTGGCGGCACACTACACTACACTACGGCACACTCACGGGCGGCGGGTGCTCCTTCTCCAGCATGTCCTGCACGGCCTGTGCGGCGCGCAGGTGGTGGCGCGGGGCGGGCGGGTGCGGCGCCAGCGGCAGCACGCAGTTGGCCAGCTGGCGGCACACGGGGCACAGGAACTCGCCGCGCTCCACGTGCAGGTTGTGCGGTCGCTGCGGCGCCTGCAGCGCGCGCAGGTACGCGTGCAGGCAGCGCAGGTGCAGGTGGTGCCCGCACGTGGCCACGTGCACGCCGCCCTCCCACCCCACCGAAACGCTCGTCAGCCATGACTCCTACGGTACAAAATCATCCAATGAATGCCAACATTCTATGTGAATTAAGTCACGGACTTACACACAGCGGTTAGACGAAACCATCTAGACAATTTCGTTAAACAAGATGGCGGATATTAACGACATGTGTGTCATTCTAAGGTGTAATTTACAATTACATTCATTTTGAAATCTGAGATGATTTTGATAACGTTTTTAGAAAATATCGGTATGGATCTTATTTTCAAAGTATTTTACCTGTAACAGGTATTTTGGAATTCAAAATGCGCATGAAGTATTTATATAAACGACAGTATTTATATATCGACAAGTAAATCATATAAATACACGATACACAAACATAATAACCAATAGTAACAATTATGAAGCTAAATAATGTTCCTTTACCATATTATTAAAACGATGAGATACCTGGGACTGATTTCTTCCCGCTACAAGCATTCCTTTAGCTCTCTACATTTCATCACCAGTCAAATAGCGTCGCTCCATGACATAAAAATTATTCACTACGATTTTTTTTCAAAAACTGTATGGATGTACAATTCGTACCAGACGACGAAACGATGGCGTCGTTATATACCATATATATGAAAAATACCCTTATTGTATAAGGTCTCAAAAACACAAGAAACCTATACCATATACCTATATCATATATCAAAACTCTATATATCAAATCTAGAAATTCCATATTGTAAAACAACTTTAAATAAATCAAATGTCTATCAAATGTGTATAACACTTTTCAATCAATTATCAAAGTCCACCATAAGGGAACTCCCATTCAAATCTCGTTCGAGAACACAAATCCCCTATGAAGTCAATTCAATTTTCATGCATCCGACTATAGCTGAAGATATCTATAAAATTATTCAAAATCTAAAAGACACTAAAAGTACAGGTTATAATGGAATATCAACAAAAATTTTGAAATTAGTGTCGGTTAAGTTGTCACATATTCTTAGCCATATAATAAATCTGTGTATTACAAATGGTGTCTTCCCTGATAAACTTAAGTTGACTATAATTAAGCCTTTATTCAAAAAAGATGATCGGTATAACATGCGCTGCTATCGTCCAATAGCTCTTGTGCCAGTTATTTCCAAAATATTTGAGAAGGTAATACATGATTGTGTGTATAATTATTTTGAAATCAATAACTTGTTTTGCAATGAACAAGTCGATTTTAGAAAACATAAGTCCATTAACTTAGCTATTTATAGGTTTCTTCAAATAGTAATGACAAATATAGACAGGGGTAGACAGGCTTGTGCCTTATACATGGACTTAACTAAAGCCTTCGATTATGTGGACCATAAAATATTATTAAACAAGCTTTATGCCTACGGAGTGCGAGGAAATGTATACGATCTCATAAAATCATATCTACATAACAGAAACCAGGTAACACAGATTACTCGTATCTGCCCCGATAAAAAACAAGTACTTGACTACTCATCTGAATGTGAAAAAGTGCGATTTGGTGTACCTCAGGGTAATGTACTGGGGCCACTATTGTTTATTATTTATATTAATGACCTACCTAAAATGACGAAGCACGACTCCGTATTATTTGCTGATGACAGTACAATTATATTCACTGGACATGATAAATCCCAATTAGAACGTGAGATTAATTTGACATTACATAATATTATTAATTGGCTGACATTAAATAACCTTAACATTAACATTAGTAAAACGAATCTTATGACATTCAGAAATAAAATTAATAAATTATCAGATATGGACATAAATTATTCGAATGATAAAATAGTAGAAGTTAATATTACAAAATTTTTAGGTTTGTATATAGATGAGCATTTAAACTGGAAACTACATATAGAATCGTTGTGTAAAAGGATCAACACGTACTCGTATGTGCTGTATATGCTCAGAAAAACGGTGAGCAAAGCCTCTGTACTAACAGCTTACCATGGATATGTTGCTCCACTCTTAAAGTATAGTATTATGTTCTGGGGTAACTCTACAAACAACGAAGCCGCATTTAGGGCGCAAAAGAAATGCCTCCGGGCTATATGTATTTTAGAGCAGACTGACAGCTGTAGACCGTATTTCATAGATTTGAATATTTTAACATTGCCGTGCGTGTATATACTAGAAGTTGTATTATTTGTTAAGAAAAATATGAACCTATACGAAAACTTAAATAGCAGAAGACGTAACTACAACATAGCCTACCCTGGAAATAAAACAGCAATGTTAAACAAAAGTATATTTTGCATGGCCCCGCGTATCTATAATCATTTGCCCAAAACAATACTTGAGATTTTAGATGTTAATGTATTCAAAAATAAAATAAAAACAATATTAATAAAAAAATGTTATTACTCGATTAACGAATATTTAAGTGATAGAATATTGTACTCCTGATCCATGACATCACTTTATAATTGAATCATGATATTTTAATGATGGATTGACATTTAATATTAAGTTGACATTTCTTTATATATTTTTTTAGTTGATGATTATATTTTGAAATTGTTTGTACTAATTTTGCATGCCGCTTGACGGTCGAATATGGTGATACTATACCTATACTTAAGAACTATGTCTATAATACCCATATGTCGCAAAATAAACTATTTGATTTGATTTGATTTGATTTGATTTGAAATATTTTTAAAAAGATTTACGTAAATGGTTGATAGATAAATGTTTCAATACTGTACAAGAGCTTTTACAGCACGTTTGTCACTAAAAATCGAATATAAAACTTATGTGTCTGATTTGTATAAATATGATTCTCTATATTTTGTATTTAGTGTAGATATAATATCTGCGTAAAATTAATTTTGTATGCTTTATGTAAGCAGAATATGGTATCGTTCCTTAACCACCAACTTTTACATCTGGTACCACCTGTATTTTATGCAAATAAACATTTTCTTTCTTTCTATATGCAGCCAATACGTTTTTGTTTTTGTAACTTTTTTAAAGTTATTTAGAATAATAGTTTCAGAAAGATGAAGTATTGACGATTCATTTCGCTTATGAAATGGCTTGGTATTCAAAGACGTTAGTCACGTTTTTCTGAATAGTTGGTTTAATTGTAATTCAATTCAATATATAGACATCAAATCAACTACGATGCTGATTTATTATTATTTGATTCTTGTAATAAAAAATAATGATGTACTCGTAGGTTCATAGTAAGTTGCGTTTGTTTCAATCGTGTACAACGGAACGTCATTTGTCATCGACAACTTCCACAAGTTAATTAATCTGTGGTCATCGACCCGCGCCATTGATTGACACCCGGCAACATGGCAATCAGTTTAGGCGGGAAAATGTAAAGTGCACGTTGTCGGTTTTATATTGTTTTCCAAAACTTGTGTTTCTCCCAAGTTTAATGTGTAATTATGGTGGATAATTAACCAATAAGTGTTCATGGAGGTGTGCGAGTGTGGGAAAATTATATAAAATTGAAAATCATGACTTTTTGTGTTCACTCCTAAACTCCATTGAAGATTCAGTAAAATTTCCACCGTTTTACTGGGGCAACGCGCGCAACAACTTTTAATACTTGACACTGGCAAGCACAAAAAATGTGGCGCCATATAATAAATAATCCCATGATGGGAACTATTATTACTTGATTACTCCATATACTTTATACTGGTTAAATGCAGGAGGAGTGCGAAGCCAGAAGAGAAAAAAATTAATAAAAAAAAACATGGCAATCAGTCGCATCATAATCGCTTCAATTGTTGTTGTGACTTAGTCTCTTCAACCAGAATTGAAGTGGTAAAACCACAAAAAAGCCTCGAAGTCTTTCAAAAAAGACTTCAAGGGTGATGTTATGCCATCCTTGTTTTCTACACTACACGTTGTGCAAGTAAGAGTAATATAGGTGTAGTTTTCATTGAATCATAGGTCAAACTCTGTCGTCAAAGCGGATCAGACTCCACGAGTCGGCTTGACATACGGCCCTTTTTGACATAAAATTCTATTAGTCTGATGGAAAATGGATGGAAAGACAATAGGGCTTGCGCTTTGACAGATGTCCTATTTTTAGGTAATTCTCTGAGAGAAATCAAAATAAATAGAAAACAGATCGCTAATTACCCTCCTCGCTTATCGCTAACTAAACTTAAAGGCTATGCCGCAGTCCGGTAAAAGGTGTTGTTGATTCTAACCACAAAAGTATTGTTAACGTTATTATAAAAAATCGTGGCTATTTAGATATCATTTTCAAACGGGATAAGATAAGATAAGATGCAATTTATTCAATACTTCAGTACATGCCTTAATATTAAAACTTACAAGAATCAATGTATTGACATATCGTAGTACACATTGTAAAATGGACGGAGACCCCTAAACTAGGCGCTAGCCTGTATCTTAGGGGGCTGATTTGTGATAAAATTTTGAATATTCATGGTGTCTTGGAATCAATCATATCAATAAAAACAGAAATAATTATAATATAAGACAGAAAACATAACAAAATTGGTGTTGTTTGTTCTAGATGTTTAAGATTTATGTTTAGTTATGGTGTGTGTGTGTGTGTGTGTGTGTGTGTGTGTGTGTGCATGTGTGTGTGTGTGTGTGTGTGCATGTGTGTGCGTGTGTGTGTGCCAGTGCGTGCGCGTGTGTATTTGTGTGTGTGACTGAATATGGTGTTTTCACTTGATTGTAATATGAGCATATGGATAAATTGGTATGCTTTAATTACTAACTATCTTTTCGGTCTCATCGTAGGATAGTGATATGAGCCATTTCTTAATGACTCTTTTGCATGTAATGTGATTGAGATCTTTTATATTATAATGTTTGTTGACATTATTGTAAATATGTAAGTGCAGATAGGCAGGACAACGTCTTGCAAGAAGAGAGTTTGTTTGAGGAAGAGGTATTCTGAAGATGCGCTTTGAAGTTAAGGCTTGGTAGTCTGACCTGTACCTTGATTGTCTGTGCGTGCTCAGTGTGGCTGCATTAATGAGTAATTGTCGTACACGGAGGACTGGGAAATCCTCGTATAGTAATTCAGTTGGTTATCGAAAGGGTTTTTTGAGCATAACTTTGATAACGGCTCTTTGTGATCTTTCGACTTCAATTATTGTTGTTTTTCCGGCTCCACCCCAGACAGAGATACCATATTGCAGAACTGACTGGCTAAGACCAAGATAAACTGTACGAAGTATTGGAGCTGGTGTGCAGTCGCGTAGTTTTTTTCATTACATGGATGAGTTCCCTTATACGGCCTGACAGTGCATGTATGTGTGGTTTGAAAGATAAATTCTCGTCCAGTATAATGTCTAGGTATTTGATTGAGTGTGTGCGGTCAATGGAGGCGCATGTGCATCTGTTGAGGTTACGATCAGCGGAGCATGTGTGTAGTTCAACTGTGAAGTGCTGGGATGGTCGTGAGGCGAGTTTTAAAAAATGTGTTTTTTTTTTTTTTTTTTTAATATTTAACGTCAACAGGTTCTTGTCAAGTGCTTTAGCTACTGTCTGGAGACATGGGATGACATAGACTGGGCTGGTGTTCACAACATAATAAGAAACCAATCCAACTACAGTTTATTTTGAACCATGAAAAATAAAAGTCAAGTCCAGCTCCTGTCCATTGTTCCTTATCAAACAACGAAAAATCATGAAATCGGGAATAATTATTTAGCTTTTAATTTAATGAAAACAAAACACAATCAAAAGATAATATTTTTAAAATCAGCCAGTATATGTGTCCGAGAACAAAAAAATTGTATACCAATCTACTTACTTAAGAAAAAAATAAAGTATAAATTAATAAAACATGCAGTTTATGTAAATGATGCGTGTTGCTTAGATTTTTTATGATGTTTATATTAACAATTTTATATTTAGGTGTTGTTTTAGAAGTAATGTAGGGTTTTCATTATGGATATATCTCCAATATCAAAACCAGAGATGGCGGAACGCGTATTTTTCCTTTAAGAAAAGTTCGTAAGCACTTAGGTACGTTCTTTATACGAAGCTTATACATAGGAGTACCAAAATGGCATACTGGAACTGGTCCAGGGTTAACATTTTGATTGATATTGACTAACTTGATCGAAGTGTTGGTGCAGGTCGTCGTGCAGGCGGTAGTGGTGCGCGGCGGCCGTGGTGTCCCGCTGCGCCTGCAGGCGCGCGCGCTCCGCCTCGCACAGCGCCAGGCGCGCGTCGCCGCCGCCCGCCCGCCGTCTGTGACCTAATACTGATGTGGACTGCGGACAATACCACGCCGGACTTATTAAGCTGGGGGTCGGAGGGACGACGTGCTGGTTCGAGATCAGTTCATACAAGAAATTTTTATTTTCACCGTGGGAGAGCCACGCTTCGGCACGAATGGGCCGGCTCGACCGGATTGATACCACGGCCTCACAGAAAACCGGCGTGAAACAACGCTTGCGTTGTGTTTCGCCGAGTGAGTGAGGGTACCGGAGGCCCAAACCCTTTAAAAGGCCGGCAACGCACTCGCGACTCCTCTGGGGTTGCGGGTGTCCATGGGCGGCGGTAATCGCTTACCATCAGGCGAGCCGTCTGCTCGGTTGCCCGCTATTCCATAAAAGAAAAAAAAAAATTGCGCCAGAAATAGCGCGCGAAGTAGTAAGTACTCTCTTTAAGGTGTTAAGTATCACTTTAAAAATCATGCCGGATGTACTCAGGGACTGTATTTTTGGACTAAGGTAGAATCCAAATATATTGCCAAGTAATTCTTATCTAATGCACGGAAGAACCATTTGTAGATTTTTTGCAATGTTTTGTTAATTTCCACTCATAAAAGTATGGGATTACAAAATAAAAGGCAAAAATAACGAATAACCTTTATTTGACCTGAAGCACATGCAGTGACGTCACATGTTCATATTTTATATAATGTGCGGACTGAAGGTCATTTGCCATTTTTAGTGATGCCAGACTACTAGAAAGAAATGTTTTCTGGCATTTTAATAGTGAAGCTATTTTAACTAAAATCGCATTTCATGATACGAATGTATTTTATTTTTTGAACTAAGATTACTATGTCTATTTCTACAAGTTTAACAAAATAGATCTATGCCCAAAAATGTAAAAAACGTGCGTTTTATATTAATAAACATCAAAATTTGAATACTAGAGCTGGCAAAACATGTCGGTTTGACGTTTGTGACCTTCATTTGATTACCAACTGACAGCTGTTTGTTTTAGTTCGTTTGGAAACTAGGTGAGTTAAAAATTTCTGAACACATAACGTCATGTGGGGAAATGTATAAAAAAAAAAAAAATGTTCTTAAAAATGTAATAACCAAATTAGTTCTCATAATTAGATAAACATTCGAAAAAAAATATAAAAAAAAATACTTAATTATTTTCATGCATGCCCAATTCTTGATCAGAATCAACCAAATTTTCGAAAAGATAAATCCTAATAAATTCATTTTCTATTTAGTAGTTACCTGTAGTAAGACGACCAGTCCGATGGGGTCAGCAGGCGTGGTGGGCCCGGTAGTGTTACATATGACGCAGTCGTAGTCCCTCTCCACGGCCTCCTCCTCCTCCCACTCCATGGCGCCGGCCTCCGTACCGTCGAGGCTCTGCATGGCCGACATGAACTGTTGTTGTCGACGCGCGAACTCTCGCATTAACTGCTGTTGTCGTTCTCGCGCCCGTCGCGACCGTTCTTCTTTTTCACGACGTTCTCTGTTGGCGAAATCGATAGATGAAATGAGTTTTAATATCTGCCTCTCCCTCTGGTGCGGCCACAGAGTGTGCCGTACGTGCGCGATACTGGCCGCGTCTAACTATACATACCGCGCTCTCTGCTCCGCCTGCCTCTCCCTCTGGTGCGGCCACAGAGTGTGCCGTACGTGCGCGATACTGGCCGCGTCTAACTATACATACCGCGCTCTCTGCTCCGCCTGCCTCTCCCTCTGGTGCGGCCACAGAGTGTGCCGTACGTGCGCGATACTGGCCGCGTCTAACTATACATACCGCGCTCTCTGCTCCGCCTGCCTCTCCCTCTGGTGCGGCCACAGAGTGTGCCGTACGTGCGCGATACTGGCCGCGTCTAACTATACATACCGCGCTCTCTGCTCCGCCTGCCTCTCCCTCTGGTGCGGCCACAGAGTGTGCCGTACGTGCGCGATACTGGCCGCGTCTAACTATACATACCGCGCTCTCTGCTCCGCCTGCCTCTCCCTCTGGTGCGGCCACAGAGTGTGCCGTACGTGCGCGATACTGGCCGCGTCTAACTATACATACCGCGCTCTCTGCTCCGCCTGCCTCTCCCTCTGGTGCGGCCACAGAGTGTGCCGTACGTGCGCGATACTGGCCGCGTCTAACTATACATACCGCGCTCTCTGCTCCGCCTGCCTCTCCCTCTGGTGCGGCCACAGAGTGTGCCGTACGTGCGCGATACTGGCCGCGTCTAACTATACATACCGCGCTCTCTGCTCCGCCTGCCTCTCCCTCTGGTGCGGCCACAGAGTGTGCCGTACGTGCGCGATACTGGCCGCGTCTAACTATACATACCGCGCTCTCTGCTCCGCCTGCCTCTCCCTCTGGTGCGGCCACAGAGTGTGCCGTACGTGCGCGATACTGGCCGCGCAGCGAGCGTCCAACGCGGCCAATTTGCGTAGTACTCGACCGATGAAATAAGGCCCGTCGCCTAAGGAAAAATATCCATTAAATTGGCTTTTAAAGTCTTAACTAAATATACATCGAAAGAGCACTTGTGACACGTAAATATGAAGGAATGAAAATTCAGTAATAATCAACTATGTTTTGTCTAAAACAGTAGTTTTTTTTTGCATTAACGATTTCATTTGAGGATAAATAAGAATAAACAAATTAAGATGTAATCTTTTAATAATTGATAAGTTTAATACTATTAAAAAGAAAGAAAAATATTGAAATAGTTTTGTTCGATATTTATTTTTTGTATTCTTACCGATTGGTTCCTGTATTTCTGGTGCAGGTTCGTCCAATGAAAATGAGTCTAGTCTCCCAGACAGCTGTGAGTGCAGTTTTAGCAATAACGATATTATAGACTCGTTGACAGGAATCGAATCGTCTGATTGTGTGTGGAGTTGTACCTGCAAATAAAACATATCCTATAATCATAGCTTTCACAGAATAATAATATAACAAATGCCGAATTATATCATTTTTTAGAATAGAATAGAATATTTTTTCATACTGCTTGGTGTTGCCGTATAGCATCCCATCATTACCATGCGGTGGTCGGTAATGTCGACATCACAGACCAAACCTTTAACGTTTTGATGTCTCGCTTTAAGAAAAATGTGATCCAAACAGGAGCCGAGTCTGGTTGGCTTAGATATTACCGGGCGTAAACCGTGTTCCAACATAAAACAAGAATATTCAGAAGAAGAATTGTCTAGCGTAGATAGTAAATTTATGTTTATGTCACCTGTCACAATAATAGTTGGGTATCTTCTAATTGAGTTGAGTACGAGTAGATGAAATTACCCACCTGTCTAAGTGACGGGGAGCGATATATTGCAATTAGCGATAATTCGTTAGATAGTTCTACTAGAAGGGATTCTGCGCCTTGAATATCAAGTTCTGACACTTTTGAGTTCCAGTAGTCTTTGACATACAACAACATGACAACTCCGCCGCATTGGTTGAGATTATTAACTGTACAATATGAAACGTAACCCTGAATCTGACCCACTACCGATCCGCCTTTTAGCCAACATTCAGTGAGAACAATGACGCCATATATAATATTAAGACGCTTTAAGGCAATACAAAAATTATGAAAGTTATGCTGAATACTGCGAATGTTGAATGTCAAAACTTTCAAGTTATAGTTCGTAGTCAAGTATTTTGACAATCCTCAATTCTATCAACTTCCTGACACTCTATGTTGGCACTAGAGTCTATTTGATCTGATAGATAATGTGTAATTTTTGGTTGATGTTTATGTGGTAGAAATTAGTAGGCAATCGGGGCTTAGGTGTCAGAGATTCATTTGATAGAGTTGAAGAGTTTGATAGAGTTATTGCAATTTTTCGGATTTGAGTTTTACTCGTTTGAAGCAGTATATTATTAATACTACTTCGCAGTTAATGGAAATGTTGACTGAGTAAATTTCAAAACTTAAGAAAGCAGTATGACCGAGTGGCGTGTGATCATCATGACTTACAGTAGGACTTGGCCGAAGTCTGAGGTCTGCAAAGTTTAGTAATGTGTTGTATTGCTTGGGAGTGTACGTATAGTGAGTTTTGTGTGGAAGAGTATGTGTGCAAGTTATTTATGTATTGATGCAATAAAATAGAAAATATAGTATAAGAATAATTTTATAAAAATATTCTTAGGTTATAATTAAATATTGTACGCCTATTCGACTGAGCAGTGAGCTCACACTATGCTTATCAAAAATTAACATCCTGTTTACCACTGTCTCACAATAAAGATGTTTTGATTTGATTTGATTTTGATTTGAAAACTACTAACTAAAAGTGTCTGCATGTAGCTAAAACTTCTTTTATCTGTAATAGTACTACAACTAAATGAGCAGAAATTAAAAACATATATAAAACGCACATTATGCAAGCAAGCATACTATACATTAGGGGACTACATTGATGATAAAAATGCTTGGCTAACTGCTGGTCCTGCTCCACAAGCACTCAGACTTATGAATCCAATATTACAAACGTCAATGTTTTACTTTCTCTTTGTATGTACTATTTTTTTCTTGCGACTTTGTTATATTTGGTAATTTTAATTGTCATATTTGTTCTGCACTGTTGAAACTAATATTATTTAATTATATTTATAATTAGATTTGAAATACGTTTGTTTAAGCATTTTTTGTTGTTGTTGTACTGTATATTTGAGTACAGTGGAATCATTTACATGAATATATATATATATATATAAATTTGATTATTGTCCGGCAGTATGTCATGCTCACTCAAATGTCCTGCTGATGGTGGTGTTTGTGTTGGGTCATTAGATTCCCTACGGACGAACGGACGCCGTTAGTTGGGGCTGGTCACCTCTAAACTGCCATAGCCAAGTTTTGAATTGTAACTAGACTTAACATAGACTTCACATTGCATTGTTCTCACATATGTTTTTTACAACGTAAATACAATGTAACCAACAATATTGTAACGGTCGAGATGGCTTAGTGGTCAGAGCGCCTGGAGTATTTATCCGGGAGGCGCAGGTTCGAATCCTGTTCGCGACCGTATTTTTTTTTTCCATTTAATATTGTAACTTTAGAGTTCGCTAAGCATGCGTTAATGCTTTTCAAAGATTTATCTTGGAATATTGTAACTGTTTGATGAAAAAGAGTAATCGTGAAGTTTTTTGCCCCTTCTTATCCATAGGAATCTACACTTTGGAACATGGCAAGTTTTTGCAATTCAAAAGTGCCTGTAAATGGTCTAATTGAAATAAATGCTTTGGGCTTTGAAAAATATGTGTCAGTATTTCCGGTATACAGCAAAGTGTTTGAAAAAATATTGCTAACACAGATGTTACGTCATTTTCATAACACTTCTATCTTTTATGACCATCAATATGGATTTACCAAAGGCCGTTGCACCACACCACATACGTGTAATCTGAATAAAGCATATTTTTAGCGCGTGGCAAGAGGTACAGAATGCCATTGGAATATTCTGTGAACTCTCTAGGGCATCTGATTGCGGTAGCCACGAGAAGCTTCTGTTGAAACTCGAGCATTATGGAATTAGGAATACAGCTTTTAATCTAATAAAATCATATCTAGAAAATAGGACACAAAAATTTCAAATTAACTGTGTAAATTCTCAAAGTTGGGTCAGAAATTAAAATAGGCGTGCCTCAGGGTTCGATATTGAGTCCGTTCCACTTTTTAATATACGTAAACGATTTACCTTATTTGTATTAAAATTAACCTGAAATGGTGTTCTTTGCTGATGACACGTCTTTAAAGTTGACAGACGTGCACCAAATCTTGACGATGTGAATGAAGATGGAGAAAAGCGATTCTTAGGGTTCAAAATTGGTTTACAGCAAATAATTTAGTACTGAAGGGGAAAAAACAAAATGTATAAGATTTTCCTTGGTAAACGTAAAAAGTAGCGAATGAGACGTCATATTGGATAAAGAATTTATAGATATAACAGTTTTCCTGAGAATAACACTAGCGTGTGGGTCTCACATGAATTCTCAGCGCGGCTTAGCTCGGCCGCTTATGCTGTTAGAAGCATAAGGCAACTTACAGATGTAGATACCGCGAGACTAGTTTACTTCAGTTACTTTCACAGTGTGAATATCGACATTATTTGGCATGGTTTTAATGTCTCTCCTCTTTTCACACTACGATACCTTTAATACTTTATACCTGTATGGTAACAATGATAGTATACGATTTTGATGATGTTTGTTTATTTAGTTTCATTTGTGTGTGTTAATATAATGACGAGAGCTATTGTTGCTATAGTACAAGATTTTTGTACCTGTGTGTTACCTCACCCCACACTAAAAGTAGCGAACAAATTTGTTCGTTATTTAGTTAGACGCCAGCTCCCTTCTAGTCCTCCAAGGTTCAACCAACAGGTACAGCCGGCCCAAACCTACCTGGTTGCTAGTGGAGGGCTGTACGGGCGGCTCGGAGTCCCGCGACACATCTTGTATGGCGGGCGGCGCGGGCAGTGCGGGCGGGACACCTCGCACTGACAACGACCACTCCACGCCGTCCATGTCTGGGGAAACACCTCCATATTACACATTGTCGAAAATGTACTAGAACACACATCGCGATGCCGATGTTTTCGATGATATTGAAACCGATGATGTCCGCAATAAACATCATAAAATATCACAGAATGGTCTTCTTCATCGCCATACGCCATCTTGGATTTAAAAATTAAATTCATATTCGTAATGAAGAAAATCCGAAAATAACACCTATATTATATTTTTTTTTAATACGTTTCATAAATTAATTTAAATAATGTACACTTTGAACCTAAAACTGAACGCCATTTAGAATTACGTTTAACACAATTTACATTGATCTTACCATATTCGATGGGTACAGGTGGTGTATCCAGGTCGGATGAGGTGGCGATGGCGAGGCTCATATCATCGTCAAAGGTTTGCAATGCTAACGCTTGACTATCGTCTGTCACATCCTGGTGAAACAAATAATAATGTCTGTAGGGACAAATAGCTAAATAACCACACAAAGGTTAAGCTGCGATTGCCGCAATTAGTTTGTGGATGTGTCACCATCATTTTACATTGAGACTTCGCATAACACAGAGAACATGTTAAACTGTTGGTCCTGGTTGTCAGAAGATGATCTAAAACTTGTCGCGGGTAGTTCGAGTTCCGCTTGAAAGTCAGAAACCAAGGTTAAGCAAGAGGCCTCTATGTAAAAGAACGGTTTTGGGAGGATCCAGATTGTCAATTTTACCCATTTCGTAACATTATCTGAAATAAATTAGGGTAATAAGGTTTTTAAACGAAATCTATGGCCCGTTTGGCTAAACGTATCTATCGTGTTACGTCTATGTAAAAGAACGGTTTAGGCAGGATCCATTTAGACAATTTTACCCGTTTTTTAAACATTAACGGAAAAAAAATTCAACGAAATCAATGGCGCGTTTGGCTAAACTCTTACAACAAGCATACTTAAGACGTGGCTTAGTATAATTATACTGATAACGTACCTCTAAGGCTCGTATTTGTGGCGCATCACCGCCGCCATCCGACTGGTCATCCGTCATCGAGTCCCCCCGCGCCACCTAGTCATTATTAGGTTTTAATATTTCCTGTTCTTACACCCAAATAGAAATCAACGAACAATTTTAAACGCTCTCACTTTTAAACGTTAAACAAGAGAGAGTCGAAATGGATCTGTATAATGATTGCATTCAAAAGATATGGGAGTGAACACACATTTCCGCCTGTAAGGTTTTACAAACACACATGTGCCCGCTTCATTTTCAAGAGTTACAGGACGTAAAATGTTTGACGGATCCTTCTTCTTTACGTGCTAAAGAGCAATCAATGTTTATAGAGCAGATTGGTTCACATGGGGTGTTCATAATGCAACTATAAACCAATAAGATTTCATTTGATTCAGTTTGATAAGTAAATTTTCCCGGTCATTAAATTTGAGTTTACCTTTGACTCTTAGGCTCGGTTGCATCAACATAACTATAACCTTATAGCTGTCGTAACATAATTATGTATAATTTTTTAAGAATTCTTTTTATACGTGTTAAGGCTATGTAATGCCTATATTAATTATTATTTTCTAAGGAAACGTTGCAAATTAATAGACACGAGCAGGACTTGAACCCGCGACCCTTGACGTACCGTGTCATGGCTCTGTCAACTAAGCTATCGTGTCGTGCTAGCATCCATTAAATTTCAAGTCGTCTTAAGGGGACGCTTGGCGATTTCTATTTAGCAATCCTTTGGCAGAGCCATGACACGGTACGTCAAGGGTCGCGGCATTTATCAATATTTCCCTAGAAAATAACTATGCATGTCCGAAGTTAGTCATTACAAACGGCCAAGCAGGTGCAGTTGTATAGAAAAGTGTTATCGTGCTAGAATATTTATTAAGAAATATTTGTTAAGAAAATCAACACGACCGCGAAACATGACACCGAGTGTACTCAGTGCTCGAGCGAGCGAGACAGACGCATTGTCGAAAAGGAGCGAGTGACATGGCACGCTGTTACTGCGTTCTCACCAGATCACGCATGCGCCGATTTTGTCGTAAAATTGAGTACCGCGAAGCATACTTGCTTGCAACTTCAAACATGCACAGTTATAATGCGATAGCTGTAACCGACGTATTACTTTATTATTAGTATTATTTTCAGTTCCTTTCTATAAAACAATTTACACTGGTAATAACTTCTTCAGACGCAGCGTCGGCACATGTAATGCATACATGCAAAACTAAGCTTAAAGCGTTTCTCTTGCAAGGAAAACTAAACGCTTGATTTGTTTTACGAACATTCAAATATTATCCACATATCAATTATGCCAAAACCAAAAAAAAACTACAACTTATTCTGTCTTCTATCTGCGCTACAAATACAAACACACACACCACACAACTCACTCAGTGCATTCCCAATTCACAAAGAAACTCACATATTAAATTCTTGTATAATGTATAGCGTTCATTTTAAATTGTTTATTTTTTTTCTTGTAATATTATCCGATTACCATAGCTCTTTTCTTAGTGGCTTATATAAAGTTTGTGTTTGTTAAGAGGTAAGGGAACTCATGTTTGTAATGTTTATTTTAGTCCTTAATAAAAATTATAAAATTAAATTATAAAAAAAATATAGTGATGAATTTATAGATATAGCTATTTATAAAACAAAACTACAGAATAAATTTCTGAATACCACCTAAAGACTAAAATTGTTATAACAGATAACAACTGTTTATCTTTGTTAAGTAACTGATTGTATAGTCTTACTCTCGTTTTGTGTTTAGATGGTTGTACCGTATATTTTTCATATATACTTTGATCGAAAAGTTTGTATTTTTTTTTGTATAATAACTTTCGTGTGACGCATTCATATTAATTATAGTTTAACGGTTATTACTCTCGCGCATTTTTCTGGAACGGAGCCCTTATGCATGAGCTGAGCCTGCGGCAATGTCGCGTAAATAGTAACCGTTAAAACTATAATAAATAAATTAATATTGGCAGGTTTTCTATGTAAATTTTGACAAAATGACACAGTAACATGTCGGTTATAGATATGTTGGTGGAACCAAGCCTTAGTAAGCCTAATTCGGTAGTTACCTGTAAAGATGTGGGCACGGCTAGCGCGGTACTGGTAGCGGGCAGAGACGTGGACGTGGTCAGCAGAGGTATTCGCGCCGTCTCGTTCTCCGACGGCTCCCACTCCGTGTCACCTGACCAGAGAAGCTGTTATACGATGTGTTACAGCAAAGTGTTGTAGTAAATAAGATATACTTTGCAATGGCTCTTTTTATTTCGAAGTAGGCACATGTCATATAAAATGCAAATATACTGAAATTGAAAGTGCGCGTGCTGCGGCGGCTTGCGCGCGGGCACGTTGTCGCACACTGTGTACACTTACTGTCGGAGTGGTGGTGGTGGTGGTAGTGCGCGGGGTACGAGTGCGCGTGCTGCGGCGGCTTGCGCGCGGGCACGTTGTCGCACACTGTGTACACTTACTGTCGGAGTGGTGGTGGTGGTGGTAGTGCGCGGGGTACGAGTGCGCGTGCTGCGGCGGCTTGCGCGCGGGCACGTTGTCGCACACTGTGTACACTTACTGTCGGAGTGGTGGTGGTGGTGGTAGTGCGCGGGGTACGAGTGCGCGTGCTGCGGCGGCTTGCGCGCGGGCACGTTGTCGCACACTGTGTACACTTACTGTCGGAGTGGTGGTGGTGGTGGTAGTGCGCGGGGTACGAGTGCGCGTGCTGCGGCGGCTTGCGCGCGGGCACGTTGTCGCACACTGTGTACACTTACTGTCGGAGTGGTGGTGGTGGTGGTAGTGCGCGGGGTACGAGTGCGCGTGCTGCGGCGGCTTGCGCGCGGGCACGTTGTCGCACACTGTGTACACTTACTGTCGGAGTGGTGGTGGTGGTGGTAGTGCGCGGGGTACGAGTGCGCGTGCTGCGGCGGCTTGCGCGCGGGCACGTTGTCGCACACTGTGTACACTTACTGTCGGAGTGGTGGTGGTGGTGGTAGTGCGCGGGGTACGAGTGCGCGTGCTGCGGCGGCTTGCGCGCGGGCACGTTGTCGCACACTGTGTACACTTACTGTCGGAGTGGTGGTGGTGGTGGTAGTGCGCGGGGTACGAGTGCGCGTGCTGCGGCGGCTTGCGCGCGGGCACGTTGTCGCACACTGTGTACACTTACTGTCGGAGTGGTGGTGGTGGTGGTAGTGCGCGGGGTACGAGTGCGCGTGCTGCGGCGGCTTGCGCGCGGGCACGTTGTCGCACACTGTGTACACTTACTGTCGGAGTGGTGGTGGTGGTGGTAGTGCGCGGGGTACGAGTGCGCGTGCTGCGGCGGCTTGCGCGCGGGCACGTTGTCGCACACTGTGTACACTTACTGTCGGAGTGGTGGTGGTGGTGGTAGTGCGCGGGGTACGAGTGCGCGTGCTGCGGCGGCTTGCGCGCGGGCACGTTGTCGCACACTGTGTACACTTACTGTCGGAGTGGTGGTGGTGGTGGTAGTGCGCGGGGTACGAGTGCGCGTGCTGCGGCGGCTTGCGCGCGGGCACGTTGTCGCACACTGTGTACACTTACTGTCGGAGTGGTGGTGGTGGTGGTAGTGCGCGGGGTACGAGTGCGCGTGCTGCGGCGGCTTGCGCGCGGGCACGTTGTCGCACACTGTGTACACTTACTGTCGGAGTGGTGGTGGTGGTGGTAGTGCGCGGGGTACGAGTGCGCGTGCTGCGGCGGCTTGCGCGCGGGCACGTTGTCGCACACTGTGTACACTTACTGTCGGAGTGGTGGTGGTGGTGGTAGTGCGCGGGGTACGAGTGCGCGTGCTGCGGCGGCTTGCGCGCGGGCACGTTGTCGCACACTGTGTACACTTACTGTCGGAGTGGTGGTGGTGGTGGTAGTGCGCGGGGTACGAGTGCGCGTGCTGCGGCGGCTTGCGCGCGGGCACGTTGTCGCACACTGTGTACACTTACTGTCGGAGTGGTGGTGGTGGTGGTAGTGCGCGGGGTACGAGTGCGCGTGCTGCGGCGGCTTGCGCGCGGGCACGTTGTCGCACACTGTGTACACTTACTGTCGGAGTGGTGGTGGTGGTGGTAGTGCGCGGGGTACGAGTGCGCGTGCTGCGGCGGCTTGCGCGCGGGCACGTTGTCGCACACTGTGTACACTTACTGTCGGAGTGGTGGTGGTGGTGGTAGTGCGCGGGGTACGAGTGCGCGTGCTGCGGCGGCTTGCGCGCGGGCACGTTGTCGCACACTGTGTACACTTACTGTCGGAGTGGTGGTGGTGGTGGTAGTGCGCGGGGTACGAGTGCGCGTGCTGCGGCGGCTTGCGCGCGGGCACGTTGTCGCACACTGTGTACACTTACTGTCGGAGTGGTGGTGGTGGTGGTAGTGCGCGGGGTACGAGTGCGCGTGCTGCGGCGGCTTGCGCGCGGGCACGTTGTCGCACACTGTGTACACTTACTGTCGGAGTGGTGGTGGTGGTGGTAGTGCGCGGGGTACGAGTGCGCGTGCTGCGGCGGCTTGCGCGCGGGCACGTTGTCGCACACTGTGTACACTTACTGTCGGAGTGGTGGTGGTGGTGGTAGTGCGCGGGGTACGAGTGCGCGTGCTGCGGCGGCTTGCGCGCGGGCACGTTGTCGCACACTGTGTACACTTACTGTCGGAGTGGTGGTGGTGGTGGTAGTGCGCGGGGTACGAGTGCGCGTGCTGCGGCGGCTTGCGCGCGGGCACGTTGTCGCACACTGTGTACACTTACTGTCGGAGTGGTGGTGGTGGTGGTAGTGCGCGGGGTACGAGTGCGCGTGCTGCGGCGGCTTGCGCGCGGGCACGTTGTCGCACACTGTGTACACTTACTGTCGGAGTGGTGGTGGTGGTGGTAGTGCGCGGGGTACGAGTGCGCGTGCTGCGGCGGCTTGCGCGCGGGCACGTTGTCGCACACTGTGTACACTTACTGTCGGAGTGGTGGTGGTGGTGGTAGTGCGCGGGGTACGAGTGCGCGTGCTGCGGCGGCTTGCGCGCGGGCACGCTGGCCACCACGGTGCGCGCGTTGTCGCACACGGCGGACCCCGCAAACGCGCCTAATAGCGGCACGCCGCTCACGCTACTTCGGCCGGCAGCGCCCTCCGCTACCATGACGTCACGCTACGGAGGAGTAAAGCATTGAGTTGTGATGTATACACGCAGCGTGAGTACGTGTGAAGCCAATATCACAGTGTAAGTGTCTAGAGTAGACAAAGATCAAATGTGCGGTTTAAGTGGGGTAACACGCGAAGGGGCCCGAGCACCAACCGCCTTCTTTCGTTTGGGACTGTTAAGTTTGTTTAAAATGTTTAGTTCACTTTGATGTTCATAGATGGCACTGTACATTTTTACCGTTCCGCTGAATTGCGGTGTTGAGATTTTCCGGCAAAACATGACCACCTTGTAAATATTCATAATAAAATTCTCTCGTCCTGACTGGGTGTTTTCTTTGGCGTAGCCATAAATACCCTGAGCTTCCTCGGGACCTTTTTGGGAAATGTTCATTGGTCCTTCGAGCCGGATGATTAATTGATAAAGTGGTTGGAAGCGACATGTAGCGGTAGCGGAATCGGATATTGTGATGGGCCAGAAATAAGGTGAACTGTGTTGTGTGACCGGACAAACTGTGAGTACTTTTATATTGACTTTGAAATAATTCAAGAAACTAGGACTTAGAAAATTTTAGCTGAAAAATAATTCATGAAAAAATTACAAGTATTTGCATGGACTTAGAATAATTTCGCAAAAAGTGAACAGACGGGGAATCCATGCCAGATTTTCTATCGAAGTGTCAAAGACTTAGAAAAATTTGAATGAAAATTCCATCGACTTGTAAAAATTTGAGTTTCAACAAAATTGATCAAACTTTAATTTAAACTGTAACAAAGGATCTATACATCAAACATTATGGAGACTTACATTAAACTACAAGAAGATACCAAATTAAAGATTCAAAAGGCTAAAATAAATTTCAAAAAATCTCCGAAAGATAGACTTACACAGTCGTATATAGAGACTCGTTTGGAAACACTGGAAAGTTATTGGACTACGTATCGTGATACGCATAGAGCAATTATTGCGGAGTTTGATAACAAGGAATTTGTGGGGTCTACGTACTACAAGAGTGAGGCTTATGATGCCACTGAAGAATTGTACACGGATTACAAGACCGAGTTAAAGGGAACTTTGCTTAGTTTTAAGTCTGTTGGTGATTCTGTTCCATTGTCTAATTCAGTTGTCAATGTATCGAATTCTGACAGGGTGCAATCCTTTACTGTTAAATTACCTAAAATTTCAATTCCGAACTTTAGTGGTAAATACACAGAATGGACTACTTTCCGAGACTTATTTACATCACTGATTCATAACAATAAAGGGTTGGACGATGTACAAAGATTGCATTATTTAAAAAGTTATTTATCAGGTGAAGCTGAACAGCTTCTTCGGCATATTCCGATCACGGCTACAAATTATAAAACGTGTTGGGATCAATTAGAGCACCGATATAATAATAAAAAACACTTGACTAACTGTATTCTTAGACGGTTCATGAGTCAAAAAAATGTATTAACTGAGTCTTCTAGTGCTATTAAAGAGTTATTAGATACTACAAATGAATGCTTGAACGCACTTAAAAATTTAAATATTGATATTTCGACGTGGGATATAATTATCATATATATTGTTAGTTTAAAACTTGATACAGAGTCCAGAAAGTTATGGGAAATTCAAATAAGTAAAATAAGTGATGATTTACCTAAATTGAGCGATTTCATAGATTTCTTAGATCAACGTTTTAGGTCAATTGAATTTCTTGATAATAAAGTCAATAAGTCAAACAGTTTTCGTGGTCCAAAGGTTATGCATGCAACATCAACAGCAACTTGTAATTTTTGTTCGGAAAATCATAAGATAATAAATTGTAAGAAATTCGCAAAAGAAAATGTTGACGCACGTCGTAACTTTGTCCAGTCAAATAAGTTATGTTTCAATTGTCTTGGTCCAAACCACTCAGTTTACACATGCCGCCACTCAACCAGTTGTCAGATTTGTAAAAGGAGACATCATTCTTTATTACACCCAAAAATGGTTCCCAAAGCTGATCAGAATAATGATCAGGTTGAAGATGGTGCGAATCAAATACCAAACCCGCCATCATCTTCACAAGGCGAGACGTCAAAAATTGTGGCTTGTTTGTCGAACTTGAACAGCCAAGTATTATTGGCCACTGCCTTAGTTAAGGTAGATTCGAAAACAGGCACATATTTAATCAGATCTCTTTTAGATCAGGGGTCGCAAGCATCCTTTATAACGGAGTCTGCAGTTCAGATGCTTGGACTAAAGAAAATCGCAGGCAAGAGCCATATTTCAGGACTTGGTGGTGATCAGACTGCATCTTTGCAGTCTAAATGGTTTGTTTCTATTAAAATACAATCACGCCACGATCCCAACTTCACAGTTCAGGTGAAGGCTCATGTCTTAAACAACCTCACATCACTTCTTCCTGAAAGGAAAGTTGTGATCAAATATTGGTCGTCACAAATTTCAGAAATGGAATTAGCAGATCCTTTATTTGACACGCCTAATAAAATTGACCTTTTATTAGGTGCAGAGGTATACTGCCACATTTTGTTAGATGGAGTTGTCAAGGGTCCGCCAGGTTCTCCTGTAGCGCAAAAAACTCAACTTGGTTGGATCCTCTCTGGTAGTATACACTCACAACAGATCTGTCATTCTCTGAAACAAGACAAGTTAATAAGCATGCACACTCAATTAAATACTGATAAACTCTTGAAAAAATTCTGGGAGTTGGAGGATCTTACTCCAGTCAAAAAAAGGATTTTGACAGAAGAAGAACAAGCTTGCGAAGATTTCTTCACAAGAACTGTCAAAAGAGACGATTCAGGCCGCTTTATAGTGAAGCTGCCTTTCAAGAGTAGTGATCCCGAGTGTCAATACGGCAATTCTTATAATATTGCAAAAAGAAGGTTCTTATTATTAGAAAAAAGGTTATTGAATAACCCGGATTTACGCAGTCAATACGCGGATGTCATTGACGAATATTTAGCGTTGGGACATATGGAAGTAGTTCCTAACGCAGAAACCGATAAATCAACAGCCGTGTATCTACCGCATCATGCAGTAGTAAGAAACGACAAAACTACTACCAAAGTTAGAGTCGTGTTTGACGCGTCATGTACTCTAAATAACGGGTCATCTTTAAATAAAAACATGATGGTAGGTCCGACACTGCAACCTGACATGAGACACATCATTATGCGCTGGCGCTGTTTTCCTATATGTTTAGTTGCAGATATCGTGAAAATGTACAGACAAGTAAAAGTGTCTGAGGACAATGTTGATTTTCAACGCCTTTTGTGGCGCAGTGATTTAAATTCAGAACTTCAACATTTAAGGTTATTACGAGTTACATTTGGTACATCCTCAGCACCGTACTTGGCTGTACGCTCACTCCAACAACTTTCACATGAAGAAGGAATTCAATTTCCTATGGCTGCCGGCAGGGTTTTAAAGGAATTTTATGTGGATGACCTCATGACTGGTTGTGATAGTGTAGAAGAAGGTATTCAAGTGTACCATCAGGTAAGTGAATTACTTGAACGTGGTGGTTTCAGACTTCAGAAGTGGACATGTAGTGATGATAATTTGTTGCGCGTAATAGAGAAAGGTGAAAAGGATACAAAAGAAAACTTAGAATTAAAATTAGATTCTGTTATAAAAATACTTGGTTTATCTTGGAATCGATCTAATGATGAATTTCACTACACTGTACAACTTCCTCCGCCTGAAACACCAGTCACAAAGCGTAAAATGATTTCAGATATCGCAAAATTGTTTGACCCTCTAGGGTGGATCGCGCCAGTTATAACAACTGCTAAAGGTTTTATTCAAAGGATATGGCTTACTGGCGTAGATTGGGATGATGACGTACCTTCTAGTATTTTAAATGATTGGCTTACTTATCGTAAAGATTTAGTTCATCTAACTGATTTTAGACTTCCTAGATGGATAGGCACTAATAAAGATGATGTTCATCTAGAATTACAGGGGTTTTGCGATGCGTCCAATACAGCTTACGCTGCAGTAGTATACATTAGGTCTGTTGATCGTAACGGTAGGGTACATGTAAATCTATTGACCTCAAAAACAAAGATTGCTCCTGTTAAGCAGGTCTCTATCCCGCGTCTGGAGCTAGGTGGAGCTGTATTGCTAGCCAAGCTCCTCCAAGAAACTGCTGAGGTGTTAGAAGTCCCTAAAGTTAATATACATGCTTGGACTGACTCCAGCGTTGTACTCGCTTGGATAAGTAGTCATCCAAGCAAATGGAAAACGTTTGTGGCGAATAGGATCACCGAAATATTAAATATAACTGATACTAGTCAATGGTCTCACGTAAAATCTGAAGACAATCCAGCAGACTGTGCCTCGCGTGGTATAAATCCAGGGGGAATGTTAGACGTTAAATTGTGGAAACAAGGCCCTATGTGGCTACAAGATACTACGGTTAATTATAATAAAATAAACTTTAAGGATACTAATTTAGAGGAAAAGACACCTAAAGTTTTATGTAACGCCACGGTAGAAGAAATAGTTGAAGACTGTATTATTTCTAGATTCTCAAGCTTAAAAAGACTAGTGCGAGTTATATCTTATTGTAGACGGTTCCTTAATCTAAAAGTAAAAGAAAATTCTAAGTCTAAACCATTGTTAGGGCTAACTGCAAAAGAAATTAATAAAGCATTACTTACCTGTATCCGAATGTGCCAAGAAGAATATTTCCTAAAAGAAATTGAAAATTTGCGTAAATTAGGTAAAATAAATAAAAACAGTAAACTTACCTCACTTAGTCCGTTCCTCGATGGGTATGGAATCCTCAGGGTTGGTGGGCGACTGCAGAAGGCTAACCTAGTTGAGGATATGAAACATCCAATACTGATTCCCCATAAATCGCATTTGACCAATTTGATCGTAGCAGATGCTCATGAACGCACTCTTCATGGAGGACCTCAGTTGATGATGAACTATCTGAGGACTCAATATTGGATCGTGAATGCTAAAGGTGTAGTTCGTCAGCATGTACGTAAATGTGTAGTTTGTGTTCGTCATTCTGCTCAAACTAATCAACAGTTGATGGGTCAGTTACCATCAGCTCGAGTTACAGCTGGCCGTCCTTTCCAACAGACTGGTGTCGATTACGCCGGCCCTATCTTTATTAGACCTACTAAGGGACGTGGTTATCACTCAACTAAGGGGTACATTTGTTTATTCATCTGTATGGCCACGCGTGCAATTCACCTCGAAGTAGTGAGTGATCTTACTTCGGAGGCATTTTTGGCTGCTTTTAAGCGTTTTGTTGCACGTAGAGGGCATTGTGCAGACTTGTGGAGTGATAATGGTACCAACTTTGTGGGAGCGAGTAGAGAATTAAAGGCCCTTTTGCATCTGGAAAGGCCAGAGGTAGCAAGTGATATAGCTGACTGGCTAGCGACTAATGGCACTAACTGGCACTTCATTCCACCCCACTCTCCAAACTTTGGAGGGCTTTGGGAAGCTGGAGTGAAGTCCACAAAGCATCACCTAAAACGAGTTATTGCCAATAGTACGCTAACGTTTGAGGAGATGACGACGCTTCTGTGCCAAATTGAGGCGTGCCTTAACTCGCGTCCGATTTCTCAAATTAGCCCTAATCCGGAGGATCCTTATCCACTCACTCCGGGGCATTTTCTCGTGGGTGAACCTCTTTTACTCGTACCGGATGCTAATTTTGAGAATTCGAACATGAGCACTCTCAAAAGATGGCACTTTACTCAAAGACTTGTCCAAGATTTCTGGCGTAGATGGTCTCAGGAATACCTGACCCAGCTGCAGCACCGTTATAAGTGGTCGCATAAGACTCCCGAACCTAAAGTAGGAGACGTAATTTTGGTCAAGGAAGACGATTTGCCACCGGCACGATGGTTGTTTGGTATTATTACAGATAAGCATAGTGGTAAGGACAATCTTACGCGTGTTGTTTCTTTAAAATGTAAGGGTGCAATAATTAAAAGACCTGTATCAAAACTTATAATTTTGCCTGTTACAACTTAGTTTAATAATTTAGCTGTTACATGTGAATTGGAAGTAATTTGTAAGGTATTATTTTTTCTAAAAACTCTGTTGATTAACTTTTAAGATTCAACTTGATTATCTTGAAATTTTTTGGGCATTAGTTTAATGGTGGCCGGTTATTTTTGTGTAATTGTTAATGTTTATTGATGGACGGAAAGTCCATGGTGGCCGGAATGTTAAGTTTGTTTAAAATGTTTAGTTCACTTTGATGTTCATAGATGGCACTGTACATTTTTACCGTTCCGCTGAATTGCGGTGTTGAGATTTTCCGGCAAAACATGACCACCTTGTAAATATTCATAATAAAATTCTCTCGTCCTGACTGGGTGTTTTCTTTGGCGTAGCCATAAATACCCTGAGCTTCCTCGGGACCTTTTTGGGAAATGTTCAGGGACATAGTTATCGCTTTTTTGTGATTTATCTTTTACAATGGTGAAAATGCATATAGTCAATGTGAGTTTATGTGAGCGTATTTTTTACCGTTTGAATTTAAGTTCCTACCTATCAATTTGTAAAACAAGATGGGAAATGGCAATATCTATGTAGAACGATTGCTGCGACTTTATATATTACAAATCTCATATAAATGCTGTGACACTTTTGAGTGATGTTGTCTTTTGACTTTGGCTTTTTCGCAAACATTAAAGGCTTATAGGTGTGATATAAAACTGTGTGGAGAAAAATATCTTTACAATGAGGTAATTAGTACATTGGAATGTTGTTCATGAGGTCTCAGTTCATTTATAAAAGAAATTTTTCGACCATCAGATATATGTTTAGAGAAGTTTATTTTTTTTGGAAAATGTACCTATTCATTTTTGATGATACTTATTTATTGAATAGATGTTATTTCGAAAAAAAATGTCTCTTATATGAGGCATATCAATAGGAGTTTTCAGTGTGTCGTGGTGTCGTACGCTATGTGGCAGCACCCCAGACGCACCTGGTGGTCGCGGCGCTCGGCGGTGAGGCCGGCGGCCTGGCGCAGCAGGTAGAGCGCCAGCGCCAGCACGTGGTCGGGCGGCGCGTGCGGCGCGGGCGCGTCGGGCGCGCGCCGGTGCACGCCGCGGTGCAGCACGGCCAGCAGCGCGCCGTGCAGCACGCCCGACGCGCACAGCGCGCGCGGGTCGCCCGCGCCGCCGCCCGGCCGCGCCGCCGTGCGCAGCGGCGGCCACAGCGGGCCGCAGCCAGCGCGCCAGCCGCCCGGGGCCGCGCCGCCCGCCTCCGCCGCCGCCGCCGCCTTCTGCTTCGAGCGGACGCTGCGCACATGTACACTCTGATCAACTCACACTCACATTTCAATTACAAAAGTATATTTTATATCTTAACTCTACTATTGTTACTATTTTCCATGAAGATTAAGACAAAGAAATAACATCATACACCCACATTTCACTGATTTCGTAATAAAATCCTATGCTGAACCTATTACTAGACAACTCAAAACTCTGAACTACTACTGAAAATTTCCTTTAAAAACATTTTCTCGACCTGAGAATAAACATGTTGAAAAATTTTAAAATCTCCTTTTATAATAACATCTACTATTTCCAAAAAACACATTATTTCAGTTAACGAAGTTTTTACGCAAACTATTACATTTTAAATTAAGCGTAAAAACGCTCATGGATACCATGACGCCACTCGTGACGTCACGCCTAAGTAAACAAAGAAGATTAAAAAAAGAAAAATAAGGTAAAAAAAGATTATTTAAATGTAATAATATATACTTATTTCAAACAGAATCTAGGTATTTTTTTAGAATTCTTTGTGCATCTATATTTCTCTAAAACCATTTATTCTTTTGTTCTTTAATACTGTCATCATGCCTATACAACCCTCACAACTCAATTGCTTTACTGCTAGAATAATAAAAACGAAAAATACTTCAACTTTTCTTATAAACAAACTATAAAACAATAGGACATTATTACTATCAACTTACTATGTGGCAAACCTCTCCATAGACGCGTGGAAGTCTCTCCTGTGAACTGCACGACGAAGCACGTGCAACGGGTCATAATACTGTTCCCATACTATAGGCTTTGGCACGAACAGACCTTGCTCCAAGTTCTCGGAGCCTTTCGGCGGCGGACGGTACGTTGACAACTAGAAAAAAGAAAAAGTGGATCAAAATAAAGTAACATCTCTGATTCGATTCTTCATCATAATTGCAATATTGCCTTCAAAAAGATGTTGCATTATTCAAAAGCTGTTTTATGGAGATGTCGTTGTTAAAGCATTACCATATAGGATTTGCGAACTCATTATAAACACTACATATTATAAAGCAAAGTCCTACGCCGCGTCTGTCTGTCTGTCTGTTTGCGATAAACTCAAAAACGAATGCACCGATTTTCATGCTGTTGTCACCGGTGGATAGTGGTTCTCGAGAAGGGTTTTAGTTTATAATTTGTCAAGTTTTTGTATACATTGGCTAAAATATAGTGACATTTGCCTAAACCCTTTGAGATATAACAAAATGATGTATGGTGGAATTGTGTATCTTATATAGGTCTACAGAAAAGTCCACGATGGCATATGTCTATCTCTTAAGGATAACATACTATATCCATTTTAATACTTTAAAAAATAGGCTATAATTGCGGGAACGGGATCAAAATTACATGATTACTATTGGTCGCGATAACCGACATCCACGCGAGCGAAGCCGCGGGCATAAGCTAGTAAATACTTAAATGTAGAAATTACGGGAATATCATTTAAATTTTTATTCGGAAACACATACATATAAATTTCTTCTATAAAGTCTTGCTAGACAGACAAGTGTTACCTCTTTGAGTACAGTCTCGAAGTTCCTGGTGTGCGCGTTGCCAGACCTCTCGGGCATCAGCTCCAGTAATTGTGAGTGCGTCTTGTCGCCGGCCGCCAGCAACGTGCTTACTTCCAAACGCGATTGTGTTAACTCATCGTTACCTGTATAGAAAATGAAAATATAAGTCTTAGAAGGACGAAACGAGTTAGTTCAATCATCAATACATATAATAAAAATGTAACGGATCGCTGTCTGTACATGGAAGATATGTGAGAAAAAATATTATTGGGACCTTTATCAACGCAGATAGCACCCATAACAATGATTGTTAGAAATTTTGTCTGTTTATCTGTTTGTCTGTGCGTTTGTGCACGCTTATCTCAAAAACGGCTTATCCGATTTAGATGTGATTTTCACTAATATTTTGTGGTAAGCTTCACTTAACATTTAGTGGTTGTTTCATGTCAATCGGTTCATAAATAAAAAGTTATGCCAATTTAAAGAATCACATCGAACATTTGTTATTTACGACATCATACACAAATATTTTTGGTGTTATAGTTAAAATGCATATCATGGCTGTGTTAGTAATATCTTAGGTTTGCGCGATCATTACACATTATAATAAAACAACTTTTAACCGGATTAATCGCGTTCGTGGTCGCAGTAGCAGTAGTCCTCCTGCGACCACGAACGCTGCAAAGTGTTCGAAACGTCAGGAAAAACAAAAAACCAATAATACACGCGATTAATCCGGTTAAAAGTTGTTTTATTATAATGGCTGTGTTATTTAATTTAAAGTCCTTAATTCTTTGTATGCACGTTTTCTGTTTCTATCTTCTATTTTGATTTTTGTGTGTTTAACTAATTCACCTATTATTATTCAGTAGCTTCTGCTTGCGACTTCGTCTGCGTGGACTGGGCAGAATTGGGCCAAGCCAGGATGAAAAGTATCCTATGTGTTAATTCAGTTCATAAAATATCTGTGTGCCCAAACACTGTGGTGTAGCTAGGGGCCCTGTATTAAGATAAGTTACTCGGGCCCCTTTTATAACATTTTGAATTTTTTTACAGTACCGACTTTGAGGCCCTTGTGGCTCAGGGGCCCCGTATAATTGATACGGCGAAAGCTACGCCCTTGGTGCCAAATTTCATTCAAATCCATTCAGTAATTAATGCGTGAAACGGTAACAAACATCCATACATCCTCATTAACTTCAGCATTTATAATATTAGTAGGATTTATTTAACTCGAGTTTAAGTCGGGATATCGCCGCGGGCTCAAGTCTCTGATTAAGGGCTCCTTTCGAGTTCGAAAATAATCGGGCTATCCTCAAAAATGTACGTGAGCAATAACCGCTATATTTGTATGATAAGTTTCGTGAGGCATATTCATATTAGTTATTGTTCACTGGTTACTACTCACGTACATTCTTCGGGTTTGTCCGACTAGTTTCGAACTCGAAAGGAGCCCTTAGTCATGAGCAAAGTCCGCGGCAATGTCGTGAGTCAGACTGACTCGCTCGACTAATAACCGCTAGCAATAATTGACAACATTACCAGATTACTGAGTATCTTACCAAGGTTAGTTCGTGAGGACACAAGTATCGCGAGGAAGGTAAGCAGGCCTTCGACCATGGCGTCCTGCTCCGCTGCCTGCGCCGGAGACATCGGCATCATACTCAACCACTCGCGACAGCCGAACCTGGAGACAAAAACGCATGTTGATAGAGTGACATAAATTATTACATACCTAAGTAATAATACTGGTAAGTGAAGACAGTCGATTTTAAAGGCAGCAAGCAGCTATAGTCTAGTTTCTCAATCACTGTGGGGTTACTCTTGAAATGAATACCAACTGCAATCCAATTCCAATATGAAGTCAATGGCTTAGTACAAACTTAAATCGACAAAATGCCTCGTTGGTCTAGTGGTCCCAAGCGCGACTGCTGAGCAGGAGGTCTCGGGTTCGATTCCCGTGTTGGGCAAAGTGTTATTGAGTTTTTCTGTTAGGAAATTCTCAGTAGCAGCTCGGAGTTTGGAATTGTGCCCGGTTGATGGCAGTAGGATCACCACCTATTACATGGGACTTAATAACAGCATTGTTGAAATGTGGGTGTACAGTCGTGTACACGTCTGCCTACGCTTTCGAGGAATACCGGCGTGATGCTATGTCTATGTTATGTTTCTTAACAAAATTATAAAACATGTTGACTTATTAGTATCCCGATTCATTAATAAAACATTTTGGCACTTAAAAGTACGATTTCACATATTTACAATATCAATCGAGCGCATTTATTTTCAAGTCTCAATAATAATTTTTAGCACTTTAACAATAACGGTGCGCGCGTAAATATTGTGGAATTATTCAATTCTTTTTTATTTATTAAATAAATGTAATTAATACTTAAACCTGTTTAGATATTCCCATCTGACACGTATGTATAGTTTCCGGTGATAATTTTATTGTTTTATTTAATATGCGATATAAAGAATGTCATTGTGGTTACATAAAATGTGGGTGTACAACAGTGTACATCTCTACCTCTTACCCTTTGGAGAATACATCCAATGAAACTGAGAACATGATATCCAATCGAAGGTCAAACAGTTCAAGAAACAAATATAAACCACTAGGTAGGTACATACAAATTGTAGGGACGATGGGTCTCTCCCCATTTTACGACACTTATTTAAATAAAAGTCAATTGCTACATGTATCACTCTTACATGAAGATCACTTGAGAATGGCTTGACCAACCTTGCTGTTTTTTTTTGTTTCTTATTGTAAGGGCAAGGCTTGACAATACAGATAAATAATAAAATTGAAGTGTCTGTTTGTGATGTCGAAATAATAGTTATTTTTTTAAGCTCATACAGTTATTTGCACTATACCTAAGCCTAAAAATCAGTTCTTAAAATGTTTGTCTGTTGTCTGTCTGTTTGTTTGTTGCGGCTAATCTTCGTAACGGCTGGACGGATTCTGACAACATTTTAGAGGTACGTAGCTGACTATATAAGGAGTAACTTAGGCTAATTTTAATATAATTCTACGCGGGTGAAACCACAAGGCACAGCTAGTATGAATTTCTTTTTAATACAAGTCGGAAATTTGGACGGTATATTTTTGTATAAAGTTCACCGCTTTTTTGCGAAGTCGGGCAGGCTAGCGACCTGCCCCGGCTTAAATATAAACTCGACTGATTCAATGACATGGACACTTGTTTCTCTCAGAAATCATAATCAAAATGAAGAACAAAGCCATGTTATTTAAATATTTTTATATATTTTTTATAATTTATTTAAACAACGAACTCTTTTAATATATTTTGTAACGGTTTCCTTAATAAGGTAATAAGTGAACTTTACATGTCCAATTAGGGAACAACGGTGATTTAATTTAGTTTGATTTGTGATACTTTAATGTAAGTACATATTTTAATTAGTTATTATAAACATTCGGCCACCACGACCATTTAGTATACTCCACAAATCATTGTTTCGGGTTTGGTGTGTTTCTATGCATGTGAGATTTTTGTCCTTATGCACATCCATGACATTACAAAAGCGGGGCATCAATAAAAAAAAATTTGGACTGCAAATATGACGTCAAATTAATCATAAAAACTTACATATCGATGCACATATCAAGGAACTGGTCGGCCGGTAGGTGCGCCGCACACACTTGCAGCCAATAGATGTCCATGTCCACCATGGAGTTGCAGAAGTTGGCCTGGATGTACGTCATGGCCTGCCCTTTGATCTGCAGTCCGTTGCGCACCCATACTCCTGCCAGGATCTCGTAAAACAGGCTCTGTGGAAGACAGAACAGTTTCACTTTTAGTAGTTGATACCTTTACATAAACGAAGAACTGGTCTTAAATCTCACGTATACACATTTTTTTTTTCGGTTAAATTAAATATTACCTACCTATTCAAGTTACTAAAATAAAATGAAAACATTATACCACTTTAAAACCATTTTACATGTCGCTATTTTAGTCAGAAGGCCGGCTGGTAGTCTGACTACCACTGAGAAAAAAAATGCCGAAATAAACTAAGATGTTGAGGTCTATTTGGTTTAAAGTCCAGACGTCATTGTATAAGGTTATGTGAGCGTAACCATGTAGGACGTTTAGTATGGCCTTTAGAAGAGTTATAGAAAATTAGACTTGATCTGTTCTAACTGACATCGCACATGCATCAGTCGTCGTATAGCTCAAACCATAATTTAGGGCGCTCAACGACCTGTCGCAAGGCGATACCAGATCGCTAGCCTGACATATTCTGCCCGGAACTGTCTCACTGCAGGGCAAGGGCCTCTACTCATACAGAGAAGGCAAGAGCATTGAAAGATAAGCAGAACAAAAACAAAAGTTTTAAGACATAATTTTGTACGCCACAAAAGACTTTCGTGTAATAAATTTTGCAAAGCGCACCGTCAAAGGTTATAAAGGTCAATACAGAGATAGTGCTCGCTTCTCTTCAACTAAGTATTGTTATCTATTAGTACTCCTTACAGGCGTCAGGATGGCAGGACGCTTCAATATTCTATTAATGTTTTTCGTTGGAGCCATGGCTGAAAACTTGAGTTATAAGAGATATCAATATGGAACGGAGGATTCTTGGACTAACCCGGTAACACAACACCCCATGGTCATAGCGAAAAAATACAAAATGATTATGAAGAACGCTGAAAAAAATCTGGAGGGACTCGTTCAGAATGATCCTGCTTTGGGGAAACTAATGAACAAAGGTAAATACACTTTTTTGTTTTGAGTGCTTTAAATACCGACAGCACGCTTGGCGCAGTGGTCAAGAAACCGGCTGCTGCTCCTTGCCGATTCGATCCCCGCATGGAATAGAATATACATTTGTATTATCTACAGATAATTGTTCTGGGTCTGGGCGGATGTGCATGTGTGATTTGTGTCTGTCTGCCCATGATACAGGGGAAATTCCTAGTATGAGGCAACATTATAATTTTTGATTTGTTTTGATATAGCAGATCTTGTAATGAGTTAATAGGTGACGTCATATGGTAACAGTGGTGATAAGATTACTTATTTATTATAAAATACTGTAAAGCATTAATTGCCTTGTTGGTCTCGTGGTCCCAAGCGCGATTGCTGAGCATGAGATTCTGGGTTCGATTCCCGGGTCGGGCACTGTTATTGGGTTTTTCTATTAGGAAATTCTCGATAGCAGCCCGGAGTTTGGAATTGAGCCCGGTAGATGGCAATAGGCTCACCACCGATTACATGGGACTTAATAACAGCATTGATGAAATGTGGGCGTACAACTATTTACACCTCTGCATACCCCGTCGGGGAATAAAGGCGTGATGCTATGTATGTGTTAAGATTTGGGCAAGTATCCCTTGATTATAAAGTCTACCCGTGTATATCTTAGGATTAGAATAAAGGAATGGCAAACTTTTTTTAATCCTGAATCTGAATCCTTTTTCACGAATACTGGCGTATCTATAGGATACTTATTTTTTATTTACTAGCTGATCTATAATTCATACTTTTGGCTTAATCACGTAAACAGACTATGTCATTAAAAAATATTTGTTGTAATCAAGGCTTTCTAATGAGGATATATGATTGCCGTAACAGGTAGTCAGATGCCTGAAAGTCTGACAACAAGTTACCACAAGACATCGTGTTACCCAGTAACTGGGTTGTGGATTAGATAGGCAGTTGCCCCATCCAGAATACGGGTACTAAGCTATATTTGGTAAGATTGTAAGCCGGCCCCAACGTAACCGGGAAAAGGCTTCTCAGGGTATTCTCAATGTTTAAATTCTAGGTTGTACCCATGAAAACTATCATAATTTAAAACACAATATTTAAATTTCAGCAAAAGGCCTATTCCAAATAAGGCTATTGCAATGGGCGGACGTGACTAGCCAGATGGCCCTGATCGACCAACAACTGAGCAAGTACGTGGAAAAGATTCAAGAGATTGAACCAGAACTTCTGCTGGATTACGCACAATGGATAGTGTCCCATGACCATACCGCCATCAGGGGCCTGGTGGAACAGATGCGTCAGCTGGTCATACCACTATTTGTGAATCAGGGGGCACTCCAATTAGCTTTGAAGTTCATGGTGAGTTTTTAGTGGACTTATTTATGATGTTAATAATTTTTCCATTATGCCCCGACTAGGAGATCTTAGTTATGAGCTGCGCCCGCGGCTATGTCGCGAATCAAACTGTTATTTATGATAGACAGTCTTTTAATTCACTGTTCAGTGTTCACACAGTTACAACATTATGTAATTTTACAAAACTTGTCAGTACTTCTCATGGTCATACTTCCAGCCAGAGCCGTAAACATTTGCTTTACTAACGCACTGGTTGCGCACGCGCCTATAATTTTGGCAAGACGTGATGATTGAGTCAGTAATTGTGATGTGTGAATGGGATAATGGAATAAGGAGGTGAATGAAACACACTGCTAGTGATGAATTTATCTAATTTTAGATCAACGTTACAGTAAAAAACATTACCCTCTTTCTGGGGCAGTGGGGTAAAAAGTGCAAACTACTCGTATATTCTACAATGTGGTTATGAACCTTAAAAAACCTAACGAATGACGACTGAGAGATGCCTCATTTTACTTAGAGCAATTTGTATAGATAAACCATAATTCTAAAATACTGATAAGTATCAACTGAATAATTCCTTAGATCCTACTAATATTATAAACGCGAAAGTTTGTATGTATGGATGTTTGTTACTCTATAATAACTACTGTACGGATTTGGATGAATTTTAGCACACAGATAGTTTATAAACTGGATTAACATAAAGGGTAATTTTTATCCCGGCTGAAGTCGCGGGCAGAAGCTAGTTATTATTAGAATAAATACTTTCTGAAGACCATAGAACACTTAGACAGGAACACTGTAATGCATGATATTATAAGATAATTTTAACGACAAACTTGTATTAGTAATAATTTACGTAATTTATGACATCGAAATAAATTTAACCAGTTTTGTAGGTATGTTCCTACAGTTGAAGGATCCTGTGATCCACTTCAATTATTTTTGAAATACGTTATCATACTTTATTCTGTTTAATAATAAATTAACATTGACGAGTAGTGAAAGTGAGTTTGGGTAGCGCCGAGGGAGTAAACACGACATTCTTCATCGTGCCAGGATGTAAACATCGACAAAGTATGCTGTTGTAAACTTTTTGTTTGTCTTTCTCAAAATACCTTAGGAACATTCGATTTCAACAATCTAATAAATTCAAAAAAGAAAGAATATTTTAACAGAATTTACTAAGACATAATCAATAAGCGGAAATTTCATTGCTGACAAGTATGAGCTGCTATTATTACTTAAAACTTAACATATCATCACGCCTGTACTTCCGAAGGGTTAAACAGAGTACTGTTGCATACCCACATTTCACTGATGCAGTTATTCAGGCCCGTGTGGGACTAAATACCTGTAGCCTCGTGTTTCATTTATTAACGAGTTGGCTGAAATTGAAGCTTTCATACTTCAACTCCAAGAACAGCATAATCTACTTATTGTTTCTTAAAAGTGCATTTAATATGTGTTCATGTGTGTGTAGGCACACCATGCCAAGCAACAACCATATAACATTACGTCAACACTACTCATCGATTCTTAACTACTTATTAAATAATTAAAAAAAAAAGTCCTCTTAATTTAAAACGATATCTATTTCAACTTAATTCCATTACGTTTCATCTAATTACCTACGTGTTTATTATTAAACGTAATCTATTCATATTTGAAAAAAGGCCTTGGTATTTCTCCTACTGCTTACCTACCTGTTGATGTCATAAAAGTTTCTACAAGTTCCCATTCGCATGCATCCTAGTTTAAATAAATAAGTGGGTAAGTACTAATAAAAAATTCAACGGACAACACTGACGAGGCTTTAAATCTAAAAAAAAAAGTGGGTTATCTAAAGACGTTGAAATGGAAAGTGTTCCAAAACTGTTTGTTGACATTACGGGGGCGGCGTTAAGCGTTTACTTGACAGTCATAAAGTGTTGCCAGCATTAGAAAATAATCTTCTTACAAGGAAACGTTCATTTTGACGATATTTTTGAACACGTAGAAACCAACATTACTTCATTAAACTTTGAATTTATCTAAATTGCACTGTAATGATAAATTTAAAATAAAACAACGATTACTGATTAGTTGAATTAGTAATATGTTAATTAGGTAAGTACATTAAAACTAACAAGTTTCGGAGATAACAATGTATACAAAGTTATAAATAACTTTCACTTATAGTTTGCTCATGATCCCGCCAATGCGAACGAAACAAGTTAACAAACGGTAAAAATAAATGGAACTTGCTTGGTCAGTCCTATGGTATCTCGCGACTGAGTTAGAGCTTAAGCGCGTTATTAAATTAACGCGCACCACTCATAAAAGTAACGGTAGTTTTAAAATTGTTTGTCAAATGATGACTCAAAAATAGTTCAAAATAATTTTGGTAATTTTGTGTTGTGTATTGGCAACCCCACGACCTCGAGCGCGCTACATCAGTGGGTGCGCGTCAGCCGCCATGTCCGTTCGACGCGTGCGCACCTTTCGTGTGCTTCTTGTTCTACTTGTATTTGCGAACACATCGCGCGCACTAGTCGACGAGGTCCTCGACGTAATTAAACTCGGCAAAGAAGTTGGCGAAGAAGTTCTCAACTCGTGGGATGTGTTCGGTAAACCTTTCAATGCGACCGGTGGCGTGGAGCTGCCGGTGGTCCGCAGAAGAGAGCGGGAGATTTTGGCGCGACTCGCGCAAGTTACGCGAGCGATCGAAAAACTTGAATTCGGAGTTCAGAAAGTTGGTGCGGTAGCGTTATTCTTAGCTAAAAAAGGTAGTAAGCCTACTAGGTTAGAGCTGCGATTACACGAGATGTCGGACCTATTAAACCGAGTCGCGTGGTCGAATAGACAGATGCGCGAGTACGTGGGCTTGCAACAGGAATTGGAGCGGAGTACTTTACAGGACTTCGCGGAGTGGTGTGTTTCTCATGACCCTGGCGCGTTGCCAGGGCTGCTGGAGCGTGTTCATGCACTGGTTGTGCCTCCCCATAAAAACTTGTTGGGGCGGGGGTTATTGCAGCTTCTTATGGATGACTTAAAGGTTTGTAAGCACATTAGAGCTGATAATTTTTGGTAGTTTCTATATATTTTTTCACAGTAGCCAAAACAGATGATGAATGCATTCGTATCATTATGATCGTTCACAACGTTCATGCGGGATATATAGGCGGGTACATACAATAGATGTTACACAAATTAAAGAGAGGCTTCGTTTTCAATGTCAACTGTTGCGTGACTCATACGTAACGGTTCATAGCATACAATATCATACAACATGAACATTTATTTTATGAATAATCTTTATAAATTCAGTGACAAAGAACAGGTATTCAGAATTGTTTAATTTGTGGAATTATGTAGGCAAGGGAGAATTATAAACTTTGTACAAGGTCTCGAGTACTTTCACTAACAAGACACGGTTAAAGAAATATACATTGAAATCGTATATGTATATCCTATTGAATCAATTCCTTACATAAAGAGATATATTTTCTTCTATATGGACATAAAACCGACTCTACATGACATGAGCTTGAAATAATGACTAAGTGACGTAAAAAGCGTATAATGTATTTTCAGCGAAATCTGTGTTTGGTAGAAATCGCTCAAGCTGTACTAACAAAGCTCGTATTGTTGTTTAATGATATTCAAACGTAGAATAAACCCGTCCGATGTTACGAACGTACATTTTAAACAGATACGCGCACGACACAAAAATCTGTTCCCTAAAATATTGCTCTCTTTTTTTAGACAATACAAATCACATATGTCAAGTCATATAACTGCTAACTGTGAAGGATGACTCATGTAAGGGTCAATCAACTCTGTCTGGGCCGAAGAGCTCTACACTACTGGTCTCAATAACTGTATCCTTAAGACTTAATTGACAACCTGGCTCATTGGTCACCACTTATGACCAGTACAATTTGAACCGCGCGGTCACAATTTGTTGGACGTTATCACCCTTTTGTATAAGGAAGTTGGAATTGGAAGTTAGGATAAAATTCATATGTATAAAGGGGGGTTAAGTTGTTTATTGTTCATGGTTCAATAGCTCAAGCTAATTTTCAAATATTAACCGGGGTTTTGTTTTTTGTTTACGCGAGTGCAAGCGCAGGTTAAACTCAGTTAATTCTTTGTTTAAGTATTTCTGTGGGCAATGTTTTAATAAATTCACGTTCTTCGCTCACCGTGTAGTATTTCTGTTTGGTATAAAGTTTCAATGATTCATATGATTGCAAAGAATGCAATTGATAGACAGACACAACCAAAATAAGTTCACGTTATAACAGTTTATTTTATATTAGGTAACTGAATCGTCAATGCTATGTATATTTAGTTAGTTTCTGATGATCCGAGGAGGGGTTATTATCCGTATCAGGCAACACCAGATGTGTCCAAGTTCTAGCAGGGACCAGAGGGAAATAAGAGTATGTCAAATACAAATAAAAACTTGGAGAAACAATGAGATTTATGTGTTACATATAAGTGTTGTGTAGCCGTGAGAATTCATTTCAACAATACATGAGAACTGAGCCATTTGTGAACTGAAAAAATATAGTAAGTGTCAATAATTTTATCCTGTTTATATGTATGTAGTACAGTTGATGACGGGAAATTAATTATTATTAAAGCTATTAGTTAACTCTACAGTATACTTTTTGTAGATCATTTCAGTGTCCAAGTCCATGTTTGTATCGTAAATTATGTGTGTTACTAGCTGATGCCCGCGTCTTCGCCCGCGTGGATGTCGGATATCGCGACCAAAAGTTATCATGAAATTTTGATCCCGGTCCCGCTTTCCAATTACCGCTTCATAATTGCCCATTTTTTTAAGTATTAAAATGGATGACTTTTCTGTAGACCTATTTAAGATACACAATTTATTTCACCATATATCAGTTTGTTATATCTCAAAGGGTTTAGGCTACGCACGCGAGAATAGCTCGGAGATGGTAGATTTTTTCCTACTTACTTGACACTTATCGTCATATTTTGGACAAGTCACACAATGTCTTTATAAATTGTAGCCTATGTCTTATTCTGATGTATAAGCTATATTATTGTAAAGTTTCATTAAAATCCATTCAGAAGTTTTTACGTGAAAGAGTAACAAACATCCATCCATCCATTCATACTTACAAACTTTCACGTTTATAATATTAGTAGGATATATGGGTAAAGTTAGTCAACACCTCGACGAAAACGAAGGTTACCCACGTAAAATACACGAGTTTATGATTACAGAAAATCCTACTAATACCTATAATACGTGCAAGTTTGAGGATGGAAGGTTCTTACTCTTTCTAGCAATAACTACGAAATATGACACGCAATAGCTATAAAATGCAAATACGGATGAAAATTGGGCCACGGACAGTCTTAATATATGTACTTACTTGGATTAACACATAGGATGCTCTATATCTAGATATTGATGATAGAAATGATTCTTACTTATTATTTAAAGAACAGTTTTTTAAATAAGGACTCCGATTAACCATAGAATATAAGATACAAATACTGAAGAACATACAGACAAACAAATTAATATATGATTACATCGATTTGGAAGTAAACAATGAAGCGTAGCAGTTCCTGGTATTGTTAGAGGATGTGATAAAGGCCGTATCCTACTGACAGTACATCCATCTACATGCTGACATTGACCCGGCCTATCATGAAAACGTACAAAGAGAACAAACACCGAATCAACAAATAAACCAGACTATAAATCTCACTTGAGAAGTCCTGCCCTTTACAAAATGGCGCGCCGACTCAGAACTTGACAATCTTTCTATTTTTATTCTGTTTGTTTGTTACCTTTCACGACTAAACGGCTGAACGGATTTGTATGAAATTTGGCAAGGAAATATATCAAAAGTAGGTACTTAGGTAACTTCTTCATCATAAAGTAGTTCGCCTTTAAAACTTCACATCTTGTGTAGGTACATAAAGCGATAAATAATTAAATAAAGAAAACAGGCCTAAAGCTACCTCAACTGACGAGCATGCGCATGCGTATACTTCATTTATATTTAAGTAAAATACAAATTTCTTTTTGTTGATAGTCTCAAACCTGTTCGAACGAATATTAACAGCAGTTGACTCATAATTTACTTTAAAAGGCGATGTCTTGATGAATCATTGCGAAAATATCGAGAACTAGCTGCACCCTGCAGTTTTTTAATTTTTTATTTTAAATGGATTTTCTCTTGACTCTAGTCAAGCGGAATTCCCCGTTTCACGCCATGAATGCTACCAATTTTCCGGGAATAAAATGTCCAATGTCTATATATATATATAGGACAAAAATAAACTATATGTACCAAATTTCATACAAATCCGTTCAGTAGTTTTTGGGTATTGATTAACAAAGAGACAAATCACAAACATTTACACATTCTTTAAAAAAATATAAGTATGTAGTAGGTTAAAGTATAAAGGATATATGGAAATGTCAAGATTGTTTAAAAGTTATATTGAACTAGTCAATGCCCGCGACTTTGTCTGCGCGACTAAAGGTTTCCCTTCCCCAAGATGCAATCTATCTCCTTGCCAAATTTCATTAGGATCCGTTCAGCCGTTAAGTCGTGAAAAGTTAACAAAAAAAAAACAGTTACTTTTTTATTTATAATATTTGTATGGATCGATATTGTGTTTCTTAGTATGTCCACATCTACATAAATCCATACTATAAAAACATAATAATAAAAAATTAAACGCTAAAACCTAGCCCATACATAACCCCTCACACCCACAAGTACCTACCTACTAAATCCTACATTTTAACAATACCTACTTTCATTTTATACTAACCCACATAATACATTATATACTTACCTATATCCCAACAAATAAATAAAAAATAAATGTTATATACTTTCCCAAATAATTACAAATAATAACGAACTACATACTTATTACAATATACCTACTTAGTTTATAAATAATGTTTTTAAACGCAAGAAATACTAACTAATACTACTATAATTTATGCTAAGTCCTAATTTAAGCAAATGTAATTTATATTAAGTTAGTGCTAGCCCTCAAATTTGCAACGCCTGAAAAATGCCGTTAAGCTGTACATAATATTTAAAAGACCTGTAATACCTTAACATGCAAATAAAGACTTTGACTAATTTAAATTCACCAACTGCTAGACAAAGAAGTTAAATACGTCATAGTGTCAAGATAAAAACGACTGCTCATATAGTTGGACACGTTCGCGCAATAAATAGATACCTTTTAGTAAAAATCTTGGGTAAAACAATACCTTTGTTTAGACTAGATACTAGGAAACGGTAAAGAAAAAGTTAGGTGTTATTAGTGCTTAAGTTGATAAACTGCAAGTGTTGACGCAAATTGAGACGGTAAAATGACATAGATTTCAGTTTGTCTTAACAACTCAACAGTATAATTTAAAATCACTTCATCTTGATCTTCACAAATAAAGCACTATACCACTAAATACTAGGAACAACTCATCATCATTCCGCTACCCTTAACCCAATTTATTTGGGGTTAGCGCAGCATACCTATATCTGGCATGCTGCTAAAGTTTTGGCTATGTTTTATGATCGGCCGCCTACCTGACGTCAACCCTCTTTGGGAATGCTGTTGTTGGTGGTAACCGCCACCGATACGGTCTCCTTCTATCCAGCTATGTCACCCCAAATGTTATACTAGCAACAAGTATGGGGATTAAATACGAATCGAAATTTGTTAAATTCTGCCAACGATCACAGCTGGTTATAATACTCCAAAGAAAGGTCAAATACATATAATAAACAGTCGTAGAGAGCAAAACATAAAACATAACTTTCCCTTTTACTTTCAGCACTATCGAAAGACTTACCAACTTACCAACTGACTTATGTCAGTGAGCTACAAAACCCTTCCTTACTGACATAACACAATTTCAAAAAACCTCTATTAATGGCAAATTAATAATAGAATATATTTAATAATATAATATAAAGTTACAATATTAAATGGATTAAGAACACGGTCGCGAACAGTATTCGAACCTGCGCCTCCTGGATAAATACTCCAGGCGCCTCTTAGAGCTTAGTGGTCGAGATGGCTTAGTTGCAGAGCGCCTGGAGTATTTATCCGGGAGGCGCAGGTTCGAATCCTGTTCGCGACCGTATTATTTTTCCATTTAATATTGTAACTTTAGAGTTCGCTAAGCATGCGTTAATGCTTTTCAAAGATTTATCTTGAATTAATATAATATATTTATTTTCTCACCACAATGTTGGATTAGAATAATTCCTTATGATTATTACATTGCATAGTTCATTGTGGGAGTCTGGTGCCTAAACTAGGCGTTAACCTGTATTTCAGAACACCAGGCCTCCATCCCATTTATATTACACTATTAGGTTGTTATAATCAATTAAGAGCAGATTGTTGTTTTTTTTAATTGGACGTGCGGTAGACTTTAGGCAGCATGCAACTATTCTCCTCTAACGTCATCACTTTATGCAGTGCCCTACATCATAACAGGCACACGGTCCCCAACCGGTAGGTACACGGTAATTGACATTTCCTCATAACGCACAACACTACACCGGTGTCGAATCAATGAAAATAATGGATGATCCGGAGCATAGGGGTGGCAAACATAATGTTGTGCGTTCATTTTAATAATAGGACACCACATCTTGTTTAATCAGATCAACATTAAGTCTAGATAAAAAGGCGGAGACAAGTTTATTTTTAAGTTCATTGTGTTGAGATAGTTTCCTAAAGTATTGTATTCAGATTACCAACAATTTGTAAGAGGTGAGACGCAAACCGGGAGTCCTATTTAATATCGATAATTTTTTTAATCCCTAAGCTCGATAATATATGTCAAGCGCAAAGCAATGCAATTGGAGAGACCTATGTCCACAGTGGACTGCTGTAGACTAGGCTGATGATGATGATGATGATGATATACAATGTATTATACTAATTACATCAGCAACTAAGTATTTACTTGAGCAGTGAATACTTCCTGCTGATTCATTAATGTATAACTTGTATTATGAAGCTAAAACATTTACAAACCAAATAACATGGTATTATCTGAACGTGAAACGCTTTGTAATAAAAGCCCATTGATAATTAACTTTTGTTCAATATTTTCTGTATGGAATAGTGCCCGGTTAATGGCAATAGGAAGGCCACCCACCTAAATACTTTGATTCAATAACGGCATTGGTGAAATGTAGCGTACTAACTACACTACATCACTGCTTATCCCTACAGGTAATACAGGTGCGATACTATCTTTGTATTGTTTAATAGATGAACATAATAATTATAACACTATTTTCACTTTTGTTGGCTGTTCCCCATCACTCCTTCAACAAAACTTTTCATCGTGTGACGAGACGTAGAAAAATTGCTATTCGCTTGTGACATATCTGTGTAAACCTTTTCTGATTGGTCAGTTTTTATGAGCATCATAGTGCTTAACACCACATAATTATGTATAGTAGTAGATTTTATCTGAGTTTTTAATACCGTACTTCTACTATTTATGAATAGATTCAAGCTTCAAATCAACCGAATCTATTAGGCCTCTAAACGAATAAAAATAATGTAAGTACATCCTTTTCAATGACGTCATTTGGTAGGACATTGCTATATCAATATTGTTTTTTTTTTTGGTTTTTTTGGACGTGACTAACAAGCTGGTCACACTATAATGTCAGAATAATATAGTTATATTATGTATTTACAAAAACTTTCGCGTTACGAACCACTTTTGATTGGAATGATCACATGACTCAGTACGGAAGAACGTATTTAACGTACAGATTTCCAAGACAACCTGATTCTATGTAGATAGGATTCAGAGAACACGACAAAGAAAACAAAGTATCGTGTTTCAATGTGTGTGGAAAAAATTTAGCTAACACATGCGACATATGCGCGGGAGTTGCCAGCTGACACCGCACACGTAATGAGCAAATAATAATAACAATACTACTATTACAAAATTTATTATAGAAACCAAATATACTAATTTGTATCTTATTCCGCGGTCATAAGAGTCTAAACATAAGCATATTTAATGTAGCACGGCTAACAGTAATAACATGCGGGTGTTTAGTGATGGGATCACCAAGCCGTACTGGTCAGTATCGATACTATTCGATAAAAATGAAAGCGTAAGTAAATATTGAAATGACTAATTACAAAGTATTAATCATCATAGTTTTAAGTGATATTAAACAATCAAGATTGATGAAATTAAAATTAATACAATAAATTAAACAATTAATTAGTTTAATTTAACTTTACATTTTAGAAAAGAAAAGGTACCAAGTAAAACATAAATAATCTGTTACTTCGTTATTTATACTTTTGGGATACGGTTACTTCCCATCGGATTGATTCTCATAATGCGAGAATGATCTCATGTTTAATATCAATATTAATATAATGATAACAATATACAACTTACTTATATGGATTACATGCTTTATGTATAAAATTTAATAGTTTTCAGTGATATGAATAAGGAACGATGTGGAGAAACATACCATATAGCTAACAAATAAAAATGTTGAATATCAATATACAATTTGATATGATTATAACAAAAAATGGTAGGTATAACAAAATTATGCAAACAGGATAGATACTCCAGGCGCTCTGACCACTAAGCCATCTGGTCATGACTTAGTGGTCAAAGCGCCTGGAGTATTCATCCGGGGGGCGCAGGTTCGAATCCTGTTCGCGACCGTATTCTTTTTCCATTTAATATAATAACTTTAGAATTCGCTAAGCATGCGTTAATGCTTTTCAAAGATTTATCTTGAATTATGCAAACAGTTGTTCAAAATTACAATATCTGATGTAAATAACGAATAAACGCCTTTTAACCGGATTAATCGCGTGTATTATTGGTTTTTGTTTTTCCTGACGTTTCCTGTAGTGATCGCGAAAACCTAAGATATTACTATAACGAATAAACGCTTTCTTTTACTTAGAACAATAGCAATAAGAAACCATTCAAATCAAATAAATCAGTTTTTTAAGACCATGGTCTAGACTAAAATAGTATATTACCTAATAAACGTCTTGTTATCGTTGCATCTAGATACTCATGCAACGACTCTTAACATATAAATTATTTAATTAATTTTAAAAGCAAATTTCGAAAGCGAATTTATCGTCGTCGCATTGTGTCACGGCTCATCACTAGAGCGACCCCACTTACAGCGTTCTGGCGGTCCCCTCACTTCGGCGCGCGTCAGTCAGTGTAACTCGTGCCGCGTCACAAACAGTTTCACTTCCAGTGCACACAATGAGAATCGCAGCGCTTTCTGCGCTGTTCGCGATCGGTCTAGCCACCGAGCTGACACCAACAGACTTAGTACGACAAAAGTTTTACGCTACAGAAGCTGAGTTATGGAGAAATGTGACGGACCCTACGTGGAAGGACTCCGCCGACCTTGGCGGGGACGTCGAACTAACAAAGGCGTTCTACGCTTTGAATGAACAGATTGAGTTAATACCAAGGCCTAAGAGATTGACGTTAAATTTGTGGTTATGGGCAAAAGTGACTGACAATCTGCAGATCATTGATGGGTTCTACAAGAACTTTATTGAGTTTGTGAGGCACCAGGCGTCTCCTGGTACAGTTCCGGCACCAGTGAAGGATTGGCTGGACATAGCTGAGTCAGTTCTGATGGACCCGAAGACCTCGGTTGCGCAAGCTGTGAGAAAACTTCACGGTTTCTTGGAGCACGGGGATTTATTCCGATCAGCTCTTCAGGTAACGTTGGTGACTAATAATATCCAAGTACGGGGTATCTCGGCAACAAAGGCTTTGAGTAACGAGAGATGTTTGGCAATGTGTCAGTGACCTCATGTTTAGCGTTAAACAATCAGTTTGTTTTCATTTACACTATAATAACAGGATTTTTGGAGAACGTCGCCATTAGGTATCTTGTTTGTATTACAAATGTATTGAGTAATCGTATTTTACTTGCCTACATTGAAGCGATGCCCTCAATATTTACACGACTGTGTCTTTGGCGAACATTTTATTATTATAAAAATAGTAGTTTATTAAAATAGCTCTTGTGTTCCAATAAAATAAATACTTTGTCAGGAACATCGGAATGTCTGCTAAATAATAAGTAAATTCTTGCATAAATTAGAACTTAAGTTGAATGTTTTCATCGCCTTAGTATTCGTAAAGGCACACAGGAATGCCATCTGTATACATTTGTTTGATATAAGGACGAAACGTGAAAGTTAAAACGGTATCTATAGCTATAATATTTATAACCGTTTCTAAATAGCTGGAACGAATTGTTTTAATCGCGGCAATGAGTTTTAACTATAAATCTAGTAAAAATAAAATAATTTATTTAAGTAGGATAACAGTTTTGTTGTTGAATTTGTTGTCCACAAAACAGCTGTGAGCACGTTTTTTTTTTTCGGGAATTCTGTTATGTCTGCTACGTCATCAGATTGGCTAAAGCTTTGAATAATTCTACATAATATTTACGATTTAATAGTACTGTAATTTATCACTATGATGGCATTACTTGAGATTAGCAAAAATACCGTAATTACGAAACACCGGACGACATGGATGAGGAAAAAATGCATTCCGTTATTACCGTATTAGTCGGTTAATTAGTTGTTAATTATGCATTTATTGTAATAAGGTAATTATGGTCTCAGTTTTATTGTAGTGTATGAAATTACTATTTAAAAGTATTATCTATGCGAAACCCGCGTGATATAGTAAAGTAACTAGGTCGAGATTGTCTGTCATGAGACCAATATAGGCACTACAGACACGCAACACTTGCTAAATATTAAAATATTTATGTGAAGCAGGAAAACTGTTCGAAAGTCAACAACATAAAACGTTGGATATTTATTTATAATGACATTGTCAATTGAAGCCATTTGGAATAATTAAACAATTTCTCTTATAGGGGATGGGTGAAAATAATGCGTCAGTAATTTCGTATACAAAAAGATCTCGTTAAGCTTAATTTAGGCCAACCATTATGCAACATTAATGAGATGTTATATCAGACATTATAGAGAAACATTGATGTAGTGAAATGTGTCAGAATCGTGGCAGAAAATCGATAGTCTCTGCCTAGAACGAACGGGAAACAGGCGTGATTGTATGTATAATATGTATGTAGGAGTATGGTTGGTCTAGTGGTCCCAAGCACGACCGCTGAGCAGGTCTCGGGTTCGATTCCCGGGTCCGGCAAAGTGGTTTTGAGTTTTTCTGTTAGGAAATTCTTAGTAGCAGGCGTGGTGCTATGTTTTATGTCATTTATGTAGAAAGACAGACAGTTGAATATTCTTAATCTACAGACATTTTAAGACCTAGTTTCTTTTCTGCAGACATTCTTAAAAGTATTTTAAAAAATCTCCTTAAAATTTACCGCTGTAATTGAAAGCTGTTAGCATAGTTCTTATCAAAATCAATAATACACAAAACTTTGATACGCAATACAGTATAATCCCAGTCTTCTTAGAAACTCTGAATCGCAAGTCTATCCAAGAACGATATCATTCGATAAACATTACTAAACGTTATCTTGGTCAAATGTTTACTGTAAGTCGTGGACACACAGATGTGATTTGTACCTACGACGTTAACGAGCACATGAATATTAAATTTATTCGAAAATATACTATTGGCAATATCACTACCTATTTTAAAACAAAGTCCTCCGCCGTCTGTCTGTCTCTCTGTCGATCTGTCTGTTCGCGATAAACTCAAAAACTACTGCACCGATTTTCATGCTGTTTTCACCAATGGATTGGAGTGGTTCGCGAGGAAGGTTTTAGTATATAATTTGTCAAGTTTTTGTATACATTTGCTAAAATACAATGATATTTGCTGGAGGTGTCGGAAAAAAATTACCCGTCTGGGAGCTTTCAACGAAAACGCTGCCTAAACCCATTGCGATATAATAAAATGATGTATGGTGGAATTGTGTATCTTATAAATATATAGGTCTACAGAAAAGTCCGCGATGGCATACGTCTTTCTCTTAAGGATAACATACTATATCCATTTAATACTTTAAAAATTAGGCAATTATGAAGCGGTAATTGGAAAGCGGGAACGGGATCAAAATTTCATGATTACTTTTGGTCGCGATAACCGACATCCCCGCGGGCATCAGCTAGTTCAATATTTTCAAGATTTTCACTAAAAGCGACCTTAATGCTCAGTACTGAAAAAGTAACATTAGTATTTCTGATAGTAAAGTATGTCGGAATTTAGGCGTGAATAAAATAAAAGCTGTAACTCTAATGGTATGATCACTGTACTGACAAGTCAAAATTCGAATCCAAGGCACCACTGACTTTTCAGTCATGTGTGCATTATAATTATCACTTGCCTAAAACGAAAGAAACCAGCACACCTGAGAGATGTTCTCGATGGTGTGTCAAGCCATGTCAGAGACCAACGGGTTATTTAAAATCTAACACTGGGTTCATTTACCATACGATAAAAAGAAGAAGAAAGTATAAATGTCATTAAATTTTCTAAAAAAGTAACACGATGTGACAGGCAAATCAATATTATTATATATATATATATTTTTTTAAACCTTGCCCCATTCTAGGAATTTCTTCCTGTATCGTGGGTGCGTTTACAGACATAGAATCTCACAAGCACACACACACCCAGACCCGGAGCAATTACCTATGGATCGTACAAATATTTGCTCCGTGCAGGAATCGAACCTGCGACACGCAGCGCAGCTGTCGGTCTCTCGACCACTGCGCCAACCGCGCTGGCGTATATATATATATATCAATTTTCAAATAACATCTCAACATTTCAGGAGGAGGACTCAGATGTGTGCGACCTACAAATGTCCCCCCACCAGCTGATCTACGACATGTACAACACTATCGCCCTGACGGAGATCAAGGGGTACGCCATGATGCAGTTCTCATGGATGTTGCTCAGGATATATGGAAGAGGTGAATAGAAAATAATCTATGATAATAATTCTAGACAGGGACACCAATGAACGGAAAGTACGTGATTGTATTGCAAGCAACAGGCGAGGTGTTGTGTAAAACTTAGAAATCGAATTCTCTAGACCTAGACTGCCACGTTGGTCTTGTGGTTCTAAGCGCGACTACTTAGCATGAGGACTCTGGTTCGATTCCCGGGTCGGGCTAAGTGTTATTGAGTTTTCTGTCAGGATATTTTCAGTAGCAGCCCGGAAGATGACAAGTGGGTCATCACTTATTACATGACAGGATTGGTGTAGAATTGAGGACACCTCTGCCTATCCCTTCGGGGAATACAGGCTATATATATTATGTAGAAAACTAATTGCTGAGTAACTAGCTCTCAAATCACTTTAAATGCTTATACTTTAACTCATTACAAGAAATGTTCAACGATGCAAGCGACCATTCTAATAAAAATGACATCATTAGGGACATAAACAATGCCCTAGCAATAAAGTATACCCGCATAATGGGAACGGACACCCGTATGTTAACAGCTGGACAATAAACATCACTTGTAGGGTTGCAGTAATTACCTTATTTACATAATATAATACGGTAACTTCATAGAACAGTAATATAGTTTGTTGAGTTAGTCGCATCGACTTGCATCTATATATATCTGCCTAACCTAAACGCAATTACATTGGGTTCGTCTTCCACTCAAACCGGATGCAGCTTAATACCAGTATTTTACATGGAGCGACTGCCTATCTGACCTCCACAACCTAGTTACTTGGTAACACGATATCTCGTGGTATGACTGGTTGGCAGACTTTCAGGCCTTTGAATATCCGTAACGGATAGATCTTAATTTGACAGCCGGGACTGATAGCTTAACTTGCTCTCCGAGGCGCGGTATGAAATGATGGCCATCCGCAGACCGGCCACGGTAAGCGCAGCTTAACCTCGATCGATCGATCTGTGCGTCTGTTACTTAGCCATTAGCCCCTCCTATCGACTATATATGCATCTAAATTACAAATTAAATCAAAGTATTTGTTTATTTCTAATTGTAGGTAGGTTGTTGCCAATATATTTTTGTAAACATATCCTATTGGGAAACGTACTATGAAGTAATCATGAGCTGGTTATTGATTTTAGTTACATAAAAACAATTGAATCATAACCAACTTCATGATTCGTACTAATCGCGGTTATACGAAAATAAAATCAACAATACAAACATAACAGAATTGTACTAGTATGTGAAGCCAATTTGCTTGATAAGTGGTGACTGAACTAATGCGAAAGATAATGAACATCAGTACTGCTCAGGAAAGCTGATTTGAACTTTGATTTTCGTATCCGTACTTCCATACTAATATTATAAATGCGAAAGTAACTATGTTTGTCATTACCTTTTCATGACTAAACGGGTGAACGGATCGTAATGAAATTAGGCAAGGAGATAGATTATATCTTGGGGAAGGAAGGCTACATTTAGTCGCACAGAAGAAGTCGCGGGTACCAGCTAGTCGGTTATAAATCCAAAAGACCTCTGTACCAAAACTATTAAAATATATAGTTCTATATCATTACGAACACATAAGTATGTTACCAAAAACTTTTGGTAAGGCAGATTATTAAACGTGTTTATAAACTATTTCAATTAAAACTATATGTTTTTGTTACGAGCATGCGTCAGTGAGTTTACCTTCATTTACATTTAAGACTATCACCGACGATATGCAAAAACATATAAATAAGCTATCATTATGTAAATTCAGCGTATTATTTTATATAAAATAAAATGTGGAGCAAGGAAAACAATGCAGTAGGAAGACAATAAAGAATATTGATCTTTAATACAAGGTATTATGGTCGTGTTATGCATAAACAATTGAGTAATGTATCAATAATGTTTTAGTTAGTCGTTACGTAATCTTCCGGCTGGTTTTTCTTTACAATAGATTGACTATTTTTATTTTCTGTAATTATTTTTAATCATTGTTATCTTGTGTTCTTGTCAAATTAAGATCCATGACAGCCGTTACAGGTAGTCAGAGGCCTGAAAATCTGACAACCAGTCATACCACGAGATATCGTGTTACCCAGTTACTGGGTTGTGGAGGTCAGATAGGCAGTCGCTCCATGTAAAACACTGGTATTAAGCTGCATCCGGTTTGGCTGGAAGCCGACCCCAATGTAATTGGGAAAAGGCTAGGCAGATAAGTTACCTTGTGTTCTTGGTATAGTAACTTTCTGTGTAATAAATACTCGCAGTTTACATGAATAATTAAAGGAATGGAAGCTATAATAAAGTATTTGAAACACAAACACGCCAAGTGTCGGTAAATATGCAATTATTTTTATCTCCTACTAGGTATATTGGAATTGTAATAATAACTTGATATTACCATTAAAGTTGAATCAGCTATGTTTACACACATCCATTGTTTCTTCTTAGTAAACATAATAATTTTGCGAGGCGCATTTTTTTGCAGAATAATACCTTATATTTTGTTACTGTTTAAGACTTCTCATTTTAAGCCCTCGCCTCTGGTAACAGACTTTACGGTTGCTAAGTCAAATGACGACATTATTACTTATAAAACCATTAAAATTATTTTCAAACAACTTCGCATACTACAAATTCGTGTGTTGATAGTTCAGTCGTTTGTTCCAGGTAACTTCACTCAGGAAGCGAGTTTGACGCGACAGAGGTATGCGGAGAGGACGGGGCAGACAGCCACGGCCGCGCAAGCAGCCCTGGCCATGGCTAAGAGGGATCTGTATAGATGCGACCCATCCGTACACAGTAGTGGTAAGAGAAAAATGTTAAGTCATTAAAATACTGTAGTGCACTAAAATGTTGAGAATGGTTCATATTACGATAGCGGTATGGAAGCAGCTAGGCACGGTATCATAGTATATATGCTAACTAATCCCTTCAATGCAATGGTTTTATAACAAAACAGTTGTTACGCAAAAAAAAACCAGCCAACTAACTAATCAAAGAACCATACAAAACTATATAAAACCATAAAATCGGACTAGTAAAGCAAGACACATCGTCATTTAGCCCAACACTTGTCTTCAAATCACAACCAAATCAATCACTTCTTTGTCCACAAATCAAACAAAGCTCTAACATACAATTCCAGCGACATACGCGGAAGTGACCCGTCTGCTGCAAGGCTACATCGAGAACGAGGTGGACATGAACAGCGACGGCACGTGCAGGGAGAACTGCGCCTTCTACACGCTGGCAGAGAACCACGGCTGTTACCAAGACCAGTTCTGTATAAAGCAGAACACGTGTAATGGTAGAATTCTTGAATGCCAATACGTGGATTCTGATATGTGGGTGTGTCCCGCGGTAAGTGAAATGTTTTTAGCCTTATACGCTTTTAAAATTTACGTTTATATTTCAAGCGTTTCGATTTATTATATAAATCTTGCCAGTAAATTGTTATGATTATAAACGCTTAAAAATGCGTCTCTTAATGAACTTTTCGTGAATACACTGCTATTTATTTAGATAAAACAGGAATCACTACATAGTATATTCCTTATTTTAGAATATAAAGGCCTAACATACTGGGCAGAACCACCGAGACCAACTCGTAAAGGCCATGATCATATAAACACTCATAATACAAAGAACAACCTCGGGATGATACATTTAATGGTTCTCCCGCAGAGTTTAATAGTTAAAATTAATGCGGAGTCATATCTTAATTGTTCAGTCCGATTATAGTGTAGTAACAATTAAAATTAATCATGCTACATGAGCTGAACTCACACAAAGAGAGAAATTAATTATTACAGCCAACACATAGTTTAAATACAAATTTCAACGTGAACAACAGAAGAAAAATATTGTAATAATACGTCGTGTTTTTGTTTTGCTATTAAAAACAGTAAAGCAATCTTTACTAAAGAAGCAGCCATGACCTCGTTTGTAAACAAACGTTCAAACCACGATAATTCATCGACCGAACAATATTTGTTCACGAAGATATCTAAATAACTGTATTAAATTGTACATTTCAGAGCTTCAACAGTCAAAGGCGTTATGAATGGATCGAGTACGAGAACGGACGCACTTTGGGAAGAGTCGGCAGCTGCAAACTAGGAACAACCAAGGTGAAACCAATTTTACATTACCAAAATTAGCCCCAATATCTTACTTACATCACGTCCAATATTTCCGTATTGGCGACAAATGTGTCATTTGGTCAGCATTCTTAGAATATTGCGTGGCTTATCTGCGAGACTGGAGAATTGTTAATGAGGTCAAATGATCAAGGAACCAATCAGAACGTAAACACGATAGCAAGACGAGTTCTACGTGATTCCAATTTATTTAAGACTGATTAACTTAGCTTAAAGGTTATATATACCTATAAAGTATATTAATCCAATGTGAATTATTTACGATTTTACTTTTCAGCTGTAAAATACTATCAGTTTTGTGTTCCCAAAATTATTTTAGAGAGACTCGTGAACATCTAGTGTAATTTAACATTAGAGAACTGGAACTCGACTTCTGAAGAAGCCAAAATATTCAAGCATGTCATAAAACCAGTTAATTTCGAGGCTAGTTTACAATACAGTGGCTATGTCTAGGTGGATTCGTGGTGGCGCTGGTTGTTCTGGCACTGTTCGTACTGCATGTGCCTCTGCGACGACAAGAGCCGCTCGCACCGCTACTTCAGCCTCCGAGAAGCGACATCAGACATCAAGAACAACAAGTTAGTCCCTTGAAAGTTCGGGTCACCCGCACACTTTTAGGGACAGTCCAAAACGCCGAACTAAGTTATTACTGTATAATAAAGATCATTTTTCCTCCGAAGGTCGACTCATGGTGGAGATGGACTCTTACTCACTGCTCGTATTGCTTTTGTCTGTGCGAGGACGATGTCAACACATCAGAACGTTTCTTCAGCTTACGAGAAGCATTGGCAGATATTGAGAAGAACAAGTCAGTACTTGGGGAAGCGGAGAATCTAACTATAAATTGAACTATGCGACCTAATTGGCTTTCATTGTACATAGCGCTTACAGGGGTGTACACTGTAGTTTATTTAACTACGATTTCGGTTAAGCGTTTCGAGTCTAATACGAGCCTTCATCTTCTATCTTGTGTTAACAGCATGTGGGTGTGCGGGTGGTCTATTAATATATTTGGAATTTTATATCACAACTCATATCCGACAAATTTTCCAGAGTTGTGACGGGTATGCGGCTAGTGAAACACGGTAAAGTGTTCCACATTCAGATATATCAGGGAACTCTGGCTGAGCGAGGTTTTGTGGAGTCTTCGGAAGAGGTTGCAGCACAGCCATTCGACCCGACACATTCTGGAGTCATCGAGGGCACAGACTACCACACACTGACGTACGAAAGACGAGCCATAGACTTGGACGAACTGGATTCGCCTGCGGGACATATTTTAACTGGAGCCAGGTGAAGAAAATATATTTTTATCGATGAGTTATGAATAATATCAGTAAATGTTCCAGTGGCTAACCAGAATGATATAAATTTATTTATGTTCACAGATTCCGAATGATTGGTGCGCATCTCCATTTCGAAATCCGCGCTACACCATTCAACTACACGACAGGAAAACTTGTGCCAGAGAAAAGTCAATGGATCAGCAATGACAACACTGAGGGATCTCATACACCCAGGTAAATTTAGGACTTCATTCCGTGCAATAACTTGGAGACAAAAGAGTCTATAAAAACTTCAGTTTTTGTTTTACTTCGGTTACACAAATGTTGATAAAAAAAAAACTAATAAAAAATAAATCCTCGCTTCAAATCCAGTCATACTCTAAGACAAAAAATAAATCATACGTCTCTTTCGCCTATATACCCTTAAAACGTCTTTTCACTTCTCCTTCCAGGTCAAGACTGGAGCTATACAAGCCAGATCTCCCGACACGTGCGCATACGGCGCTGCGCATCGATTCAAAACACGACCAGTACATAGAGTTTACGCACTCAGACTTTGACGCGGATGCGGCACAGAGCACCGTGCCCTTCATCGATATACAGCCCGTGGTGCCTACTAAAGGTAATTATGAAACACTTATTGGTTTTTAAGCGGCGAAGAAAAACATGATAAGGAAACTTGATTCTACGGTCTTAAATCCGCGTAGTGATCAATGCTCATGTCTTCTCTGTATGAGAACAGACTCTTGTCCTGCAGTTAGAAAATTATGGGTTGGTTATGTATGTAGGTAGGCTATTGGCTTTAAAATGGAGACATCAGTGGAAAATGAAAACGAGCCTTGAATCATGTTTTCTTTAAAGATTGCTTTATTAACATTGTTCATTAGAGTAATTCATTTTAGCAGTTGATGTTGGCCTGTGATAAATTAACAAAGAAATTTCCAGAAGTGTTGGATTTTAGACTTGCAATGGTAATTCTTAGTCTCAGATTTTTATGAAGTGTCTATAGAAAACACAATATATTATATACAAACTAATATGGCATATTTTTCCGCAGCACTAAACACCAAAGGAGCCACTCTCATCAGCGGGGCGGGACTGTACCACAGAGGGGCGCGAGGCTCAGGCGGCTTCATCGCCGTCAAACTCATCACCTACGACTACTCCAAACACGTCAAGGCGGAACCGCCACCGACAGAATTCGTCGACGACGCGGAGACAACGGAATTCCTGCCTATCGTCAATTAGAATACAGTTCATTTTCATATACTCATTTAATTTTGTAATGTAGCGTAATTGTGACTTTTGATAATACGTATTTTTAAGTCTTGTACTGAGTTTTATTTCGGACTAAAATATGGCGTAGTAGGGATATTATTACCAAACAGGATAACATTATTGTGTTCGAATATTGTTTACATGAACATGTACAAACGTGTAACTGTTAAGTTTATACATGTGTATTCAACAAGTGCCATGTAGACATTCCGGTTATGTGGTGGCGAATTCAGGATGTTGGTGTATAATTATTTAATGATTAATATTAACAAATGCATACTAATCTTATCAATTTGTAAACTACCACATATTGACACATCTCGACGATAAAGTGAATTGGATAAGTTTTTAAGAAATTATTTATTCAATATCCACTGTGATCAAGTTGTGTATGTGTATAAAGTTAAAGATTCTCTCTTTCTGATTCACCTTTAGTGGTTTTAAAAATGTTATACGTAATTTATCAAATAATAGAATAATTCGTTTCATGTATAATTTAATAGGAAAATAAGGATTAAACTCCAATTTTCTAGTCTACGTACAACTCTAAATTTGATTAATAAAGTGAAAAAATAGCACAGACTTATTTTCCTTACATCTCTTCATAGATCGTTGGACTGGCAAATCAAAGGTCGCAAGTTCGAATCCAAAGTACGCACCAATGACTATTCGAAAGTGTGTGCGTATTATAAATCATCATCATCATTATTTTTCACAAATAAATATTTCTTAAAAAGGTGAAGTAAAACATCGAGACTTTCCTAACAGAAAAACCCAATTACACTTTGCCCGACATGGGATTCAAACCCAAGACCTCATGCTCAGCAGTCACGCTTGGGACCACTAGACCAACGAGGCAGTTATTTTAGTTTTAGTCAGATTAGTATCATAATTAATATTTTGAATCTACGAAATAATGATCCGAAACGAAATATGTTCAATTTGTACGTACCGATGGCACTGCCTTCAAAAATAAACGTACTAACTACTATCTGCGGTTATGACCGTTTCTGGTTTATGTCTATGTCCTTTAGTGGACCAAATTAAGAGAGATCCCAGTACTGACCCTTGTGGTACACCGTTATGTGATTTTGTGACAGTAGAAATGTATGTCATTCTGACCTTTAACAAGTCGTAGATTTTTGAAATGTGTGCTATTTATTGTCTAGCCCCATTGCCCCTAACACCATATGTGTAAAGTTTTTTCGTTAATATATTGTGGTCGATGAAATCAATAGCTTACGGCCCATCCATAATTACGTCATACATTTAGGGGGAAGAGGGAGTCAACGAAGTGTGACAAGGGGTGGGAGGGATCGGAAGTGAAAAGAAACTGGATAACTGCACTGGTAAACTGAGTAACTCGTAAATGGCCAAATAGCTGAATGTGATGATTTTTCAATAGAATATTATGAATAATCTATGTAAATGTTATTCATATTTGCAATTCGTTACATAAAAACGATACAAACGAGATTATACGAGAGTTATTTTTAACCCGTGCGCAGAAAATTCTATAGACGATTTGTTCGTGTTCACATAAGATAAAAAAAATAGCGGCGTGTCTATTGTGTTTGGGAAACAGGTGTAACCGAAAGTTATTACAATCAATAGCAGATACAAAAGAGGTTATGTTGCAGCAGCTTGTTGGTAAGAACACAAAAATGTCTATAGAAAAAGCTTGAATTATTTAAAACAAATTATTCTGCATTTCTTAAATATAATTAAAAAATAAGTTCTTACCTGCCAAGGCTTTATAATCTCAGCATCATCACCTTCTCCGAGTGGAACCTTCACGTATGTCTGTCTAACGAGGTTCTGACAACCGAAACGTGGAATAACACACAAGTGTATTGTAAGGCCGTTGGCAAGTGATTTGGTTCTGTAGTGAATCACACATGGATTCAGCTATATACTAAGATTGTGGGACATAATTTAAATGGTAGGTGCAGCACTCCTACGCATTGTAAGTTCTATTGGATTTGGTGCAATATTATTACAAAGACAGAATCAAGATCTTCATGTTGTGTCGTAGTATAGTGCACGGGCTTCACGGGAAAATACCAAATATGAAAGCTTTAGGTCATACCTGCACTCGGAGCGGGTGCACGGCCAGCAGCGCCAGCAGGTCGGGCGGCGGCAGCACGTCGGCGGCGCGCACGCCCATGCAGCGCACGCCGGCGCACAGGAAGGCGGCCAGGTAGCGGTGCAGCGGGAAGTGGAACGACGCGTGCATCACCTCCGTCTGCGGCCACCCACAACTTACAAGTTACGGCTAACGGAAACCACCATATCGACGGTGATAGTATAATACCGCGTACCGTTCAACTAACTTTCAAGAACAATATTTATCCTTATAATTTTAATACATAAATAGCCTCAAATATAGCAAAAATCAATTAGCGGACTCCTCTTTTTATATAAAGGAGAAATTAAAGGTATGCATAAGATATTTTTTTTATTCAAGTCATGTAGGATTTTTTCTGAGCGTTGGACTTTACCCGACGATATGTCATTAACTTCTTTAACGTCCACAATATTATTAAAATGGGCTACTTCCAACAAAGATGAAAAAAATATGTTTAAAGCGTCATGAGACGCTATTGTACTTAGATTTGGTTACACCAACTTAACTTTAATCATACTACTTTATTATTTTGACAGATTTTCTATGTAAATTCTTTCAAAGTGATACAGTAACAGTCAGTTACGGTTAAAGTTAAGTCGGAGAAACTGTGCCTTAAACGTAAACGACAGGAAGTCTCGTCAACAAACAGACGATACGTCCGACAGATGCCACAATATTGTCAACTCACCCTCTCCATGTGCGGCGTAGTGAAGTGTACAGCGTCGAGCCACTCCTGCAAGTAGGTGAGCGCGGCCGCTATGATCCGTCGGGCCAGCGGCGCGTGCGACGCGTCCGTCAGGTGCGACAGGACCGACCACATGGGGTACGCGGCCGCCTCTAACTCGCACGAGAACGCCGCGTAGTACGATGAGGGCTCGAACTCTATGTGGCCGCCAACCTCACGGATGTTTACGTTCATGCCTAAACGGATTATTTAATAATTTTAGTTTAGCAAGACAGTTGTTTATAAGCATAAAAGCAATTTTTTTTTGTTTACTATAAAGTACCATGGCGAATAGGTACTTTAATTACAATCTAGCCTAGGCTCGGCTAATGAGTAATTTAATTTTAACCTAAATTCCTATGGTACGAAACAACTCTAAGAGAACGTCCAATGACTTTTCTTAGTTTCTAGATAATATAGGGAGACACTTTTTTCATGTGTTCTTGTAGACTGCACTTATCACTACTTTTTTCTTTAATTCACTATAAAAAGCTAATGATTTAATTTTATCAAAATACTAATATTTTTAGGCTAGATTTTAGTATTTTCACATACAGAGAGCAAGTTAAACTCTCGGTACTGGTTTTAGACAAATATCTATAGCAGTTGCTATGGGTATAGTGCGCGCGGAACTAGTTGGCCGCGCCGTAGGTAGGAACAGGAGTGAGGGGGCGGGTTGCTTGCTGCTCGCAACGCACATGAGATTAGACAGTGACGACCAATCACGAGATATCGTGAACAATAATTGTTCAATTATTGAAAAGAAAAAATAAAAGACAATTGAACTTTTACAAGTTTATATTATACCTATCTAATTAATTGCAATGTATTTAACATTGCAATTAAAGGTAAAATAAACCAAAAACAAATTATATGAAATTCTTCCGACATATTTGAATCATTTATGAATTTATTATTAATTAATTAGTGTAACTAACATGACATTCTTTTATATATATAGATATGAAATTACACCGAAATATCCTCTGAATCACTTGATTTTGAACTGTCTGAACTTGAGTCAGAATCATCTTGTAAGTTTATAATGAATTCGTCCATCATAGTATCATGATTCCAGTATTCTTGTTCGTTTTTTTGTACGTGGTCGTCGCATTTTTGCCATTGTTCGGCAGAAAATTCAGAAAATAGTCTTGTTAGTATTGTAATTTTCTCGTCCAATGTAGCATTAATGTGATCTCTGGCCTGGCAATTTTTAATATTTGCCCACACAAGCTCGATTGGGTTGAGATCTGGATGATATGGAGGTAGTCTTAGAACAGTATGACCTGCACCTTTCAGAAGTTTATCAATCGTGTATATTTTTTCTGATAGGGTCGTATTAATCAAGCCCAAGAGTTCGGCTTTGACCATCGTGGGAGAAAAGGGCACGTTATGATTTTGCAACCAATTCTGCATATTAATTTTCAAACAGGACATAGTCGGTTTCTTCTCAACTTGCACACAGTGGTAAGCTGCATTGTCCATAACTATGACTGAGTTAGGTGGAAGTTTAGGTATTAACTTTCGATCAACCCAGTTGTAAAAATTTGTAAAGTTCATGTCTCCATGATAGTCTCCTGTTTATGAATCTGATTTAAAAATTAGCAAAGCATCGTCAACTAACCCGTTCCGACTACCAGCGTGAACTATTATTAAAAGCCTTCCTTTGCCTATATCTGCATCAATACCAGGCTCCGACGAAGATTGCCAACATTTTTGGACATTATGACTTTGGTTAACGTATTAACGTTTCGTCCAAAAAGAATATATTACGTTTGTCTTCTCTGAATTTTCTTATGGCCCTCAAATATTTCACTCGCCATTCAACAATGTTTGGTCGCTCTATTAAAAGGGATCTCTTCGATTTACATTTTTTAAATGAATATCCCAGTTTGTGCAAAAGTTCTCTTAAATAAGTTAATCCGCAATCTAAAATATTATCCTCTTTTAACACAGCATTTAGTTTTCGTAGACTTGGATTTTTTTTCTGCACCGTATTAAACTGCCTCGTTGGTTAAGTGGTCCGTAGCGCGACTGCTGAGCAGGAGGTCTCGGGTTCGATTCCCGGGTCGAGCAAAGTGTTATTGAGTTTTTCTGTTAGGAAATTCTCAGTAGCAGCCCGGAGTTTGGAAATGTGCCCGGTTGATGGCAATAGGCTCACCACCTATTACATGGGACTTAATAACAGCATTGGTGAAATGTGGGTGTACAATTGTGTACACCTCTGCCTACCCCTTCGGGGAATACAGGCGTGATGCTATGTTATGTATTAAACTGATTTATTTTTCTTCTTATCACTCCTAAATCAAAATCATCAACTTGTATTTTCTTTTTTATTTCTTTTGGTCTCCGTGGAGAACTAAATTTTGCTTCCCCTGTATTTTGCAAGGATGTTTTACTTTCAGCAATCACTCTCCTTACACTTCGTTCTGATATCCCGGTTGCTCCTGCCACTAATTTATGAATATTCGCATCAGTTTTATATTCTAAACGATTGACATCGGTTTCCCGTTTTTTAAAAAACGTATGCACTTCATATATTATTTCCTTAGATTGTCTTTTTATCGGCGGACTCATCTTGCTATTGCAATCTCTTTTGCGTTTTGTCTAAACTAGCCAGAACGGTCAACGCGTGTTGCCGCCGCGAAGTCCGGCGCCGAACTGAGTAATAACATCAAGCGCCCTCGCCTCTCCGTCCCACCGCTCACATACCTAAGGCGCGGCCAGCTAGTTCCGCGCGCACTATAATCAAATGTGTGACGGTATAGGTACCCTGTTACCCATTAACTGTATTGTGGAGGTCAGATAGGCAGTCGCTCCATGTAAAATACTGGCATTAAGCTACATCCAATTAGACTAAAAAGCCTAACCCAATATAATAGGGTATTACATCCATTTTTGAAAATTATATATGTCTCAATTAGAATCTATAGTGCTAATGAACCACAAAAAAAAACAAAATTTTTATTCAATCGTTATGTGCCATAAAAATGCATTGAAACTTTGCATTTTCAAATTTCGCGCAAAATTACGAAAACGCTGGACGCAGTGGACGCCATATTGCTCTATGGTCATGACGTCAGTCGGCTGTGTAAACAAATGCAGTGATATTTTGTATGATATGTTAATTGTTTATATTTAAAAAATGAGTTATTATTCTACTTATCGTTGGTGTTCTGTTGCTGAATGCAAGAATACTAGTGTAAAAATTTACGTTGGTTACGAAAATAATAAAAAGCCTTTAAAGAATAAAGGTACGTTGATAGTTCACTGTTGACACTTCTAAGTTTACATAGCCGTATGACGTAATAACATGGCGACTACTATTTATTGGTGTTATGAAACAGATTAAAAAAGCTGAAACCTGTGAATTGAATTTTAAAATTTAGTTTGTCATTTTATGAACTCTAACTAACGTTTTTGGACTGCTTTTAGCACAAGCTATCTCAATAATATATTTTTAGTTTTTTTTTTCATATAGAGTTAAATACCCTATTGAGAAAAGGTTGTGGAGATTGACATTATTTTAAGGTATTTATTTATGTATTGGCCATTTCTATAAAATAATAAGTTTTAATTCATAAATCTCTCGCTTGCGTTGCTAAAAGTAAAAAAAAAAACTGCAAGCAAATATAGCTTTCAATAGACTACAAATTTCTTTTGGATAACTTTAAGACTATTAAACTCTTGTAATTATTACCACAACCTACCAAAAGTAACCAAAAATTACCAACCTTGCAGCATAGATAAGAACTCGAACCACATGTCAACAAGGGCATCATCTTGCAAAAACAATAACGCAACGCTCTTGTGAGACAGCACATTATTGAAGTCGGACACGAGTGGCCAATAGCAATGCTCCTTCATCACGCGCCGCGTACAATCAATGACGTAATGAAAGTTCTGATCAGGATCGTGTAACGTGTTCTGTACTAAGATCTTCCCCATCATCAGTCGGAGTGATAGCACCATGACGTGGAGGAGATGGAGTTGTTGGACGCAGCGTAAGGCTAGGGCTTCGTTGGAGAACAGTTGGACGGACATGTGGACCACTCGGTTGGAGAGAGTGTCCGGGTCGGCTGCGTCTTCTAGTACCAGAGGGATGCGTGCGTAGTGCATCACGAATGTTCGGGTTAGGTGTTCCTGTGGAGCAAAATTAGGTGGTTCAGTTCCTGTTTTCTTCTTTTATTATGTTTCACTTAATTCTTTTTTTTTCGCTTAATGCCGACACTGACACTTCGCTTTATAGTGATAGAGTAAGCATGATATTTATCGGCAACTTAAATAAGCATTGAAATTAATTTTATCCTCCTATAATTCACCAAAAGATAGTCTAAAGGAGTGGAAGTCTAAAGGAAAATGTCAGACATTCAAAGTTGACAAAAAATAGACTTCTAATCAGATCAATAGCGCATATTATTCATTTTTGTTTTTCTAACGTTTCAAACACTTTGTAGTATTCGTGGTCGCCGGATGACTCAAGTGACAGGCGTCATAACAGTTTATTTATAATAGGCATGATGACAGATTTTGAAATCTCCATCTATAATGTAGGTACACGTCTACTATATCAGAAAAACACATTATTTCAGGAATAAACCAAGTTTCAACGCAAATTATTGCATTTTAATCTATATAATTTGATTTAACCGCGAAAACGCTGCTGGGTGTCATGGTGCCGTTTTTACGTCATAACTCAGCATATTCGACATAAGTTGAAGCCATAATGTATGGCGATGATTGATATTTGACTGAGGCGTGACGTCATTCGCTGTGATTGTCGTTTCAGTTAATATGGCCGATTGCAGCATTTTATACATTTATTCAATTGAAAATGTTTTTAATAAAACTTGGTATTTTTTTAGAATCCTTTGTGACTATACAGGCTGTGGTTTTGAACAGTGGCCATATTGTAGGAACATATAAAGCAACAAGTTATATGTTGTATAAAAATAATTATAACAATAATAGCCAAGAGGTCAACGTCCTATTCGTCTCGTAACAGCTAACGCTTCTCTGTGAAATTTTCATACACGGCCTTTGTCGGCGCGCGGTGCCGTCCTTGTGCCTACTGCGCGCGACGCGGCGATGTCTATGACACGACGTATACGCAAAAAACAGTAAAACTGCGAAATTAATTCGATTTTCTAAGGTATACTTTTTTAAATTGTTTTGTAATCAGTTACACCTATAGACCCACCTCCTTCAATTTGGCCACTGTCTAAAACCACAGCCTGTATATACCTCTAAAATCATTTATTCTTTGGTTCTTAAATACTGTCATCATGCCTATTATTTATGTGTATCGTTCATACATACATTTTCTGAAAGACGTTACCTTATAGTCTTGGTCTGGAAGCATATTGAGTAGGAAACAGACCACGTTCTGCGGGAACTCGTACTTGAACGTCCAGAATATGAACTCGTCGAGTAACGTGTTGTGTTGCAGACGAGGCGCCAATGCAGGTAAGTGGCGATACCTGAAGACGATTGAAGATGATTAATAGTAGTAAATCTTAAAATTATTTTCTTGTAGATAGATAGATTTTAAAACTGCTTTACTTTTATATTTTAAGGCAACATTATCAAAATCAAAATCATTTATTTCAAATAAACCATTTACAGGCACTTTTGAATTGTCAGAAGTTGGTTGCCACGTTCCAAAGTGTAGATTCCTATGGAGAAGAACGGGCAAGAAACTCCACGGTTACTCTATTTCATCATATAGGTTTTTACAATAGTATTGGTTACACTGCTTTTGTTGCAAAATATTTTTTAAGTATTTTTCTATCCACAAAATTCTAACTTTAACATTGACAGAGGACATAGCCTACAGTATGTTCAAAACGACGTAATGTGTTCCCTATTTTCCTCGTCCAAAACGAGGATGTAGTGTGTTCTCTAATTTGTAGAAACTTACTCGTCAGGCGGTTCGGGCGCGGGGAACATCTCCAGTGCCTTCTCGTACATCTTGTTGGACTCAGCCATGTAGCAGCCATACTCTGTGTCCGGGAACGGGGGTTCCACCAGGTTGCGGTACATCTGAAGCGAAAATACCAGGTTCAAATTAAAAGGCATGTTTTTTTTTTTTAGTATTATGTACCGAAATTTTGAGGGTCCCGAAACCAAAGGAACCCCTATCACTAAGCGTAGGCCGTCTGTCAAAGAGCTGTATTGATTTTTTTATTTTTATGAAATGAAATATTCCTCTTCCGTCTCCCACTTTCAAATAAAAAAGTGAAACTCAAGATGTCCTCACCGTCATTATTATACAAGGAATCTATATTTTCAAAAATTTCTGTTTCTGCTCTACCTTAATTTTATCTTTATTTGTTTAGAGGCTTGTGAATAAAAAGAATATTCAACTGCCAATTTTGTTTTTTTTTTTTTTGTCTGTAAGTAAACTCTGTTTAATAAAATCGTTTTAGTGGTACGTTAAACTAAATGTGCGGGTTCGACTCGTACTTGGTTGTAATTTTTTTTGTATTTTTAGCTGGGATACTCTATGTGGAATTTCTCATCATTTAAATAAATAGATTTTTCATAAAATATCGTAAGAACATAAACATTTTTGATTGACTCTTAAATATTATTATTCATCGTAATAATTTATTAATCTCAATTTTATGGGTACATTTTTAGTGGTCCATTCTTGATATACAATCAACACATCATAGTCATAAATTATAAAATTAGGCCGAAGCATTAAACGATTATCAATATTCAAAACTGATAAGTTGCAAATCTGGTACACTAATGTCAACGAACTCTCATAACATGGTCATCGATCTTTGACCTCAAAATATTGTAGGATTTACTGTAAAATATGAACATCTTGTTTTTAACTATTAAACTCGCAAGAACTTATTTACAAGTCGTAACATAATAACGTGCGAACAACATTTAAAACTTTACTGACTGACCTTTTGGTCAATAATGTCTCAGGAGGAAAGATAAATAAATATATTTATTATTATTTAAACACTGCACACACCAAAATTAAAAGAATAACCAGAACAGGCCCCCATCATCATCCCCGTTCCCTTATCCCAATTTATTTGGCGTCGGCGCAGCACGTCTTTTTCTTCTATACATCTCAGTTAGCCGTCATTTTATATCTATCTTTCACACAATCCATCCATCGTTTCCTCGGTCAGCCTCTACACATATATCCATCATCCACATTCATACTCAAAACTTTCCTCATCACATGATCCTATTTCCACCGCATTCCACACAACTTCTCGTTGTCCGTTGTAACTGTTTGACTTCCTCTAACATACTCATTACTAACTCTATCCATCCGCGTCACACCACACATCCCTCATAACATTTCCATCTCAGCACTATATTGCAACATGAAAAAGCTTCACCACTCATGTTACTTTAGCTCCAGCTCACCTGTGGGTTGATGAGTGCCTTGGTCATGGCGGAGCGCATCAGGTCGCCCATGTTGTTGAACTCCATCAGCATCTTCACGTAACCCTCGCACTCTTGGACTGTGATCCTATAGCTGTCTGACGTCGTCTGTGTACCGCAACTGGGAACAAACAACACGTATGGTAGAAAATGTATCTTTTAACTTAGCAGTAAGGTTGACTTTCTAGCAGAGCAGTGCGAGGAAACGGAGTACAAGAAAAATCTATCAATAGTTGCTAAATTTCCCTAGCCTCGCACTAGCTTACCAGGGCGAAGTTTTTGTACAATTAATAATGTAAGCGAGAGGTGTATGCGAGAAACTAAATATACCTCAATCAAAGCACACGATTTCCTCACACAACTGAAAAGATTATGTGTCACAGCTCTTGAAATATTAAACAACATAACAAGCATCACGCCTGTATTCCCCGAAAGAGTAGCAGAGGTTTACACCCACATTTCACCAAAATGCTGTTATTAAGTCCCAGGTGGCGAGCCTATTGCCATCCACCGGGCACAATTCCAACTGAGCAAAATTCTTAACAGAAAAAGCCAATAACAAGGCCCGACAGGAATTGAAACCCAGGACCTCATGCTCAGCAGCCGCGTTTGGGACCACTAGACCAACTAGACAGTCTTATTCGCAGGAAATTAAACAAAATTCATCATAACATTTATCGATATTGTGCTACAGTGGCAACACTAGGCTCACTAATTACCAAGATTCTGCGAAGCCGAGGGGGCTGCATGGCCGTGCACAAGTACCCTTAAAACTTCCGCTTTTGTCGGCGAAAGTTGTTATGATGGTGTAAGTATCTATTGTCAGTAGGGTTGATAACTATTCTAAACACACGTTAAGCTAGAAAAAGATGATGCAGGTACCCTTCTAAAGGTTCCGAGAATCGATTGAATGTATGTGGAACAGAAGAGTTCTTCCGCAGTAGGGTAATAAATTTTGTTTAGTATTAGTAGAACAGTGGCGAGCGCACGGTAGGTACTTTTTGTTGACACACGATGCTTATAAACGTCAAAGACCTAAATTTTGATAAAGCGATAATTTGAATACGTTAAAACTTTTATCGACGCGACAAGTTTATCGACAAAGATTGCACTGCTGCGGTGCGACCATGGTTCTTTTTGTCGACACGATTGTCGATTTTAAACGTCAAATTTGACATAAGTTGTTGATAAAACGATAAAATTCAATGCATAAAAAGTTGTATGCAGTCGAAAAGTCTGTCAAAAATATCTGTGCTCGGACGCTTGGTAGGTTCCATGGACATTCATCTTTAATTCACATTTAAGTAGCAATTCGATGATATGGTTAATGTTCATTTACCTCCATCCACAGAAAATAGTTGGCTTTTACAAAACTATGTTACGGCTGCAAATGGTACCATCTCCATTATACTGCTTCCCATTCTGTATACTAAGCACGGTGAGTGATCTTAACACGGTGATGACTCTAAGAACTTAATAAGGGTAGGGGCACTCCCTACCCTTATTAAGTTCTTAGAGTAACACCAATCCACATGACCTCACAATTTAAGGCTAAACCCGTCCCAGCCACAAAATCCAGTTCAAGGCTACTTGTAAATGCGCTGGACGTAAATAAAGCGTACTATAAATACCCGCCACGGTAGTGGAAACCTTAGTAACACACGTGTGGCTTCGCAAATCATTAGGACGATCTTTAAGCGTTAAATTTGTATAAGTTAAGATTCAAAGAATTGTCCTTAATAGATTATCTTTTTCCATATTCATCATTAATAAGAGGAACGATAATCTAAAATCCGTTACATTACCGTTACTTCTCTAATAATAAAAATCTCGTATCATAGTGTTTGTTATCGGACTCCTCCAAAACAGCTTGACCGATTTGAATGATTTGGTCTGAGAATAGGTCGTAGGTGGCTATCCAGAAAAAAATTGAATGTGTTTGGAGGATGGGAGCGTATCGCATCTGAAGTAGTACCCAGGTGACTACGTTAAAACCATGGGTCCAGTTATTAGTAGTAATTTACACTACGGGTCTAATTTTAAAATATAGATATAAATACAGTGGTAAAAATTGGATGTCCGTTAGTCTTTTTTTTTTTGTTGCCCCGGCTTATGTATTTCTGCTGAACCGTGGGTGCGTTTATACAAAAACCCAGACCCTAAACATTCATACCCTTCTGCTATTTCAGAGGACAGTACCTATTACTCTTTACTTGTGCTTTTGCATGTGGTCATCAATCACTTCCATAGGATAGCTTAGGATTATCGATACTTCCAGTATTTCCTTTAATAGCTTACTTCTTTTATTATGAGAAGTTAGTGTTATTGGGTTTTTATTGAGTTACGTCCATCACGGACGCTGTACCGTACTCCCAAAGGTGGCAGTATCTCTTTGGCGACGGGCACGTCTCCCGGAAGAGGACATTTGTTCCTGCACTTAGTATAGAATCGGTGATGTGTATACCTGTTTTCTCTGAAGTGTTGCAGCAGTCGCAATATGAGGCGCGGCATCATAGCTTCGGCGACGCACATGAGCGCCGCGGGCACGTCTCCCGGACGAGGACATTTGTTGCCGTGGTTACTGCAAAATCTGGAACAAGACATTTTTATTTTTTTTAAAGCTTGTAATAAAGACCCATTTTTTATTTACTTAACTTAATATAACATAGCATCACGCCTGTTTTCCCCGAAGGGGTAGCAATGCTGTTATTAAGTCCCATGTAATAGGTGGTGAGCCCATTGCCATCAACCGGGCACAATTCCAAACTCCGGGCTGTTACCGAGAATTTCCTAACAGAAAAACTCAATAACACTTTGCACGACCTAGGAATCGAACCCGATTATTATTAACTCCTGCTTAGCAGTCGCGCTTGGGACCACTAGATAGTTTAGGTATATATTATAGTGAAGGCAGGTAAGTATCGATGATTTAGAAACGAGTAACGACACTGTTGGCGAGTGATTGGCTACTGCGCGGAGGAGTTACTGCGGGTCGAAACAATTATTTTGCATATGGGAAATATGTTACAGTAGACACTACAGAGATCCCGACCGATAGCCCATTAAAATAAATACTCTATTGTGGATGAACAGTAATTTTTATGTTTAGATTAAATATATACCTACCTCTGAGAGAGAGAGGTCGAGATGGCTTAGTTGGTCAGAGCGCCTGGAGTATCTATCCGGGAGGCGCAGGTTCGAATCCTGTTCGCGACCGTATTCTTTTTCCATTTAATATTGTAACTTTAGAGTTCGCTAAGCATGCGTTAATGCTTTTTCAAAGACATATCTTGAATTAAATTTTACATTGCAGTTTTTATTGAAAATGTATTATAATTCGATTATATATTTAAAAAGAAGTTGAGATATCTAGCAATAATCGTTTTATGCAATATTGAATGAAAGAAAACACGGGTAGAAACCTTCAAAAGACCAACATTTTAACGCTGAGGAGTGCTACTAATATAATCACCATAATCTATTTTTAACCCAAAATTAGCATCTATAGTTATTTTCATCACAAACGTCAGCATTAGATTGAAATGTGTGACGTCAGAAGCTAATGACGTCACTTCACCCAAGGGCATCACGAAGGTCTAGGGACAAGTTCAAACGGACGCTCGAGTCACAGAAAGGTCACTAAGATGTTCTGTCTCATTCTATCTTTGAGATGTTCTATGCGTCCATACTGCTTTGTTTATAGACAGGAGTAGAGAGGGTTTTGCTTTTTTTTGTGTTTACTTTACCGTCTATTGTCGTTTTGTTAGCAGACTGCCGGATGCTTAAATAAATTAAATATTAATTTGCTTTTGTAGGATATAATGGTTATTTTGTTTGGGTAATTGCTCCCGTTATATAACAATTCTTGAAAGTGACTAAATAGCATCACGCTAGTACTACCCTAAGGGTTAGACAGAACTGTACTGTTGCAAACCCACATTTCAACCATTCCGTTGTGTAATCGGTTGTAAGTACCGATCACAATTCCAATTCCGGAATGATACTGAGAATTTAATTACAGAGAAATCTAATCACTCCTAGACTGGCCCAGGAATATAGCCTAGCCTATAACGTAGCTTGCGATGTGGCCAATGAAAGAAATAATATTATCGTGATCAGATTAATAAGCATGTATGATCGATTCATGCTTATCAGCTGCTGTTGAGGCGAAACTACTTAAATCGGCATCTGCTCTCCTCGAAAGGTCATTCCAGATGATTCATATGATATCCTATAGGAAGTATGTGGTCTTTATGGAGACATTGAACTTTGAGTTTATTTTAGTTTAAATGTAACATGAATAATATAAACTTTTATAGTTTATTCGGGGTCGGCACAGCTCGTCACTTTCTTCCGTACAGTCCCGAGCACCAAGATGTACACATTTGCACTTTTTAAAGTCCATTGAAAAAGTTATCTGACTAATATTGAACTATTAATGTATGTGTATATGTAGAAGGAATGGTTCATCTATCTGTGTTACATACCTTATTATCTTCGTAATACACGCTACAGATATTGACATTGAGTTTTAAAAAGTTTGTGTTTACTTATTGGTGCTCATGACTGTACATCTCTATCAGCCTATAACTCAGTAGTCACTCCCTTCATAGTCATATCACCTTAACACTGTACTGTTGCGTGCTCAAATTCACCTGTTCCACGTTCTGACTGAGTGTTATGCTCTCCTAAATTTGAACCCGGAGTTTGATTTGTTTGCGGAGGGATGGAAGTTAACACTGTTTTAATGTAAATTGTATTTCTGTAGTTCTGTCTAAATATGTATAAATAAAAATAAATAAACGCAATCCATCCATAGTTTCCGATACATAAAGGAGCTATTCAGTACAATGATAGTTTCAAATGTCACAGAAATTGTGACGAATTACTTCCAATTATTGTCCTACAAACAGAAACCCATTACGCTGATACGATCAGTTTCAATAATAAATGGAAATACATTTTCATATAAAAGATAAGAGATTGCATGTCTGTATTGGAAGTGGCAATTGTATTAACATTACAGTCATAAACATTGTGTTATCGAAGGAGAAATCTTGGCTTATCATTATTACATAGTAATCATTACTGTTTATGAATCTAAACAGTTATCAAGTGGTATGTTTATTATATCATCTTGAATTGAAATTACTTTTTCGCAAAGATGTGTAATTATCATGGTTTGGGGTCTAAAAAGAGGCTCGGGTATTCAGACTTGGTTAGGCCGAACTGCGCTTTACGTTGATCGGAGCAGTAGGGTAGATCCCTCGTTTCCGGCTGTGATCAGATACATTGTCTCGATCGAAACTGCATTGGAAGCCATAGTTTGCGAGCAGCTCACGCTCGCGAAGGTTCGCTCTCCCTTTCCGCAAAGGGAGAGAGAAGCCTTCTCACGCAGATGATGCGCCAAGCGACGGAGTGCACTCAATGATTTTCGGTTACGGCCGTAGAGTCGGACTTGGATAGTTCGGCACCCGACCAGAGACAGGCCCGGATCTAATAACTACATACAATTACTTCGGACTCGGTGCTCGTATAATTATAATATCAGAACTTCACTTTACAGAGTTCGTTTAATACTCAATCATTTAATCTATAAATATGCAAAATTGCTAACTACGCCTACAGTTCTTCCATCAAAATAAGGAAAATCTGAATATTCTTGGAATAACCCAATAAATCCTAATGATTCATATGATAAACAAAACCTTCCACGTCGATTTAAGAGCTAAGAATTTTCATAAACATCGTTTGATGTGCTGTCTCAGATTCAAGGAGAATAGTCAGATTCTTCATCAGGAACACATCCAGCAATGGGTAAAGTCTAGCTGCTGCAGCTGATGATGATGATGATTATGATAAGGATTCGAAGTGCTCACTGCTGTTTACCCCTACAACTCCCCTTAATATTAGAATATGTGTACTACTTTTATTTGTATTTTATTGGGACACTTTGTATACAGTTCGGGTTTCAACCCATGTCGGAGCTGTTTAAGTAGCTCGTAGATTGCGGACTTAGCGGTTGCTATTAATTAACAGCTGGGACTGACGTACCCTCCGCTGTCACCCATCTACAGACTGACCGCGCTTAAAGTTGCTTAAACACAAACGATACAAAAAAAAATACCTAAAAATAAGCAGTCCCTAAATAGATCGCTAACGCTAAAAAAAGAGACATTGACCTCTGACTTTGTTTTGGCTTCTCAGAAATAGTGAGATAGGAAATGTCGACGTACTTTTATAAAACTGACTTGTAGAAGTGTATGTTATTTTTCTATTTACAGGAAAAAAATACATTTCTTTATTCACCAACTATATCAATACCTTATCTAAAGGGGTGGAAAACTGAGTGACGTGTATTTAAATGTGGCATTTTTCCGACTTCCCACTCCCATACATCAATGGTACGCAAAACGACAGGTGGTGCAAAATATCTACAATCTACCCTATTCTCAAAACATTCCACGTATGTAAAGCATTTAATGTATTCTAATTGTGTTGTAAATGTCAACAAAACAATGTGCCAGCTGCTATCTATCGCGTTGAATAACAATCGACCGGCAGTCATGTGTCAGTATCGCGATCTGATATGATATCTTGCTAACCTGTTTGATTAGATAAGGCTCTATTTATATAATTTACTGAACCTGCATAAGGATCTGCATGAAAGTTTGTAAGTAAGAAGTTTGTTTAGAGTTTGTCGTTCCTGCGATGCGAGCACGGATCGTTTTGTCGAGGTATTTGTCGATTTAAACGACAAATTCGACTAAAGTTGTTGATAAAGCGATAAAATTCAATACATTTAAAAAATTTATCGACTCGGCAAATTTGTCGACAAAAACCTGGGCGCGGTCTTGAAAGGAATATCTGTTAGAAAGACAGTAGAGATATTCTGAAGACGCCTTCAGATTATTTAAACTGTGACACGCTGTAAATCAGAATTCTAGCTAGATTGGCGCGTAAAGGCTGACTCGGCAAATTTGTCGACAAAAATCTGGGCGCGGTCTTGAAAGGAATATCTGTTAGAAAGACAGTAGAGATATTCTGAAGACGCCTTCAGATTATTTAAACTGTGACACGCTGTAAACCAGAATTCTAGCTAGATTGGCGCGTAAAGGCTGACCTAAGGCATTTGGTACATGTCGCAAATTCTACTCCTGGCATTAGGCGTAAATTTCCGTCCCACGAAACAGAATAAATCCCAATACAGGGGCTACGTCTATAAAACTTGCAAATGAGGTCCTAATGCCGATGATGCCGATGCCGCAATGTTCATATCACGACGTAGAATCTTATTCTACTACTATTTAAGTACATACAGTGGCAACTCTCGAAGTCTCAATATATTGATAAATTTACCAAGAAAGTCCTGACCCCAATATCATTGTTTTATTGTACCTATTTACATGAGAACGGCCTGGTCACCTTGTGAAGGTCTCTGCCGGTCAAGTTCAGAGTTGGTACGAGTATGTGTATGTCCATCTAGTCTTATCAGACGCACATGTTTAGATAGATTAGTTGTGCGATAACACATGATAAACAGTTAGGAATATTAGTGTAATCAATAATTTTATCGTGTTTGTGTGGTACATAACGCGTTTTAGTGTAAAATAATACAGTGGTAACAATAAAGGCATAAGAGAAATGTGTGGTGTTACTGAAATGGACAGGGATAGAATTAGGAATGAATATGTAAGAGGGAGTCTGAAAGTGGCGACGATAACCGAGGAGTTGTTTGGAAATCATGTCACACACAATCATGGGCGCCGCTTGAGAGCTCCAGCACCCACCAGAAGTAAAAAATTATCATAGACATAAAAGCTGACCTAATTACGAACCTACGTATCCTAGTGTGGTATCCTACAGAAAGCCTTTCTGTCCTAGTGCTTTTGTTCGCTTATGAGTTCTACTTGACAATTTAGAACCAAGTTTCACCATTATGTAGGCAGGATTATATATTAATTTTCGGTCGATGTGCATTTTTCTTCGCACTTTGCCGGTTATTTCTAACGAGTCATCAAAAGGCATGAGCACCCACGGGATTTTAGTACCCACACCATGTGATGCGGAGAAATGAGGATTATCACGAGAAAGGTTTGAGTATTACTAGGGATAGTTACAAGAAAAGAGAAAGACCAAAAACATGGTTGACGAATTGCGTAAAAGATGATACAGATACAAAAGGCGTGAATACTGAGATGACGGTTAACAAATACGTATGGAAGAAAAAAAAAAACAGTGCCGATTCCGAATAAATTGGAACAAAGACACATTGGGTTTATGTTAGCGAAGATAGGAGTATGTTGGCGTTTTCCCCTGCAATACCCCAGTGGGACACTTCAGGCTTACAATAATAAACGACAGCAAGATATCATAATAAGTACCCACAGCAGGATATATCAATATAGTTAGTAGTATTAGGAAAGCCCCCAGTCCCCCCCAGGATGTAAGGGGTCAAGTAATTAAATTGTTTTGCATACACGTTTCAGTTATTAATTGAATTAAAACAATAGCCTTGACGTATAGGCTATCAGGCACCGATACCGCGTCGCGTGTAAACAATATAGTCGTAAAGAAGCACGTGGGTGACTTTGAGATAACAGATAACAATAAAATCGAATGAGCCTGCACGTCGAAGACAAGCTTTCTATTAATAATTAGGAATCAACGTCATCGTTTGGCGTTACTGCAAGATTTCAAAGAGAGGTAGTGCTCACAGTTCCAGCTCTAGCTCTATCAGCCAGTTTGTAGCATCCGGAGTCAGTCGACGCAGATCCTGCAGACTTCCCGGGAATCTTCTCAAAGGAATAACATTTACTGAACTATCAAAACGACGTATTTGCCATTTTAATTCTCAAATGTGTTTGGAAGAAATATAAGAACATCTAAAAGTATTGACCATCACAAGGAACAACGCTAAGTGTATATTAATTGCTTTATGGAAACTTTGGTTGAACTACATCGATTGAAGTAAAACAAACATTTGGGTCAAAAACGTTATCTAAACGACGGGCACCCAAGGATTAGAAATAAAGACGAAATTAAGACTGCCATAAACAAAATCAAGCGAATTTAATTCGTCTCTTTTGTATAATAAATAATATGTTAAAAATAAATAAACTTATAAACACGATACTTTACATCGTTAACAAGATGACTACGTAGCATCACGCCTGTATTCCCCGAAGGGGAAGGCAGAGATGTACACAGTTGTACACCCACATTTCACCAATGCTGTTATTAAGTCCCATGTAATAGGTGGTGAGCCTATTGCCATCTACCGGGCACAATTCCAAACTCCGGGCTGCTACTGAGAACTTTCTAACAGAAAAACTCAATAACACTGCCCGACCCGGGAATCGAACCCGAGACCTCATGCTCAGCAGTCGAGATGACTAAACATAGTAAATTCGCGTTTATGAACAGCGAGCGAACATGGCGTCACATAATTTCACTAATAAAATAAATAAAAAATAACCTGTTTAATAAATATTATACATTTGTGTTAGGTGCCACAGAGTTGCAAGCAAATGGAGGAGTAACGTGCTGGCAAGTATGCGCAGTCGACGCGATGTATGCAAGAACTCATAAGGTAGCTGAAACCGGATACGGAACTAAGAACATGCTAGATAAGTGGGTTTGTAATGTAATATGCAATTCGTTTTGCGTACTGTTTAAGGTATGTCTGTTTCTATATTGTCACTTACGAAGTTACCAATAAATAAATCAACTGTTGAGGGAGAGTTGGTCTGTTTCATTTTTGTATAGCAAAATAGTGCCGAACTGGAATCCAAATCCATTAATCGATAATTCGCCGCAAATTTCAGTACAAATGTTGGTTTAGTTAGATCTATGTAACTGGTGGTCAAACACGACTCGTTCAAATCAAATCAATTCATCATTTATTTGCATGTCGGTCGATCCCCTATTGTTTTTTCCGCATGTACTTCCATAATTATTCCACACTTTTGCTTACTATACTTGCTATCTACTCCGTGTTCATAGTCCTCCATTCAATATGTATGGTTTACACATGGACTGGTTGTTTTCTCCATTTCGTATAAATCTACATGAATATGCCTAGGATATTAGAAACTTGCTTAAATGTTTTGATAATTAACATCATTATAATATTGTAATCAAATTCAGATAGTTTGTATTACAATCTAAAGTCAATATTTTTAGATGAGTCAAGAGGAACCAAAGTTCTGATGACGAATGTCTTAATTAAACAATAACAGGAGCAAGTCTATTAGGTCGTCAGATAATTTTCCATAACAACTTTTAACCGGATTAATCGCTGCAAAGTGTTCGAAACGTCAGGTAAAACAAAAAACCAATAATACACGCGATTTATCCGGTTAAAAGTTGTTTTATTATAATGTGTAGTGATCGCGCAAACCTAAGATATTACAAATTTTCCATAACATTACATTCATCATAATTCTAGCAATGTCGAATAACCTCTAAAACGATGTGTATATTATCTTAAGTCCCAGATGCAATGTTACGTGTTGTCATGCTACAGTAATAATGGTCTATATCATCATCATCCCCCTGCCCTTATCCCAATTTATTTGGGGTTTGCGCAGCATGTATTCTTCTTCCACTTTCTAATTGTCATAAGGGTCTATATAGTATACTTAAAATAAGACAAAAGTCAACAACAAAATGAATAGACGCTGACGTCATAAAGCATGGCGCCCACAGGGACCGTATTCGATGAAAGCAAAGATATGCCTGACCATCTAGGAAAATCATTCTACAGTTAGGACCACTTTATTTTAATTAAATCCTTACTGCTTATTGGATATCCGCAAATAATAGACTGGGTTTATGAAAATTTTGCTTCGTATCCAATTATCCATACATGTCAGAGCATATTCATTAGGAGAAATCGGTATGGGATAAAGATAGGCATTACGACTTGCACTGCAATTGGTCTCGTGGTACAGCGATGACTTCATAGTTTATTCTAATAGAAACTCTATTGACGAATATGGAAAGCGAAGTTCTAAACTACCTTAATAAGGCTTTGATTGCCCCTTTTAGGTCCTCAGGATACTACGAAATCATTACAAGACCAATAATTTAACTGAAACAGTAAAAGGAAATTCCAAACTAAAGGAGGTACAGGAAAATATTTACGAAAACTTTTGCAAATTTGGACAGCATCAGCATTAAAGATAAATTGATAACGTCTTTTTGGCGACGTCATTGCACGCTAAAATATGGATGAAGAATTCGCGGTGGTGAGCAGAGGTCGAGATGGCTTAGTGGTCAGAGCGCCTGGAGTATTTATCCGGGAGGCGCAGGTTCGAATCCTGTTCGCGACCATATTCTTTTTCCATTTAATATAATAACTTTAGCATCAGCATTGGCAGTGGAATGGGTAATAAATAAGATAGACACTGTATAACTTGACAGGCTGTTTCAAGTTTGATATCAACTGTTTTATCGTCCGCCGTTTGGCGACAGGAGGACGCCGCAATGCCATTTACAATCCACTTAAGACAAGACGACCTTGACCTCAATGCCGTCACAGTCCGCATCCCAAACTGCAGTCACCACATATTATTGAGTATGCAAAATAATAGTAATTTTATGAGATGTTATGTAATTAAGGAGTAGTAACTGCTTATGTGAGACCGTAAGACGTTATAGTCTCTTTAATCCAAGAAGATGCACCCGATTTTCTTCTGGCTGGTGTTCGGGCTTTCATATAGTAGCTTGCGAATTCCTTTTATACAAAATAAGTGGAGCGTGTTCGTGGGTTGAGAATCTTCTTAAGTAACTTGAGACAAAGTGAGACTTAGTAGATTGGACAAACTTTATTTTCCAACTTCTCATCTCATCTTATCTTCTACTCTCTCTAAGTGATGCTAGAATTGCAAATATTGTTTTTTTCCTTTTTTTGCTATTTGGGATCACCACGTCATTAGCAAAGATTATGCAAATTTCCTTGTCTCTTGATAACTTGACAATTTTGTGAGGAAGCATGATTATTTTAGCTGAATTCCGAAGTTCTTAACATTACGTTATCGCAAATATTTTTATAGTCTGTTTATATTTTCCCATGCAGGCAAGCAGTCATTGTGGAAGGAATTAAAATCAGTTATCATGTTTTTGTTTTGTAATATCATAAGCAATCTTACCCGTCCTCCTTCATAACGGATTTGTCGCCACAGTCGCAGGCGCCGCCGGCCTGCGACAGGAACATGTTGAAGTCGTGCGTGGAGTGGTCGCCGCGATGAAAGCACTCGCGACAAATCGACATGCACGGCGAAATGCCGCACGTGCGACATCTGTACGCGACAACGCGCGGGATCCAGACTAGGCCGCATTTGTCGTGTTTGTCGTAACTTCGGACTGTGAACAAAAGAGATCAGCTGTTAGTATTGTAGTTTACTAATTATATTTTTTGTTAATTACTAGATTAATATCCAAGATTTTTCGCCAGATCATCCACAGTTTATCATCGAACTCTTGTATAATTGTTTGTAGTAAGAAAACTTTTAGTATTTATATTTATTTTATACCAGGAAAATCTATAGCTTTGCTTGGTTAGTATTTAATGATGCCATTGAAAGGGAGTTAGTATTTGAATTAATACATACAATTATCTTCTAATGTTCATAATATTTTGATACTACAGGTCCAAATGCGAATATTAATTTAATTCAAACAAACAAAAGTCACGTTTATAAACTCATATAAAGGTCGTTATGGGTTTTAAAAAACTAACACGAGCCAGGCAAGAGGTTTGTAAGGAATTCGTATGAGGAAAGACATTGTTTGTAAACCAAACATAATTATTAAACACCATACTTACAAACCCATTAACGAACCGGATAACCACCTTAAATAAGTATAATTTTTATGAAAGAGGTCGGAGTGATTGTCTACCTTTTCTTTGTCTATACATTTATTTTCCGAGAACGGTCAATTTCTCGAGAGAGAATTTTAAGGAATTTACAGTCCTGCCTGAGCAGGGTAATCATTAGCAAATCAAGTATGTACGATGGGTTTGCTCTCCGACTCTGGGAAGTATAAAATTATACTTCATAACAATACAAATCTATAGTTTTCGGGTAATTAGCGAACCAACAGATTAAAATTATTTTTGTTCCCAAGTATCTAAACGATCGCAGTCTCAAAAAATAACAGACTTGACCCAAAAAATATTGTAGGTCATGCATGTGGGAATTGGTAAGTTTCCAATTGCTGCATTCGAAACCCGCAGTTGTCCGGGCTGGGTTATAAACCTAACTGCTGCATTGCGGAAATGCGGATGAACGTCGATTCAGATAGTTCCAAAAGCTGCATTTACAAATTCCCATGGCCAAAGTACATTTAGATGTTTTCACAACCCAACACTTTTAACATTAATTACTCTCATTCTTAAAGCTATTAAGATAATATTTTTATTAACATGTGTCAGAAAAACTTCAACTGACAATGGCTCATGGCTCATCCCACCCTGTCATTGAAACAGCGAAGTCATCTCAGGTAATTACAACACAGTCATTAAAGTTTTTGAGACCATAACTAATGTGTTACTCCCGAGACTAGCGAGATGTGCAGACAGATTTGAACAGTATCTATTACGAGTCTTCAGATACTGAAATCCTCGTAAAAAGATATTCTTTAATTACCTAACGGGCTATACACTATTTAATCTGAATAATTATCTTCTAATTCTCAGGGCCGCCGTTTTTGGACGTGGCCTCTAGCAGAAAATCCACAGGGGTTTTATCTGCTTATCTAGACAAAAACCATGGCGAAGTAATTTGATGCCTCCAGCCAGAACATATTCACACTTAAAGCTACTTATTATTATTATTTTGATTGCAGACGTTTTTCCATAAATTTTTCAACGTGTTGAATGAAACTAAGGAAGCCACACAACCTAAGGGTGTTCTCTGCGAAACTGACGTTTCAGCTTCATAAAATATAGCTATTCACTTAAATGTCAATGGGAATTGACATCAAAATTGAGAGACATTTTAGCTAAAATATGTTTTACGCATGATTATGATTAAGGCGATTATTATTATTATGATTCTAACCTCTTTAAAGACATTTATAAAAATGACGAAACGAAAAAATGGGCTACAAAATCTAATTAAAATCCTTCTCTGGATTGTTACTCACACTGAAGTGAATAAGTCCAGGAGGTGCGCGAGTCTTACAAATGTTCTTGAAATATTACCTGAAAATAAATATAATTGCAAATGATTTGCATTTAACAAGCAATTCTAAGACGGTGCTTTTGCTTTTTTAATTATAGATTAGAAAACGTGAACTGGCCGACCAAACAGATATTTGAGTACCTATTGGACCTTATTTCTTGAGGTCAACAAAGCGCATTAACACTGTGTCTGTGTCCCTCACAAAATGCTAAAGCAGAAATAGCCCTAAACCTATTACTCAATAGGAAAGTGCACGACAAATGGACGAGCATGCTGAACGTTTGGCAAAAGATCAAAAAGAAATGACTTCAGCAATTACTAGCTGTGATGGATAGGCACGTAGCCTATTAAAAGAGCGAGATGCCAGACCACAATAAACACACTCATCATCATTATAATATATTACGTATCTGGCACAATATAACTCATCTCTTATCTAGTTTTTTTTTCATAAAAGGCGCAGTACTATACCGTGCACGTTCTTAGAACGGAGTTTGATTACAATCCGATTTAAAATTACGAATTATACAATTTTTATAACTCAACCGCTTCCTTTATAAAGTTTATTTTTGTGTTTCGATTTAAGTACTAATAAGTATCGTGGCATTTTTGATATTATGCACTACACTTATATGAAGCCTGGTCTCTGGTAAAATTACCTATACATAATATAGCGTTCCTAACATTTAGGTGACCTCAATTTGCGGACCCCGTTTCGAGGGCTGCCAATTTTCCAATACAAACTCCTTGCATTTTTAATTGATGTCAGGAGGTGACTTATTTGAGGCACTAAGTTAGATTTTCACTTATCCGCCTTTATGTTCAAATAACTACCAAAAATGGGAGCTGGGCATTAAAATCGACTACTAACTACTGCTACCTACAATGTTTTGTTCCAAATTCATGATTTGAAAAACAAATGTTTGACAAAAGGCATTAAAGTTATTTTCAAATATTTATTCGGTGCCGACGAGACGGTGCCTGGCGTGACAGCGCATAATGTTTAGACAACGAACAAAAATAATTTCTGGAATTTATTTTTGTACTTCTGTTTACGATAAAAACAACAGCCCGCAGGAAATAAATGCAGAACTATTCGCTCGGGCGGACATTCACACTTGGTTTTTACGGACCCGACTGACAAAAATGGAGGGTTATGTTATTTGAGTGTATATATGTATATATATATGTCTATTTCTTTGGCACGCCCTACTGTCGAAACGGCTTGATGGATTTTAACACACGAGGTATCATTAGATTCGTCTCAATTACAGAGGTGTCATAAGCTATAACAATATTTAAATATGGCGTCTATAAATAACAAAGAGGGGGTAAAAAATTTTTGACAAATGGTATCAAATGAAAGCTAGTAAATAGCCAATTTCTCAAATCCTGTGACAAACAAACGGCCACAAGTTAAATTACCCACCAAAAGTAGAAAAAAAACCAGGTACGGTTAACACATAAAACCAATTAGTAGTACAAAACATTACGCAACATTAGTCTGCAAGAAGGCGACGCATCGATAATTACGAGCAGCATGCGCGTGCGCCGAACGGACGATCGTTTGTATCAACGTTCGTTGTACACGTATAGGTGGTTATTGCCCTGACCGTGACGTGACGGTGCTTTGGGCAACAACACTGATGAGTTGACATCATTCCATCTATTAAAGAAACACCAAAGAATTGTGTCAATAACCAATGGAATCTACACTAATATTATAAAGAGGAAAGTTTTGTATTTTTGTAACGAATAAACTCAAAAACTACAAGCCCGATTTGAAAAATTCACACACCCCCGTTATACACTATCCCCGGGTAACAAAGGCTATATAAATCACGCTATGACCAGTAGGAGCGGAGAGCATTAATGCGGGTGAAACCGCGGGGCACAGCTAGTTGACTATAAAACAGGTTTTTGTCAAACAAAATTAGGTGCAGCAAAAAAAATGTTATAGAAAATGTGAAGGTTGAATCTTTCAAAGTCAAAGTCAAAGTCAAAAGGTTTTTATTTCAAATAGGCAAATTACATTATTATTTAAATTACATTATACATTAAGAAACGTCAAATGATTCTAGTTGCTCGGTTCCAAAAAGTTGGAGAAGAGCCGGCAAGAAACTCCATAGACACTCTTTTTAAATAAATAATAAGTACAGTCTTGCTTTGTTACATTTTTGTGTTCAGAAATATCCGAGAGCAATGTAGGTTAATGCGTGATATAATATAAAAAAATATATATATACTGAGCAAACCGATACTAAGAATGTCATCTGCGATAGAAACACAGGTTAACGCGATTTCTGCAGAGACTCAAGTTCTAGAACATTAATGACTACATTGAGCTCGCATTTATAATATGGTGATGTTGGAACGACTATCATTACTAATAAATTTAGATACAATGTCAGTGCAATGGTGCTATAATGGAAATGTCAAACTTTAGAGGCTGGACAGATGAAGTGTTTAAGAAAATCCCAAATTATCATCAGCGAGTACTCGATCATACAATAATACAGCTATTGATAGAAATAATTATAAAAGCATCACAACTGCGTAAATCCAAGCGAGTATTTGCTAAATTATAATAGTTATGGAATATTTAATAGTGACTTTTCCTATAAAATATTGCATAAAAAGAATATCTAAGCAAGACTTATTATATTTGTTATTCTTGATTTTAATCCTAATCCAATTCTAGAAACTTTAAAATATTTTTTCTATAGCAGTCATTTCAAATCACGCTTTCAATATAGAATCCAGTTCCATTAAAAAGGTAGCATCTGACATAATTCCAAAATCATTTTTAGTTCAAGAATTGTTCCGTCGTTACTCCCTTTGTGACTTTAAATAAATACAAATAACATTAAAGGACTGTCGTCGGCGGTTCAGGTAACAGAAGCAAAAATACATAAAAACCGAGAATATTCGCTCGAGTAAGGCCTCCGCAATGATAACGCAAAATTTCAGCCTTGATGTTTAATCCAGACATTAAGCGAGTTAATCCAGTTAATACTAGTTTTTCTTGGGAGCCATAACTCTTTACGTTACATAAACCGAGCGGGTGCTGTTGAAGCTGGGAGGAGCACGGCACGTGTCTGTTGGAGCGCGATCAGCTGTTAGACGGGGTCGACGAACGCCACGGCCGGTGAGTAACTCCGTCCGATACAAAACGCACCAGTGTCATTGCACTAGCTAAGAAAACTGGGGTTGTCTTAAAATGTACGGGTAAATCATACTTGCATACGAGATGCGAGTACAAAATGGTTGTCAAATTGGTTCGTGAGTCATCCGAAGGCGTGCTTGAACACATATCGATATGCAGTACTCACAACTTACGTTGGCCGCTATCCGTGTTAAAGTTCAGATGATATTGGAAACCATTAACTTTTTAATATTGGGTACATTTGTGACAATAAACTTTATTAGCGTCGCTTGTACTCTTTAGATACAAAAAGGTATCATCATTCTGCGAATACTTGTCTTAAGTACGTTGTCGTATAACCGATAATTAATGTAAAAAAAAACAGCCGAAGTTATCCCTAACTGGCACTTTAGGATATAAGTATTTTGACTTGGAATGAAACCTCACTGACGTAATAATAATAATATACTCCCAACCGTATTTCGGGCACGGCGGCCTATCTCTATGGAGATTAGCTAGTACGCAAGAGACGTTATAGTGTACAAGTGTACGCGTAAACACAGGTGCACTCCCTCTTCCTTCACTCACATAGTCCGATGGGACGGCAATCCGACACGACCGGAGAGAGATCAGGCGCAGTACCGACGGCTTTACGTGCTCTCCGAAGCACGGGGATGTCACACCACCAATTTCCTAACTCCGGGCTGTTACTGAGAATGTCCTAACAGAAAAACCCAATAACGCTGCCCGACCTGGGAATCGAACTCAGGACCTCACGCTCGGCAGCCGCGCTTGCGACCACTAGACCAACGTCTAGTGGTCGCAAGCGCGGCACAAGTCACCGTAAATTTACTAATTAACTTATATACTTAGTAAATACGTCGGTGAGCCTGAACACACTCATTTCGCTTTCAAAACGGGTTTTTTTTTTCTAAAAGACGTCGTAATATAGTAAGCAGAATTTTAAATTGTCTTTTAAAACAAAGCCTTTTCATCATGGCCGCTTTTTCTGGGAAAAATACAAGGAAAACCACTGAAGCAAACTTGTTCTTATTAGCTTTAGAACAAATATCTGGAAACTTTTTATTTTCATAGGAATTTATATCCTCCTGGTCGTGTGAACCAGTGGACCATTTGCGAATGACAAAAGATATAAAATCTCAAGCCACGTAATCATGACATTCGCGACTGAGATTAGACCGTAGGGGTGCAATAAAGTTATTTATACTTGATTTTCTTTTTTCATTTTATACACCTAACGAGATAGCCTTGTTGGTCTAGTGTTCCCAAGCGTGACTGCTGCGCACGGGGTCTCGGGTTCAATTCCCGGGTCGTGCAAAGTGAAATTGAGTTTTTCTATTAGGAATTTCTCAGTAGCAGCCCGGAGTTTGGAATTGTTCCCGGTTGATGGCAATAGGCTCACCACCACAAATGTCTGTCTACCCCTTCGGGAAATACTAGCGTGATGCTATGTTATGTATGTAACGAGATAGTGCTGAAATATGCGTTTTGGAAATAATCGTTCCAAATGAAAAGAAGAGGACGAATGTGGGAAACAGGAAAGAGATGGCGGGATGAGTTAGACACTTGGTAGTATTTCCTTAGCAGTATTTGCATTCTTCGAAGGATATTACATTAACGTTCCTACATACGTACCCTAGCGACCTTGTTGCTCTAGTGGTACCAAGCACGACTGCCGAGCATCAGGTTTTTAAGTAGGAAATTATCAATAGCAGCCCGGTGTTTGGAAATGTGCGCGTTAGACGACACCTATGGGCGCACAATAGTGCAGACCCCTACCTACCCCTTAAGAAAATACAGGCGTGAAGTTATGTGTGTTTTGATACTGTTGGGTTTAGCTATGACTCAACATATGTGACAAACCGCACGTATGCGTTCTCAGAATTCGCTATACCTTTCGTAAACTCATATTTTTTGTGGAAAGCAAAATACGGTCATGAGCAGGGTGCCTACCCACCCGGATGAGGCGACCGTCACTACATCTGACATCACCATAAGATGTATTAATATAGAACAAGAATTCGGAATGGTGAGCAGAGGTCGGGTAGTTAAGTTGGTAACTCAAAGGTCCTAGCACTGCGATTTGGTACTACGATAAAAAAAAAACCGGACAAGTGCGACTCGGACTCGCGCCTGTAATATTTGTTTTGTATTCAAAACTAGCTGGTGCCCGCGACTTCGTCTGCGCCACTAAAGGTAGCCTGGCCTTCCCCGAGATACAATCTATCTCCTTGTCAAATTTCAATACGATCCGTTCAGCCGTTTAGTCGTGAAAAGATAGCAAACAAAAAAAAAACAAATAAACAGATTTACTTTCGTATTTATAATATTAGTATGGATTATTATGGATAACAGAAAAATATACATCGTTGTAGAATTACCATTGGTCCGAATCTAGGCTAGGTTAATCTTGGACATCATAATTTCGTTAATAACATAATGAATTTGTGATATTTCTCTGTAGCAAAATACTGTTACTGTACACAGGAGTTTCATAATCTAAGAGTTACCTTTATCTATCTATGCATTGCAATTTAATTATAGCATACTAGCTGTGCTCGCGGCTTCGCCCGCGTGCATTTTCAAAGTGAAATTTTATTATCAATTAAATAAATCATATTTAATTAAATAAATAGCCTATGTTACTCAGTGATAATCCAACTTCCTACGGTTGAAAGAATTTTTTAAATCGGTTCAGTATTTTTAAGTTAAGTAAATGCTCAAACAAACAAAAAATCTAATCTTTACCCTTTATAATATTATTATTATTATTAAGTAAATCTATACTTAATAATAATAATATCGTATAAATAAAAATTTCTTGCTAAAAAGACGCTGAATCATTCAGAACCGATTACTCACAGTTTGATATCAAATCCTCGAGAATACATCTTAATTTAGGGATTGACCAATCAAAGTGACCACTTAATTACTTGCGTGGGATTCAATGATTGATTGAATTGCTCTGAAGGCGTTATAGGTTGGGTCTTCTCCTGCCGGCTATATACCCTACAATATCCATAAACAAATATTTGTTGCTCACATGCTAGTTGAAAATATAATTTATAATCTTATGTTTGTCATTGTTTAATATGATAAATTAGAGTGTTGATGGGAATTAGTGTATATTTCGATGTAATCCAACTATACCTGCAGAAGATCGGGCCACAGCCTCATGGTACTTCTCGTGTTTAAGCGTATATTTGAGCTTTTATTGTACGAAAAAATATCGAGTTAGGACGAGCTTTTTGCTTCCTGGTTCCGGCCCTGTATTTCGACCTCGTTTCAATTTGCAATCCCCTCTATCATAAATGTACATCCTATAGCTATACTGATAGCTGCATTTCAATCAAAATATTATGTGCTACACGTACCTTTGTCTCAAAAAGTGCATTTTTGGCATTATACCATACGCCAAAAATGCACTGTCTGAGACATACGGTGATTTCATAACATCTTTTTATCAAAAATACATTAATGTTATTCATGTTATTATAAGTATACTGTCTTATAATTAAAAGACTAGATATAGAGAACTTCTCTAAGATAAATAAAAAGAAAACGATACAACATGACCTTCAAAATTGGCTTAAAAAGTCAAATCAGCACTACAAGCGAACTAAGTACAACTTAGCAACCTAATGCAAAATAATCATGGAGTTGGTCTTCAAACAACTGTAGCAAAAAAGCATTTTCGGGAACTAGTTAGCATCTCGGGCGCGGGAACCTTGACCTTCGCGCGGACCTCGACCGGGTCAAGACTCAACGCCGTGAAGGCCAATATTGGACGCTTGGCTCCAACATTGAGATCAGACCTTATTTATTATTAAATGACACTGTAATTAAATTATTGAAATGTACAATTACATCCGTCGCTTTATATGCGAGTTTCATAAGTCATGTTTTGACAGATTTCCTTGATGTAAGGATTTTTGATCGACCCGAAAGTTTCGCTAATCATTACAAGAGAAGTAGAAGAAGTAGTTATGTATGTATGACTTAACGCAGAACTATGGTCAAACAAAAACAGGGGTAGGCAGAGGTGTACATAGTTGTACACCCACATTTCACCAATGCTGTTATTAAGTCCCAGGTGGTGAGCCTATTGCCATCTACCGTTCACAATTCCAACCTCCGGGGTGCTATCGAGAATATCTAAATAGGAAAACCCAATAACACTTTGCCCGACCCCAATCGAATCGAACCCAGGACCTCATGCTCAGCAGTTGCGCTTTGGGACCACTAGACCAACGTGATAAAAATGATTATTATAAAATTAATAATAAAGTAATTTTAAAGTACATAACGAAAATGGGAACTTAAAATGGCTAAAGCGTCACTGAGTTCCAACTTTGGTTGAGTAAAGTATTCAAAAACTATAAAATTAAAAATAAACCAGTGTTTACAAATATTTACGGATTATTGTAACTGCCACTTGAACACCGCTAACAGAAAAAATATGTTTTTTTTTTTACTTTAGTTTGGCCTCTTTAGTTTTAAGTTACATGGATAGTCCTTAGCCATTTTACCTTTCACTGACGATAATATTATCTTAGAAAACTATGCATCAATACAAAATGTTATCACCGAAGCCGAAGTAAGTTATTAATAGAGGTAATGAGGGCGCCACTAGCCGTAAACCATTTTTTTGCCACCTGTCTCCAATGTCATCGCACCTGACTTCGTTGACCTAAATGCCAGCTTAACATAAACAATACTCATTGTAATGCACTCTCTTCGACCACTGACGAAAGAATGAGAAATAAAGCCTCTTTAAGTTATTACTCTGTGGCAAAGACAAAGAAAGATGTATATTTCCAGTTCCGAATTGGTATTTTTGAAGTTATAGAACCACTTTAGGGTAACTTAAAACTATTTTTGGTAGTGAAATTATTTAATGGTTTGTGTTACCGACATGCTAATGTAAATTATAAAAAAACACTATTCATTCATAGTGCCAGGCTTTCCCTTTTGTCGACAGACCCAATGACTGCCTGTTTTATATTTTATTCAAGTTTGTTTTTATATCCAATTTTCATTAATATTTGATCAGCAGTCGATAGTTATTAATTTTACATCGTAGTTACAAGTTGGGAATCGAACAAATAATTAATTAAACTTGTGCCAATCGATATTTTTCTTGTGTCATCGTTCTATTGGGTGACGAATTGACGATACTTCATATTAATTCAGAAACTTGAGGCAGAGCAATTAATTTAATATAAAAAGAAGTAATAAACGTTAAATCTGTATTTTATTTAAGTAGATAGCTGACGTCAAACGTGACTGGTCATAATAACTTGGTAGCGTGAAGCGTCACATCATTTGAGAAGATCATGCCGAAAATAAACATGGATATGGCCTCTGATAGGTACGCCATCGCCAGTCCAAAACATTATGCATTAAATCTTTTCTGAATTTTTTTGGGACTGCACAGTCTTTCATTTAAAATAATCCTAGTTCCGCCATAAAATTTGTTCATGCTTATTGAGAAGAAAAGAGCGGACATAATATCGAAATATGGATACCTGACAACATCATAGTCCCCAGTCAGTCCCTAGTACGCATCCCCAACGCATTCAAGTCTATGTCCCCTCATTGATATGCGAATTCATCGGCTCATATTACTGACAAATACACATCACCGTTACCGCCATTACTATGTATGTGCGAATAAGACAAAACAAATAGAAGGTATCAGCTGTTTAAGTACTCAGTAAATAGTACGTAGTTTTAGACTTCAGAGAAATTATTTACTATGTTAATGTATGCGCAGAGCTAGCACTGCAGTCTAACCTTGATGTATTATATATACGCCAGAGGTACATTCAAAGTCGTTTTTTTTATGTATGGAGCGTCAATCCATAATGGACGCTAACAACCAAATACCACACGTAGCTGCATTTACTGCCACCCTGGCAGGAAGTCATAATTGTCACCCATCTTCTTATTCTATTATAAGTTCAAATACTTTTTGAAATAATATCACCATAGAATTAATTTATTTGCCGCGGTTAGCGCTGTTTTCGAGAGATGGCTTTCTGCTCTTTCTGGGTCAGATAATTGTACCAGGTCTGGGTGTGAATGGATGCGAGATATTTGTATCTGTAAACGCAACTACGACGATACAGGAAACTATTCTAGTGAGGGCAGAAGAAATAGAAGATGAAAAGATGGCGATTCAAATGACGAGTAGTAAAAAAAAAATGTCTTACAGGAAATTCTACTAGTACCAGCCCTTAGTTTGGTTATTGACAATAGGTTTTAAAATAGTGGTGACTCTATTAAGATTTCACCTTAGCCCAAACCTTAGGGCAATACAGGTTACAGGCTATGTTATATTCTACCAAAGTAAAGTTTAACAGGCTTTTTGGTTAAGCAGCTTTCAAACAAACGCTTCGTCTACTGTCTATAGACATCTGTATCTGCGTATGTTTACTTAATCAAGTCCATTAGTGCATTCGCGGTATGATATTTATTAAAGTATACCTAACCTCCTACAGGCAAATGTGTAATTAACTAATAATATACATAAATGCGAAACTATGTCTGTATGTTTGTTACGTTTACACGACTAAACCGCTGAACCAATATTGATGAATTTTGGTACAGAGATAGATTGAACCTTAGAGAAGTTTGGATTTTCTTTACTGAGGTAATATTATCCGATTCAACATACACACAATGGATTTCCTATTACGTATGCTTTTAAGCAGCTTAGAGGCCAATCATAATTTTACATATTTGATCTCTATAATAGCTATACTACTCTGTCCTAAATTAAAACAGGTAGACGTTATAATAAATTTAAAAAAAACGGGTGGTGTCATGAACAACCCCTGATATTTAACCATAAAAGTGTCTGGCATTTTATGTCATGTTAGAAAGAAGAGAAGGTAGGATACCTTCCAACAACTTTGAAATATGGTTGATTCGCATGGAAGATTTTTGAGATTTAGCATTTTTTATACGAAGCAATTTGGTACCTCCCATACGCCTTAGGGCAAACAAACGGGGTTTAATTGAGCAGACAGAATATTATCTCGCCACTTATAGACACGGATATAAACCTAGTAATATGAATAAGTATAGTTTTAACATCAGCCTAAGTGCTTAATTGAAAGAAACGTTTAATATATATGCGTTCCTCTATGGGGCTGGCATAGTCACCTAAGGTCTCTGAAGCCTCGTAAAAAAAAAACTAGATATAAAAAAATAATCAGCCTAGTCTTCTCAACTATTTTGTCCAACAAATCACTCAATCAATCGGTCAATTTGTAGTTCTCTGTGTAATATGTTACAGCTTATCTATGATGCGCAAAAATATTAAAAACACGCAGTGCATTACAACAAAGTGACCATCAATTCGTTGGGAACTGATAGACAATAGGTATGCTGATGCGGATGGAGTTCTTTCGCTTTCTACAACTGGGAAATACAAACATAAATCACTGTAATGTCCCAATTGTCAGACTCAATGTGTCATTTGTCAGGTCCAGTTGAATGAGTTCTAGTTATTCAACTGAACCCAACAACTGATATTTTACTGATTATTTATTTTAAATGATGTTCTTGTAGACAGATTCACATGCTCACTCACTATGTATTTGAGTTTGGGGTAATACACAGATCACCTGTCGAAGAGACATCATTGTTTAACTTTGAAAACCTACTCATCTGTAGTGTAGTTACTTAGCCATGTACATAATTTGTTGCTAATAGAAACAACAAACAATACACACATATTAACATTGTTTCAAGTATAGTAATATACCCATACATATGTAGTTAATTATGAATCATATCGACAAGGTTTTACAACATCTGTGTGACATTGGATATGCGAAAATGGTCAAAGATGGCGACAGCCACAGATGATAAAGCTACTAACTTGTTTATGAAGGTAACATTGATAATATTGACATCAGTATTGTCTGCCTTTTATGGGCATTTTGTTGGTAGACTATTTTTATCTGATTGATATTTAGTGATGCTGACACATGCGTCATGTTCGTGAACAGGCGCCGTCAGTTGGGGTTGGTCATCTCTAAACAGTAATTAATTTTTCTTTATTGTAACTACGCTCCTAAAATTGACTTCACATTACATTGTTCTAAAATTTTTTCTAATGTATATACAATGTAACAAACATTATTATAACAACTCTATAAAAAAAAGGTAACCATGGAGTTTCTTGCCCATTCTTCTCCATAGGAATCTACATTATGGAATATGGCAATTAGCTTCTGACAATTCAATAGTACCTATGAATGGTCTTACTAACATAAATGTTTGACTTTAATTTCTTTGGGAGAAAAAGAAGAAGATCAAGAAAGACAAAATCACATCACAGACCAACTAAATTAGACAAGTTATTAAGAAATTTATATGGAAGTGAAGGAAATGCCATATGATAAAATGGTGATTGGTACACCAACAAGTGTCTAGCACTTAAATTTTGGTGGATTTCCTATAATAGGCATGATGACTTTATTAAAGAACCAAAGAATAAATGGTTTTAGAGGTAAATATAGACACAAAGGATTCTAAAAAATTACATAGTTTTATTAAAAGCATGAAGATTAATAAGATTTTCAATAAAATAAAAGTATAAAATGCTGCAATTGGCCATGTTTACTGAAACGTCAATCACAGGGAATGAAGTCACGCCTCAGTCAAATGTCAATCCGCATACAATATGGCTTCAACTTATGCCAAATATGCTGAGGCATGACGTCAAAATGGCGCTATGACACCTAGCAGCGTTTTCTTTTTATAAATCAAATTATATATATTAAAATGCAATAATTTGCGTTGAAACTAAGTTTATTGATGGAATAATGTGTTTTTCGATATAGTAGACGTATACCTACATTATAAAAGAAGATTTCAAAATCTGTCATCATGCCTATTGTTTAATATGTTGACTCACTAACTACCAGACTCAATAGAATTATTATTGTATCAAGTATAATTTTGTACTTTTGTGAGTATACATAAAGTATGGTTATTTACTCTGACATTGCAGCAGACTCAACTCATGAACAAGTTTCAAACTAGTTGGGCATCCATTAGAACAATCAGCGCAGTAATTAATTCTGTGCAAATAAATGTATCTTACAGTGTGGAATAAATAATGATACCTCAATTAAAATTAAAAGATATTATACTGCATTATAAAACAGATATAAAATAAGATTGTCTAAAACTAACCTATTAATTAATACATTCTACTAAACAAAAAATTCATAACACAAGTTCCAAAATAATTCAAATGAATGCAACAAAACTGCTAATCTGTGTTATTTGTTATAACAAATATTTGATGTATTTTCCTACCAGCCAGTCACTGTGCTATAGTTATTAACATTCCTGAACAGTTTCATAAAATCGGAACATTTGGAAAATTAACATTATTCTGTTTAACTTTGTTTAAATAAAAGCTGTATTTTGTCTTTTGTTTAAGTAATTACCTTAGGAATTTAAGGCTTGTGTGACACATACTTTAAATAAAACCGAGGTGTGTTCCTGTTCTAAAATTAAGCAGAAACTGAAAGAGGTTATAAAGGACTATCATCTGCCTTCAGAATTATTTGAATTTAAAATATTATTTTTACTTCTATGTGTAGATTTGTTCTTCTTCTATGTTTTCTTATTACTTCTATGTGTTTTTGTTCTTCTTTGGTTTTTTTTTTACTTCTTTGTGTTTAAAAGTATATGACATTTTGTGGCCAGTATGTTATTTATTATTATGTATTAGTCATTTTATCTCTTATCATTACAAGCTCAATTTAACTGTGTAAAATGGTTATCTATAAATAGCCTAGTTTTGTTTACATACATCTTCTTTTTTTTATACATTATTTTAATTTAAATGACTTTTGAAAACTTAATGGTACCTTTCATTTTATCTAGAACTTTTTTTTACTTAGGTGCTCTTGGTGTCAATATCTGGCCTAATTAATAATTACTCAACCATATTTGTATGACCAATACTGTAAAACACCCAAGAAACATAGATTTCGTGTTATAACTGTACAATAATAAAGTCGATAAATTACTGTATTTATAATATTACAAGCATCTATCAACAAATGGTCCTTATTTCATACAACAAACAATGGAAGGTCATGCGACGTTACACCTTCAATTACTCATCAAAACTACGCAATTAGTGCAGTAAAACTGTAATAACTTTTGTTCATAACCTACAAACTATGATAGACGTATTTTGAAGAGTACAGTTAGATGCTATCACCCACCTATAGTTGCGAACTCGTCCGGCGTTCTCCCGCCGGCCAAAAGCCACCGGCACCAATCAATGGTCTCCCACTCATCTATAGCCTTGCTAGGGTTCAGCAGGACGTCCAGCAACGGACTCAAATGCTGTGGGGAACCATTCTCACAGTCCGCGTGTATGTATGCGGCTGCACCCCTTTTACCCTTCTTCATAAGCACTTGAGCAGTCGAATTCGACATTTTGACACTTTGATCACCACAAAATAGAAACTATTACACTAAACACATAAGTCACCTTAGATTTCGGTCACTCACGGAAGAAACACTATTTCAAGTTTTACATAAGGCAATGAACTGCGGTCCGTAACGACGTCGTGGTATAACATTTTTGTAAACCACAAACACAATTTTGGATGAAACTACACTAACGCAAATACGTCGGGGTTGAAACAATCACCGTATAATGAAAATAGATATAAATAACACCGTTTTATTGAAAATATGCAATGGAGAAACAACTCGGCCATTCGATTAGTGTTCTCAACACAAAAATATTTTTTATTTTCTGTGTCATGTTGTATTCGGCATACCAGACGAAAAAAAAATTAGGTAAAAATAAACCGAAATTAAAACTTAGGTTAAAAATTATAATACAGTCATCAGCGCGTTTTGCGTCCTAAGAAATAAATAAAAACATCTAAAAATACACAGAAACTGCTACTCAAAACATTGTTTCTAGAATATATACTATTCCAGACTCTAGAATATATATTATATACTCTTCTATAAATAATATTTATGCCTTGCATGGCCAGTGGAAGACATTTAATGATCTAATCTACACAAATTGCTACCGCATGAGTAGAGTACAGGGGCAGGGTATATAAAATCATTGGAAGATAACTCTCCAAATTCCTAATTAATTTACAATTCAAAATATTAAAACTTTGTTAAGTACATGGTTTGTAGTTACAATATAAAATATCACAATAGATTTAATAAATTACACACAAAAAAAAAACCCAAATATGTAGAGAAACTCTAATGTTTTGTGTACGCAATTTGATATATATGCTTATAAATTAAACTGCTACCGTACATTGTTACAAATGAAACAATAAAAAATATTATGTATTATTGAATATGAAACTATAATTTAATTTCTTTTTTAATTAATTTTTTTTTTTTCTGTTTTAGCCGTGCCCGACAGTACACATATGATTCTTGTTTCCATATAAAAGTTTAAACCTTTATATAATACATGTGGGGTGCAATAATGTATACAAACGTATTGACGAACTATTCCAATAAATTCGATCGTGTCTGGTTGTAGGGAGAATATCAGCAAATTATCACGTCAGTTTTTCATGCCAGCACTAAAAGGGGCAAACACCAGAAGAAATAATCTTTATTTTAAGCTGGCAAACCAAATCATAAAAAAACTTATAATCCTACCAATTAGTGTTGTAAGGATTTCGACAGTTTCACTATCGATAGTTGACCACGAAATTCAGATACACAATCGATTGTGGAAGATACATCAATACTATTGATAATTAGCAATATTATCGACTAGCTGTGCCCCGAAGTTTCACCCACATTAAATTTTATTTTAATTACCTACATAGTACTAACCAACAAAATAAAAAATAAATCACAGTTCATCTCGTGATTTTTGTTGGGCGTTGTTTATGCGTCATACAGCGTGTTTGCGTGAGTGTTGAATTATTTTCTTTTTGCATTATCTCCTAAATTATGCGTCCAAATAAAAGAGCAAAGTTTATCTCCATAAAATTGTTGTCAACACTGCACACGAAATTAAACTACAAAGTACTGCTGTTGAACCAAACTCCTTTATTAACTATCAATGACATAAGTAAATTATTGTGAACGAAACCATATCGTGATTCAGCCGAACCACCGAACTGAATATCACCATAAAAAAAATCATAAAAATTACACTAAGGCTATCTAGCCTTAGTGTAATTTTTATTAATAAATAACTTGAATAAGCATCATGCTAAACAAAATATGTTATAGTACCCCACTCCGAGATCATGAAAAAGTTTAAACAATTGTCTTGATGATGAAGTAACTTTCGTTCGTAAGGATTAATATGATATGCCTAATAATAATTCTCATAAATCACTTTATAATTTTCAATATTTTTTTGACCCAAAATACTAATTATTGTTGCTTATGTATAAGAGATAAGCATATAGTATCACGGACTTTTTTTAGGTGTACTAAAGATAAAGATAAAGATAAAGATAATTTAATTTTGCAAATATGGGTAACAGCAAGTGATGACAAAAAATATAATAGTTCAGCCATATTTTACCACGCAGGCATGCAAAAGAATTAAAACATTCAACTTATAACTAAATAATCAAATACAATTAAAAATATTACACAATGAACTAAGTTTAAAAATAATATATTTTTATACACTAACTTATAAAATATTTTTCAGTTAGGAACTCCTTAATATTATAGTATGCTTTCCCCACTAAAAAGCCTCTCAGTCTCTTTTTAAAGAATGAAAGCGGAAGCTCTTTCCATGTCTTTGGCAATTTGTTATAAATGACTAGAGCCATGCAGAAGACACTATTGCGCATAAGTGCTGTCTTGGCTGACTCCAGACATAGCACACTATTATCGCGTCTATTGCGCGGTACTACATCTGATAGACGTCTAAAACGACTTGGATTTGCCTTTACGAACACAGCTACTTCCAATATGTACAGACAAGGTAACGTTAATATTTTGTAATTTTTAAAGTACGGTAAACAACTATCAGTGGATATAAGTTTAAACATCGCTCGAATGCATCTTTTTTGTACCTTGAAGGCGGTCTCTCTTTCAGTAGAGTTTCCCCAAAATATGATCCCATACCGTAAATGTGATTCTACTATCCCATAATAAGCAGTAAGAAGTGCATCCGTGTTTATTATAAGTGCTAATGTGTGTAGAGCGTATGCAGACTTACTAATTTTCTTACATAAAGTATCAACATGTGTTTTCCAATTTAGTTTTTTATCTATTTCGAGACACAGGAATGTTGTAGTTTCAACTTCTTCTATGGTATTATTATTATAGTGTATATTTAAGTTAATACTAGAGGTTTTTTGTCTAAAATGGATAACTTTAGTTTTACACAAATTTATTTTTAGATTGTTTGCGTCCAGCCAGTTTACCGTCTGTTTTAAACTATTATTAATTTCACTCTCATAGGTATCTATACTTTTACAAGCTATTGTAATCGTGCTATCATCCGCAAATAGTGTTATAGGTCGTTCAATAGATTTCGGTAGGTCATTTATATATAAAATAAATATAAAGGGACCCAAAACGCTCCCTTGCGGTACCCCAAATAATACTTTACGCTCTGAAGACCGAAATATCTCTTCATGTTTACTTACTATATTAATTTTATTGACTTCAGTTATTTGTTTTCTGTCTTGTAGGTACGAATTAAACAAATTAAGGACATTACCTCTTATCCTATAGGCTTCGAGTTTTTTTAAAAGAGTAGCATGATGTACATATTCGAATGCCTGGGTCATGTCGCAGAATATGCCACATACAGGATTCCGGTGATCAACATTTTTAATTACATTGTATATAAAATCAAATATAGCCATATTAATCGTCCTATGTGTACGAAAACCTTTCTGTTCCTCGCACAGAATGTGATTTTTATCGATGAATTTATAAACTTCATTATAAATGTACATTTCAATATTTTTTGAAATAACCGGTATTAATGATATTGGTCGATAATATTCCATGAGGTCTCTATTTTCTCTTTTAAAAAGTGGCTTCATTATTGATATTTTTAACAAATTTTTTTTTGATTCAAAATACTAATTATTGTTGCTTATGTATAAGAGATAAGCATATAGTATCACGGACTTTTTTTAGGTGTACTAAAGACCAATACTTTTGTAGAACTTTATATTTATATTTATTTATCACTAACCATTACGCCAGTGGATAGAGTGGGTTTGCAGTGCTTTTCTTCCGACTTACTTAACAAAAATAAGCAATTTAATAAAATATATTAAATCGATAATAATAACAATATTTAAGGCTTGCTGAGAGATGTAGCCGAATGTTAGATAGCCTATTTCTGTCTATTCTTCATGAATCTGGCTACTGTATACAACACATTTTTTTTCTAATCTGACTTTTAGTTCCAGAGATTAGTTTAATCAAATAAATTCTTCCACCTTATAATATTAATATAGATAGTATTGGACGCCAATAGTGACTATACTTTTATAGTATCGATACTGTTGTTAGTTTTTACTTGGTTTTTACACAAGATAAAATCCATGATAAATTTGCTCTGAGAGACCAGTATGACCGGTACTATCAATAAATTTGATACCATCGACAGCATATCGATGGTATCGTTTTGTTGTTAGCAATCGATACTATACTCGACGTTGGAATTATCGATCCGAAATAATCCGAATCGATCGACATTTGTACAACACTACTGCAAATGGTAGCGGTATCACCCTAATTTTTACACGTGATTTTTAACATTGTGTTGTGGTGAACTGGTGATGTAATAATTATTTACAAGAACTATAATCAGTGAAGAATAAGTATTAAAATTAATTTAGCATTGTTCTAATTTAACAACTTTGTCTGCTACATTGCAAACATGGGTGATGAAAAAAAGGTTATGTTCCATGAAATGGAATTGGACGATCGGATTTTGAAGGTAACTAACTTAAATCGTTTTATATCTACATCTGACAAGACTTAAATATTATTCATAACATAAAATATGTATAAAATGATGTATACAACACAATGTATAAATGTTACAATTATGTTACACATGGTTCCTTCGAGCTTTTTGTATCAGGCCTATGAAAATACGCAGTACACTGTACAAGTATTGATAGTGATATTATTTCTGCAGGCAGTATCACAGCTTGCGTGGTCAGAGCCCACACTGATCCAAGAAACAGCCATTCCCCTGTTACTGGAAGGTAAAGATGTATTGATGAGGGCTAGGACAGGGTCTGGCAAAACTGCGGCCTTCACAATTCCTGTTATTCAGAAGATATTGAACTTGAAAAACACGAGTACACATCAGTGTACTAGAGCTCTTATATTGTCGCCTAGCAAAGAGTTATGTGGACAGGTGAGTTTCTAAACATGTGTTAATTTTATGCCTAGCATTGTCATGTATGAGCTATCATATTTTGTGCCCAATTATCGGCTGTCCTTTCATCTTTAGTGAATTATAAATTAAAAATACTATGTAAACAGATATTTATTCCACATAATCACCTAACAGTAGAAAATTATTTTCTAGTCAAACATTTCAGATATCATCTGTAATAGGTGACTTAACAGCAAAATGTGCAAGAGAAGTGAAATGCATAGACATATCAGCGAGCGGAGACACACCTACACAGAAAGCTTTGTTGTCAGATAAACCAGACATTGTAGTGGCAACACCGTCTAGAGCCCTTGCACATTTAAAGGCCAATAATATGAGATTGAAGGAAGATTTGGCAGTACTGGTAGTTGATGAAGCTGATTTGGTGTTTTCATTTGGTTATGAGGATGAAATTAAAGAATTGTTGGGGTGAGTTAGTATTGGAGATCCCTAAGTAATTTGTTTGTGTGTTTTGCAGTCTCATCTGTTGAAATAACCATAACACAGAATTAGCAATAATTAAAATTGGTCTTGTGTAATGTTTGACGTATGAAGGTGGTGCTTTTAGATAAATAATATTGGGTCAATGGTTATGTAATTTTTTATTTTTTTACTATTTGAGATGGGTTTGCTCCTGACTCTAGTCTAGGTCAGAGGTGACAGAGAGTAATTGATTTAAGTATAAAAGATAGGCTAACATGAAACTAAACATATTTGGAAGTTTATTTGTATTGCTAGTATTGATGATTAAAATCAAAAATTCTGTATTAATTATTGTTCACCAGTTACTACTAACATGCATTTTTCGGGATTGCCTGACTAGTTTCGAACTTGAACAAAGCCTTTAGTCGTGAGCTGAGCCATCAGCGATGTCGCGAGTCACGCTTAGTAACTAATCTAAACTTAAAAACTAGTTGCACATTTCTGAAAAATGCAACAGCTTGCATATGCAAAAATGTACTGGAAAAATGCATGTATTAACCAGTGAACAATAATTGTTTTGAATATGTCTCAATTCACAGCCTATAATGTGAACTTAATGTTTTACAGGCATTTACCGAAGATCTACCAAGCTGTGCTTGCATCAGCCACACTCTCAGATGATGTGTTAAGTCTCAAGAAAATTGTTCTTCGTAACCCTGTGACCCTGAAACTCGAGGAACCAGAACTAGCTCCTTCATCACAGCTTCAACATTATCATTTGTTTGCTGAAGAGGATGATAAGGCGGCCATATTGTATGCTTTACTGAAGTTGAACTTGATAAGAGGAAAAAGTATAATTTTTGTGAGGACGGTAGATAGGTGTTATAAGTGAGTATTTTAAAAGTAATCTTCAAAGTACAAAAGCTACAGTATCTTATCAGTTCTACACACATACACCACACTATAAGAAAGAGGGAGCTCTTTCTTATAGTGTGGTTTATGAACAACCTAGTTTCATAGTTTAAGCTGCTCATAGGCCTCTCACGTGGCTTTACACACCATCAACAACATTGCTCTTGTGTGCTTTTTTCCACACGATATTTTCCTTCACCATTATAAGCAAGTGATAATTAGTTTAATATACACACATGACTTCGCAAAGTCTGTGGTACGTGCCTTGGATTCGAATTTGCGACCTTTGATTTATCTGTCCAACGGTCATACCACTAGGCTATCACTGCTTAGTTCCTAATAATAAATTTCTTAGAATTCCTATCAATTCAATTTTGACAGCGCGGTTGGCGCAGTGGTCGAGAGACCGACTGCTGCGCTGCGTGTCGCAGGTTCGATTCCTGCACGGAGCAAATATTTGTACGATCTATAGATAATTGCTCCGGGTCTGGGTGTTTGTGTGCTTGTGAGATTATATGTCTGTAAACGCACCCATGATGCAGGAAGAAATTCGTAGTGGGTGCAACATTTAAAAAAAAAAAAAAAAAAATTACGTTCACCGCACCTTCGTTCACCATTTTAAGCTAGTGATAATTTATTAATAATACTCACACAACTCAAAAAGTCAGCATGGCTTTGATTTGAACTTACAACTTTTGAATTGCCAGTCTCCATTCATACCACTAAGCTATCACTGCTCAAAGTTAGCTTATAGCTTACCAGCTATATTAATACTAGTACCACTAAGGTACTAATGTTTTAAGGTAATATAGCTGTATTCAATACAGTTGTTATAAACATTCTTTTGAGTTTCCTTGGTTAGGAAACCGCAACTACCTAAATTCTGACTTTTCATAAGTGTCTTAGTATGGTTTATCTATATATATAAAAATGAATCGCTGATATGTTTAGTACGTGCATAACTTCCGAACGACTGCTCCAAATTGAATAATTCTTATTTTTGTGTCTGTATATAAATAATTAAAAAAAATAGACAGTAAAAAATTGCGGTACGAAATTCGCTGGGTCAGCTAGTATGCAATAAAAACCTGACTTTGACAATATTATGAGCTATGGCTTGGCTAAGTGACAATGTAAGCCCCATACCATATTTCCAAAACTGTTTTGTGATACATATAAAGCTTTCAGTATACATATTGACTATCTTGGTTATGATTGAATTTGTGTTCACTTTGTAGTACACTGCTTCTTATATTTTATAGTATTTTTGCTTTTAATATATAAAATATACTGTAAAGTGACCATCAATTTGATGAAGAACTTCCCCATTTGTTCATTATTTTTCTCCACAATAATTATTTTCAGTTTACTTCTGCTTGGTTGATAGAACTTCTCCCTAATTTTGTTTCAGGTTAAAGTTATATCTTGAACAGTTCAAAATAGGTTCATGTGTCCTCAACTCTGAGCTTCCAGCTGCAGTCAGATGTTTATCAGTAGACCAGTTCAACAGAGGAAGGTACCAGATTATCATAGCATCAGATGAAATGGCTCTAGAGAAACCTGATGGTGGAATACTCCCTATAGAAGAGAGAAAGAGGAAGAAGCAAACTTCTAAACGGAAAAAGGACAAAGAATCAGGGGTTTCCAGAGGAATTGATTTTCAACATGTGGCCAATGTGATCAATTTTGACTTTCCACTAGATGTGAATTCTTATGTGCATAGAGCCGGGAGGACAGCTAGGGGTAAAAATCAGGTAAATAATGTTGTGTCATAATTAGTAAAATTCAAGTGGTCTCCAGCTTTAGAAAGGTCTTTTTTGATTTTTCAATAAAAATTGTCTCTAGTGTAACTAATTGGGATTGGGCGGAGTACTTAAGCAGTATGCGCAATGACCGCTGGACTAAAGTCTCAACACAATGGGAGCCTGAAAATAGTCTACGTCGCCTTGGACAGCCCAGAGAGGTGGCGGGACGACCCGGACGCGTTCCACCAACGCTGGTTTGAGGTGGTGCAGGGAAAACCTATTTGGAAAACTTGAGGGGGGCCTTTGCACAGAAGTGGGGCAAAGGGCTGGCAAAAAAATATGGTGTAATTAATATTGGCCCCTCAAAAGCTGCAGGAATCGGTAGCATGATCCTCAGACCTTCCTAGGCTCAGTTCACAACGGAATAACATCCAGCAGTGGCTGCCAGCAGCCTGTCTTCACTGGGTATTGACCAGTCATGTAAAGCATTTGCTTAGTATTTGTTTTTGTCCACAGGGATCTGTACTCTCATTTGTGTCAATAAGAGAAAAGCCATTGATGGAAGCAGTAGAAGCACATTTAACAAAAGGTTTCAAGACCCCAAATGTTTTACAGTAAGTTTTTATTACTATATCTATTTTAACTATATAAAATTTCTATAATGTAAGTCTTCTAACGATAATATCATAAACAAATTGAGTGGGTTTTAAAATTTTAACTAGGCTACTTGTGTCTAGTAATAACAAAGTTTAAAGATGGCTTTTGAAGAGAAAAAAGATGGAGGCCTTTCCCTACCTTAGCCCCCCATAACATGGCTTCTCTGCCAACTTACCAGCACTAAGGTCTTCTTAGGTATTAAAATAGTATATTGAACCTTCAGGAAGTACGAGTTTGCCCTGGAGGAGGTGGAAGGTTTCCGGTACAGGTCGCGGGACGCGTGGCGCGCCGTCACCAGGATCGCCGTCCGCGAGGCGCGGCTCAAGGAGATCAAACAGGAACTGCTCAACTGCAAGAAGTTACAGGTATAGAGACACACTGATTTAAAATTTTTTCGGCAAAAAATATTTTAATTTTAACAATAATTCACGGAATTCAGCGACCAATTTAGTATTTTTATTTGTACAGTAGACCTCGCCTTAGTGGTAACGAAACCAGTATAAGCTAGCCTCGCATTCTGTTGCAACTCCGTAATACAATAGGCCAGCTCAATGTCAAAGTGTCCGACGTCTGGCCTACTGTACGTCAAAATGACAAACCTAGTTTGGACTGTAAACATGAAAAATGAAACTTTTATATGAAAGAAGATAGAAATTATTGTCCAAACACAGTATGCTTGATTCAATATAAATGATCTCTGTACTGTTCAAACTGAAAGTAAATTCCACATGATGACCAACTCTAACATATCACATTGATGAACGACTAATCTTCTCTCTGACTACCTTCATACACAACCTCATAAACACCCACAAAATGCACAAAACTAACCTAAGATTCCCCATAGGGCTACTTTGAAGAAAATCCAACAGACTTGGCAGCATTACGAAGAGATAAGGCCTTGCATACTGTGAAAGTGCAACACCACTTAGCTCATGTGCCTGAGTACTTGTTACCTGCTGCGCTGAGGAATGAGGAGTCGGTGGAAGATGAGCAGGACGCCGCCGCGGCTCCAGCACCCGCGCCGCAGAAGAAGAGGAAACAGCACGCGCAGTATGGAAGTGCCAAGAGACATAAGTACCAGGTGAGATTATTACTTATCCTACAAATTTTATAAATGTGTAAGTTTGTTTGTTTGGATGTTTTTTCATCCATCACGTACAAACTGCTGGACGGATTTTGGATGAATTTTGGTGTAGAGATAGATTGGACCTTGGAGAAGGCTACTTTTTGTTGCGCAGAAGAAGGAAGCGACTTCGCAAGTCTCCGCTTTAATATACACCACACCTTCCTCGTGAAAATTCCGAAAAATCGTACATTAAAATTCGGACGTTCGTGGTACGTACTGCCCGTGAATTTTACTACCTGTCGTCTTCTGTGTTTCCTGAGAAATACAATCTAGGCATATAAAAGGCTAATTAATAAATTTCTTCTGGATCGATCTACTCCATCCTCGGCCACACCGTCGCTTGCCTTCAGGCGAGTTGGTGGCAAAAAGTAAAATTTTGAGAACAAATTTTTTTTTTGTGTGGTTATTTAGGAGCCAACCCACATATAAAAATTATCACTGCCTCGTTGGTATAGTGGACGCACGCTCGGTTGCGAGTGTGAGTGTATGTGACCTCGGGTCCAAATCCCCGGTCGGGTATAGTGTTTTTGGGCTTTTCTGTTAAGAAATCCTCAGTAGCAGACCAGAGTTAGGAAGTTGACGGTGTGACATCCCCGTGCTTCGGGAGTACGTAAAGCCTGTGGTCTGTAGGCCGTCGTGATCGAAAAATCGGTCTAGGGTGTATTATATATAATTGAGTACTAATCTGAAACTAATTTGCGCATTCCAGGCTCGTCAAAGCGACCCCCTGAAGAGCTTCGACGTGAAGAAGAAGGCGCCAGCCACCGGCGACACGTAGCGGACAACTTGTTAGTATCCGAACGGATAAACTTTTTATATAATGACTATTAATAACAATTAAAATACATGTTTTTATACCATGGTGATGTTATAACTACGACTGTTAAGGCTGGAACTACTCTTTACTGATTTCTAATTTAGATGTTGGTAAAATAAAATTAAGCGTTATAATTGGTTATTTTATTTTAATGTATTGTTAGTGCGTTTAGGCTGTAGGAGATATTATTGTTACACTTTCTCGTAATTACTAAATCCGAAAAATCAAGGAATGATAATGGTGATTAGTTTTTTATGCGACTGCCCCAGAAGGAGGGAAAAGTGGAGAAGAGAAGAGAAACAAATATCCCTTCCCAAAAATTATAACATGCAGGCAGAGGCATATTCTACAGCCGACGTTCATTGCATCAGAACCTGGCGCATGGATTAAATTTGGTGTGATATAGCTAGATAGAAGGATCGTATCGGTGGCGGTTACCACGAACAACAGCATACTCGAGGGTTGACGTCAGGCAGGCGGCCGGTCATAAAACATTGCCAAAACTTTATAAGCATGCTATTTCAAAACCAATTAGAAATTGGAAGAAGTATACATGCTGCGTCGACCCCAAATGAAGTTCATGTTATAATTTTTGGAAAGGGAATTTTTTTCTTATTTCATCTAGTTTCCCTCTTTTCAGAGCAGTCAGATTTTGTCGTGTAACATAGTACTAGGTAAACGGAATAAATCTAGCCGAATTATTAATATTTAATATCGATTCTGACACTCTCCTAGGGGCTTCGGAGGACATAATTTTAGTGTAACTTAATTAAAATGTTTGTCAGTAAAGTGTAGTTCCATCCTATAGCTAACAGCTGTATTTGTCCAAATAAAGCATGTCTCATGTTGTGTTTTTCTTTCACACAGTTACGCGTTGGTGTTCCACACGAGCTATTTAGTGTTTACCACCAGTTCGGTTAGTACTGTCAATGTTACAGTGTAGCATTGATGATAATAAATTATGGTTTATTTTTCAAGTGGTTATTTTCTTTATTTTTTTGTTATTGGGTAAGTTAGGAGTTAATTATTGTGGGTGTGAAGACTGTCTTGAATGACTACAAAAATGAATGTCGTCCCCCTTTCAACAATAATTTTGGTTATCATATTTATTTTTGTTTATGTACACAAAGAAAGTTAAAAGATACATTTAAAAATCAAATGCAAATGCAATCAACATTTTTTTCAAGTATTATTTAGTGGTAACACCAAGTATTAGGGCTCTTATAGACAAGCGTCCCGTATGTGCGTTGACGGCTGCAATCGACGACACGACGGCCGCCGTCAGCGATTTCCGTCAACAAAGTGCTCTTAGGGTCGGCACTCACCGTTTTATATAGGTACTATTAGATCTGTGTTTGACACGGTAATTGGTCATAATTAATTCGTCGTTGTTCCGTTTCATAAATAGATAAATTATACTTGCAGCGAACCACAGTGATAAGAGTATTAGTTAGTTCAATACTATGGGTGTATGTGGATGATAAAAAAATACCTTAAGTTCCGCGTAGTACAAAGTTAAATCATATTAAACATACAAATAAACTGAGTAAAGCCACTCCTCAAAGCGTTTGGAGCTCTGAAATACTATACACTCAGTTTCCTGTCGAGCCATACAAATGGCTTCATCGACAAACGCGGATCCAACGCTCTAGCTGGAGGTAATAATGATGAATGTCATTTTTATCATATACCTACTTGCGGTTGAAGACAAGTAGTATGCTCCTTGATTGTTATTTTAGCAAAACTATCCCTACCACTTTAAATATTAGAATAACCTAGAGAAAGAAAAGGGTGTATAAAGGTTTGCTTGACCTCCTGGATGCTATAGGGTGTGCCCTTCACCAATTTCTATAAGCGGGCCTTCTCAACCAACTAGGTACCCTCCCAAATCGATCTAAATGGAAACTCAGGATAGTACGCTTAAGCTTGCGCGGGTGCACGCTCGCGTGTCTGTATTGAATAATAGTATGAAGAGCGCGAGCGCACGGCGTTGGTGCACGCGGTAGGAGACCGCTCGCGGACTTGTTTTCCAAATCACGCGTCGAAAGGTTAGCTAAGCACAAATACGAACCTCGATACGGAGCGCGTAATAATTATTGAACTGCAATTTCGCCCAGTATTATGGGACATGGCGAATGAACTATACAAAGATAGAGACCCGTCGGCGTCCCAAAACCGCATCGGACGTCTGGAGCGAACACTCGCGCCGACATTAGCTTTCATTAAGTTTTAACAGATATTTCAGTCCGTCTCCCGATGAGCTAAACCTTGACCGCTTCCCAGTGCTTTAGCTGGGAAGAACAAATGATGTCACTGCTTGGCAGCATGTCTCTGTCACTTAAAATGATATAATGTACTTCAGGTTTTATGCATGAACTAACTAATGGCATAAGGTGAACAAAGGTGTGTAGATGTAGAATATGATGAAATAATGATTTCTTATGCCTAGAACTTTAATTACAATAATTACCGTGAAGAAAGTTGTCCGAGAATAAGAACGGGTGTGAATGCCGACCCTAATGATTTTGCTGTTGCAAATCCAAATTATTAATTTCCGGATTAGGCCAATTAGTTTGATAGGAAACAGTTATTCCCCCATGTTAGTACCTGACTCTTACCTATTGCCCCTCAGGAATTTATTGGGGAGGGGAGGTTCAATCGTTTTTCACGCATAGAACCAGTGTAAACTTTTGAATAATATTACTTCTTGTCGTGGGATTTTTGGTTGAAGGGTTTCAATCCCCAAACGGCCATATAGATCATGAGATGATGAAATAAGCCTCTAGATAACGAAACTAAGTACTAAAGAGCATTTTGTTAATTTATGTTTATTATTACTAGCTGTGCCCCGCGGTGTCACCCGCGTATAATTATATTATAAGTAGCCTAAGCCACTCGTTATATAGTCAGCTACCTGCCAGTAAAATCTTATCAGTGTCAGTGCAACCGTTTCGAAAATTAGCCGGAACAAACAGACAGACAAAATTTTTTTAGGCATATTACATTTTTATGTTTAGTGCAAATAACTGTATGAACTTAAAAAAAAGTATTATTTTGACATTACAAAGAGACACTTGAATTTTATTTGTATTATGTATTGATTATAAATAGTGTTTTCACTTTTTGAGTGCAGTAATCGTAGCGCCGTTCGTATACAAGAGCCCTAACTTGACGGCTCCGTCCGAGCTGTCGTCGACAACGTGCCGTTCCCCTAACAATTTGTTTTTATCATCAGATTCATCAGTTCTTATCTTTAAAATTTTATTTATTAGTATGTTGTGTATTTTCCCATAAACACAGGCGATAGGGGTACTTGCTAGCTCGACCAACAATTTGGGTTGGTTTAATAAGTTAGTGAATATGACGGTATTTCTTTTTGATATGATTTGAAATAATTGTTTACTAATTACTTAATTTCAGATGCTTTACAAAATATAAAATGGTGCTTAGACATCTAATAAATAAATATTCAGCATTGCAATGTTAGGTACACTGCCGAACGCAGACTTTAGGTACCTAACCTATAAGATTTCTAAGGTTTACTGTAATCATAAAGGACCGCGCAGAACGCAAGTCCAACTACCAAAAATTACGCGTACGACGTACCCCTATTTGGGATAGTCACAAACGGACTACATCCGACCGAAGTGCAATGGCCGGAGTCCGCTCGGGGCAACCGCCTTCATGATCACGGTACACCCTACGCAAGGTTAGTATGACGTCTGGGGGCCTTGCTCGCGCTTTTATACCCGCCCCGGAGAATCTTAACACCGACTTTTAATTATATGGCACAGTGACATCTCTTATCATATTTTGGAATCATTTTTGGGTTACCCTTGGTGAAAATTTTTGACTGAAAGGAGATCTCACGTAATTTACAAAAAAATATATATTAAAAAACTTGAGAGAATCAGTGTTCGTTTTGTAATAATTTGCTAGATCATATTAGTTAATTTCTACTTGCTTCTTCATAAAATTATCTATATCAAGAATTTTCAGTGGCACCATCTGGCACACTTATGGTACATAGCGGGAAATGCGGGAAATTATAAAAGGACTGTCCTGTCATTATTTTTATTTTACAGTTCTATCTATATACAAAATGTTAGGTATTATGAGATTAGATTGAAGGTAAAATTAAAGTCGTTAATTGTTAACTTCTTGCCATTTATTACAATTACCGTTTTTGTAATAAAGATTCCATGTCGTGACTCAACTTTATACAATAGAAACAGCTGTGAGTCTGATACTATTGTTTTAATATTTATAGACTAATCAAACACGATAAGAAAACCACATCTAACAAACGACTCAACATTTTATTTCTTGCATTACATTATGGTTATAGATTTATCACATTTTCGACAATTACAATTGTATTCGGACAAGACTTGGAAATAAAATCGTACTTTAGAGATAAAAACTACATTATACGGATTTGGAATATCTCTTTTTCTTGGGCGGTTCTTTGATGATGACCTTGGAGTCGCTGAAGGCTCTCCTAAGAGTTAAGGCCTGTTGTCTGATAGACACGTTGGTAGAAGATTGCAGGGAAGACAGAGGTCTGTTCAGATAATACCCGTAGGGACCCATTTCACGGCGTTGCCACGGGCTCGTAGTGATCCTGTTGGAATGAGAATAGTTTTTATATTTTAAGTAAGAATAAATTGTGTAACAGTTACACTAGGCAGGTTGTTAGACTTTCAGTTTAAGTTTTTGACCAGATTCACTTGTTTTTTGACCACGTCTTTTAATAAATTAAATGACCTTGCTGTTATTAAGGTTAATTGTGGTCACTAACGCAGCAAGACTGGAGTGCTTAAATAGGTGACCAGTAGAATTAAACTCTCAATCTCTCCAAACACTGCTGTTCTTAAGAAATTGAGAATTTATAACATACGTTTGTATTTCCCAAAGGGGTAGGCAGTGGTACACAATTGTACATCCGCATTTCACCAAAGCTGTTATTAAGTCCCATGTAATAAGTGGTGAGCCTATTGCCATCTATCGTGCACAATTCCAAACTCCAGGCTGCTACTGAGAATTCCTAACATAAAACCCCAATAATACTATGCTTGACCTGGGAATGGAACCCAAGACCTCATACTCAGCAGTCGCGCTTGGCACCACTAGACCAACGAGGCAGTTAACTTCTTACTTAGGTAATAAAAGTCTACGATTCATGTTTTATCTATGATCTAAGTAGGTACCTATACATTTGACTTGCCGTGTCCACAACGCAGTACTAACTGCGTTGTGGACACGGCAAGTCAAATGTATAGGTACCTACTTGTCAAATCCGGCAAGTCAAATCCACTTTATTAAATAAAATGTGTGCCTGTTTGTCTATCTGTTACCTTTGTATGACTAGCCCGTTCAACAATCTGAATGAGATCCAGTAGATATCTGCCATATTGGGAAAGGCCATTCCGGAAAATTAAATATTTGATGCATGGCCGGAGCCGCGAATATGAACTACCTGTATAATTGCTTCCTGGGACAGGATATAAGGTTGGGTAGCGCTGTTTGTCCCGGAAAATTAAAAACTACACATGAGCGGAACCGTAGATAGTAGTGGTGGTAAATAATAGAGTAGTAACTATCTTTTTATGACAAAGAGACCTGGGCCCTGATTCTGAATCATCGGAAACCGGCGTTTTCGAATCCGTACGGAAAGTTTCCGATCAGAACCTCTAAGCGCTATTAAAAAACGATGAAATTAATAAATCATGACAATATATATAATAATTGTATATAAGATATTTTATAAAATTAATATTCTATTGTTACAATATTAAATGGAAAAAGTTCGCTAAGCATGCTTTTTCAAAGACATATCTTGTAATATTCTATTATTGTTTTTTTTTTTCTACCGCATTAATCTAAGTTAAAGTTTCCGTTCCGATACAGAAAAGTTTTTGAATGGTTCAGGATAAGTTCTACTGCACTGCAGTAGAGGGACAGTTAAAGAAATGCAGACTACCACCCGTAGGTCTCTGACATGGTTTTACACACCATCGAGAACATCGCTCAGGTCTGCTACTTTCCTCATGTACGAGCCAAGAATGTTCATACAGCGAATTGCGGTTATGCGTTCGTAAACAATTAACTTTAGTCGTTTCTTAACCTCCGTCACGCGCTAATGTGTCAATATAAACAAACTTAGTATCAAATACGTAAAGGGCGACTCAGACCACTAATCATACGCGTAGACAGAACCTTATAACTAATAAAACTCTTGAACGAAATAGTGTTGACAGTGTGAATTATTTACTACTCCAACAACTACCTACAACCGGGGAAACGCCAACGACGGGAACCCCAACATCTCACGATATTTTCCTTCACCGATCAAAGCAAGTGATAATTAGTATATTATACGCACATGACTTCGAAATGTCAGTGGTGCGTGCCTTGTATTCGAAATTGCGAACTTTGATTTCTCACTCTAACGTTCATAACACTAGGATATCACTGCTTAGTTTCTAAAAATAAATTTCTTACAATTCTGACAATTCGTTCCCCCTTTACTTACACCAATGAATGCAAAAGTCATCATATCAAAATAGTGAGCACCACAATGGGTAGTTTTGTCGCGTATTAATCCACTTCTGACACCGGCTGCCACGTTGGTCTAGTGGTCCCAAACGCGACTGCAATGCAGAAGGTCTCGGGTTCGATTCCCGGGTCGGGCGAAGTGTTATTAGGTTTTTGTGTTAGGAAATTCTCAGTAGCAGCTCGGAGTTTGGAATTGTGTCCGGCAATAGGCTCAACACCTATAACATGGGACTTGAGTAATAACAGCATTGGTGAAATCTGGGTGTACAACTGTGTACATCTCTGCCTAACCTATCGGGGAATACAGGCTTGATGCTATGTTATGTGATAACACGCTAGTGTTTTTACGAAGTAAATATTGGAGTGTAGAACCTGGGCCATCGGCTACGCACCATATCATGAGCGGTGGCATCTCGGGCCGCGGCCGCGTGTGTATGTACACGGCGAGGGGCGCCACCCCGCACATCCATATCATCCACTGTTGCATCATCTTGCGACTCTCTATGTCTTGAGGCGACAATATCACTGTATAATCCTGAAATAACAATTTTGATACCTTGGTATGTTGAAGATAAGTATATATATGTCGGAGATGGTAACACCCAGCGCTACGGCTAGTCGGCGACTACAGCGAGTGGAGTCGAGGGAGGACGCCAGTATATTGCGAGCCGCCATGGCGGACGGACCTTTTCACCCTGACTTGTCTAGACTTCTGATTTAATGATATTTGAATACCTACATTGTACATTGTAATATGAAGTGACTCACTACTAATCACTAACCCAAAGTAAATGTGCTCTCAGTCGCGGAGAGCCTTAATATTGGTTTTATTGACGATTACCTTTGAAATCCTGACAGCCATAGAGACCCCCGATCCTATTATTCAAACCTTTCTCCTACATATATATATAGGCCGTTAGAAAATAGGTACAACAATTTTCAAATTTTTGAGACATTGACTTAAAGTAATCGGAACAATTGTTTAAAAAAAAATTACGTTATAAACAAGTGATAATATACGTATCAACTTTTCACCAAGATGCAGTCCCTACAGTAAGAATGATGGATTGTTCTACCACCGCTCTAAAACTTCTCCTATGTATTTGGGCGCGTGTACAGAGACCAGTTTCAGTCTCGGAACAATTAGAATCTGTAAATAAACCATACAAATATTTTATCCGTGGGGGAATCGAACCTGCCACACTCGGTGTCCTATCTCATCTACTGCGTCAACCGCATATTTTTCCGGTTAATTTGAAACTAGCTGATGCCCGCGACTTCGTCTGCGTGAAAAAAGGTATCATTACGTTTCGTTCAGCTGTTAAGCGGTGTAAAGGTAACAAACAAAGAGAGTTACTTTCGCATTTATAATATTAGTATGTATAGTAACTAATAGCTATCTATTTCATTTCTGAAATAGCTACTTAACTAAGTACCTAAGTATTGATTATCCCGCCCCACATTACAACCACACATTGAGAATACATCGAAGGATTTTAAGATCATTTATGAATTGTTTTTTATAAGGGCCTTATTACCTTAGTCAAAAAGTATAAAGAGAAAAGTTATTTTTTGTTCTGAATAAACTCAAAACTACTGAACCTCTTTTACCAATAGAAAGCCACAATAACACAGAGTAACAAACACTATATTATATCAGTAACAAGTAATAATATTTCAGCTGACATTTCACAGTTAGTATTAGATAATTAGGTAGGTACGTCAAAAACTTACACAACTTACATCAAAACAATACTCTACGATTGTTTTCACCACCCTGACGAGCATAATCCAGAAGTGCAAACTATATATCACCATCCATATGAAAAGTAGGTGCTGGAAGAAATTAGAAAGAGGTATAAATATCTTCGTGGCATTTAGAGGAATTACAAAACAAACATAACATAGGATCACGCTTGTATTCCCTTGGGGGGTAAGCAGAGGTGTACACACTTGTACACCCAAACTTCATCAATGCTGTTATTAAGTCTCATTTAATAGGTGGTGAGCCTATTGCCATCTACCGGGCACAATTTCAAACTCCGGGCTGCTACTGAGATATTCTTAACAGAAAAACTCAATAACACCGGGAATCGAACCCTCATCGGGAATGGACCTCATGCTCAGCAGTCGCTCTTGGGACCACTAGATCAACGAGGCAGTTAGAGGAAATAGTAGTCCTTGACCGTCCCAATGCTTGGTAATGATCTCCTTTCATAAAGAGGTAAATGAAATTCACCTTCAAATCACTGCAGGGCAAAGGCCCCCCTCCCTCTTCTGACGTCAAAATAGTAAACTATTTTTAAACCCTGAATAATAAGTTCATACAACAATTTACCAAATTTTTTCCATATTTCATAAATCAGATGCTCGCTGCCTCACTCACAGGTAAATAGATAGATAAGTATAAGTAGCTTTGGATACCTGCAATATAAGTTCCCATAACGGTACCCTTCGGAAGACGAACCGCCTAAACAGTGCCGTAAGGAGCCGCTGCGCGAGCGCCGCCGCGCCCGCCGCCCACAGCACTGTCGGCACCACCGACCATGTACTCTCCCCGCATTTCGCCCACTCGTATACCTATAATTATGAGACCAGCAGCTTTAGTTTCGACAATGCAAAGTTATGTCTGTGTAACTTGGGTCTGTGCTAGGGGAGTTAGTTTAGCTTTAGCTTTCGAATCTGCCAAGTGATAATTTCTAATACACATACGGAGAAACGAAGTTAGGTTAGGTTAGGTTCCATTGAAAAGGGAGGATCCTACGACCAGGCGGGTGATATTGCCTCGGCCCAAAGATTATTGTCGGGTGCTTTATGCAGATTCGCCGTCAAACTATGTTTGCGCGATGCAGCGCGTTATGCGCGTAGTATCCATGTAGCGAGGTAGATGTCGCTACACAAACATGACAACGAAAAGTTCTTGAGTTTGAATTTGAGATCTTTGACCTACCAGTCCAACGGGCATACCACTAAGATATCTCAGCTTAGAATCGTGGGGAGTACCTACTTAACTTCTATAATAGGCTATTTACACAGGAAGAGACCATGGATTGGAGACTAGAACAAACCCCAATCCTACTTTCAGCTAGATAGCGAAAGACTTGCGGTGATTCCAACTACTTACAGCCGCTCTGTCAAGTGCCCATCACCACTTTTGTTATTATTGTCGAGTTCACCGCGTAATGTCTAAAAGACGAGCTAAATTCTGGGGGCTTGGGAGAGCTAGGGAAGTTATAATAAACTGATTGATATATGGGGTGTAGAATAGAGGATTTCTATTGGCTGCTCATTGCTTGTGGAGAAGTAGAGGATCTGTCATTGACTACCTACCGCATAACCTTCATTTTGCATGTAATTCCATAGAGAGGTATCCCACATCACAATTTTTTAAATACAAAAGATTGTCAACCAAATTTAACATTGGGATTACAATTTATTAGGCTTTCTTGTTTAATTTACACAAAAATATTAACATCTATGTCACCATGATCGTTTTGACATTTTACCACACAGAATTTGACAATAAAAGTGATTTGACACTGTTTTTTTTAATAGTAGGTAGTATTTGAGACAAGAGTAATCCCCTAGTGAGCCTAAGCAAAGGATATGCAAACCTCCTTGGCCCCTTATGCGACACCATCGGTGACAGCCGTCGACAACGTGCCGCGTGTCTGTAAGAGCCCATGATAGTCCGTCATCATCATCATTTTTGTGTTGCATACCTGACCGGCATACCTGTCTTTGGCTGCACTACAATCTAAAATTCCATCGCAACATAGAGGGCGGGTAGGTTTGTTGTGACGTAACTATATCTTGGGTGATATCGTCGCTAACCGACAAAGCCCTTCAAATAAGTTAAAAAGAAATCCCGTACATATCTTTCACTAAATATTGACTTGGTTCTTCCTGTATAGGGGGAGTAAGAGAGTTCTGAGAGAGAGAGACTCCTGGATAAATAGTTACTCCAGACGCTCTGACCACTTAGCCATCTCGACTGGGTCGTGAGCGGGATATATAGTACCTACGTATAATCTGCAGTCGTTTCAATGTTTAATAGTTGTGCTGTAGGTTCCTACATATAAATGGTATCACCTCTGTAGGGTCATGAATTACTGTTGTTCGTTACATATCATTGATGCCGTTATAAAGTGCCATGTGATGAGCCTATTGCCATCTACCGGGCACTCCAAACTCCGGACTGTTACTGAGAGTTACAAACAGAAAAACTCAATAACACTCCCGACCTGGGAACCAAACCAAGGACCTCAGACTGACTGACCGAGGATAATTAATAACACTATTTCACTTAGTAATAGTGTTATTAAGTACCAATTATATCCTCTTTTCCTCTCAACTAGGAATAAAAATAAAAATCTTATAACAACATTTTAATAAAGAAGAATCAAGATATCATTGAATTAGCGAATCGAATGGCAGCCTATCTATGCTTCTCCAGGGACAGTCTTCAAGGCTTTGGATCCTTTGTGGCCCCAGGACTACAGATGCTGGCGTTCTGTGTACTGCAACACGCGCATCTCGTCGACTGAAAAACAGAAAAATAACCTTATGACGCAGAATTTAAGGTAGGTATTATTCGCAAATGTTGAGTTCCTCTAAATCTATGTGAGTGGATGCGAAAAGCACAGATATTGGTTGAAATCCTGTATATGAAATCATGACTATGGTAACCGTTATAAGAATCGGAATACTGAGCCATGAAGAAGACGGATAAAAATATTGAAGATGTTGAGATGGATAGAGCGAAACATTGACAAGAATATGTACTACTTCGGTAAGTAGTTATTTACTTTTAATATCGGCCATCGGTGACTTGCCGAATGCACCAATGCACAGTTACTGCCGTGACCGAAGGCACGGTAGTTAAATTGCTCGTTTCAGTGTTCAAACGCTGTATTAAGCTTCCGCAAAGCGACTAAAAATACTGATCGCCGATGCTAAAAATAGCAAAATTGCGGAAAAGTGTAGAACATGAATGTTGAAGGAAGGAAGAAGAACGAAAACACTTCGTGAGAAAAATTTGGATAATAATCTTTAACACTTCGATTGGGAGGAGTACAAAATTGTATTCATGACAATAAAAATCTATCGTGTCTGCTAATTTGCGAGTCAACAGATTAATGTACTACACCAACCCAAAATAACTTGAAATCTAGCCAAGAAGAAGAAGCTCAGTGTCATCCTGTAGGACTGCCATACCATCAGCAGCAATTCGAATTTAATATGAGTCCTATATAGGCCTCTTCCAAAAGAAGAGAAAGATCTGCGTAGTTCGGGTTACTACTGCAATAGATCAGATGCTGTTAGGGGGCAAAGCAGGCGTGTTCCCTTAGTTGACATCGAAATGATAAATATTTTGTGGTGCAGTGCGCCGTATGTTAGAGCATGTCTTGTAATATCATACGTCTGACATCTTTATTTAGTCTAAACCACTGCTTTTTCTATTTCACCTAGTTCACAGATATACAATTTTACGTTCATCTTTAATACAACACCACCCAGGTAATCCTATTGTGTTTCAAAAGATATTTAATTCCAATACTTACCGTGACATAATTTCTGAGTTTCTCAATTGCATCAGCAGTGGTCTCCGATGACTGGCCGACCAGGCGGACATTGAGCTCCTTCTGCGACTTGCTAACCGGCGTGTCGGGAACAGACGATCGGCCATCACCGCACGAGACATGGCTGCCGGCTCCGCTGACATCGAGCGACGACCTCTTGGGAGATGAGCTCTCACTCTAGTTAACAACGTTATGCCTAAGTATACAAGTTGTTAAAATCAAGACGAAGATAATATCTAGATGTTTGATGGGCTTTGTATTATGCTGAACTCTGTCTTGTTCGACAAAGTTGATTACGTTCTCCTGTACAATGTTCCTTTGGGTACACAGTGATCCAAGTTTGAATTCATTTATTTTTACTGGCCATACTACTCAAATGCTTCTCAATTTTAAGTAGGCCTTAATTATCTTGTTGTCTTTGTCCCTTTGAAGCGAAGTGACAGTGATAGCACGAAACGTAACAACAACTTGAATTTGAGTACACAACGAGAGAGTATTTGGCTATAAGATCGAAAGTGAATACCAAAATATGATATTTCAGATACGACTAAGAACCAATAATTTTGGAAGCGGACTTAAACATATATTTCTATTAATTTATATCCTGTGAAAGCATTACGTATGGGCGTCAGCCATCGGGTTGCTCTCCTGCGTCCCGGGTGGCGCGTAGCCACGCAGCCGTTGATGGACGGAGCCTACGAAGCTGTTGACCTTCTCCATTGTGCGGTTCACCCCCCGGACGGCGCGCTCGTGCAATTCGGTTTGCCTGCCCCCACCAGAACACACAAATATATTACATATATAAAGTTCGACTGTTCACCATCAATTCTATAAAATTATCTCATCATCATTCTATAAAAGTTCTTTGCTAGAAAATGATTATTTCATTTTCAAATTATTGAGGACGATTCTACGCTATTCTATTTAAAATGTATGGAGGATAACTCAAAATAAATTTTACTAAAATTAAAGGCGACTTTTGTCAGATTTTGAATGCGAATTTCCACCCAAAATTATTACCCCTTTATATACTTAGTTACTCAAACAACGAAATAAAAAAAACATACAATATAACGTCCTCTTAAAATACACGTTACATTTTCTGAGATGGATCAGAACCTATTTGAGATCCTGTTTCATTTTGATATGTGTTCAAGACATATTTTATCAACCATTCTGAGCTAACTCAAAAAAATCTAGCATGTACTTTGAGAGGGCATTATACATATCAGCCATACCAACCACTGTTCCAAATACGGCATGTTGAACCGCTGGCAATAGTTCTTGCGGACGTAGTCTGCGTAACACAGCGAGAGGAACCAGCACACCGTGATGTGGATCTGAGGTTGCTGCTGCCGGAGAAACCGGGTCAGAGGACCCAGTGGCATGATCTCCGCCTGCCCTCCCAGGAGGCCTGCTGTCGTCATCTCTAGCAACATGCTTGGGCTCTGCAGGAATAGTTCAATTCCATTGTTTTATTTTGTTAGTGTTACAGTAAAATAAGTGGTATTGTACCTACCTATAGACAATGTTTCCGTTAAATTTCACTTCTATGGTAAGCTGCTACATTGAAAACTCAATTAGCAATTTCGTTTCAACATGCGGTGATATAAAATTGGTAGTTTAAAATAAAACTGCATACCATTTGATTCGTTGATTATGATTATGTATTCTTCAAGCAAATTGTTTTAAACAGAATGCAAACGCATAGATATACTGGCGCGAATTCGCGGGAAGTCTACATTTTCCCTGGATTAAATTTCATGAAAAACCGATGTTTGGTCATCGTGATTAAGTAAGAAATAACCATTCCTATATCCAGCCTCACAAACTTTCCTATTTATAATACTAGTAGTAACGTTGCCAGATGTCCCGCTTTTGGCGGGACGTCTCGCTTTTCAGGCTCCTCGGGACCGTCTCGCCAGCACCCTGAGTGGGACGTCTAAAATCCCGTTTTATTTAATCTAGTCAGCCTCTGAACAATAAAACGCATGCCTGAACAAAAATAATCTATAATAAATATTGATAAACAAATAATTATTTTTAAATATTGATATAGAATATATATACAAATATAAACTGCCTCGTTGGTCTAGTGGTCCCAAGCGCTACTGCCGAGCATGAGTTCTCGGGTTCGATTGCCGTGCGAGGCAAAGCGTTATAGAGTTTTCTGGTAGAAAAATTCTTAGGAGCAGCCCGGGGTTTGGAATTGTGCCCAGTAGATGGTAATAGGATTACCACCTATTACATGGGACTTAATAACAGCATTGGTGAGTATAGGTGTACAACTGTGTACACCTCTGCCTACCTCTTCGGGGAATACCGGCGTGATGGATATGTTTTTATAAACATTTGTAAGTTTATTGATGTGCATTTTTACTCTATACCGATTTTTTCATCACAGTCTCGCTTTTTTCACTTTAGTCCCGACATTTAGTAAAACAGATCTGGAAATGCTAATTAGTACCTACGATCCAATTCAAAAATGGAGTCTAGTAAGGTCTAGACCTGGCAGGTACTCACATCCCTAATGAGAGTGTCAAGGTAGTATTGAAAGAAGCGCATGGAGCACACCCACAAGTGGATCATCAGGGCCAGCATACCCAGCACCATCGTAGACTGTTCAACAAAAAATTACATATATTAGCTAAATTTACGATGCAATCAGTATTTTTTTACAACTATCTGTAGATCATACAGGTGTTTGTAACGTGCGGGAATTGAACCAGCGATACATAGTGTAGGAGAAGATTCCCGGCCTCTGCTCCAACTACACCGTCTACTCATCTTTATGCTGCATTATAGTATATATATTTTTAGGCAGATATTTTAATGAAACTAGTATAGGCGACATATTATCATATCATCTTGAGACTTTAAATTAGATTAACGAATTCATGAATGTTTACTTGACTGTTTAAGAGAGCGATCCACGATCGACACATTCCAAATGTATACCAAATAGCAACGGCCTAGTAGTCGCAGTGTAATTGGATTTTAGCAGTCACTGTGTGGAATTGTGCCCGGTAGATGTCAATATAGGTTGATCACCATATTCCATAGGCCATAATAACCACACCAGTGAAATGTGGGTGTACCTACGTACATAACTAAACCTTTGCGTAAGCCTTTGGGGACTGACAGCCGCCACCGTGCTGGCAAACAAAGCCGAAGACCATAAGTGCACGATGATAAAAAGTTCAATCAACTCACAAGCATCAAAATCAAAATCATTTATTTCAAATAAACCATTTACAGGCACTTTTGAATTGTCAGAAGTTAGTTGCCACGTTCCAAAGTATAGATTCCTACGCAGAAGAACGGGCAAGAAACTCCACGGTTACTCTTTTTCATCATATAGGTTTTTACAATAGTATTGGTTACATCGTCTTTTCCAGCAAATACACGTGCCCCTGTTACCCCGCAATAAACGCAAATCTTCAGCTCGTTGTGGAGGAACACAGCCGCAGTGCTGGCGAAAACAACCTAAGAATTTGATGATGAATAGGCTCAAACAACTCACAATCATCGTCTTCTCCAGCAAAGATACGTGCGCTTGGTCTCCCGCGATGAAAACCGTGGCCTCTAGCTCGTTGTAGAGGAACAGCGCCGCTGCGCTGGCGAAGACCGCAGTGGGTCCGACGCCCCACACCTCGCCGTTGCAACTCAACCATTTCGCTACCGTCTCCAAGTGCGAGTCGCAAATGTTCTGGACAACAATTTTATTATTAGAATGGTTTTCTACGTCTTTTCGTGTGGCTAAGAGCAGTGGCGTCTTTCTTATTTTCCAGGAGGAGCAGAAGACGATGTTGAGTCGGTAACCCAACATCCTAGAGTGGGCACCAGACGTTTCTGGGGTGGGCACGGCCCACCCGGCTCCCCCCCTATATACGCCAATGGCTATGAGTCAAACTAGTGTCAAGAGTTGTTCCAGCTGCCTGTTAGCTGGCTTTTGGGCATTCTCATTTGTTACACGACTGCCCAAAAAAGGAGTATTATGTTTTTAGGGTTCATGTCTGGATAAATCCTAAGAACATAATACTCATGTATATGTAATGTATGTTAGTGAATTTCTTTGTTCCACCATAGATTCTTAACGCCTGAACAGATTTAGATGTAGATGGATAGAATCCTAGATCCTAGAATGTTTTACAAAATATAAGCAGTGATAGCCTAGTAGTATGTTCGTTTGACAAGTCAAAGGTCGCGAGTTCAAAGACAAGGCACGCACCACTGTCCTTTCGAATTCATGTTTGTATATAAATTAATTATCACTTGCTTAAAACGGTGAAGGAAAACATCGCGCGAAACCTGAGGGATGTTCTCGATGGTGTGTAAAGCCATGTCAGAGGCCTACGGGTAGTTTAAACTCTGATACTAGGCTGTTCAGCAAACTTACGATAAGAAGGAGACAGAATACATGACTCTGGTTTTTCCTATCATAATACTATTAAATATTTATTACCACTTTGGTAAAAAATATCGCTTAAGACGAAGAGTGATTGTGCTGCTTGGAAACGTGCTTTAGAATACGACATTTTAATTTAAGGAACACTTTAAATGCATGGGTAAATAATAATGAAGATATTATTCAGAAGTTTTGTAACAAAATTTATAGAAAGCTTTCACAACAAACAGTACAAGTCACACTTTATCCCATACGATTTAAAGTAGATCATTAAATTACCAATGTTGCAGAGATGCCCCTCGAAGCCATTTATTTATTGATATTATATGTTTGTCTTATCATCTTACATGTTTCTTGGAAATTTCAATTGTCTTACATAGTGTTTTTAGATTCTGAAAATAAAGTTTAGGTACATTGTTCTAGTAGGTATGATAGTTTGTGAATATATTTGTCCTTTCCTTATTTCTTGGAGGGAGTTGTTTGTGGCTCCGTGTTTCTATTTGCTCAGTGATATAGGATATAAAGTCGTTTTATACTCACGCAATGTGTATTAAAGCTTACAGATTTGCCCGCCATGCAAGCGGTACGAGGCTTTTACTACAAGTCCCGTCTATAATTAACATCTTCACTTTGCGATTTCATTAATATATAATATCACACGTTTGATTTTATGCACTGATTATTTTTTTGGTTAGATTCATACTGATTGGACTCTGACGGATTCAAAATGTGACACAATCGAGATGGCATGAGGTGTTAAAACCTCTTTTATGGAATTTGTTTACACTTGAGATTTACAATTGACATGTTAACACAGATAATGCACTCTTTAGCGTGATAAGGGGGAGATGAAGGCAGAAGAAACATAAAAATCACTGCTTAACCAGATCGAGACAATTAAACATAACATTACATAGCATCAAGCCTGTATTCCCCGATGGGGTAGGCAGAGGTGTACACAATTGCCCATTGCAAAACCCACATTTCACCAATGCCCATGTGTAATTAATTCCCATGTAATAGTTGGTGATCCTATTGCCATCTACAATGGGCACAATTCTAAACTCCGGGCTGCGACCGAGAATTTTCTAACAGAAAAACCCAATAACACTGCCCGACCTGGAGTCGAACCAGAGACCTCAAGCTTAACAGTGGCGCTTGGGACAATTGCTTCTTATTTGATTCTGTTAAAAGGTGATCAATAAACACAACTTTATTGGTAAAACAAATGGCTAGATGGACTTGTAATGGCTGATACAGGCCCACTCTAAACATTCGTCGTTTATTCTCTAAACACATACAAACAATGGTTACATGGCTACATACAACACATACAACACGCTAAACATTAACACTTGTACTACAATATCAATCAACAAAGAACAAAGGTAAGTATAAAAATAAACAACAAATATTGTAAAAAATGACGTAAATATAAACTCTGTGGGTATATGAACTACTTTTTTAAATATATTTTTATATAAAAACACATACCATTTATCAAGTCTCTAGATACTAGTTTGATATTATATATTCTACGATATAAACTGGAAGGAGGTAAATTTATTTATTATAAGAATTCAGCTAAAGTTTTGATTACTATATCTACTGATGAAGATTATTAGACGATAGTATATAATTTTATATTATGCATGAAGTAAAATGTCACAACAATGCTATATATTATATGTGAATATCTAAATATGTCACCCATAAATATAATAGTGTCATATTTATATCATAATATCTAAAATGAGAATGATAAAAATACGGATATGATAAGAAAATACAAGCTCCGAAACTGCTTTGCTTAATATTTTAGTAAATATTCCATTATATGTATAATACATACAGAAAATCTCCTAATTAAATTTTCATAAAGCTACTGTATTATATATTTTATCTACTACAACTTATAAATCATATTTAATGTACCAATTAATTTGCAAGCAGAAGCAGTCAGGGTTAGTGATTTTGAACAGCGTGTATGAATATAGAATAAGAAATTATAATATATAGATGTTTATATGTATTCATTTAATATCTACAACTATATCTACGAGATTAAATATTAATATTAAAAAGTTATGTCCACGAATGGTGACTAGATTAGAAAACCTATGTATTATGATCCCATAAAACTTTCACATTTCTAATATTATATACACATGTTAATACCTACTTTTATATATTCAATAGAAATATATATAATTTCTGTACTCATTGCCCAGGAATACAGAAATATATATATTTTTGTACACCTACAATATAAAAGCTTATTTACAATGGGGTTTGCTTAATAATATTTAAATTTTATTATTTAGAAATAATGCAAGCATTTATTCACATCGAAATTAAATATACAATCTGCAATTTAAAGGAAGAATACGCATTTTTAAAATGCGCATATACTCTGTATAATTCACAGACAGTATATATATTTCTGACATTCACGCAAATATTTTATAGTCTGTCCAGCAACACTTTTATGATATACAAAATACTTCTATATGTATTTCGATATAACTAGATCCATTATATGCTTATTCATATTCGTTGTATAATTAAAACACGACAAGTAAGACTAAAATACTAAATCCTATGTTAAATGCAGGCTTTTGTGGTAATTTGTATTTAAATTTACAGCTTATGAGCAACGTTATGTTGTTTGTAAGTTTTTGTTAGACATTCCGGTGACAATCATTATCTAAAACAAGTGAATATCGAAGAAAACTTTGTACAGTATTCTGCCATATTCTTAAAAATACACTACATAAATATCAATTTTGATCTTAAGCATTCTTTAATAATACCAAAAGATGAATATGCTTGAACCTACCACATGACACTGATTATCATAATTATTATAATATAAAATACCAAACATACCGGAGTTTCTTTCCAATCCAACAAATTGCTTTCATACACTCATTGACTGCAAAACTGCTAGTCTGTGCAATATAACTTTACCTAAAACTATTTGAATATATAATGTAACTATGCAGAGTAATACTGGTTAACATTGCAGAGTTTGAGCGGTTTTGCAGAGTTTTTAAACAAGCCATTCGATGGCTGGCTTCGTGGCTAAAGGTGCTGAGTTGTAGTGGTTAGGTCACAGGGTGCAGATTGTGGAGTCAGCTGGCGGTATCGATATGACTTCTGGACGCTTTATTGTTTTGATGCGCTGAGGAAATATAAAAAGTGTTGTGTGTAAATTCGTAATTGGTTAAGAATAATGTTGGTTGATGTTGCAAAGAATTTCAACGTTATTTTTTTTAAGACATGTTAATTTTTATTTAACAAGTGAGTGGTATTATTTAAAGATTGTAATTAAAAAGAAAACCCTCGACCCAATAGCTACTATCGGTCTTCTAATTACTTCAATTATCATATAAAAAATATATAAATATCGTGTTTCTGTTATTTTAAACTTTATGGGCGTCCAAAGATTACAATTTTGTTGAATACCATAAGCACTTACATGCATAAAGCTGCCAGGGGTGATGGCAAACTTGTAGACAATGTAGAGAGGTATGCAGGAGACGGTGGTGCCTGTCATGATCCAGCCGACGGTGATAGACCAGGGTGGGTACGCGTATTCCCCGCCCAGCATCTCTTCGTGGGCCAGCACTGAGACCACGAACAGGACTAGCAGGAATACTGGACTGTTGATGGAAGCGAGAATCAATTAATAGCAGTTTCAAAAGCTTTAAGCATTCGTGTGCGAGGAGATGCTTCCGGAGGTCAGATTGTGTTCATAGTTTTTCCACACACTAAAAGGGCTAAGCTGGATATCCTGTTCTTAACTCATCCCGCTAGCCGAAAGAATCTCCTCTGGATACGGTCTACTATAATCGACGCGGAAGAACAGACTCCGGAGAAAAGTCTGCGAAGGTCACGCCATAGCTCGGATGAAACATGTAAGTGTGAGTTCTCTTCCCAAATAATGGTACACATGATGACCAGTCTAGCTTCTCCCACCACCTGTACAATGTAACTAATAAAACTGTTTGCATAGCTAAATACCGGTCCGAAAAAATGGTGACATGAATGAGGTCACGTAAAGTTCATACTTCTGTATACTCCCCATTCAACTCACCTGATATAAGACCAGCAAGCCCTCCAGAACCAACCAGGCGTGTGTCCGAGCATGGTTCTAACGTCTTCGGAGAACTTGTCCACTCCGTACACCCAGCAGACTCCGGCTGCCTCCGCGAACACCACGAACAGGATGGCCAGGCCAGGACCGTAGACGTTAAGGAGATCCACCAGGTAAACACCACCCTAGAGGGGGGCAATCATTTCGTTTTTGTCAGTGTTTGAGATTCCGTGAGAAATATGAATGACTGGGTTCTGCACGCGACTTTGTCTCCGTGGACTACAGAATTGGGTCCGGGCGATATGAAAAGTGTAAAGCCAGGTTATAAACTATCTGTGTGCCAAATTTTATGGAAACTGTTCAGTGGTTATTGAATGAAAAAGTAAAAAACAACCATTCTTCAAATTGTGTATGTATAACTAGTTGGGCCCCGCGGTTTCACCCGCCCCGTTAAAAGATTTTACGTACGTATAAAAAAAACGTAAAAACCTTGTCCTGACAATCATGAACACAACAAAAAAAGAATTATCCAATTTGGTGCAGTCGTTCTCAAGTTATGGCGTGACCACGGGAAATACGGATTCATTTTTATATAAACAGATATAGATACCTACCTATTAATAGGTTTGGTGTTTTCATTGTTATTCGTATTGTTATTAAGTTTTAATTGTTTTTTGTTTTTTCAGCTTGGTGAATACAACTGTGATCCTGGGACTCTAGTACCTACGTATTAGCGGTTTTAGTCGGTAGGATAGAGTTCATGACAGATTCTGACACCTAAAAAAAGCCACAATTTGTGGCGGGATCCCAACTCAAAATAATCCTGTTAAATGAAAGAGGTAGGTGCTAATGTTTACCCTAAAGTCACTATGACAGTAAGAAACCAATCCCATCCCCTACTTATCACACCTAATGAAATCAGGGTAGATATAAAGGAAAAACAATGCTTCTTCGCGCGTGTGAGGCGGACAGAGTGGCTGGTCATCCTGTTGAGTGATGACCATGAATTATGCAACGGAATACATTAGAGGAGTTCAGATAGCATGCAGTAATTTATTAGGTACCTACCTGTGTAAGGATTTTTCCTTTTAAGTATATAAAAGGGACGCTTATTGGAGAATCGTCATCGTGTACCTACATAGTAATTGTAGAGTTTTAGGATAAATATTTTACATCGTTTTTAACCGCCGACGTAAAGAGAGGGGTGTTATAAGTTATAGTTATAACGTGTGTGTCTGTCGGTGGCATCAAAGCCCCTAAACGGATGAACCGATTTTGATTTAGTTTTTTTTTTGTTTGTATGGTATCTTGATCGAAAGTTTTCTTAGCTATTATTTCAGGAAATACGTTCAGCCGTTTGAAGATCGTCTCCTTATTTCTTTGATGATGTTATTTTTTTATTTTTATTAAAACTACATATTTAAATGCAAATAAAAATATAGCCAATTCATTTTTTTTCAACAGTATGTGTATTAAAATATTTATTAAGAATCTTTAACGTCATGGGTTCACTTGAAAAAAATTAAGAAAGAAAGGAAGAGAAGGGCAGGCGGAAATGATTTGTGTAGTCATTCAGTACACCGTAGTGCAACCATAGTCTGATAAGCGATTGAAAATATGTAATCAAACTTTCCGCCTATTTTAAATAAATGAGAAAAAGGGGCCATAAACGAAGTATAGTAAGCCCCGTAGTAGGGGCGATATTATCAATTTCTTACGGTCACGAGCACCGGGTAACCGGGTTGCCGGGTAGCTGGGTATAAGACGTATGATGAAGCAATAACATTTTGTGCTGACTCGCCAAGGCCTGTAATCTTTCACCTCGCTAAATATTGCCTAACTGCCTTATCATTTTACGGAGTTTTTATGTAGGTAACTAAGAACAGAAAAATATCTAGATAGGTCCTGATAGTGGGGAGATTTACAACCTTATTATTGACTAACAGCATCACGCCTGTATGCCGGTAGGGTAAGGCAGAAGTCTATTATATATTCTTCATATTATCGTGTCAAAATTTCAAATACTTTTGAATAATAGAGAGACCTATAGAGTGACCGCGTATAGGTCGTGTCTCGTGCTTGTGTTTGGGCACAAAGGACGCAACAGGAGGTGCGACATATATCTACTGCTCTGGTTCGCCGTGAACGCGCCGTGTTGTGTTTACCATTGGTGTGCCATGGCTATAGCACGATTGGTGAGCGTGGCGACGTTAGAGGTTTTGTATGTGATATAATTGTATGCGTGTGTGTAGGTATTGTAATGTATAATTTCAAATTCGTATTCGCAGGTTCGAATCCTGCTTTGAGGTTCTTTGTTTCATCTTTATTATGATTTTTATTTATTTAGCATTTTACAATTTGTGTTTTGTGGTATTGTGTTGTTTAATAAAACTGATTTCTTTCTTTCTTTCTTTTAGTGACAATACATCTTGGAAATGGAAATAAATAAATAAATCTTAATAGGGAGGAATAATTGTCGCCGTAGTCGCAGTCGCCTGGATGACATTACTGTGTTAAGTTAATGAAGAATTATAATAAAACAACTTTTAACCGGATTAATCGCGTGTATTATTGGAAAGAATAGACGCTCAACAAAATCTGCAGTCTGTGAACATACAACAGACAAACCCAACCATTTTCTACGTTTCGATAAACCCCAAATCCTCGCGAAAGAAAACCGATATATACCGAGAATGCTCCGCGAGGCTATTGAAATTAAAAAACACCCAAATTTCAATAGAGAAGATGGTTGGCAATTACCACCTGTTTGGAACCCTGTACTGAAAATAATCAAGTCCCAAACAAAGTCAAGTCACAAAACAAATCAAGATACTGTGAGCGATTACTGCGTGCATCGGAACACCTTTTAGTTTATAATTCGATAAAATTGTAAAATTGTATCTCTAAATTTAAAACGACTGTGACCTCTGAGTTTGTTTCGGTATTTCTTCTCAGGGATAGTCTTAGGAAATATCGTCGCGATTTAGTATAAATATGTATCAGAGACAAAATAATTTTATGAATTTTATCAATTATATGTACGGTAGACTGAAATAATTTTAAATAAACTGTTGAGACACCTGACACCTTAGTCCTCCTGCGACCACGAACGCTGCAAAGTGTTCGAAACGTCAGGAAAAACAAAAAACCAATAATACACGCGATTAATCCGGTTAAAAGTTGTTTTATTATAATGTGTAGTGATCGCGCAAACCTAAGATATTACTTAATGAAGAATGTTATAAAAATAAAGAATCCCATTTATATATATACCCAGCTAAGCGTGAAATACATAACCCATCTTTACTGCCACGCAGTCGGGTAACAAGCTTAAATCGGATCATTGGTTTCTGGTAAATACCCGGAAAAAGAAATATCTAATAAGTCAGTCGAAACAATAATGTGTAATGGCCTAAAAAGCGCTTTGTTCCCAAACAATTGCTTTTGCTCAATGATACTCGTACATACATGCGTTTCAAACAGAGATCTAAAGTCAAATCAAAACATATAACAAATATATTATAGAAACCATTTTAACCCAACACAAGAATCGAACAGCGGTAAAGCAATAAATTAATTTTAAAGTTATAATTAATATGTTTTTTTTTGTGAAAAGAAATATTTTGTTGTGAGCAGGATTCGAACCTGCACCTCCCGGATAAATACTGTGGAGTACGACCGTATTTATATTTTCACTTAAAAATAAAAAAATCTTTAATTATAATCTTTATCTACAACACTAGAAATAAACAATAATGATAACAACAAATACCGATAAATCTTTGAAAAGCATTAACACATGCTAAGTGAACCTTTAAGTTATACGTATTATACGTATGTTCGGTCACCTGTCAGACTGAATAGATAGCAATGACGTCACCAAAAGACGTATTAAAATGTGGAGGAAGAATTCGCGGTAGTGAGCAGAGGTCGAGATGGGTTAGTGATCAGAGCATCTGGAGTATTTATCAGGGAGGCGCAGGTTCGAATCCTGCTCGCGACCGTATTCCATTTCCACAATAATTTGTAACTTTATCAATAATTACACATAATAATACATCTCGTACAATAGAGATGGACGATTTAACGCAAGTTATAATCCCGATTTATCGACAGTTTCTAAATTGTATCGATATGTATCGGTCGATATAACGTGCCGCGGGTTCTGACCGCATCTAGAGTATCGCTATGCACGCGTTTCTTTTGAAGATTTATCTGTATAAACATTTTTTATTCATAATTATTACTCAAGTACATAGACTTAAATGTGTGTTAGTTTAGTGATAGCCTAATGGTATGACTGTTAGAGTGGTTAGTCAAAGGTCACAAGTTCGTACCCAAGGCCACTACTACCTTATTATCATTTGCTTAAGCTGACGAAAGAAAACATCGTGAGTAAACTAGCATACGGTACAGTATACGGTTAGTTTCTGACAATTGATTAACCACACGATAATCAACAAACTCTCGTACATTGTTGAGGATTACCCGATTAGTTTCGAACTCGAAGTCTTTAAGCCTAATTCATTTTTTCCCCGTCATAGCCTTTGGCACAGCTACGATTCATGCATGATTCCTAATTATACGCAATTACTGGAAATTCCCTAACAGAAAAACTAACACTTATACACTTAATAACATTTAGTACGATCCAGCAATCGTTCCCAGGACATTACACTCAGCAGACGCGCTTGTGAATAAACCAATGAAGTAGTTTAACTTAACCCGAAGTTTATCTTAATCCTTTTTTTATCATAATAGGATCTACGTTTGGCCACCAACTCGCCTGATGGTAAGCGACGGTGTGGCCGCGGATGGAGCACGTAGAACCAGAAGAAATCTATTCACTCCTAAGTAGAGTGGATAGATTAGGAGAGAACGACAGTTGGGGAGTTGATGCAACTGCCCAGACCCGTGTGCCACAACGGTTGCACCGGACTACATGCCGAAACACTACTAGGTCGCTTCACGACATGGCTTCGTCCGGCGCGTAACCAGCCGCGGCCGGAGCCTCCCACCAGAGTTGTGTTGACTGTTTTGCATCACCCAGGGGTCACGTGTAGAGATTCCATTTTAAGGGTGCACTCCTACGGACGCGGGCAACTCTGCCCCCAAATATATGTATAATTCTTCAACTTACATATGTAGTGGTCGGCAGGGCACATATGTAGATGAAGAGTAACAGTACTGCGACGAACGCTTCTCGATGTCGCCCCAGCGCCCTCGGGTACTCGTCACAGAGAGCTGTGGTCACCGCTTCAAGACCTGAGGAAATATTCCAATATAAGCGACACTAGGAACAACTAAGCGTCACCAACTAGAAAAGAGACTAGAAATCTGTTTAACTTATCTCTTAAATCAACTAAATGGTTTCATAGACACAGAAAACATTCATTATGGTACAAAGTTTTTTTTAAATTGAATACTTTGCCACACCATTTCACCCATTAAGATTATGAATTTCCCGTAATTTTAACAGTAATTTCTCTGTAGCTACTAATTTTTAGGTAAGTTGTAGTACAGCAGTTATTCACAACTAAAGTGCGCGAACTCATCGAGTAAAATATCTATTTGTAATAAATGCTTACCTCCAAAAGTGCTGTCAAGTCCCAGCGTGATGAGCATGAGGAAGAATATTATGGCCCAGAAGACGGAGCCGGTCATGGTGGCGATGGCTTCGGGGTATACGATAAAGACCAACCCCGGGCCTTCTAGCCCCACCTCTTCGATACTCTTGTTTTGTACGTGCGCCATGTAGCTAATGGAAACGGTGAGAAGTTTGATAAACTAATGATTAAGTAAGTGTTTTTGAAACTCATATTACATGCATCGTAAGAATTGAAATATAAAATGATTGGAATAATAACACCATTGATCAGGTTTATGGTCAATTTTCAATGCATCAGAAGAAAGGAAAAATATATTGCAGTCAATAATAGATAATTATGTGACACAGGTAACGAATTTAATTAAGTGGGAGTAGTAGACCATGCTTAGCCACGGTGTAATTTTAGTCTACAAAACTGCAAGAGTGCTTTACTAACAGATTTGTAAAATTTACCACAATTCCGACCTACATTGTCTGATGATGATGATGAGCGCCGAAGATCACTTGTATTTTTTTTAAATACATGGTTGAACGCAACTCACCCCAATACGGAGAATATGACAAAACCCGCGAGGAAGCTGGTGAGGCAGTTGATGGAGGAGGTGATAAGGGCATCCCGGTAGCAATTGTTGTTGAACTTGTTGTAGCTGGACAGCGCCAGCAGTGTGCCGAATCCGGGGCCCAGCGAGAAGAAGATCTGGGACGCCGCGTCGATCCATACCTGGGGTACCGGGGATTATAAAGATTGTTGTATCGTTAATTGTCTCAACCTCTGATAGGTTGGAAAGACCACATGAAAAACAAAAATACAGCCTTTAAAATAAAAGAGCAGATCCTATGGATGCTTGGGTAATAAACCATATTGCAATTCTGTATTCCGTTAAGTCCACAGAACACCTTTTGAAAGTTGCAGTGATGAGGTTAATGCGTTTTGTTTTGTAACATTAGTTAAATCACGTTTAAACCAATTAAACTGAATAAAAAAATCTAGTAAAAATCTCGCTGGACTTTAAATACCTTTGAATTCTGTAGCTTGTGCCACTCGGGGGTAAGGTAGTATCGGATGCCTTCCATAGCTCCCGGCAGCGTCACTCCTCGCGCTAACAGGATCAACAGCACGGCATACGGTGCCAGCGCTGTTACCCACACCACCTAATGTATGGAAATCAAAGGTTTTGGTAAATATCATGAGCATTCTTCTAAGGATAGCTGTGAAAATAGGTAATACGTAATCCATGGTTGACAGCGCAGTTGCCGCGATGGTTGAGAGAGCGGCTGCTACGTCGCGTGTCGCGGGTTCGATTCCCGCACGGATCAAATATTGGTATGATCTACAGATAATTGTTTCGGGTCTGGGTGTGCGCATGTGAGAATAAATGACTGTTAACGCACCCACAGTAAAGAAAGAAAGAAATAGTGCGGATCGAAGTGTTTAAAAAAAAAGTGAATGAGGTACTGGAAGTCTGAAAGTGTCGTGGTGGCCGAGTGGTTATAGGCCCGCCTCCTGAGTCACAGGTTGTGGGTTCAAACCAGGTATGTACCAATGTGACTTTTTCAATGTCATACGTACTTTTTGAGATAATCTAAGTCATCACAGACCAACGGTAAAGGAAAACATCGTGAGGAAACCCGGACTTAATGGACTGAAATCGCCAACCCAACAGAGCTAGCGTGGTGATCTCGTGCCATATCTGTATGAGAAGAGGCCCTTGCCCTGCAGTGGGGCAGTTATGGGCTGGTTCTTTTTTTTTAAGGTACTGGAATCCTTTTGAAGAGATTGAGAAAGTTTTGACTATATGTAAATCAAATTAGAAAACATAATAGTGTTTAATGATTAAAAGCGTATCCTTAATTATAGACATCTTAAAACCTTAATATACGAATATAAATATAATAGAAAAGGAAAAATTTACCGGGGCCGAGTTAACAGTGATCCTAAAATTTTCGTTCGCTGCGCCAAAAATTAAAAGAATTCGTCATCTTTTGCGCAGTCCAAAGAAAAGATTACGTTAGTGATAAATGAGATGCGACAGTCTTGGAGAACTGAGTATCAATTTGAAAATCTTTGTGAACTTGAACAAGTTTTACGTAAATATTTTTTGTGACTTTGAAAGTTAAAGCCCTGGAAGTATTTACTTCTGGAAAAATATTATTTGAACGTTAGATTCATCGTGTTATTGATGACAGAATAGAACAATCTTATACTTTATTAATACCTGTGGTTCATTCTAAAAACGGGAAACATTGTAAATTCAAAAATAAATATGAGTTTGGTATTAATAGCCACACTCAAATGCTCCTTTTGTTGTAGAATAACTGTCGTGAGACACATTCATATTAATTATTATTTCATAAGAATTTACCCTCGATTATCATCATTTCCTCTATTACTCAAAGGTTTTCTGGTAGAAAACTCAATTTTGAGATAAGCTCGCCTTTGTACATGATGTTACATATTAAATTGTTGTTCTGTAATTTTTATGTACAATAAAGAATATAAGAAATAATTATTGGTCAACGGTTATTACTCACGAGCATTCTTTGGGATTGCCCGACTAGTTTCGAACTCGAACTGAGCCCTTAGTCTTGAGCTGAGCCCGCGGCGATGTCGCGAGTCAAACTGACAGTTGAACAGACAGTTTGACTCGCGACATTGCCGCGGGCGAACTTGAGGGCTACTTAAAATTAAGCAACATTTGAATGTTGCTTAATTTTAAGTAGCCCTCAAGTCTCGTGTTGTCCTGGACGAGTAGTACTTAGGTTTTCTACCTATTTTGAACTGTCTTATACTTCTTAATGTATTAAAAAATTGAAACACAAATCAAAATCATCCGTCATTCTTTATTTTACTTTATCCACTCACCTTGCCTGCACTCCTGACTCCCTTCCATAACGAGAAGTAGACAAGCACGAAGACTCCGAAGACACAGAGTGCCAGCGACGGCTTGATAGGGCCCATATAGTCCAGGCCGCGGGACTTGTGTTGCTCCAGGACATTGCGTCTGATGTTGAAGAAAAAATTGCATCAGAACTGACTGTCGTGACATAATTTGGTCAAGACTTTTAAAAGTTGAAAGATTTTATGGCAGGTTGGTTAGAAATTATCTTGTGATTTACTGTTTGTCATTTAAATTCAGTTATTCTCGCCGTAATTTTATTACTGTTTACACACGAATTAGAGTTAATCATGATGTTAATTGCATTCTATTTGTTCCTTTTGATGGAGATTGTAAACTATCTAATATAATAAATAAATACAATCCGTTTGTTAGTAGGCCTAAGCCAACTTGTAAATGTTATGAAATGAAAATAAATTTTCACATTCATAACATGTGAAACTGTTTTTCAATCTATCAGCAAAGATCATAAACAAGCGATTGATAAAACATAGTCCTTACTCGAAGAATTCCTTCGCCGGCGTGGACGCATTCGGATTTATTTGCGGCGCTGTAACCGGCGAGCATAAGGGGGTGTTCCACTCGTTGTTGCAGCTGGTCCACGGCAACACCGAGTTGATGGAGGAGATGGACGCTATCAAATAGTACACGGCCCAGCCGATGATGGTGTTGTAGTACATGCCCATGTAGATGTCGATCATGCAGATCGCATAGCCGACTCCTGTGGAGATAAAATTATGCAAAATTCTGGGTGCAATTAAGAAGTATAGGTATATATATATAAGTAAATATTAGCATAGTTAAGTAGGTTCTTCTACAGATAAAAGAAAGTCTTAGAAACACAGAATATTTGTTTTTTAACTCCATGCTTAAAAAAAAAGCGGTCCTATTGAATCTTTTATTTTTGGGCAACATACGGGTATCTTTTGTGTTGGATAATCCTTTACGTATGTAATTTAACCGACCTATGATTGATTATATTAGGATAATACCTATACGAAGAAAGAAACTCAAAAGTTTTATAAAGTCCATATCTCCTTTGTTTGAAAACAAATCACACTCCTTACAAACTTAATTTAATAAGATGGCTCTAAAATCAATTTCCCTTTCCGCATCCTTACAAACTGGCAATAAAACATCATTCATCCATTTATCATGTCACAATAAATCTTCAATCATTTCAAAATCAAATTAATCAGTGCAGCGCGCGTCAATTTCTCGACGCGACGCAAACTTCTTCAACTTGTAGCAATCGAATCAACGCCATCTGTCGACGAGTAATCAAATGATATCGCTTCGCCTTCACTAATTAGTTTATTTCACACGAGATGGCATTATTAACAATCATAACTCGGATCAGTCGCTGCAACTGTTGAATCGGTTTGTTATACGGTACAGAAATAGGGTAATTTTATTAGTTAGGGAGTTGATTTTGAATGTTGTGTTCTAAAGTGATCGATATTTACAATAAAATAGATATATTGTATCTATCTTCAGTTCTCCCTGGTAAACATAGGACTAATACCTAATGCCAGAGCCAAATAGTGATATTGAAAAAGCTTCTCTTAGCCACAATAATGCTATACAGCAATTTCCATCGGATTTGTTTATAAGTTTATTAGCTGTCTCCCACGGTTTCACCTACTTTCTTCTCTTTGCTTGGCTCCTAAGGGTTGTAGCGTGATATTAAATAGCCTATAAGCGTCCTCAAGAATTGGGCTGTCAAATGCTAGAAGAATTTTTCAATTCAGACTTGTTGTTCCAGAGATTAGTGCGTCCAAACAAACAAACTCTTCAAGTTTATTATATTAAATATTAATATATAGGTATATATATATATATATATATATATATATAATATGTAGATTAATGATAGGCCAAATGGAATACGCGTATTTCAAAGTACTTTAATAAAGTGATAAATACCACAATAAAACAAGTATCAAAATCACACGCATTACTCATTCCAACAACTTCCTACGTAAAATATAATGCTTCTGCTCCAACTCGTGTACCGAGTTATACCATATTTTGACGCGCAATCAATCCACGAATATTTGCCATAAACGTCGTTGGGAGGGCGGAGGGCATTCCCTCTGATATCGGAGGGAACTCTCGTGTAGATAACGGTGATCTATGGCCCAGAGTGGTAAAGCGTCGTCGTAAAATGGGACGATGTGTGAACCTATTGAATATAAGCTCACTTTTGTTAAGTATAGAGGATAGTTTGGTATAAGGGATATTTACTTAAAATAAATTCTGAAATCTAATATCTGATTACATAATATAATGTAGCATCACGCCTGTATTCCTTAAGCGAGTAGGCAGAGGTGTACACGGTTGTGAATATATCTACATTTCCCCAATGCTGTTATTAAGTCCCATGTAATAGGTGGTGAGCCTATAGGAATACTATAGTAGGGGTTAAATAGCTGGCTATAATGTCAACATAAGGCGTATTAATATGGAAGAAGAATTCGGTATAGTGAGCAGAGGCTAGTTGGCAGAGCTCCTGGAATATTATACTAAGGGTGCAGGATTAAATCCTGTTCATGGCCGAATCTATATATATATATATATATAAACGAATCCATATTTCCTTTGGTCACGCCATAACTTGGGAACGACTGCACCAAATTGGATAACTCTCTTCTTGTTGTGTTCGTCATTGTTTTTCCATAAGATTATTTTTTAATCATACGTTAAAAACTACCATAGACAGTTAAAGAACTGTCTATGGTAGTTTTTAACGGGGCGGGTGAAACCGCGGGGCACAGCTAGTACATTTATATTTACAAATTTACAAAAATAAAATTTACTGCGTGATCGAATAAGAAATGAGGCGATCCGCAGAAGAACGAAGGTCGCTGACATAGCCCAGCGGATTAGCAAGCTGAAGTGGCAATGGGCAAGGCACATAGCTCGAAGAACTGACGGCCGCTGGGGCAGAAGGATCCACCTGCTCGATGGACTGATGACCTTTTAAAAGGCGATCGGGAGTCAATGGATGCAGGTTGCAATTGATCGTTCCCGCTGTAGATCTTTGGGGGAGGCCTATGTTCAGCAGTGGACATCTATAGGCTGAGATAATGATGTTGATATTTACAAAAAGAAATAATTACATTATACAACCTACATTAGAGATAACACAATTTATTTGTACCTACACATCTTAATCTTAAAGATGTGTGTCCTAAAATTGGTAGTTTAAAGTAAATATTAATTAATATTTAGCTGATGGGGAGAGCCAAACGAGAAAGTATCGATATCAAAGAGGTGTCGCTGTTAGGACATGGGTGTAACCTTAATTGGAACATGCGTTAGTTTGGTGGAGTGTGGGCAGGAAAACAAACACTTTGTGCCAATGTTAACACAACAGACCATTGCATCACGCTCGTTTTCGCCGAAGGGGTAGATAGAAGTATTTCCGAAAATTCTATCTAAAATTTCCGTGTTTGTATTATTACGATATTTTGTTGGGTTCAGATATAAAATAAAGTGCTATTTGTCCAACCAAGTCCCTCGCGAGCAAGATCGTGGGAACATAACATAACCAGCTCATAGCTGTTTCATTGCAGGGCAAGGGCCTCTTCTCGTACGGAGAAGGCACGAGCAATGATCACCACGCTAGCTCACTGCGGGTTGGCGATTTCAAACTAGGTTTCCTCACGATGTTTTCCTTCACCGTATGTCTGTGATGTAGAGTTATTAAGATAGTAAATAGGAGGTTATAATTTTCTTTTTTTTTTGTGTAAAAAAATGGAGTATATTATCGGGAGGCGCAGGTTATAATCCTGCTCACAACCGTATTCTTCTTTCCACAAAAAAATAAATGTGTATAATTATAGACTTCGATAAGCATGCGTTAATGCTTTTCGAAGATTTATCTGTATCATATTCGTACATGCTAGATTTGAACCGACGACTTGTGGCTCAAGAACAGCCAGTCTTAAAAACTAAAACATGTCGTAACACTTCAACAGGAGATTCTGAAACCCACTTTTTATACAACAGTACTTAAAAAACGAAACAGTAGTATTAAGTACAACTGTGACTAGTGACATCGCCGCGGCCTCAGCTTAGGACTAAGGGCTCCGTTCGAGTTCGAAAATAGTCGGGCAATCCGGAAGAATGCACGTCAGTAATAACTGTTGAACAATAATTAATATCAATGAGTCTCACGAAAATAATATAGAAAAAAAAGCTAGTCTAAAAGTAAAAAAAAATAAGTTTTAAAAGCGATCCGAGGACATTTATAATTACTTACAAAAAGTTTGTCAAAGTCAGTTTGTCTGTGAATTTACAAAGAAGTGCGAAGTTAGAGAAAGTGTCGTGATTGGTCAAATTATCACTATAGAGCATCCACCAGGATCCGAACTCGATACGGCTAATACGACACGAACGGAAAAATACTTGGGAATTTCTTTCAGTTTTGTCATAGGAACTAGATATAGTGGGTATTTTATGATGGGCTTTTTGAACTTCGAGTTGGAAAAATATTAAATTTTTACACGACTGACCAAAAAAGGGAGTGTCATGTTTTTAGGGTATGTATGTAAGTTATAATAAAACAATATATATATAAATAATCGCGTGTATTATTGCGTGTTTTTGTCAGTCCTGCGACCACGAACGCTGCAAAGTGTTCGAAACGTCAGGAAAAACAAAAACCAATAATACACCCGATTAATCCGGTTAAAAGTTGTTTTATTATAATGTGTAGTGATCGCGAAAACCTAAGATATTACTATGTATGTAAGTTACTTTACACCATCCTTAGAGGACTAGACGGGAGACGGCTTCTAACTAAATATCGAACAAATTTGCTCGCCGCATGTGGCGGGGGGTGAGGTAACACACAAGCACAAAAGTGGTTGCATTAAAGCAACAATAACTCTCGTCATTACATTAATAGTATTAACACACATCAAAACACTAAACACAAATATAAAATTGTGTCACACAACATTAAAAGGTGCTGGGTGCGATTCCCTGGTCTCGGGCAAAGTGTTATTGAGTTTTTCTGTAAGTAAATTCTCTGCACCAGTCCAGAGTTTGGGACTATGCCTGGTTGTGGACTGTTACCAATTGATGACAATATGCCTACCAGCTACCAGGGACTTGATAATAGTCTCGGTGAAAAGCGTGATGTTATGTAATGGGAAATAAATTTGGGCATCCATTACAAAAAAATATTAGGGCTTACAAAAATCTTGGCTTCATAGAATAAAAATAAATATTTAATTAAACTGTGAACACTACTGAATCTCGGAAAACAGATAAGAGTTTTACTACTATATTCTTAGTTAATACCCAAAGACATCCTAAATGTTGGGTATTTAGATCCCAATCTAGATTGTGTGGCTGTTCCCAGAAAGCCTACGAGAAGCTACCGTAGCAATCCCTTTGTTGGTTGTCTATTGTTTCGTAGCGATTATGCTACGCTCTTAGGCTCGTAGCCTCGTAGCACAAGTAAAATCTACATCGGCGTAGCATTCCCCGTAAATTACAGAATATGCTGATAATATAACACATAACATTATGCTTGTAATCTTGAAGGATTAGGCAAAGGTGTACACCCACATGTCACAGGTGTCGTTTCTGAGTCCCATGTCAGTCTTTTGCCCTCTGCCGTGCACAATTCTTAACTCCGGCTGTTATTGAGAATTTTGTACCAGAAAAACCCAATAACAGTTTGCTTGACCTGGGAGTAAAATCCGATTTCACGTTCAGCAGCCGCACTTTTCCAAACGGCGCAACTGGCGCAGTGGTCGAGAGACTGGCTGTTGCGTCGTGTGTCGCAGGTTCGATTCATGCACGGAGCAAATATTTGTATGATCTACAGATAATTGTTCCGGGTCTGTGTGTGTGTGCATGTGAGATTATGTGTCTGTAAACGCACCCACGATACAGGAAGAAATTCCTAGTGTGGGGCAAGGGGTACAAAAATAAAAACCGTTTTAAAACAAAAAATCAATACCTACTTTATTGAACGACCACGAACTCCGCAAAGTATACGAAATATCAGAAAAGACATAAATCTAATAATACACGCAAATAATCCAGCTAGAAGTTTTGTAATGATTAGATACCTAGTGATTGCGAAAATCTAAGATATTAACGTTTTCCCCAGTAACCTGTCTACCTAGCCTAGTCGACTTGGCGACAGTCATTAGTGTCTGAAGCCTGAGCTGAACGCCGGCAATCCGTTCGGCAAACATTTGCGGTGCTCTTCATCGACTCGGAGTACTAGCAATGTCAGCGCGGAAAAATGACCAACCTGTATGCAGGACAAATAATTTCCATTTCCATTTACTTTTGCACGTATGTGTATAATCTAATAGCATATACCGCATATGTGTGTGTTAGATAGTTGGGCCAATAGCTACCACATTACTTTTGCACGTATGAGTATAACGTAACCGCATATATGTGTATTGATAGCTAGCGATGTAATTAAACGTTAAAATAATACTCAGTAACAATAAAAGTAAAAAAAAAAATAACGGGTTAAATTAAAAGTTAAAAATATAACTGTTAAGGGTTCATACGTTAATTAACATAACATAATACACGTCTAAACGTGTTTTATTAATCTACAATAATTACAAACATACATAAACTCACGCCATTCTCCCATGGAGGTAGGCAGAAACTACAGAAACGCCACCTCCAGCCAGCCCGGAGCTTAAAATTGTGCCCGGTTGATGGCAATAGGTTCGCCGCCTGGGACATAGGACTTAATACCAGCATTGGAGAAAAGTGGGTGTATAATTGTGTACACCTCTGCCTACCCCTCGGGGAATACAGGCATGATGCTATGTTATGTGTTAACATTTTTAACTACCTTTTAACTCTTTAATTTCAGTTTCTTTGCTAATAGTTCCTTCTACTCATTGTTAAGTGTATCTTTTTAAAAGTCTTATTTTGCCATATTTTGGAAAATACAACATGAAAAATAACTTTTTTTAGAACATTATAATGTGCTATCTTGGTGACACCCCCCCCTCAGTGTGTCATATTGTATAGAGGAAAACATATATTCAAATAAATCATTGTTACATAGTTTAATCTTATTTTATGGATCAGTTGGTTGGATCTCAAAAGGGATGAATAAAACGGCTAGTATGCAGCAGAAATGAAAATGAGTCATGTGTGCTGTTTCACAACATACTCACTCATAATCAACTCATTCTCAATCTATCCAAAGTTAAGAATGAGTATGCAAGTGTGAATCTGAAAGTGCTATGAATCTGCTTGCTTGGCTCGATATACAATTCAAAATCAATGGAAGACCCGCATAGTCTTTGGGATCATTTATGAGAAAACAATAACATAATAGGTATATATTATAATAAAACAACTTTTAACCGGATTAATCATGTGTATTATTGGTTTTTTGTTTTTCCTGACGTTTTGTGAGTCCTCCTGCGACCACGAACGCTGCAAAGTGTTCGAAACGTCAGGAAAAACAAAAAAAAACAATAATACACGCGATTAATCCGGTTAAAAGTTGTTTTATTATAATGTGTAGTGATCGCGCAAACCTAAGATATTACTATAATAGGTATATGTTTTACGTCGGTGTGTTTTAATTGGTACGTTTATATTAAAAACCAGCTGGTGTCCGCGACTTCGTTTGCATGACAAAAGGTAGCCTATGTCCCTCTCCAACGTCCAATCGATCTCCTTACCAAATTTCATTACGATCCGTTCAGCCGTTTAGTCGTGCAAAGGTAACAAACAAACGGAGTTACTTTCGCATTTATAATATTAGTATGGATTTTGTTAAAGGTGGAGAAAAAGTACATGGTAGTAAACCGTTAATAAGTTGGTTGATAAAGTATATATCCAATCCACAATGATAATGATTTGACGTAAAGTTAATGATATCTGTGTCTTGGCAAACATTGAATGACTCTTTTGACTGTCCGGAGCTCTTGTCTATTATAGGACTTCATACCAACTAGCTTGGGTTGAGGCAGCGGGTTCTATTGGAGGTAAATTTTTCCTCCACTAATTACAGAGGGAACTTTCTTCGTGCGCGCTATTAAAACTTTAATATATTTTCGACTGATTTAAATATTGACCTTTTTTGCTCTAATGTAAGTTCAATCAGGAATCTCATGAGTGGAGGTTTCTTTTCATAGTACCTATAGTCAATCTATCATTAAATAGTAAGGTAAACTTAAAGGTGCCCTAAGTTGTTAATTTGTGGCAGCTTGTAATTAGCAACGTGTTAAATTATTTTGTTATATCTAAGTAATCATTAGTTTGTAAACTTTCCTAAAATAAATAAATAAATATAACTTGACCCGCCATTTAACAAATAACACAAAAACCTTCACATCAAACCGAAAACTATCACACCAGCATTCAATCAAAAGTCAATCCATCGTGACAAACAATGGGGTTCGTTTCATCCATTTTAACTAGCCACCACCCCACCACCATTTGTCCGGGTGTTGAAAGCATTGCCTCCTGTATATTTATAAGCGAGTAATGCCCGAATTGTCCGATAGTGACCGGACTCTCCTTTACACACGAATGCCAGATTTTCACTTTATATTTGGTTTGGTAGGAAACAATATGGCTGAGTGGATGTGAAGGCTTTTAGTCCTGAGAATAAATACATAACATTGAGTTTACGACTTGTAAGGGCTGAGAAACTAACCGCTTTGCTAAGACAATTGTGCATTGGGTTAGGGTCAAAAGTGGAAATTTGATGGGACTATTTATCTGAAACGCATGGAGAGAATTCGACTTGTCAGTCCATCGGTCATACCTCTAGGCTATCACTGCTTTTTTCATTTGCTTAGATTCACTAAGAAAGTAATTATTGAAACAGTCAAATTGGTATATATGCCATGCATTGTAACTTATTGATCAATGTGCCGGATATGTAATGATATCTCATATAAAGGGCTCATGGCTAAGTAATACCCGAACGGGTCAATCGATCAAGATTAAGCTGAGCTTGCCGCGGTTAGTTTATGGATAGGTGACCATATCATTTTATATCGAGGGTTCTGCGTGCCTTGGAGGGCTCGGAGAAGTCAGAAAGCACGATATGCCGTCGTTCTTGGTTGTCAAATGAAGATTTGTGACAGTCGCTTTATGTGACTACTTAAAGAGACTTATAGCGTCTTGTACTTGTAAAATTTTCTGTCTGACTAGATAGTAGTGTTACCACGAGATATCGTCTTTGCCAGTAACTGGATTGTGGAGTTCAGGTAGAAAGTCCAAGTAAAATATTGGTATTCAGCTGCATCTGGGTAAAATGGAAGCTGACTTCAAGGTTGTTGAGAAAATCCTAGGCAGATTATAATATCTAAATATTCTTTAAGTGACAGCATACTCCACAAAATACTAATTATTTTTTCTGGATATTGACTGAAGATTGGACTGAAGATTTTTCAATAATAAATTACTTTTTAAAGCTATGAAGTAAATCAATGTAGGCTATTTAATTAAATAAAAAACCTACCGCACACACCATTGGAAACTCAAAACAGGCTTTTAATACCACTTAATACTGATTGTTGATCAGTGAGATCCTCTCGGGAGTTCGCGACTATAAGCATCTCCGACGACCATTGTTCGGTTGTTAATGGTTATATCTTTGATTGGTCCTCTATCAATTACTTTGGTTTTTATTATTACGGAGACGTTGTAAGAGATTTTGATGATAAAAGCAGTATCTGCAGGTGTGGTAGTGAGAATTATTTAGGGAATTGATAACTGTTGTGATACAAAATTATTTAAAGCCGCCTAATCAATCAAAGGACTTTTTGTCTATTCCATTTGATTTATAGACTCCTTTTGGGTTTGACTCGCGTGTTCGAGATCGAAAGTACGGGTTTACCCGTAGTCGGGTAAACCCGAAGAATGCACGTGAGTAATAATCGTTAAACAATAATTAAAATGATTTATGTACAGTCTGAGGGACAATATTTCTGAATGAACTGATGCAAGAGATGAAACAACAGACTGAAATGACTGAATATACTGATACAAGACCTTATCATACCGGACCACATAATTACGTTAAAAATGATGAATTATATGAAAGCAATTTAGAGGGGCTCGTGGCTAAGTAACAGCCGCACAGATCGATCGGTCGAGGTTAAGCTGCGCTTGCCGCGGTCGGTCTGTGGATTGGCGACCATAATTCATACCGAGACCCCACCGTGCCTCGGAGAGCACGTTAAGCCGTCGATCCCAGTTTGTCAAATTAAGATCTATGGCAGCCGTAACGGGTAGCCTGAAAGTCTGACAACCAGTCATACCACGAGATATCGTGTTACCCAGAGATTGATATTCATTTTAGAAAATTCCTTGATGTTTGTATACTCAATTTCCCATCAGCAAATCCATGATTGTAGTGACTGCATCCAAGATTACGTAGTTCTTACATCCCGCACAAAATGTTATTTACAGAAATTGTAAAAGATATAAAGTTTATAAGAGTAACCACGTATTTTCTTGCTAGTTCTTCTCTAGAAACGACATTTTGGAACCGTTTACCTAAATTCTGACTTTTCCTAAGTTCCTTTGTATGGTTTATATGAAATAAAAACCTTTGAATTTGACATGGAAGACGATAAAGAAACATGACTTACCTTTGAGTGCTGGACAGATCCTCTTCCACAACGTGAGGCATCCACAGCGGTGGTACTGACCCAGTGCCAGCTCCATGAAGAATAGTGGCATCCCACCAAACAGCAGCATAACGCAGTACGGGATCAGGAACGCACCTGACGGCGAAGAATTACTTTTACTACATGTTACTACAAAAGTAACCTAACCTAACTTTCTTCTTCTTTCTTTTTCTTCTTTAACTGCCTGGTTGGTCTAGTGGTCTCAAGCAAGGCAGCATGAGGTTTACGATTCCCGGATGAGGTAAAGAGTTATTGGGTTTTACTGTTAAGAAATTCCCAATAGCAGCCCAGAATTTGGAATTATGCCAGGTAAATGACAAAAGGCTCACCACCTATTACAAGGGGCTTAATAACAGTATTGGTGAAATGTGGGTGTAAAACTTTGTACACCTTTGCCTACCCTTTCTGGAAATACAAGCGTGATGCTATGTTATGTTATGACTACATAGGGTTTTGGTTTTGGATTCTGGTGTTCTTTTTCACCAGCCTCAACACTGGTGCACTTCTACAACAACTTCTCCAAAAATCATAATATCAGTTAAATAGCTCTTGGATGCGAAAAATCGGATCCAACTTTGGAGAGTGCGGAAGAACTCCACAACTTTATCCTGCAGCACCATTTTAGCATCACGTCAAAATACATATCTTGGTAGGTATGCAAAGTGGCACGAAGAACGTATGAACTAAATTAACTTACCTCCGCCATTTTGATAACAGATGTAAGGGAAGCGCCACACATTGCCCAGGTCGACTGCAAACCCCACCACAGCCAGCAGGAACTCCGCCTTCTTCGCCCACGTCTCTCGCTCCCGAGGCGGAGTCAGTGACACCACTAGCGAACGAGTCTTCTGTGGCTGCTGTAACAAAGATTAAGTTAAAAAAGAAAATTACATTTAAATCTTCAAACGGCGTTTTTCTTTGCACATTTTTTATCTTTAGAGATCGCTACGAGTGCGATCCTGCGTTTCAAAGATTTATCTATATGTTAGCGACCCACCTCGGCTTCGCACGGGTAGCAGAGCATATCTGTCTATTGGTGAAAACCGCATGAAAAGCCGTTCAGTAGTTTTTGAGTTTATCCAGAACAGACAGACGCAGCGGGGTACTTTGTTTTATAATACGTAGTCAGGTTATGGTAATCGCGACTGTAGAACATTGAATTAATTGCAAAGTTTGTCGTGTTGGTTCAATCAGCGATATTTAAGACGTATTGAAACGTGGAAGAAGAATTTAGAGTAGTGAGCAGAGGTCGGGATGGCATAATTGGCAGAAAAAAGAAAGAAAGAAAATGTTTAAGGGGAATGGGTGAATACGCCTGGAGTATTCACCCGGGGGACAGGTTTAAATCCTACTTTATCTTTTCACAAATATTTATAACTTCATTATTTCGATTTTATAGCTGCCTCGTTGGTCTAGTGGTCCCAAACGCGACTGCTGAGCATGAGTTCCTGGGTTCGATTCCCAGGTCGGGCAAAGTGTTATTGGGTTTTTCGGTGAGAAAATTCTACCATCTATTAGATGGGACTTAATAACAGCATTGGTGAAACTCTGACTACCCTTTCGGGGAATACAGGCGTGATGCTGTTTGTTATATGTATGACAGTGATTGACCATTTGTACAGGCTAGTGTTTTAGTAAATATTGGAGTGTAGAACCTGCGCCATCGGCTACGCACCATATCATGAGCGGTGGCGGGCACCTCTGTTGGTGTCTCAGTGTTGATAGTGCTATACTCACGCTGTTGGTGGCGGGTGGGCCAGGCGGGGGCGCGGTGGGCGCGGGCGGCGCGTCCGAGGGCGCCATCTCTGACGGCTCGCACTCGCCTTTGCGCCGCTCCGGCCCGGGGCTCTCGCCCTGCAAGAACGCACCATTTAAAGCATGTCTTTGGAGGTGAGCATAAAACTAAAAATAAATTACGGTAAAAAAGAGCAATTTCAGTCATTTTTCTCTCAAAAAACCTCAAAACAGTTAAAGTAATACCTATTTGAATTGAGTACTGCACTATATTGTCAAACACAATTGCCCGTAAAGCGGCTCTTTTTGTATGACTTTCGCGGTCATTATACAGATTATTAGGTACACGTGCTGTTTACTTCACATTACCGCACTAATAGGACAATCTGGTCAATGCACCGTCTCTCGTCTTCACCTCGGGCTGCAATACAGCCTCGTGTGTGATGACCAACTTAGCTTCTCACTTGTATCATAATATACCTACTATTTCAAATAATTGGATAAAGGCCGAAACCACAATACTAGCCTTTGCCAGTTATTACATAACCCAAGTCGAATAGCATTCAATATTTACTCGTCGAAATCATCTACAAAAATCTCATTATTTTTATTTAAAGAAAATCAAAACCAGTAGTTCATAAGATTGTGAAGTACTCTGTTTATGTGTGTACGAACAATTTGGCGTATTTACTTAGAGGGCGCCACAGCCAGACGGACCTGATTGCTGAGCAAATAAAAATAATGAAAAGTGACCCTTGTCGTGACTCTACAGCCGCTGGAACCGCCAAGAACTCATTATTGACGACGAAATAGAAGATTACGGAGGTAAACAGTCACAGTCGGGTGTAGAAGTTAACTTTGAACGTCAAAAATAGAAAATGAAACCTGAATTAATTGATAATAATAGTACGCGAAAAATAAATATGGCAGTGGTTAGATAAAAGCCAATTGCTCTGTGTGCAAATTCCTCACGGACGGGTGATTCTATAGGTATGAAACAAGATGAAATAAATTAAACATTACGCCAGATTTTTTTGTAAATCTTACTAGCTTATGTTACCCGGGACAATATAAGGATTCTAACGATACCCCATACATCAAAAGCGGTTCAGGCATTTAGAAGTGCTGATGGAATAAAGAAACGCACAAACATACATAACATAACATTGGGCACGAGTGGTAAAAAGTTATAAATTGAAACTGTTGGTGGCAAAGCTAGTTTAGGTCTTACTGATTGTCATTCAAATATCGATAAAATTCTGTAGTAATTGCGATCAAGTGTTAATGATAGACATATAGATGATTTATAATCGTGCTTTCAATATATTTGCTATATGCTAAATGCTTTCATAGACATCACTGTGCACTGGCACTGATGCTTAAAAGAATTTACAGAATCCTTATAGAGCGAGATTCATCTTAGTTTAAATTTCTATATGATCTAACCAGCACATAAAGTCAATTTTATAAAATACAGCCACAGATACAATAAATTGAATAAAGTGCAATCCTTCCTTTCTACACATTTCACTCCTCAACCTGCCTATTTTCATTACCAGCAAATAGACACGCACAAGTGGCGCCCTCAATCAACCGGCGGATAATTGACTCAACTAATTAAGGGCCGCATCGCAAAGTGATCGTACGTGTAAAACGTTAATTGTTTACGGCAGACTGAGAGCTATATAATGTGTCTATTAGAGTTAAGAAGCTGTGAAAACCTTGATTTATTCGTTTTAACCCGTCATTCGTACTGTGGACGCAATATCGTAATGTTTTTGCGCCTAAAAAAGCTAGTCATCATCCTATTATTATAAATTCCATGGAACTTAATCGCCGTTACGCTGGTTCTAAAACCCACCATGGCCGTGGTCATGTGTCAGTATGAGCTACACCCTTAAAACTTTTTCTTTCAAACTTCTAACTTTAGAAAAAAATGGCGTCGCCATCTTACAACAACACATGCAAAACGGCGCGTACTTAAAAATAAAATGCAAGACGTACAAAGGGGACATACGCCGGATATTTTATGAGGTATTCTAGTTTTATCGTCAATAAAACGGACGGTATTCACCATCATTCATTGGGAAAAGCTTTGGAAGTTAAGCATTAATCTCTTAATGTGTACTTGGGGGGCCTCTTATGTACTTGCAAATAGATACTTGGTTTTATTGGCAATACGGTTTTAAAAGAACACAAAGTCTTTATGTCATTTGTTGAATCGTTTTTTTTGGAGTTACAAATCATTGTGGAAAGGAAATTTATAACTGTAAAGTTCACTACGCATGCGTTAATGCGTTTTTCTAGGTTTTTGAGGTTTCACTGCCTCATGCTTGTTTGTTTTTTCAACACAAAGTTCTTTTCAATTCCTGGATCGTGCAAATGGGGTGCATGAGAAGAGCCACCCCGAGCGGCGTTCACAATACGCCTACACGTACACCTACAAAAACAACCGGCGCACCCTGGTAACAGCTGTTACCCGGTAACGCGGGGCCCAGCTGGCCAATCTTCTCACCAGGATGTTTCTACCCAGATCAGAGGGCTTACTCTTGAAAATAATTCCGTTCGATTGACATTGGAAATATGTCAGTCCGTACTTTTAAATGCCAAAATGTCTAAAAAATTATTATAGATTCGGGATAATATGAAGACAACATGCTTTAAAATTGAGGCAACTGTAATGTAGGTAAATTTATTTTAAAATTACGCGTTGTTTTATGGCGTCTATTTAATATTGGAATTAGACTGGAATTGGTATCAGTTTCAAGAGTAACCTCTGTGATTCATCTCAGAAAACCAACCTTTATGTAGAATCATAGACACGAGAATAAGAAGAATTGTTATATAGTTTTTAGTGTGGAGTTTCTTATTTGCCCGGTAGATGACTATAGGCTCATCATCTTAATAGGAATCTCCTATAGACACAATCAACTATCTATAGACACAATAGACAATAAATTATTAAAACGATATTATGTACGAGAGCATAAAACTATTGGCGAAATATGTATGTATGTATGAGTGTAATTTTTTTATTAAACTTTACACCACACTAGGATTTTTTTCCTGTGTCGTAAGTGCGTTTACAGACATATAATCTCACAAGCACACAAACACTCAAACCCGGAGCAATTATACGTAGATCGTACAAATATTTGCTCCGTGCAAGAATCGAACCTGCGACACGCGCCGCGGCAGTCAGTCTCTCGACCTCTGCGCCAACCGCGCTGTCAACTTGTAACATTATAAAGGTTCACCTCTGCGTTAACTATGTTTTGTAATATTTGTAGTTTCCGTTTTATGCATGACTCGGGAATCGAACTTAGGACTTTTCTCTCAGCATTCACACCGACTACTGGACCAACGAGATAGATTTAATATTAAATTAATTGAATTAAAGTTTTAATTACACATAAATCTTTGAAACGCATGAACGCAGCGTTTTTCCTAAAAAATATTTGAATTGAGTAATTTCATAAGATTCTGCTCTTTGACACATTAGCAATTCCTATTTTGTGAGTCATTTTACGAATCTCCATAGAAAACTGTCGAATTACAGTTTATGAATTGCACGCAAATCATATTATGATTTTGTCCATGAAGTGACCATTTACATATTGACAGCGCGGTTGGGGCAGTGGTCGAGAAACCGACTGCTGCGCTGGGTGTCGCAGGTTCGATTCCTGCACGGCGCAAATATTTGTACGATCTACGGATAATTGCTCTGGGTCTGGGTGTGTATGTGCATGTGAGATTATATGTCTGTAAACGCACCCACGACACAGGAAGAAATTCCTAGTGTGGGGCAAAGTTTTTTATAAAAAAAAGAATTTAACGATTTGTGAAATTAATCATATTAGAAAGTTACAATATTAAATGGAAAAAGAATACGGTCGCCAACAGGATTCGAACCTGCGCCTCCCGGATAAATCATATTAGGATCTTAAAGTTATAATTTTAAATGAAAAAAGAATACGGTCGTGAGCAGGATTCGAACCTGCACCTCCTGGATAAATACTCCAGGCTTAGTGATCAGAGCGCCTTCTTTTCCATTTAAAATTATAACTTCAGAGTTCGCTAAGCATGCATTAATGCTTTTCAATTATTTACCTGTATTATATTAGGATCTTATTATGATTCAGCCATATGTCTTTTTAGATCCCCTGTTCAAACTCAAACTCAAAACTTTTATTTGCTTTCCACAATGGTGTTTGAAGATGGTAAGTAAAATAATGTAGTACATCGTGGACCCTGTTGGGCACGCAAACATGAGGAGAGAGGAAGAACATTTGTAAGAAGGTACTTATAGCATTGGTAAGTAATTCTTTTTATTTATTAAAATATCTACATAAATAAATTATATGTTATATATGTAGTAGAATACCTATTTGCTATTCTTAATTTAATATTTATTACAATATTAAATGGAAAAAGAATACGGTTGCGAACAGGATTCGAACCTGCGCCTCCCGGATAGATACTCCAGGCGCTATGACCAACTAAGCCATCTCGACCTCTCAGTCAGAGCGCCTGGAGTATCTATCCGGGAGGCGCAGGTTCGAATCCTGTTCGCGACCGTATTCTTTTTCCATTTAATATTGTAACTTTAGAGTTCGCTAAGCATGCGTTAATGCTTTTTCAAAGACATATCTTGAATTAATATTTATTGTAAGTATCTATAGTTTTTAATATTTATATTTATTATTTTTAATTAAAATTATGTACTTACTTATTTATACTTAAAATTTTTACATATAATTTTAAGTAGGTACCTATCTAGATAAGTAAGTATTAATTGATAAAGATTCAAATCCTGTATAACTTAAACGTTTTAATTGCTTAAAATATCAGGTCAATGAATAAATCAATTTAAATATGGATACCTATCTGGTCTTGTGTTTAATTAATAAAACAAAACGACCTCTGTTTACTTTATTTAAATGGAGTTTCGTTTGAATCTAGTGACTTTATCAGATTTACAATTACTTTTGAGTTAGAACAAATTTGTTTTGTGTGATCAAAAATATTCGATTTACATTTGACCTCATAAATATGGCCAATGAATTTTGTGATGAATAAGGTCACTGTTATAGAAATGGAGCTAAAAATGATATCAAATAAAAATAAATCCTTCAACGTTGGCTGCTTCGTTGGTCTAATGGTCCCATGCGCGACTGCTGAGCTTAGAGGTCTTGGGTTCGATTCCCTGGTCGAGAAAAGTTGTCAGAGTTCTACACCAACATTTCAGTAAACCTGTTATTAAGTCCCATGTAATATACGTAGGTAGGTGGTGAGCCTATTGCCATCTATCATGCACAATTCCAATCTCCGGGTGGTAATGAGAATTTCCTCACAGAAAAACCCAATAACGTTTTGCCAGAGCCGGGAGTCAAACTCAGGACCTTATTCTCAGCAGCCGCGGTTACGGCCCCTAAACTAATAAGGCTGTTTCGTATACCCCAAATGTAAACTTTCATTTTTAATCTTTTACAACTCTCAGCTTCTGTCTTGCACCGATTCCCGTCATGTCCAAATATGTTAGGTTGGAGGAAACTACTCCACGTGCTCTGGTTTTTACTCTCAAGAATTTAGAGGTAATTGCTTTCACTTCGTCAACTGTTTACCTCATGTTTTTATTAAGATTGAATATGGTTTCTTTTGGAAGCCATATTTGTTTATTGTGATTGACAGAATGTTTATTTATTTACTCTTTATTGTGTACACTCACAATACATCCTACGAGTACTTAATATAAATGTGAAATTTTGTGAGGATTGATGGATGTTTGTTACTTGTTCACACAATAACTACTAAACAGATTTGGATGAAATTTGGCACATAGATAGTTCATAACCTGGGTTAACATATTGTCTAAAGTTGCGGGCAGAAGCTGGTACAATATTATATTATTTTCTTCTTCTCACAATCTTACTAGCCTGTTACACGCGAAAATGCAAGGATTATAACAATACCCCATCTAAATCGGTTCAGGCATTTAGAAGTTATCAATCAATACAAATAAATTAAATTGAAGTTGTTTGTAATGACAAAGTAATAGTTTTTTTTAAGGTCATACAGTTAATTGCACGATAACAACGCCTAAAAAGCGGTTTTTTAATTTTTTGTCTGTCTGTTTGTTCCGGCTCATAGTCGAAACGGCTGGACCGATTCTAATAAAATTTTACTGGCAGATAGCTGGGTATAAAAGGAATAACTGAAGCTAATTGTAATATAATTATAAGCGGGTGAAACCGTGGGGCAAAGCTAGTACTGGAATAAAGAACACACAAACATACATGTCTACGTACATACATACATGAACTCTAAAAACATGATACTTCTTTTTTGGGCAGTTGTGTAAAAATAACTAAGAAGCCCGCCCATTTCAATTATAAGACCCTCTGCCCGAGATGCACTGTTTGCCGCACGCGCTGCGCCTCACAATATCTGCTAATTCACGGTTAAGCAAAGCATAAACCCGATAAGGTTCGTTTGAATAAAGGATCGTGATTGTGCTTAAACTTTCCCTATGTTTATAGCGATAATGTCCGGAAATATTCGTGAGAATATGGACACTAAATTATTTAAAAAAAATGTTCAATAAACTAGAGGCAATTCATATGTGAACACCACACCACTTTAAGACTTCTTCTGTGTTTGGCTATGTTCGTGTGGTTGATAAACAACCTAGTGTCAGTGTTTAAACTGCCTGTGGGTCTCTGACATGGCTTTACACACCATCGAGAACATCTCTCAGGTGTGCTGGTTTCTTCACCATGTTTTTCCTTATGCGTTATAAGCAAGTGATTATAAATTTCTAATACGCACATGACTCAAAAAACCTCTGATGTGTCAGTCCAGCGGTCATACCACTAGGCTATCACTGCTTATATTGAGAAGGGCACATTTTTATATGCCAGGATTGAACCCACAAATTGTGACGCAAGAGGCGGGCCCGTAACCACTCGGCCACAACGACACGACAGTCAACGTTGGAAGTCGGTTAAAATGTACATTATGGAACGCAATAAATGATTGATTGATTGAAAAAGTTTGTGAGAATATATGGATGTTTGTTACTCTTTCACGCAAAAATTACTGAACGGATTTGGATGAAACTTGGCACACAGATATTTTATATCAGCTGAATTAAAACATACTTTAAATTCGGCTGTACTCAATTCTGAATCCACGCCGATGAAGTCGCGGGCAGAAGCTATTATATTATTCAGCCATTTATCCAAAGCGGCTTGAAGAACATTTACACCAGGAAATCACATGAAAGAAAAAAAAGGAAAGAGTCAAAAGTTAAACAAAGTCGGGCTTCCCCCCGTTCCGTTCATACCTTGTCCCTGTCTCGGCTTATGTCACAAGAATGCGCGCCACGAGAGCGGCACGGCGGCGGTATGCGACATACCGAGCCGGGACTATGTCGCGTCGCTTTGAGACACACCCCTAATCAACCCAGTTATGCTGCTAACTATCTTTTATGTTGTTCGTCAAGGACTTAGTTTCTGTGACTTTGATATGAACTATTTAAAATTACTGAAGAGATTTCAAGATGAAAGGAGTGTTAGATGATTATTGAAAGCAGCTTTAAGATAACAATATTGTAGGGTGAAAGTCAAGTCAGTCGCTTGTATTCCTAGAAAGAGTAGGCAGAGGTGTACACTCACGTTTTCAGTTATTAAGTCCCAAGTATCGGTGAAATGTGGGTGAACAACGTTGTGCTTCTGCCTACCCCTTCGTGGAATACAGGCGTGAATGATATGAATATGTACGTAATAGGTGGTAAGACTTCATCTACCGGGCACAATTCCAAACTCCGGGCTACTACTGAGAATTTCCTAACAGGAAAACCCAATAAAATGTTTGCCCGACCTGGGAATCTAGTCCATGACATTGCGCTCAGCAGCCGAGCTTGGGACCATTACACCAACGAGGCAGGATAGCTCGAAACTATACGGGCAATAATGAACGTGAAAAAAAAAATGCACGTGAGTGATAATCGTTGAACAATAATCAATATAACAGATGTTTCATATGCAAACTGCATACATAAAGTTTGCATTAAACTAATGATTTTTTCTTTGAATTATCTAAGAAAAAATCAATAGTTATTAAACTATAATTCTTGGGCTATAATGAAGCTTCAAATGTCTATCTGGTTTATATAAATTCAGTAGGCTTACTCTTGAAAATAATTCCGCTCGATTGACATTGGAAATATAACAGTTCGTACTTTTAAATGCTAAAAGGTCAAAAAAAAAATTATAGATTCGAGATAATATGAAGACAACATGCTTTAAAATTGAGGCAACTGTAATGTAGGTACATTTATTTTAAAATAATGCGATGTTTGATGGTGTCTATTTAATATTGGAATTTGATTGAAATTGGTATTAGTTTCAAGAGTAACCCCACAGGTCATTAAGCCAAAGAATATAAAAGATGCAAATAGAAAAAAGTTTTACTTAGTAACCTATAGAAATAATGCTTATTACTATTTAAAAAGTCAAAGCACATAGCCGCCATTAGTGCCTCGTCAACGATCATCAAGCGTTTTATAGATATATCAAGTTGATTACCGTAATAACACAGTATAACTGTATCGTGATATTTTTTTCAAAGACACAAAATATTAAACAATGGAGTAATGTGTATCTGTTTTTTTTTCATAACAACAATAATATGTTATTTTATATAAAAGATTTTATGAACAGTTTGTTTGAGGTCACTACTTACAATGGTAATAAAGACCGTCTTATTTGCGATAGATATATGAAAAGTGTGATCCTTGCTTTTTAACCGACTATAAAAATGAGAGTTTCTGTATGTATGTTCGTATGTATGTACGCGATTTTCTCAAAAACGTATGAATCAATTTTGACGATTGTTTCACGAACGCAATTTACGTATATTTAGGAAGATTTTAGTTTATATATTTCGTTATATATCTTATGTAAAAAGCACAATAATACTTACGGTATACAGTACTTTATATTCGTTTACACTTATGGAAGCATTATTTTAGATATATTTACCCTGTAAACCCGTAAAATTTAATAGATAGATAGATAAGACAATTTATATATATATTTACAATACACACAAAAAAAAATTAAATACATTAAAGGGGTACAATTTAAAGATTTATTTGGTATTATTTTAAAATGTAGTTGGTTGTGGTCCCATAAAATATCGATGGAGCTATCTTGGAGTACGAGATGAACGAAGGGAACTCCTCAACGGATAATAGTAAATATCTACGATAAGCATTATTAGTTAGTATTTTTTGTTGCATTCTTTCACTTCTTGCGTAATGTGCATATTATTTGCTGGCGGGCGTGCACAGGCATGACTACCCTCAACATTGTGGAAGTAACAAGATTGAAACATTGCCCCACTCTAGGAATTTCATCCTGTGTCGTGGGTGCGTTTACAGACATATAATGTCACAAGCACACACACACCCAGACCCGGAGCAATTATCTATATATCGTACAAATATTTGCTCCGTGCAGGAATCGAACCTGCGACACGCAGCGCAGCAGTCGGTCTCTCGACCACTGCGCCAACCGCGCTGTCAAAAAAATTTATTTGCACCCATTGCAATGAACTTCTGTAAGGAAATGCCTGAATCTATTTAATAATGTAGGAGTTATGAGACCTTATATTTCAATTATTGTTCACCGTTTACTACTCAAGTGCATTTTTCGGGAATTGCCCGACTAGTTACGAACTCGAACGGAGCCCTTAGTCATGATCTGAGCCCGGGGCGATATTTCTATATTGTTAGGCAAGCTTCTAAACTTGTAGAGCGATCTATTCCGATCTCCGGCCAAGTTGTTATCGAACGAGGTTTGAACTGTATTCAAGTTGCGATGAGTCTGGGTGACGCGGTCGGTTCCCATCTGCGCTACAATGGGGTAAGTTTCACCTTGACCTTGGTAAAGGTGTTCGGAGGGAGTGGGCGATTAAATGCCAAGAGACTAATGACTCCTTTAGTTTTTGTAGTGGATATACTTATAATGATTATGTAAAAACACGCACTGTAGTATACGCCTGGCATGTGTGAATTATACAGGGGCGTAGCTACCGCCGTATCACATAAACATAACATAACATCACGCCTGTATTCCCCGAGGGGGTAGGCAGAGGTGTACACAATTGTACACCCACTTTTCACCAATGCTGTCATTAAGTCCCATGTAATAGGTGGTGAGCCTATTGCCATCTACCGGGCACAATTCCAAACTCCGGGCTGCTACTGAGAATTTCCTAACAGAAAAACCCAATAACACTTTGCCCGACCTGGGAATCGAACCCAAGACCTCATGCTCAGCAGTCGCGCTTGGGACCACTAGACCAACGAGGCAGTTCGCCGTATCAGCCGTATCAATGATCTTCTTCTCCTTATCGAGTGGTTGACGAACAACCTAGTGTCAGAGTTTAAACCACCCGTAGGTCTCTGAGATGGCTTTACACATCATCGAGAACATCTTTCAGGTGTGCTGGTTTCCTCACGATGTTTTCCTTCACCGTTTTAAAGCAAGTGATAATTAATTTATAATACGCACATGACTTCGAAAAGACAGTGGTGCGTGCCTTGGATTGGAACTTGCGACCTTTGACTTGTCAGTCCAACGGTCATACCACTAGGCTATCACTGCTCTAAGATTTGCAGTGCCCTAATAGGGTTCATGTTGTGTACTGGAAAATATTATTTTTAACAGCATCTCTATCACTTGAGTACAACAAATGATTTGAGTTTGATTTTTAATAAATCAAATCAAAATCCTAATAATATCGCAAATGCGAAAATTTGTGAGGATGCATGGATGTTTGTGACTCTTCCACACAAGTTACTACTGAACGGATTCGGATGAAATTTGCAATACAGATAGTTTATACATAGGATTCGGAATTCAGAATTGGTTGGCTGAGACGTTGTTTGAGTCTCTCTGGACCCAATTCTTAAGTCCGTGCAGACAAAGTCGCGGACATCAGCTAGTATAGATATAATTATAATGATGTATTTATCCTGAACCGTACGTTAAATTCATTGGAAAAAAACTCTAATCTTTCAGTACCTACAAAGGATGTTGTCTAACAAAAGATTGCCATCGACAAAATATCGTAATAGGCGGAGATAATCCCATTCAGTATACTTCTTGTATGCACACATAAGTAGACTATTATATAATGGTACAATTTTTTTAAGAAGAAATAAATGGGACAGGTCAGCAGCAGACTAAACCGACGAGCATACGTGAAGAGATTAATGAACATAGATGAAGCGAAAAAGGTGTGTCAGAATCGTAACAGGTTGAATCGATAGTCTCTGCCTACCCCAATGGGAAACAGGCGTCGACTTCCATTGTTCTAGAAAGACTTATAAATACAGATGAATTTTACAAACGCATCAACGGATGCGTAGCGAGCTGTAAAGCTCTAAATCTGTATAATTTTTTGTGTAAAGTAAAGACGCAAAAAGTTAACACGGATTTTAATTAGATTCTTTTTTAGAATTTTGTGAGCTAGCGTGGTGATCAATGCTTGTCCCTTCTCTGTATCAGAAGACGCCCTTGCCTTGGGATAGTTATGGGCTGGTTAAGATATAGTACGTCAAACTTTTTAAAAATATTTTCGCGGCCTAAGTTGGCGGGTGGGTTACAAACTGAACTGCTGAGTGTAACGTGCTAGGTTCGATTCCCCGGTCGCGCAAATTTTTCTGCTAGGAAACCCTTAGTTCCACAATTTTTTTTTATGAGAACTTTAAGGTGTTTGGAAGAGATTTCATATTGGCAATGCTGCCAGTCCTCTGGGAAATTTTCCAGATGACAGCGATACGGAGGAATATTCTGACACCTGAGTAAATTTTTATTAAGCGGTTAGTGGAGTGTGATAGTAGGATACCATCAGAACATGGCGCATAGATAACATTTGGTGTGACATAGCTAGATAGAAGGAGACCGTATCGGTGGTGGTGACCATCAACAACAGCATTCCCAAAGAGGGTTGACGTCAGGCAGGCGGCCGGTCATAAAACATTGCCAAATCTTTACCAGCATGCCATTTCTATGCTGCGCCGACCCCAAATAAATTGGGATAAGGGCAGGGGGATGATGATGATGATGATGATAATGATGATTATAGTATTAATTTTATAGGTGTGTAGTGGTTAGTTTGCACATAACTTTATTTAAATAGTATTAAAGAGATATTCTCAATAGCCACCAGAATTTGATTTTTCTGCATGTTATATTAATAGTGCACAGGGTTCAATTACTGATCACCTAATCTTTAACTGTGTTACCGCTTCTGAATGGAGTATACACGCTTGACCAGTGGGGTTACTCTTGAAACTAATACCAATTCCAATTCAATTCCAATATTAAATTGACGCCTTAAAACAACGCGTAATTTTAAAATAAATTTACCTACATTATAGTTGCCTCAATTTTAAAGCATGTTGTCTTCATAATATCCTGAATCTATAATTATTTATTAGATATTTTGGCATTTAAAAGTACGAACTGACATATTTCCAATGTCAATCGAGTGAAATTATTTTCAAGAGTAAGCCCACAGTTCCTTTCAATACTTCGGTCTAGTGTCCTTAACCAATCTTGTCACATACATTACGCACCAGTTTATTAATTGATTGAATTAGTGCTTCTTGTCATGGTTCAATGAACATAAAACAGAACTTAGCATCATGCCTGTATTCGCCGAAAGGTTAGGTTGAGGTGTACTGGATACGTGTACCTATGCTGTATTTAAGTCTATGTATATAATAGGTGGTGAGCCTATTGTCATCTACCGGACTCAATTCTGAAATCCGGGCAGCTACTGAAAATTCCGCTACAAAAACGCAATAACTCTTTGCCTGCCCCGAGAATCAAACTCAGAGCTTGCGTTTAACCGATTGCAATCGACGAACAACATGTTGGCTTACTATTGAAAATAATTCCACTCTATTGACATTGGAAATATTACAGTTCGTACTTTTAAATGCCAAAATGTTTAAAAAATTATTATAGGTTCGGGATAATATGAAGATAACATGCTTTAAAATTGAGGCAACTGTAATGTAGGTAAATTTATTTTAAAATTACGCGTTGTTTTATGGCCTCTAGCTAATATTGTAATTGGATTGGAATTGGTTTTAGTTTCTAGAGTTACCCCACTTTTTGGTGTCGAGAACCACTGCATTTGTGAACTTCTTTTTAGCTACATACGAGTACATTACATTACATAGCATCACGCTCGTATTTCGAAGTGGTACTTGAGCCTTAAAGACTACCAGATTCACGCCGCTTCGGCGGTCTAGGCCAACAAGATAGTAACTAACAGTGTGACTGCCTCGTTGGTCTAGTGGTCGCAAGCGCGGCTGCTGAGCGTGAGGTCCTGGGTTCGATTCCCAGGTCGGGCAAAGCGTTATTGAGTTTTTCTGTTAGCAATTTTTCTGGAGTCAGGAAGTTGGTGGTGTGACACCCCCGTGATTCGGAGCGCACGTAAAGCCGTCCTGCGCCTAATCTCTTTCCGGTCGTGTCGGATTGCCGTCCCATCGGAATAGGAGAGTGAAGGAAGAGGGAGTGCACCTATGTTTGCGCATACACTTGTGCACTATAATATCTCCGGCGTACTTGGCTAATCTCCGTGGAGATAGGCCGCCGTGACCGAAATACGGTCAGGAGGGAGTATATATATATATATAATAATATAATATATAAACCAGCCCATAACTGTCCCACTGCAGAGCAAGGGCCTCTTCTCATACAGAGAAGGCAAGAGCTTAATCACCACGCTCACTGCGGGTTGGCGATTTCAGACTACCAAGTCCAGGTTTCCTCATGATGTTTTCCTTCACCGTATGTCAGTGATGTCTTAGATTAACTAAGAAAATACATATGACATTGAAAAAGTCACATTGGTACATGCCATGGGTTTGAACCCACAACCACCACGACACTTATATTTATTAGGGAGTATATAGTATAGTATATAACTAACTGTACAAATAGAAGGAGATGAAAATAGGCATTTCTTCTTAGAGATATTCAGATGGCATTTCTGGCGTCTTCTAAATAAAAACATGACACAAGAAACAGTTTTCTAAACACCTATTTACAGAATAAACGATTTAATTTAATTTAACTCCTTACGTTTACGTACTTAAATTAATCGGAAAACTTACTCAGTTTTCTTATTTGACCTTTATCAACTTAGAATCTCAACAATCCAGTAAAAAAAGGGCAATGAAACGCCAGCAAACGGCAGCTCTAGCCAAGGTGTACAGTTTTGTGAAATTAAGCCGAAATAACTTGGTTTAACACAAAAGAACAAAGTGAACAAAGAGCGCCGCCGATGCCGACATTCCCACTTTTAAACAAATACTTTTACAATTTCCTTTTTCTTTTTTTTTTGTGCCGTTTTTTGTCACACGGACAGCTATGTTACTTTTTAGCTATTGTGGCCTAAAATTCTTAATTCCACCAATGTTTTTTTGGTATTATTTTAATTATTTAATATCATCCATCAAAGTAAATGTAGTGTTATATTCCTAATACTTAAGTTATTATATTAAATGGAAAAAGAATACGGTTGTGAGCAGGAATCGAACCTGCGCCTCCCGGATAAATACTCCAGGCGCTCTGACCACTAAGCCATCTCGACCTCTGCTCACCACCGCGAATTCTTCATCCATATTCTAACACGTCTTTTGGCGACATCATTATCCGGGAGGCGCAGGTTCGAATCCTGCTCACGACCGTATTCTTTTTCCATTTAATAAAATAACTTTAGAGTTCGCTAAGCATGCGTTAATGCTTTTCAAAGATTTATCTTTAATTCCTAATACTTCTTTAGCAAAAATAGTGAAGGCCTAAGTACGTTGAAGGGATTTGATCCAAGCCAAACTCAATCACAGATTCTTCGCAATATTTAGTATTATAAATTAATTGTCAAATTAGTTAATACTTTGAACTTACTGTCTACTTACTTTTTGGAAATTTTGGAGGAGTAAACAATATGTCTTGAAATTGAATATGCAATAGCTGTGCCACGCGGTTTCACCCGCGTTTAATTATATTATAATCAGCCTAAGTCACTCCTTATATAGTCAGCTACCTGCCATTAAAATCTTATCAGAACCGGTCCAGCCGTTACGAAGATTAGCCGGAACAAACAGACAAACAGACAGACAAAAATTTTATAAACAGATTTTTAGGCATAGGTATCGTGAAAATAACTGTATGAAATTAAAATATAACTATTATTTTGACATTACAAACAGACACTTCAATTGTATTTATTACGATAATACAGCATCACGCCTTGGTGCAAAGTGTAGTGATCGCGAAAACCTAAGATATTACTATTTTTATAAGTCATATAATTCCTTTCGCAGTAGACGCAAGTGCACGTAAATTCTGACTTTTCATAAGTGCCTTTGTATGGTTTATATGAAATAAAAACCTTAGACTTTGACGTACCTACGAGAAAAAAAATATCTACCTGGTGAGATTTACACAGAAGAGATTCCGGTATTCTTTGAAGTTTCAAGATTAAGCTTTGATGAACTTCAGTCATAGAAACTTTACCTTAGCCTTGAAAAGGCCTTCACGGAACTATTTGAAAAGATTCGGAGTTTCTAAACGTGTTATCACTAAGTCTTCATATCTTTACCCGGAATTATGAAGGGCAGGGATCTTATTCATCATTTGATGTTGATGTTTTTACATTTCTTTGGGGAAAAGGTGGAAAATCCTGATTATTCTGATATAATCTGATCAAAGAAGGTCGTTTGTTTTGTGTGTGACTATTTGTTATGTATTTTTATAAAGGTTCAGTAAGCAGTGATAGCCTAGTGTCGCGAGTTTCTAAGGCACGCATCACTGACTATTCGAAGTCATGTGCGTATTATAAACTAATTATCACTTGCTTAAAACGGTGAAGGATAGATGTTCTCGATGGTGTGTTAAGCCATGTCAGAGACCTACGGGTGGTTTAAACTCTGACACTAGGTTGTTCGTCAACCACACGATGAGAAGAAGGAGAAGGGTTTAGTTAAAGATAGTGGCTGTGATAAATACAAATTATCATTAACATAAGTAAAAATATGAAATATATCCCCACACTGACTGACGCTTCGAAGATTTTCATTGTTGAAATATAATCTATATTCTATACTGATATGACAAAAAAATTATCTCTTCAATTAATTTTTTTTAGAACCCGCTAATCTCCTAATCCAACAGTCGGATTTGAATTTGTAGGTATGTGTCTGATCTTTATGATTGTTAACGCACCAACGATATTTGAGGGGAACCAGTTTGGGGTAACCGTAACATTACCCAATAAATTTACTAAACCGATAAGTATTTTGGTGAGTGGGAACCTTCATGAACAATTACGGGAGACACGGGGCGCGTCGGTTACTTAGTGTCAGGTTAGATACCCTAAAAATAGTTCTTTTAGAGCTTATTTTTATAACATAACATTACGCTTGTATCCCAAAGGGCTAGACAGAGGTGTATAACTGTGTGAGTTTTCCAATGCAGTTATTAAGTCCTATATCTTGGTGAGCCTATTGCTATCAACCGGGAAAAATTCTTAACTCCAGCCTACAACCTAAAAAAATTACTATCGGAAAAAGCACTTTGCCCAAAACGGTAATCGAATCCAGGACCTCACGCTCAGCAGCAGCGCTAGCGACCACTAGACTAACAGGGTAGTCAATGTGTATTTAATCGTAAATATTCGGAATAACATAATGTGTTCTTCTCGACTACAGATACATTCGATAACTTCGATAAGGGGTTATTAAATGTTTGACGCTAATCTATATATATAAAATTCTCGTGTCACAGTTTTCGTTGCCATACTCCTCCGAAACGGCTTGACCGATTTTGATGAAATTTTTTGTGCTTATCCGGTATCTATGAGAATCGGCCAACATCTATTTTTCATCCCCCTAAATGTTAGGGGTAGTCCACCCCAATTTTTTTTATTTATATGGCAATACAACGTTTGCCGGGTCAGCTAGTATATTAGTATTAATATAAACTAAGTGTTGAATGGAAATAAAAAAAAATGTATAAGTACGTATCTCATAGTATCAGTAAAACGAAAATTCTTTCACTAACTGCGAAAATTAAATCAAAATAAAAGTCTAATAGGATTTCGAATTAAAATTATAGTTTGAACGAATCCTTAGTATTTTGAATTGTCAGAAGTTAGTTGCCACGTTCCAAAGTGTAGATTCCTATGGAGAAGAACGGGCAAGAAACTCCACGGTTACTCTTTTTCATCATATAGGTTTTTGCAATAGTAGGTATTGGTAACACTGTTTTCGTTGCAAATTAGTTAAACCCTAAAAGGAGATGTATTCCACATCGATACCTTAACGACCCAATGAAAATAGTAGACTCAATAATATTAATCTTTGATTAAAACGATAGAAACCACCTGTACTTCTGCTCACATTATAAGCAATAAACAGCGTGAAAGATATTCAGTTCAAATTGACAAATGAATGCGCGGCCGCACCCGAGCTGTTTGCATAACGACTATGTCAAGTTGAGCGCCGCTTGAACTTTGTAACTTTTTTATTATTTTTATATGCATGCTTTTGTCAAGTAGCTGCTAGGCCAGGAGGAGCAGTTCTTTAATGAGGAATAGATTTGGCAAATCGTTGAAGACCCTAACCAACAGTCAACCTTTAAAACGTTTCAAAGCAGTAGTCTTAGGAAGAAAGCAGTATTGTCAATTGATTTCATAAGTGCCTTTGTATGGTTTATCTTATATATATTTTTGTATAAAAACTTTCGTGAGACATATTCATATCAATTAATGTTCACCGGTTACTACTCACGTGCATTTTTCGGGATTGCCCGACTAGTTTCGAACTCGAACGGAGCCCTTAGTCATGAGCTGAACCCGCGGCGATGTCACGAGTCAGTTTGACTCGCGACATCGCCGCGGGTTCAGAAACTAGTCGGGCAATCCCGAAAAATCGCACGTGAGTAGTAACCGGTGAACATTAATTGATATCTTATATATATATATATAAATCAATTGCTGTTCTTTTGTCTCGCTAAAACTCGAGAACGGCTGGGCCGATTTCGCAGATTTTGGTTTTGAAATGTTTGTCGTAGTCCAGGGAAGGTTTAAACGAGAGGTTTGAGAAAATGAATAAAAATTGCGAGGAAGATAGTAAAAACCACAATTTCATTAGCCCATATAAACTGTTCTACCTACTTTCCTGTCAAACGTTCGAGGTGATACGAAGTACACCGGGTCATCTAGTGTGAAATAAAAACTTTTGACTTTGATTTTAATTCTAATTAAACTGGACATAGCAATCAGAGTGATTCAATTTATTTAACAGGTTCGAAATAAGTAAAAGGTGTGCTGTATTTACTTCGTTTCCGCAACGGTGTTTATTTTAAAGATTGGCAGTCTGGTAATGTTGACGGTACACAAGCGGCGGCTACAGGTTGTTAGTCAACAAGTGTTTTTCCTTATTTTGCACTTTACGTGGAACTTTGAAGAGGTTTGTTTTCCGCAGGAGGAATTAATGGTGAGTTTGATTTGTCAAGTTTTGCGATCACGACAAATTATAATAATAAAACGATTTGTATTTTGTTGCCTCGTTGGTCTAGTAGAACCAAGTGCGACTGCTGAGCAGGAGGTCTCGGGTTCGATTCCTGGGTCGGTCAAAGTGTTATTGAGCTTTTCTGTAAGGAAATTGTCAGTAACAGCCCGGAGTTTGGAACTGTGCCCGGTTGATGGCAGTAGGCTCACCACCTATTACATGGGACTTAATAACGGCATTGGTGAAATGTGGGTGTACAACTGTGTACACGTCTCCCTACCCCTTCGGGGAATACAGGCGTGATGCTATGTATGTATGTATGTATTTTGTTGATGAGGTTTTATGTTCAAAGTTGTTTACGTAAACAGTATTACATATATTTGTTAATACTGTATTCTGAATTTACAATTACAATAAAATAATTAGTTTTTCTTGAAGTTAATTTATTTATTAAGGTTAGGCAGAATTTGGGATATGTCTTTTAATGTAAGTGTATTGTGAAAATGCATGCAATTCTCGATTCCTATATTTAAAGTTCGGGCAAACGATTATTTCTTTTGTCCTATTTATGATAAGAATTTTTTAGTTGTTTATTTTAAGCCTATTATCACTTTTTATGAAGATTACCTGTTGATCGAGAAGTTGATCTAAGGGGATTATTAGTTAAATTACAAGTTCTCTTAATTATTAAAATCTTTCTTAGTCACATACTTTTGGATATCGTTGAGTATTTTTTTTTTAAAGTTGTTGTAAAATACCAAATGTCTTGGAAACCACTCACCTTATGTTTAAGTAGACGTCAGCGTTCCGGCGAAAGGATTCTCATGTCAAACTTCCGGAGGGTCGCCATGTCGTGTGCTTGGGTCCGCGTCTGCACTGCCACTGCGGAACCCAGCACCTTCGGGCACGATGGCGCGGTGGGCGGGCCAGGACACGCCCACTGCAACAAGTTGCCGCCAACTGGTCACAAGAATCGGCAATACCAAATGTTGTTTTAAGACGGTTGAGGTTGGTGTACATAGGATGAAGGTTTGGTGGTAAAATAGTTTTTATTTAGTGTGAAGATTCAAGAATTATTAAATGATAAAACTCTCAAGGGTCTCGTAATGTAATGTTTTGGTTTGATGTTACTGCGTGAATAATTATAATTATAATAATTTTGTCCTAGTACTCTGAATATATTTTATTAATTTAATTTTGATATTGGATATTTTATAAGATTTACTATAGTTTGACATTCATTAATTGTTAGATGATTTATTCAATTAATCTATAATTTGACATTTTACATTAATAAATTTTATACGTTTGTTATGTAATTCATGACTAAATTGAAAATTCGTTTTTTTAAAAGTATAACCATTTTTATAATATTGTATACCTACATGGCAGGACATAGCTGATCCTACTAATAAAACTGTAATCATGCACATCCTCCTAACCTATGATCCACAATAAAATAATTTGAATTTATGAATTTATGTATATTTCCAGCTGTCCTGAAAGTATTATCTCTACGATAAAATGGCTGCTCTGATAGTTTTTCGAGAATATCATAGAAGGTTTAAGTTAATACCGATTTTTTCATATGCCATAATAAACTCATGTAATAAAGTGAGTCATTTAGAAGGGTATTGTTATGTAACACAAGTTATTTATACTCCGACCTGCTCCAGAAAATTTCACAACAGAATCACCCAATAACACTTATCGAATCGGGAACTGAATGTAGGACCTAACAATCAGCAACTTGTGTCTATATGTCCAATGAAGCCTTTAGTGGAGAAAATGTACAACAAATAACTAGTCGCTTTTCAGTCAGAGATTTGAAATGTATGATGCAGGGAACCCTGAGTGTAGCAAATACTTCAGGATCCTGTACTGTAATGTCATTGGTATGTCTTTATCCAGCAGTGGTGGCCGAGTGATTACTAGCTGGCCTCTTGAGGCACAAGTTGTGGGTTCAAGTCTGGCATGAACCAATATGACTTTTTCAATGTCATATGTACTTTCCTAGATCATCTAAGACATCACAGACATACGGTGAAGGAAAACATCGTGAGGAACCCACTCAAATAGACAAAAATTCTAACAGTCATTGTTTTGGGTGCTTTTTGCGTTGATAAAGGTTCCAATAATATTTTTTCTCATATATCTTCCATGTACAGACAGCGATCCGTTACATTTTTATTACAATATATGTATTGATGATGATGATATTGTTTCTCAACAGATTTAAGAATAAAAAAAGTATAATCACCGAAAAAGGAAACACATAAGTGAAAATTAAAATTGTATCTACTTAGATCACAGTTATTTTTTACCCGACTGCGGCAAAGCCAAAAGGGAGGGTTATGATTTAAGCAGTCTATGTGTGTATGTTTCTTTTTCCTTTTTTAGGTACCTACTAAAACTCAGTTAGTAAGTAGTCCTTTTAACGAATTTTTAGTCGGTACCTCATAAGACCCATGGTGATGGGTCTTAACCGCCCCTCTTAAACGATAGTTAAAACCTAGTGAAAGTAATAACTTGCATGCACATTTGTTAAAGAGAAGCTCCACGACAGTCCTTTGATCTACGAGTAAGTTTCTCAAGTTGCACAACAAACTTATGCACTCAGAAAACTAATGCGTATGTTAAGTACACGTGTATTACGCCAAAGGAGTTGCCTGTTTTGAAAATAAATTGGGATTAATTTATTATTAATATTTTTTTGTTGATAGTAAAATAACATAGCATCACGCCTGTATTCCCCGAAGGGGTACGCAGAGGTGTACATATTTGTACACCCACATTACATAAATGTTGTTATTAAGTCCCATGTAATAGGTGGTGAGCCTATTGCCATCTACCGGGTACAATTCTAAACTCCGGGCTGCTATCGAAAATTTCCTGATAGAAAAATGCAACCGCGATTTGATACTTTTTTGAATAGTAACTTTCGTGAGACACGTTTATATTAACTCTAACGGGGGGCCCTTCGTCATGAGCTGAGCCCGTGGCGATGCCTTGAGTCAAACTGGCGCTACAACGCACCGCATATTGCTGCGCTCGCGTCTATGACGTACTGGGTGTGTTTGTGTATTCCCGTCATACGTCATTTCAGCGCTACAAGTACCTATGGTACACACGAACTTGATATGAAGGAAAACATCATGAGGAAACCAGTACACCTGTGCGATGTTCGCACGAGAAAGCTCTCAAAGACATAATATTTTCTACCGGTTCTGCGCAAGAGCTTCATGACATTATCCCAGTGCCCCCTTTTTACTACAGAGCAAGTAGAGGAACGGTACACTACCCCCCGTTTCTTGAGGCAATGATTTGAGTCGACGTTGACGTGACGTAGAGCCACCATGCCGTCTGCCGTTTTTCCTGAGTCTTAGAGTTTAGGCATTAAAAATCGCAATGTATGCCCTCCACCTGATGACGCCAGCACATAAAAACCATCGTTAATTTGAGTGGATCAAACCAGTGTCTCTTCTGTGCTATATCAGAACCCTACGGGTGGGTTAAGTTAGGTTGTTTAACAATCAAATGGCCCTGGCGTTTGGTAGGGACTATGTAAACAGTGACCGTGTTCTATGAAACTTTCTCTTTGATGGCCGAATGGACCGATCCTGATTATTAACCACACTATCGAAAGAATTACATCATATAACATCACGCTTATAGTCCTTGAAAGGTAAGACACGTGTGTGTTGTGTACACGCTCATTTGTCTGATGCAGTTATGAAATACAAGTAAAAAGGTAGATTAACAAACATTACCTTAAACAAGATAAAATTATTTCAAAAATTATAAAGTACTCCAGCTATTCAAGATATGTCTTTGAAAAAGCATTAACGCATGCTTAGCGAACTCTAAAGTTACAATATTAAATGGAAATAGAATACGGTCGCGAACAGGATTCGAATTAGAGGTCGAGATGGCTTAGTTGGTCAGAGCGCCTGGAGTATCTATCCGGGAGGCGCAGGTTCGAATCCTGTTCGCGACCGTATTCTTTTTCCATTTAATACTCCAGCTATGATTATTGTTGTATGTAAGGATTCTAACGATAGGGGATTCATATACCCGGTTCAGGCGTTTAGAAGTTATGGTGGAATAAGGAAACTCACAAACATACATACTTACATACATTAACCCTAAAACATAACACTCCTTAATAACTATTTTTCAAGGAAACATTGAAAAATAATAGGTAATGCCGGGGCTTGAACCCGCAACCCTTGACATTCCGTGTCATCATCTACCAACTGAGCTACCGTGTCGTTGTCCGAATCTATTGAATTTCATGCTTCCTTGTATTCGTCTTATAGAGACGTCTGGCGATATTTATTTAGCAATCATTTACAGATGCACTAAAATGGCAAATAGTAATTTATATAGGTATTTCATGGATTGTTTTTTTTTTTTTTTTATAATTATATATGATAACACTCCTCTTTTGGGAAGTCACGTAAAAAACATCCAAGTATAAAACTATTGTCTTCAACATTACACTGTCCTCCACCCATCCTAACATTTCGCAATAGATAAATAAATACCACGGGCGGTCCGCCCATACTGTGATCTTTACAGATTTGACCAATCAACCGATGCTATCTCACCGTGCCGATGCCACGATTGATCTCTATTAACAACTAGTAGATAAAGGATCAGGATTCTTTGCTGAGATGGCATAAAACAATTGTGTTAGTGGTATGAAAATGGTCTGTTTACTGTATTGGGTGATTGGTTGAAGCTTTGTTGGTAGAATGTAACGTACAATAGATGAATTGCTAAGAGAATCAAGTAGTAGGGATTGCCTAATAGAATGACTCTAACTGAAACTCATTTTTTTTTTCAAATTGGCCCTTTTACAGGTACTTAAGAAAAGTCAAAGCTAGGTGCACGGTTCCAAGAAGTTGGTCTTATGGAGAAGAGCCGGCAAGTAACTCCATAGACACTCTTTTAAAATTATGTGTTCTTTACAATTAAAATTTATTAATGTTAGAATAATGCAGGTTAATGTTGAAGAAAAGGCAGAATTTTAATTATATAAAAAGCCAAAATTATAACCACAGCTATTACGAGCTGACCAGTCCCAACAGACAGCACTCGTTCACCAGTATGACGTGCGCATCAGCATCGCTAAACTCAACCATTTTGAAGGGAACTCAACGACCCAATACACAACGCCACCATCAGCAAGACATTTTAGTGAGCATGACAAACTCATAATACCCGGATCGCCAGATGGTAAGCGACTACCACGGACACCCGCAACCCCAGAGGAGTCGCAAGTGCGTTGCCGGCTTTTTAAAGGGTTTTGGCCTCCGGTAACCTCACTCACTCGGTGAAACACAACGCAAGCGTTGTTTTACGCCGGTTTTCTGTGAAGCCGTGGTATCACTCCGGTTGAGCCGGCCCATTCTTGTCGAAGCATGGCTCTCCCACGGTTGATGCTATGTTAGAGGCCTACGGGTGGTTTTAACATAGAAGAATGTAATGTTAGAGTATCAGCAAGGCAAACACTGATGTAGTGAACTAGCTGGTGCCCGTGACTTCAAAGTTAGCCTATGTTCTTCCTCAAGATACAATCTATTACCTTGCCAAATTTAATTACGATCCGTTCAACCGTTTTGTTGTGAAAAGGTTACAAACAAACAGAGTTACTTTCGCATTTATAATATGAGTATGGATGGACTTTATCTCTTATATGTCATTACTACATATTATATACTTATCTATATTAACAGCTCCCTGTCCTGAAACCGGACACGATAGTTAAACTTTACTGTGATCCCAAGCGCGACTGCTGATCTTGAGATCTCGGGTTCGGTTCCCGGGTCGGGCGAAGTATTATTGAGTTTTTCTGTTAGAAAATTCTCAGTAGCAGCTCGGAGTTTGGAATTGTGCCCGGTGGATGGCAATAGGCTCACCACCTATTACATGGGACTTAATAACAGCATTGGTGAAATGTGGATGTACATAGTTATAGACCTACATTTCACCAATGCCTACCCGTTCGGGGAAGTCAGGCGTGATGCTATGTTATGTGTACAATAGTTAAACAATCACCGTATATGATATGTTATTCACTGGATAGAGAAAGGTTATATACTGCCGACCGAATTTTCGGTCACGGCGGCTTCAAGGAGCTCAGCCAAGTACGCAGGAAACATTATAGTGCAAGTGTAGGCGCAAACAAAGGTGCATTTCCTCTTCCTTCACTCTCATAGTCCGATGGGACGGCAATCCGACACGACCGGAGAGAGATAAGGTGCAGGACCGACGGCTTTACGTGCTCTCCGAAGCATGGGGGTGTCACACCACCAACTTCCTCCGGGCTGCTACTGAGAATTTCTTAATAGAATAACATTTTTCCCGACCTGTGAATCGAATCTTGAACCTCATGCTCAGCAGCCGCGCTTGCGACTACTAGACCACTAAAGGTTTAATACTTTTAACTACCAGTTTCTAACCAAAAATCAGTCCTATATTTTGCACTAAAAATCTTATTTACTAATATAATAAAGCTGAAGAGTTTGTTTGGAAGTGTTAACCTACAGCGCGGTTGGCGCAGTGGTCGAGAGACCGACTGCTGCGCTGCGCGTCGCAGGTTCGATTCCTGCACGGAGCAAATATTTGTACGATCTATAGATAATTGCTCCGGGTCTGGGTGTGTGTGTGCTTGTGAAATGATATGTCTGTAAACGCACCCACGATACAGGAAGAAATTCCAAGCGTGGGGCAAAGTTTAAAAAAAAAAAAAAAACCTCTGGAACTACCGGTCGAATTTGAAAGATATTTTTGCTTTTGATAGCCAAATTCCCGAGAAAGGTTATAGGCTGTTTAACATCACGCCACAACTCTTAGGAGCCGAGCAAAAAGAAAAAAGCACACCTGCTTTAACCATGGGGTACTCCTAGTAGCAGAATACAACCAACAGACATTTGCTTATAAATTATCTTAAAAGCTGCACTTGTCACTTATTTAGTCAATAAATGCCTGTCAAACGAAACTGAGTAAAGCCCAACGTTTAGTAACATATATAACGTAGCATCACGCCTGTATTCCCCGAATGGGTAGGCAGATGTGTACGCGGTACACCCACATTTTACCAATGCTGTTATTAAGTCCCATGGAATGGTGGTGAGCCTATTGCCATCTACCGGGCTTAATTCCAAACTCTGCTGCTGAGAGTTTCCTAACAGAAAAACCAATAACACTTTGCCCGACCTGGGAATCGAACCCAAGACCTCATGCTCAGCAGTCGCGCTTGAGACCACTAGACCAACGAGGCACGTTTAGTACCTTAAAACAGTATAATAATACATATATAGTACTTACTATAACTATTAGGTTAGGCGCAGTAGATAACTGTCCAGCCCGCATCCCAGTCAGAACTGTTATCAGATCATACGTCACCGACACAACCTTACGTCATATATATAATTTAAATACTCGTAAAGTATTAATCCCGCCAAAAACATTTCATGTAAAGTTGGTTGCCAAGACTTCCAAGTTCATAATGCTTTCACTGTTAAAAAGTTATGAATCTCTAGTATAGCCAAACTCATAGCTGAGCTCGGATTTGTATTACGCGTCATAGTCTACGAGGCCTTTCAAAAGACCAAAGTATATAGCTCTACGTGCTCTTGACTGTACCTCATATAATAATGAATAACAAATATGATTTATAACAAAATTCCAAAGGACATTAAACAATTAAATAAAAAAAATATTTAAGCAATCATTAAAAAAACTTTTGACCGAAAAATGCTATTATAATATAAATGACTTTTTGAATGACAACTCTTTGACTGTCTTTTGTTTCATCTTAGTTTATAAAATGCTCATGACATTTAATATTATTCTATATTTTGATTTGTATTAATTTTGACATAAATTATATATTATTCATCACTTTCAATTTTAATGTGGTATTACAATACCACACGTATCCTTATAATGAAAAAATATTATAATGAAAATTGTGAGGATCCGGATTTTATCATAAAATATTATTGGCATACAATGCATATTTAAGGTTTTTTCAGATAGTCCAAGATTTGTTTAATGCTTCGTTCATATTTGTACACCTAATCACAGTAAAACATGTTTGGTCTATTTAACTTTTACATCCATAATACATTTTACACATGTAGCATCACGCCTGTATTCCCCGAATGGGTAGGCAGATGTGTACGCGGTACACCCACATTTTACCAATGCTGTTATTAAGTCCCATGGAATGGTGGTGAGCCTATTGCATACTCCGGGCTGCTACTGAGAATTTTCTAACAGAAAAACTGAATAACACTGCCCGACCTGGGAATCGATCCCAAGACCTCACGCTCAGCAGTCGCGCTTGGGTCCACTAGACCAACGAGGCACGTTTAGTACCTTAAAAAACCGTACCTTTGCAAATAAAAATTATCTATATCTTTAATAACTCTACCTACAAAATTTACATCTTGGTTAAAAAGTATGGCTTGGTGGTTTCGTCATTGTCGCACAAACTGTTCCTTATGGATTTAAATGTTATGTCACGTAATAGTTCTACGAACTTTTAATACATATTTTCAGCTTTCTAGCATTATCCATTTAGGCCTGGTTAGTGGAGTGTGATAGTACGATAATATCAGAATCTGGCGCGTGGATAACATTTGGCGTGACATAGATAGAAGGAGACCGAATCGGTGGCAGTTACCATGAAAAACAGCATTCCCAATGAGAGTTGAGGTCAGGCAGGCGGCTGGTCATAAAAAATTGCCAAAACTTTAGCAGCATGCCATTTTAAAAACAATTAGTAAGTGGAAGAAGAATACATGCTGCGCCGACCCCAAATAAATTGAGATAACGCTTCCAGAAAAGGTATGTTCGTCGTAGGTTCGTCTTGGCGGGGACACTACTGTGCCCCCAGGTATGGAAGTAAAATCGAAATTGTTTATTCTGTAATAGGTCTTTACAAAACTAGTTTAATAACGAACTAAAAGGCGGCATTTCCTATCTGTCTACCACTAAGAAGAAAAACCGAAACAAACTCAGAGGTCACTGTCTATTTTAAAGTCCAGACATCACTGTTTCATAGTAATCATATAGGGCGTCTGAAAAGGCCTTTTGAAGAAAGAGCCATAGCAATTTCAAGTTGACCAATCCTAACTGACGGTACACATACATCAGTAATTGTGAAGCTCAAACCATAATTTTGAGAGCTGAACGACCTGTCGCAAGGCGATATCAGATCGGCAGGACATTTTCGTACGCTATACAAATGCTCAAAACTGACAGTAAAGAAAATATAATGTCGAGGATTTTCTGGCTAAATAACAGCTGCACAGATGGCTACATTTAGGCTAATCTGTGGATGGGTGACCATCATTTTATATCGTAATCCCTCCGTGCCTCGGCTATATTAAACAATCGGTTCCAGTTGTGAAACTAAGGCCTATGTATATACCTACTAAAGAACCTGAAAGACTGACAACCAGTATCATGAGATATCGTGTTACCCAGTAACTGCGTTGTCGAGGTCTAAGACTTCTGAAAGTCAATAATTTCATAATATACTCGTTTTAAGCTTGATCCGATAATAATTGGGAGAAGTATTGAATAGATTCAGGCGTTACTTTGCGGAAGTCCATTACAATGGATGCAAATAAATACAATATCTAGCTACTTCCACAAAATTGAGGGTAATCATGCATTACCTGTGCACCGCCCGCCCGCCCGCAAATATGTACTGCATGTTCACCGTGCAGTGTCCGCCACCGAGTGACTCTCTCGGTGGCGGACACTGCACGGTCTAACAGCTCCTGGTGATGCCCCGCGGAAGGGCGAAACACGTGTAGAGTAGTTGGTAGTAGTCGGAATTTTCACCGCTTGCGTATGTGCATATATTTGCGGGCGGGCGGGCGGTGCACAGGTAATGCATGACTACCCTCAGTTTTGTGGAAGTAGCTAGATATTGTATTTATTTGCATCAATTGGGAGAAGGCTAAACAGCTTACATAGCTTTTTGAGAGATGAATCATTATTCTACTGTTAATTATAGACTAATTCGAACGCAGTCAAAGTCAAAGTCAAAGCATTTATTTCATTAAGACCATTTACAGGCACTTTTGAATTGTCAAAAACTAGTTGCTACATTCCAAAGTGTAGATTCCTATGAAGAAGAAGTCCTGAGCTGTGCCCGCGACGTTGTCATGTGTCAATCTCTAGAGCTCCGTTCGACTTCGAAACTACTAATGTTTTTGATGGTGTATAAAACATACAAGTGTTTAAACACTGACATTAAGTTGTTCCTCAACAACACTATAAACAAAAGAAGTAGTTCGTGCGTTAATTCGACGATGGCCGACGTTTCTATTCAGATTCAATCAGAGAAGAAATGCTGTAATAAATAACAAAGTCAAGGATTCTTTTAAAGTTAAGCCGTCACTATAAACAAATGAGTATTACAATGTATCACTGCCTAATTCGTTTAGTGGCCGCAAGCGGAGCTGCTAAGAGTGAGTTAGTGAGTTCTTTCTTCAAAAGGCCTTTCCAGACGCCCTACATGATTACGCTCACATAACCATAAAGATGATGTCTGGACTTTAAAAGAGACAGTGACCTCTGAGTTTGTGTCGGTTTTTCTTCTCCGAGGTAGTCAAATAGGAAATACCGGCGCCTTCTAGATTAAAAAATGACATGTAAAAGAGTTTGTAAAGACCTATTTACAGAATAAAAATTTGAATTTGAATTTGATTCCCGAGGCATAGTGTCGAAATATATTTCGCAACACTTGTGCACTATAATATTTCTTGCGTACTCGGCTAATCTCCGTGGATAATAGGCCGCCGGCGCCGTGACTTCGTTTTTGAGTATATTATTTTATACATCGAGCCCTGAGTTTGATTCCTGAGTCACAAAGTGCCTGAAATATATTTCTCAACACATGTGCACTATAATATTTCTTGTGTACTTGGCTAATCTCCGTGGATGATCGGCCGCCGCGCCGCCGTGACTGAAAATTCATTCTTGAATATATTATTATAATTACAACATATTTTTAAAGAATTTAATTATTCATATAAATATAAACTGTCCTAATAACTACTCCGAAGACCTAAAATCAGTAAATTCCAAGGTTCTATTCGTAAAAGTACTTGTATCCTAACAATTTACGCAATCAAAACAATTATCAATTCATAACACAAAACTGAAACAATAAACATGTTTAATTACATGTTCGTATGTTTCTTAAACATGTGTTTGATAATCGTTTATTGAAACCATAGGGGGACGGCACATAATAACATAATTATATTTGTGTTACATCCACACACTGGTGGACTAACAATTATCGAGTGCGGCGACAGGGGTGGATAACAGGTTTAAAATTTTTGTTTTTAAATGTTGCTAATACTAATCTCTGGTGGGTTAGAGATTTGGATTTTTAGTTAGGGGTTTAGATGCCGTTATTCTGAAAACCCCGCTGATGTTTTTATTTATATCGCTGATATTGAGAAAATTTGGCCGAAGAATTTTTAAAGTAACTTTAGATAATTAAGCATATATTTGATTATTTGCCCTATAACTATGGCACGGGTACAAACAGATTAAATTTATTATTACAAATTATTTAATTATTTATAAGATTAAAACTTCGTATATAAAGTATATTGGACCTAATTATCTGTGAAATGTGCACCTCTGTCAATCCGTTGGGGGAGATAGGATTTTACCCGAATAATGAAAATGTGAATTCGGGTATTTACTCGAGTAATTTTCCAATTTAGATAAATACCTGCGGGTATTTATGATATATAAAACCCCTACCCAGGAAATACCCATCGTCCATCTGTAATTACGACCAACCGCGCACTATTCCAAATATGCTACAGAACATTGTCGTACCAAAATAATCTGGGAAAATTTATAACGTATTTAAATATGTAATATTTCGGTAAATTGTAAAAGTGGGTTCACGACACTACATCTTTGCCTAGCCTTTCGGGGACACAAGCTTGATACTATGTGTATATGTAATATTTTTTTGGATTTGTGGGATTTCGTTTTGTATTTAAGTTTTTTCTGAGTATTTTAATTAAATTAATAATTTTACCGCTATGTTTTTAACCACTGCAATCTGCAATTCAAAATTTAAACCTACCACCGTAATTATTTTTGATTTGATTTCCAACTTACTTCATACGACATTCGGGCTTTAGACATCGAAGACAAGTGTCCAAAAATTTCTCGCAAATTTCTTCGTAAAATGGGTGTTTTTGTCAGAAACGCGACTTTGTCAGTGAGCATTTCGCTGACTTTTCTCAAAATTGTCGGGTTTTGGGCTCCTGAAGATTTGACAGGAACACAGAACCGGTTGTACAGTTACTACTCTATCTTCTCCTTTATGTTTTTATTGGGTAGGTATCTTGTTGGTGATTGGGAGTAGTTTTAGCACTAAAAACTTAATACTAGAAATCTATGGTCATCTGAACAAACCATTCGTAATCGTAATGGGAAAATTCTCACGTTTTTGTCGTATACGAAAAAGTGGATTTCCCATAAGAACCTCTTATTTTCGGTACAGTTTTTGTACGGGATAATGAGATGTCAATTTGTCTTCTTCTGAAGACTCCAGTTTCTTAGAAAAAGTTGTTCAGCTTATTATATTGCTCCCGAGTGTTTAAAAACTATATAAAATGCTGGTGAGTCCTTGCACCAGCTTCTTCTCACCAGCCGAGAAGCAATGGTGACACGGTCTTTTCATTCTATCACTTATTTCCGTGCCTCGGAGAGCACGTTAAGTGGTCGGTCCCGGATGTCAAATTAAGATCTATGACACCCGTTACGGGTCAGTCAGAGGCCTGAAAGTCTGACAACCAGTCATACCACGAGATATCGTGTTTGCCAGTAACCGTGTTGTGGAGGTCAGATAGACAGTCGCTCCATGTAAAATACTGATATTAAGCTGCATCCGGTTGGACTGGAAACCGACCCCAATATAATTGGGAAACGGCTAGGCAAATATAATTATTGTCGTTCGAAAAGACTATTTAAGAGTCCACTTCAAAAAAGGTTTCGTAAATTAACCGTTTTATTTTCTACTGAAGTAGAGTGAGTGACTATAATAAATCCCTACCTGTAAGGATTTATCATACACAAAGATAAAAGTAAAAACAGAAAATGCAATGGAAAATCTTTCAGGAACCTACCTAATCATCCAGGTAGTGGACTTATTCCTTATCTGGGGGGACATTCCCCTCATGACAGGCACCGCCTTCTTATTGTTCACGAACATGGCGCAAGCAACCAAGATCGTGAACATCCTGGGACGGAAGAAGAGGATCCAGGACATCGTCAATGATGCTGACAAGGTTCTGACAGAAGTTAGGAGTTGGGAGGAAAAGAGGATTATTCGGAGGTATGTTATTATAGTAAATTATAATACAAATGAGCTAAAACAATAAATAATGTTATGAAATAAAATATATATTTTTCATATTTTATCTAGCACAGTGTTTGTAATCACAAAAATATTAAAAATAATTATAAAGGTGCTATGCGGTTATAACATTACCGCACTAATGCTGAAATGTGAAGCGAAAAGTACGCGTGCGTAATGTAGCTGGATTATAAACATAAAAATACTCCCTCCCGACCGTATTTCGGTCACGGTGGCCTATCTCCACAGAGATTAGCCAAGTACGCAGGAGATATTATAGTGCACAAGTGTATGCGCAAACACAGGTGCACTCCTTCTTTCGTCACTCTCATATTCCAATGGGACGGAAATCCAACACGACCAGAGAGAGATCAGGCGCAGGACCGACGGCTTTACGTGTTCTCCGAAGCACAGGGGTGTCACACCACCAACTTCCTGACTCCGGGCTGCTACTGAGAATTTCCTAACAGAAAAATTCAATAACACTTTGCCCGACCTGAGAATCGCACCCAAGCCCTTTCGCTCAGCAGCCGCGCTTGCGACCACTAGACCAACAAGGCAGTCATTAGTCTTATTTCACAATTTTTCTGTATAAACATAAAAATGGCGCAATAAGAGTCCATGAGCAGGTGTGTTGAAAAATATATATATATACATATATAAATCTATGTGCTTTTTTTTTCGGACGAGTATATTTAAGAAGATGAAGTCGTTCAAGCTACCCGTGACTTTGACTTGGGTTAGCGACTGCTTCTTCTTCTGCCAGAGTTTAAACCACCCGTAGGTCTCAGACATGGCTTTACACACCATCGAGAATATCTCTCAGGTGTGCTGGTTTCCTCACGATGTTTTTCCTTCACCGTTTTAAGCAAGTGATAATTAGTTTATAATACGCACATGACTTCGAAAAGTCAGTGGTGCGTGCCTTGGATTAGAACTTGCAACCTTTGACTTGTCAGTCCAACGGTCATACCACTAGGCTATCACTGCTCTTAAAAAGAGACTGCTTAATTAATAACAGCCAGGACCGACGGCTTAACACCCTACGAACCGCCCTACGAAATATGGACACGCTCAGATGATAAAGCTCCTATCGGCCCCTATCTGCAGACTGACTGCGCCAGTGTTGCTTAACCTCAATGATCGTTAACCTTACACTGTATGCAATGGGTTATCAGCGTCTCCTTGTACGTACTGATTTTATATTATTGTATTTAGAAGTGCTTTGGAGAATTGTTTATAAGTGCATTAAAACTCATAGTGGAATCAACAGAAGTGAAGAATTAATGTTTTCAAACGTAATAACATGGCATTTCATGATAGTTAACGGCTTAATTTTTTTTTATGGATACAATAAATACGACTCTGTTTTTATGTGATAGGGGGCACACGAGCAGACGGATCGCCTGATGTTAAGCAATAAGAAAGAAAGAAAGAGAAAGAAAGAAGGAAAGGAGTACGCTCTTTTCTTGAAGGTTTGAAGGTCGTATTGGTCCGGAAATACCGCAGGTGACAGTTCATTTCACAGTTTTGTTGTGCGAGGCAGAAAGTTTCTAGAGAAACGCACAGTACTCAAATATATCTTGCATAATATTTACGGTGTATTATTAAAATTAATCCAGATTAATAATCTGTAGCGTGCGAAGGTTACTCGCTACGCTGCCGCCGGCGTTTGGTTTCACCCGACTACGGCGCGTAGCCCGTAGCAAATCCCGTAGCACTTTTATAACTTTGTTTTCCAATTAAATAAATATCTTTACATTTCAACAGATAATTTAGTTTAATTATTATAATGCTATCATTTTGTTGGATGTGTTATCGCTCAACTAAAGCATGTGTCGTTTTTAATTACTGTGACAAATCTGTTGTTTCAGTTGCAACCGAGAGATGATAATCCTGCAGGTGTTATATTTCTCCGTCACCCTGATAACCACCCTCGGTTGGGCAACCAGTGCTGAGAAGCATGAACTACCTTTAAGAGCTTGGTAAGTTTTATTTATCTGCATATCATGTTATCAACTGGGTCGGCTTCAAGTCTAAGTAGATGCTGTTAAATGACTCATGCTATCTTGCCAAAATTGGCTGTTCAATATTAATGTCTATTGTGTTCGTTGACATGTACTACGTTATGATGTTAATTTAAGTAATTAGGTATAAAATATAATATTTATTAAATAGTTCAGTTTGTATTCTTCTCTACTAAAATATCCGTGGAAAATATTATTTGTGTTATAATGTGTTATCAACTACGCGGAAAATATACTCCATGACACAGGGTATCCTAGAGTGGGGTCTAGAGTTACCCATACGCACAAAGAAAAAAAAATGTACCTACTCAAGCATTGCTCTAAGACCATGTTTTGTGTTTTGTGCGTAATATGTGAATGTACTGGTTACAAAATAAATTATTATTATTATATTAATACCAGTATTTTAATAGAGTCTGCCTTAGTCAGATAGCAATGACGTCACGTATTAAAACGTGGAAGAAGAGGTCGAGGTACTGAGGACAATTTGAAAGGGCTTAGTGGTGGATCAATTTAAACAACTTTAACAACTATAGTTTAATCTAATGTAATTAATAACATTATAACTTGTCGAAAAACTTATAATGAAAGTACAAAATATATAAGTTCATAAATGCATAAGTGTGCATGATGTTTGTGAGCTGTTATTGTGTGTATGTATATATGTGTGTAGGTGTGTATGCGTGGAGGGGTGTAAAAAGGTGTGTGTGTGTGTGTGTGTGAAGGAGATAATGTGTGGGGCTGTGTGTATATATGGTGCGAGGGTGTGTGCGTGTGTGTGAGAGAGAAAGTATATGTGTGTGAGTGATTGAGTTCGAGTATTTATCCGGAGGCGCAAATACGAATCTTGCGCACGACCGTATTTTCCTTTCCACAAAAAAACTCTGGAGTTCACTACGCATGCGCATGAATTTTTATAAAATTATAAAAAAAAATGAATTAAAAAAGTTACTTGATTGACCGTTGTATTTTTGTGTTATTGTGAATTGAAATGATGTTTGTTACTCTTTCAGGCAATAACTAAAGTACGGGTTTAAATGAAATTTGGCACACAGATAGTTTATAACCTGGATTTACACAAAGGGTACTTTTTATCCCGACTGGACCTGGAAGTCACGGGCAGAAGCTAGTAATTTTATATTTGGTAGAACATACAATACCATAAACCTAATTATATAATATTTTTTTAATAACCAGGTACCCATATGATACTACGCAGTCTCCAGCGTATGAGTTGACGTACGTGCACCAGGTAGGGGCGCTCCTCATAGCGGCTTACCTGAACGTGGCCAAGGACACTCTAGTGGCAGCCCTGATCGCCCAGTGCAGGTGTCGGCTCAGACTGTTAGGGCATGCTCTGAGGAACTTGGACAAGGGATTGGAGACTGGAGACAAGGTAATTGGGACCTGTTAACTTCCTCAACCCCATTATTTATAATGGGTGCAAATAAATACAATATCTAGCTACTTCCACAATATTGAGAGTAGTCATGCATTACCTGTGCACCGCCCGTCCGCCTGCAAATATATGCACATACGCAAGCGGTGAAAATTCCGACTACCACCAACTACTCTACACGTATTTCGCCCCTCCACCGGGCATCACCAGGACCTGTTAGACCGTGCAATGTCCGCCGTCTCGGTGGCATGACTACCCTCAATATTGTGGAAGTAGGTAGATATTGTATTTATTTGCATTCATTGTAATGGGGGCTTGTGGCTAAGTAACAGCCGCACAGAATGATCGATCGAGGTTAAGCTGCGCTTGCCTGCGCTGTTAAGCTGCGGTCGGTCTGTGCATGGCTGATCATCATTTCATACCGAGACCCCTCCGTGCCTCGGAGAGCACGTTAAGCCGTTGGTCCCGGTTGTCAAATTAAGATCTATGACAGCCGTAACGACCAGTCATACCACGAGATATCGTGTTACCCAGTTACTGGGTTGTGGAGGTCAGATAGGCAGTTGCTCCATGTAAAATACTGGTATTAAGCTGCATCCGGTTTGACTGGAAGCCGACCCCAATGTAATTGGGACAAGGCTAGGCAGATATATATATGGACTTCCGCAAGGTAACGCCTGAATATATTCAATACCATTATTTATATTCATCAGTCAAGAATTATGATCACGTTGGTCGAGTGGTACCCTCCGGTAGTAGGCAGAAGTGTTCACAGTTGTACACCCACATTTCACAAATTCCGTTGTTCAGTCCCATGGAATAGGTGGTGAGCCTATTGCCATCAAACGCGCACAATTCAAGATCTCCGGTTTTCTGCTGAGAATTCCTAGCTGAAAAACCCAATAACACTTTATTCGACCTGGGAATCGAACCTAAGACCGCAAGCTCGGTAGTCGCCCTTGCGACAACTAGACCAATGAGGCAGTAGACCCCTACATATTTGTTTTTTTTTTCGTTGGTTCTTAAACCGTACCATTATCCGGGAGGCGCAGGTTCGAATCCTGCTCGCGACCGTATTCTTTTTCCATTTAATATAATAACTTTAGCGTTCGCCAAGCATGCGTTATGCTTTTCAAAGATTTATCTTTAATTGTTAAGGTAATTGCAATTTTTACGACATTGTATTAACTGCAAAGTTAGTCGTGTCGGTTCGGTCACCTGTATAGGGACTGAATAGATAGCAATGACGTCGCCATAAGTCGTATTAAAATATGGTTGAAGAATTCGTGGTGGTGAGCAGAGGTCGAGATGGCTTAGTGGTCAGAGCGCCTGGAGTATTCATCCGGGAGGCGCAGGTCCGAAACCTGCTCGCAACCGTATTCTTTTTCCATTTAATAGAATAACTTTATAGTTCGCTAAGCATGCGTTTATGCTTTTCAAAGATTTTTCTTTAAGTATATTAAAGTACCTACATATGTTGCACTGTTCAGCACCTACAAGTAATGCCGTGATGAATATATAGATATTTGTTATCCCAAAATCAAAGATATGTTCTAAATTAATTTAAGTTCGCTACATTAGAATTGCTGCCACTGTCTTACAAATCCAAGCGTATCTACTATCCCCTAATACAATTCCTATCAGTGTCATCTCTGTGCTTCAGTAGATATTTCCTTCAGCGATATTGAAATTGCAAGTACCAACATTTTCGTAGAACGTTTACGAGGGCTACATGGACTACGAACGAAACGGTTCCCGAAACTTTCAACGCTATAAAAGAGATGGCGCTGTTTTTATGTTTATAGTAAGCTTTTGTGTTATTAGAGATAGTATTTTATTTAGACTTCCTTTAATTTATAGCATTTCTTTCAATAGAATATTCGAACCTGCGCCTCCCGGATGAATACTCCAGGCGCTCTGACTACTAAGCCATCTCGACCTCTGCTCACCACCGCGAATTCTTCTTCCATAATTTGACACGTCTTATGGCGACGTTATTGTTATCAATTCTGTCCCCATACGGGTGACCGAACCGACACCTGTTCGCGACCGTATTCTTTTTCCATTTAATATAATAACTTTAGAGTTCGCTAAGCATGCGTTAATGCTTGTCAAAGATTTATCTTGGAGTGTTATTTCATTTATTTTTGACATATTTTTTTATTAAAAACTGATAAATTAAAAAACCTTAATTATCGCGGTACTGGTGCTCACAAATCCGCATATAGCGTTAGTTCCTTAGTAATTGACTCATACACTCAATACTCAATCAGAGAATCGGGCAAATATAATAAATAATTATAAATAAAAAGTATTTATTGTAACCAAAAATAAAACACTACTTTTAGTACTTAACTTAGATGTAAATAGATTAATACAAATATTGAATAGATTCAGGCGTTACTTTGCGGAAGTCCATTACAATGGATGCAAATAAATACAATATCTAGCTACTTCCACAAAATTGAGGTCATGCATTACCTGTGCACCGAGTGGCCGACACTGCACGGTCTAACAGCTCCTGATGATGCCCCGTGGAGGGGCGAAACACGTGTAGAGTAGTTGGTGGTAGTCGGAATTTTCACCGCTTGCGTATGTGCATATATTTGCGGGCGGGCGGGCGGTGCACAGGTAATGCATGACTACCCTCAATTTTGTGGAAGTAGCTAGATATTGTATTAATACAAATCTTTGTATACTAACATCTAAACTAGGCCGAGCCTGTATCTTAGATGTTAGTTCCTTCCATTGATACAGGACTATAGTACTAATAATTAGCTACTCACTTAACCGTAATTAACGCACTTCATTTTATAAGTACAAGGATACCATCAACATTCGTACCTTACAATATTTTTCCTTTTACAAAACAAGGTATTTGGACAAAATTTAGGTGATCCTACTACTTACAATAATATAAATCAACATCGGGTAGATCACGAACATAGTGTAAGTGGATAACAGAAACAAAATATCATTTTCTTATAGAAATACCGTCACATTAAAGACGTAATTTTTTCAACCAGATTTGTATTACTTAATATGTATATGATGATGTATGTATAAAATGCCAGTATTCTTCTTCTTATCGTGTGGTTGATAAACAACCTAGTGTCACAGTTTAAACCTCCCGTAGGTCTCTGACCTGGCTTTACACACCATCGAGAACATCTCTCAGGTGTGCTGGTTTCCTCACGATGGTTCATGGTAATTGTAACCTTGAAATTTTCATGTTTTCCAGCACGTGCTAACTCCTGATCAGGATGAGGTGGTGCGCAGTCGCCTGGGGTCGTGCGTGGTCCAACACCAGAAGGCTCTGGAGGCTGCCAAGGAACTGCAGCAGTGCTTCTCAGAGCCTACCTTCGCACAGCTGACTGTGTCGCTGATTATCATTTGTGTCACTGCTTTTCAATTATCGGTTGGTGAACCTCTTAAAATTGATACCTATCTAATAGACCAAAAAAATTTAACGTATAAAATATTAGTAATGTCTTAGGTTTCCGCGATCACTACACATTATAATAAAACTGCCTCGTTGGTCTAATGGTCCCAAGAACGACTGCTGAGCACGAGGTCTTGGGTTCGATTCCCGGGTCGCGCAAAGTGTTATTGAGTTTTTCTGTTAGGAAACTCTCAGCAGCAGCCCGGAGTTTGGAATTGTGCCCGACCTATTACATGGGACTTAATAACAGCATTGGTGAAATGTGAGTGTACAATTATGTACACCTCTGCCTACCTCTTCGGGGAATACAGGCGTGATGCTATGTATGTATAATAAAACAACTTTTAACAGGATTAATCGCGTGTACTATTGGTTTTTGTTTTGAACACTTTGCAGCGTTTGTGGTCCTGAGACCACGAGTGTTTGAAATGTCGTGAATTACAGAAACCAATAATACACGCAATTAATCCGATAAAAAGTTGTTTTATTATAAAGTATAAAATATTATTTTCTTATGAAAAAGAAAATTCGGTCGTGAGTAGGATTTGAACCTGCGTCTCTCAGATGAATACCTAAACCAACTAAGTCAAAGTCAAAAGTTTTTATTTCACATGAACCAATCTAAACGGAGTTATGAAACGTCAAAATTTTGTTGTACGTAAGCTAACCGAATCTCGATAAGTCGAAGAAGTCGGGATATTTTTATTGACAGAGAGCCTAAAGTAGCGGATTCAGGGGGCGCAGGTTAATAAATTTAGTTAAAACAATAAAAATAAAAATACTGCCCCCTGGATGAATACTTCAGGTGCTTTTTATGTATGGAAATCCACCATGACGTTGTGCCTGACTCTTCCCGATTAAAACCACAATATCCACCTCTAACACCAATGTTCTGGGACTGCAGCCGCATTCACCGCAGCCCTGCCAGATTACGATACGAATCCCGTCATTTTAGCAGGCCAGGCACAGTTGGCCCGCACAGACACTTTAGTGTTGAACACGTGCACGTACGCCGCTGTTTCGGGCCTAGTGCTGGTCGGGTGACGAATTGAAGAGTATGTCACCCGCAAGCTCATGGTGGCCGCAGATCGTTAAGCGTCATACGGCGCCTGCGTCTTCAGCGGCAGGGGTTTGCCTATCTCCCTCTCTCATTACACCACCTCCTTTCCGAGGGTTCTTCAAATCTACGTTACGATTGTATTTTTCTTTCCACAAATAAAATGAGTTTTAGAAAAAAAAGGAAAAAGTCTCTATTATAAAAAAAAAAAACAAAAATCTTCTTTAAACAAGCCTTACCTTCCATAACAACAAACCTTAGCATAAATATTGATATATATAAATTATGTAGATCCTGGAAATAATGTGCATGATATGTCTAGATGGCGCAATCAGGCAACATAGTTCGTCTCATGTCGATGGGCACCTACCTCCTGAACATGACCTTCCAAGTGTTCATCTACTGTTACCAAGGCAACCAGCTCTCGGAAGAAGTAAGTTCTGTAATTATTTTAAGCTATTTTAACAACTGACACATTTTTGATCTGAATAACATTGATTTGATTTGAATTACAGTCCCAAATATTAGACAAAATCAATTAATTAACATGGATTTTCGGAATTGGTAAAAGAAATTGTCATTTCTACATTGACAGTACTGTTAGCAAAAAAATCGGCTTATACTAACAATGTTTGGCTTGAATGTGGTTCCACGATCATGTTGCACATTATGGAAAGCCAATTACTCTGTTACGTATTTTGCAATGAATTTATTTGAAAATCCATTTAGCTTTGCCCGACCCGGGAATCGACCTCGTGCTCGGCAGTAACCGTTGCGACTATCAGACCAATGAGGTACACGACCATATTCTTTAAATATGACTGTATTCTGTATTGTCATCAGAGTTTGGAGATAGCGGGTGCGGCGTATGAGTGTCCGTGGTACAAGTGTTCGTTGCGTGTGCGTCGCGCGCTGTTGATTGTGATGGTGCGCACGCGCCGTGCACTCCGCCTCACTGCTGGCGGATTCACCACGCTGTCACTCGCGTCGTTTATGGCTGTAAGTGTCTTAAACGGGCTAACTGTACACACAATCAAAAAAACTTTGCATCCACTTGGAACACTCAAGATATTGTATGGTAAAGATAAAATATATAAAAAAACCTTTTTACTAATGCTATCTTGTTTAAATACTCATAATTAGTACTACAAAATAAATAAATATTTTTTTGTATTTTTACATAAAATGAAGTCAAACAAGTCAAGTAAAATATAATTTAATCATTATTAATAATTTATATTTTTTTTATTTTTTATTTATTTACTTAATATTGACTTGACTTGTTTGCCTACATTTTAAATTAATAAATATAATCTCAATTTTTGCTAACTTTTTTTGATGTGCTTACTAGCTTTAGTTAGTTGTATAGTTTTTATATTTCATTTTCTTTATTGTGGGATTTAAACAGCTACGATGTAATATATATAATAATACAATTTCGTAATGAAAAAATAATCAGTACGTTTGTGCTCAACTTTCTATTCTTAATTTGATGTTTTAGTTTTAAAATGGAATAAATAACCAAAAATAAGTAATGTTGCAGCCCATTACATAAACCACAGATTAACAATGGATGCCACTGTGTTGTGTTACATCCAAAATTAAATTAAATAACATCCAAGTATACACACATGATGTGACGAAGAGGGTATCTAACAATTCTGACAATTCACATTTTTTTTATTAAATCCAACCGCTAATGTTGGTATCAGCGCCATCTAGTGTGGTATCCTAATTATAATTACTAGTAAATTATACTTTTTGTTTACCGTAATGACTGGGAAGGCATTTTTCGGCAGAAGTTTAATAAGGATTGCCTTGTTAATCTGGTGGTCTAAATCGCGACTGCTGAGCATGAGATCATGGGTTCGATTCCCTAGTCGGACGAAATGTTATTGGGTTTTTCTTTTCAGGAAATTCTCAGTAGCAGCCCGGAGTTCGGAATTCTGCTAGGTAGATGGCAATAGGCTCACCACCTATTACATGGGACTTAATAAAAGCGTTGGTGAACTGTGGGTGTACAACTGTGTCCACCTGTGCCTCCTCTTTCGTGGAATACAGACGATGTTATGATTTTATATTTAATTAATAAATGATTTTTTCTTTATTTACAGATTATCAAGGCCTCGTACTCATTATTCACGTTGCTACAACAAGTTAATGAAAAATAAATGTATTTATAACAACAATATTAGTTTATAATAAAACAACTTTTAACCGAATTAATCGCGTGTATTACACACACTTTGCAACGTTCGTGGTCGCAGGAGGAGTGTTCGAAACGTCAGGAAAAACAAAAAACCAATAATACACGCGATTAATCCGGTTAAAAGTTGTTTTATTATAATGTGTAGTGATCGCGCAAACCTAAGATATTACTAATATTAGTTTAGTAGTGATATTTCTGTAGTTATACGTACTTATATTAAAGCCCATTACGTAAAAATAAAATATCAATTTAAAGTGTAATTATTTTTCTAATACCTTATTTTTGTTTTCACGTGCACACGAATCATTGTGCCCATGTGATGCGGAGGAATAATGAGTATGAATGTGGATGGCTATACGAGTAGAGGAAGACCGAGGAAGCGATGGATGGATTGTGTGAAAGATGATATGGCTTGAAAAGTTGTGATTACCGAGATGACGGCTAACAGAGATGTATGGAAGGAAAATACGTCCTGCGCCGACCACCATTTAATTGGGATAAGGGTAAGGGGATGATGACGAAACGTTGTGCTACCGTTTATTATGAGTTCAAGAAACCGTATTGTGTAACGTAATCTTACGCTATTCTGACAAACGTTAGCACCACCGACCGAATGTTCGGTCACGATGGCGCATCTCTACGGAGATTAGCCAAGTACGCAGGAGGTATTTATTTTGCACAGGTGTATGCGTAAACGCCGCTTTTATGAAACAAGCAATCTCTTAAAGATGTTCTTACATGCGGACCATAAAAAAAACAGACGGAGCGTTGCGTACGACATGTGAGAAGCATGCCTAGTCATCCAATTTCGTTTGTCATACACGTAGTTACTCTCGTAGCTAAACGCATGCAAATATTTAAAACTCATCCACTCGGCGCCAGTACGCTGCGTGTGTGTGTGTGCGTAACCTATGCGTTGCTTATGACAAGGCAAGGTTATATCCGTATTTTTTCAGATCCGTGCTAACACACATGTGATTGGACGCATCTCAAAAAACGCCGGTTTTTTTTTTAGTTTATGCTTGCGTTTGGCCGCACCTCGGTGTACGATGGAACACGCTTGCCTAGAAACCTATTCACTCGCGACTTGAAGACGCCCAGATTGTAATTATCGGGAAATACCGACTGCGGGAAAGAGTTCCATTCTTCGGTACGTTTATGATAAATGTAGAAGCAAAACGCTTTCTACGCACAGGCGGAATGTCTACCATATATCGGTGATGCTTTGCCGTGCGTCTGGTTGTCCGATGATGGAGGAATTAAGTTGTGCAAATCCGAGGCACACTCGCCGAAATGTATTCGATAGAAAACCGATAAACTCGTAACTCTACGTCGGTGTTCGAGGCTCTGAAGCTTTGTTTCAACTAGCGAATTGTTGTTGATGAGTTGTTGTTTAAAGCATCAAATGTTTGTTTCTACGGATTGACTGAATGGTTTTATTTGGGGCTCTTTCGCGGGTCCATGAGATTCCGAACCTTACCAACTGTTTATTTAAATTCAAGATTACCGAAAATATATCTAAATTAAAATAATTTCATTGCTTGCGAACCAATGTTCGGTTTCAACGATTTTTCTTAATGTTCGTAAACGCTCGCGAAGTAATATTCGTCTCGCAAGGGAATGCTTGCGAATCGTATACTGTATCATTTTAAATACTTAACCAACGTTAAACCATATCCAAAATAAAATTATAAAAAGAATAGGAAGATATCGTGTAATCTTGTTAATGCTGGACTATAATTATATAGCACTTCCTCAACCGGACCATGATTTTATATAGTTTTTTGTTATCATATAACCAACAAATGTTTTTGAATGTTCGCTCTTATATTAAAAATATTTCACTACAAAGATCTGAAATGAAGAAAGTAGCTAGACTTAGTTCGGAATTAAATAAGGACAGAATGTCAGGAAAAGAAAATCACAGTGAAAGCAAAATAGTGGTACATAGGTAAATTCTTGAGAAACAATTAGCTAATACTAAGTTTCATGATAATTGTTTATTGAGAATACAGGGCGTTGGTGACTATAATTACATAATTATACCATATTTTGCTTATAATTATTGCGAACGCTGACATTGGAAAAACTATTGATATATTTTTTAAACTCATCCGATTTTTATAGTTCTGTTCATTTTAATGGCGCGGTTGGCACAGAGGTCTAGAGATCAGCTATAACATCGGGTGCCGCGGGTTTGGTCCGGGTCAAGGTGTGCGTGTATATGAGCATAACATCACGCCTGCATCCACTGAGAGCGTAAGCAGCGGTTACACCGACAATTCACCAATGCTGTTATTAAACCGGGTACAATTCCAAACTCCGGACTGCTTCTGAAAATTTCCTTCTAAACTCCCAATACCACTGCCCGATCTGGGAATCTAACCCAGGAACTCATGCTCAGCAGTCATCCTCGTAACCACTAGACCAATGAGGAGAAATTACAGGCCAAGGTGATAGCGACAGCGAGGCGGAGAGTGAAGCGGCGAAGAACTGGCAAGTCCACGATAGCATATCTCTCAGAATAAATACAGTAGAGCCGATATTACACTACAAACGCTTAAACATGCTGACAAAGCTTGACTGAAACTCCACTCCCTGTATTGTATCATATCTATACCCCGCTGTTACCCAGGACGACATAATATAAAAAATGAATCCATATTGTAACATCGCCACGTTCTCGATCCCGCCACGCTCTCGATTCCGCCACGCTCTCGATTCCGCCACACTCTCGATTCCGCCACGCTCTCGATTCCACCCCGCTCCTCACTGTCATCGAGGTCACAGCCTGTTTATATCGAAGAAAAAATGTTAGCATTTACACAGTCCTGATATTAAAGTCTTAAATGGCACTATTGCGTATGAATAATTGTAGATTAAGTAATCAAAATATCGGATATCTCTATAGGAATGTGTGTAAGTGATTATTAAGTTAATAACTCAATTGTTACACAGGGGCTACAATTTTCTACCAAATAGAAAACTGTACGCCTCTCACCAGGAGTTGAAAACATTTTACGATGGTACATTTTATAGTACCCACTGAGTAACAAGATAAGACCCTTTATATGTAGGTGCAGAAAATACTGCGAGTACCGAACTGTTTTTTGCACCTCGTCATGGAAGAAGACTTTTGGTCACAAGAGCGTAGTTTTCCGTCGCTTCCTCAGACAAGTGCCACAGGACAGCACAAAGATGTAGTGCAAATTGAAGTGCTACTAACATAGTTTTATTAACTAAAATATGTACACATATCGAGATGGCTTAGTGGTCAGAGCGCCTGGAGTATTTATCGGGGAGGCGCAGGTTCGAATCCTGCTCACGACCGTATTCTTTTTCCATTTAATATTATGAGCTTAGAGTTCGCTAAGCATGCGTTAATGCTTTTCATAGATTTATCTTTATATGTATACATAGTCTTATTTTCTGCGATCCTCTTTTTTTCTATGGCAACTTAAAGCTTAGACCAATTAATATACTAATTAATTAACTATTAGAGTTAACTTTATGACATTTGACTTGTGCGTTATTCATTAATCAGACTATTGATCTGCTTCAACCCATGTGACTAGGTCCATATGGAGTTTGGTCACTGCCTTACCACTTACACTCCGACGCGCTCGACCGCCTCGTTATAAACCTCACCGGCGAGGTCTGCGTCCGTCGCGAAATGTCTCATCAGTTCCGCCCCGACCCTTGCTCGAGCCGGCCCGCGCCGAGCTAGTAGCTTTAAATTCGTCCCTTAATAATAAGGATACTGATATGATCCAGCTAGCTCCCCCCAGCAACGCCCTAAGCCGAGGTTCGTGTCCCGCAGGGAACACCCTTAGCGCTGTTGCTTAGTTTAAAGTATTTTTTAAATATGCTCTGGCTGGGGGCATCAAACTGCCTCGCCTTAGATATTGTCCGGTTACGCAGACAAAACCCCTCTGGGTTTCTGCAAGAGGCCAATAAAAAAGAAAAACCTTACCACTTCTCATACACGAAATCAAAACTGTGAAAAATTTAATTATTAACCGACTTCGATAAATCATTAGGTGTCTTAATTAGACCGTTTTTTTTTTGTGTTCGGGTATAACTTCGTCCTTTATAAACGGATTTTGATGATTCTTTTTTTGTTGGAAAGGAGATATCCCAAGGGGAAACCAGGTTCTGATGATAGCATTCCAGAGAAATCGAGAGGAACCTCTGAAAATCGTAGTGGCGACTAGTCCGTTTGTAAATTTTTTCAATAAGTATTTTAAAGCACTACTATTTAATGAGGGTGTGAAGTCGATCCAATGATGGAGCTGAAAGACAATCGAGAGAACTCTTTAAAGATTTACACCAATTACCTGGTGTTTGGGCTTGATTAATTTGTATTGATGAGAACTTTACACCTAGATGGGTTGTGACTGTCATTAGGGGTCTGATGATGAAGACGTAGGACAGTCAAGGGAACTCCTCAACGTTTTACAGTAGCTACCTTGTTTTGTATGTATGTCCGTCGATATCTTTGTTTGAAAGAGTAGTCCCCAGAGGTGGTCCCATTTAAATTTAGTAAAGATCTGATGACGACCTTCGAAGTTAGACAATGGAACTCTTGAATGAATTACAAGCAAATCACTCTCAATTGCTGTAATCGCATGTTCATGTATAGTTCATGCCACTCAATACAAACATAGCATCATGCCTGTATTGCCCGATGGGGTAGGCAGAAGTGTACACTATTGTACACAAACATTTCACCGATGCAGTTATTATGTCCTAGTGTCTTTCGAGGGCCTACCCATTTTATTAAATTACTAATTTAACTTATTTATAAATTTTTCATTATCTATACAAACTTATATACGGCCTATACAATATATATATATATATATTACACTTAAAACTAAAAAGGTTAGAATAAATTAAATTTTAACAAAAAATTAAAACCGCCAATAAAAATTTACTACAATAAAAAGTTCAAAATAATATTAAAATTTTATATAATTATATTTTTTAATACATGTTGAGGCCATGTAATGCCTATATTAATTTCTATTTTTCAAAGAAACATTGAAAAAATAATAGACAAGAACGGGGCTTGAACCCGCGACCTTTGACGTTCCGTGTCATCACTCTACCAACTGAGCTACCTTGTCGTGTTCAAACCTATTGAATTTTCAATCCTCTTTGTATACGTCTTAAGGAGACGCCTGGTGATATTTATCTAGTAATCATTTACAGATTTACTAAACTCAGCGTTACCACTTTGCAGTTGTAAATCGCCGAACAACATCCCAATCCTTTATAAATCATATATAATTATATTTTTTAATACATGTTGAGGCCATGTAATGCCTATATTAATTTCTATTTTTCATTTTAGTAAATCTGTAAATGATTACTAGATAAATATCACCAGGCGTCTCCTTAAGACATATACAAAGAGGATTGAAAATTCAATAGGTTTGAACACGACAAGGTAGCTCAGTTGGTAGAGTGATGACACGGAACGTCAAAGGTCGCGGGTTCAAGCCCCGTTCTTGTCTATTATTTTTTCAATGTTTCTTTGAAAAATAGAAATTAATATAGGCATTACATGGCCTCAACATGTATTAAAAAATATAATTATATATGATTTATAAAGGATTGGGATGTTGTTCGGCGATTTACAACTGCAAAGTGGTAACGCTGAGTTTAGTAAATCTGTAAATGATTACTAGATAAATATCACCAGGCGTCTCCTTAAGACGTATACAAAGAGGATTGAAAATTCAATAGGTTTGAACACGACAAGGTAGCTCAGTTGGTAGAGTGATGACACGGAACGTCAAAGGTCGCGGGTTCAAGCCCCGTTCTTGTCTATTATTTTTTCAATGTTTCTTTGAAAAATATTAAAATTTGCTTATAATAAAATAATTTTAAAAGAAGAATATATAATAATAATCTGTTAATTTTGGAGTCGGTGCCTGATGTATGTGGGGTTTACAACCAGATACAAAGGCCGGTAACATAACCACAGCGCAACGAGAGGCTGAACTGACTAACAAGAGAAAAACAATAACCCTCTCCCAGTACCGACTCCAAAATTAACAGATTATTGTACTTTTAAAATTATTTTATTTTAAACAAATTTTGATATTATTTTGAACTTTTTACTGTAGTAGATTTTTGAAGGCGGTTTTTATTTTTTGTTAAAATTTATGGTATAATTAAGTCATTTTACTGATAACTAAAACACATTTTTTATTTTTACAAGAAATATATGGTAGTCTACCTGCATTTATCTGGCAAGTTCTTGCTAATAATAGTTCCTTTAGATGGTAACTGGTGATGGTGGTGTCTAACATATATTGTTACATTCATTAACATTTATCATCAACATTTATCAGGTATATATCGCAGAGAGAAAAACACGATGAAGTAAAAATACATGATGACTTTTCGTTTTAGATATGATTGATGCAAACGGGGTTGACAAAAACCTATGAAATCGATAAATAATAATGAATAAGCAAAAACCAATTCTCCACTCATTCGTTGCAATAGCAAAAATGTTGTCAACACCTGTCTTTGAAAATACCGTAAACAAAACGCCAGAATTATGTTTTGTTTTATCACATCAATTCGACAAATAGAGGGGTTCAATACAAGTCGCCTATTGTACCTAATGGCTATCTTTGTGAACAACGTTAATAGTTCCTTAAGGGTTTGCCTGACTGTACTGCAATTTGTAGGTTTTTTGCCACCGAAGAAGTCAGGAAAAAATGACGGTTTACTTTTCTGGTTATACTCAGTGTGTTGGTACATGTTTTTGGTTGGTAAGTTTTGTTTTAAATTATAATATGATTAATTGATGTGATTCATTGTCATAAATGAGTCGTGATGTCGTGGTGGCCGAGGTGGCCTCTTGAGTCACAAGTTGTGGGTTCATATGTATTTTCTTAGTTATTCTAAGACATACGATGTTTTCCTTCACCTAATGGTCTGAAATCGCCAACCCTGTGAGCTAGCGTGGTGATCAATGTCGTGCCTTCTCTGTATGAGAAGAGGCCCTTGCCCTGCAGTGGGACAGTTATGGGCTGGTTATGTTATGTATGTTGTTGTCATACCTACTGTGAAATCTTTTAAATACCAAAATATTAAGCTTTGATCGGCAATTCAACACGCCTGCTCACCTGCACGTATTAATTTCAGATTAGTATCATTATAATAAAACAACTTTTAACCAGATTAATCGCGTGTATTATTGGTTTTTTGTTTTTCCTGACTTTTCGAACACTTTGCAGCGTTCGTGGTCGCAGGAGGACTAGGTTCAAGAAAAACAAAAAAACAATAATACACGCGATTAATCCGGTTAAAAGTTGTTTTATTATAATGTGTAGTGATCACGCAAACCTAAGATATTACTAGTATCATTATGTTAAGTTTATGCTATGATTTTTGTCTAAAACGTAAGTATTTTAAAACTTTAATAAGACAACTGGAATTAAAAAAGAGCTGTAAAATATTTGAAGACAATTTTTATTCAAGATAAATCTTTGAAAAGCATTAACGCATGCTTAGCGAACTCTAAAGTTATTATATTAAATTAAAGACCTTTAAGCCATTTCGTCGAGATGGCTTAAAGGTCAGAGCGCCTGGAGTATTCATCCGGGAGGCGCAGGTTCGAATCCTGTTCGCGACCGTATTCTTTTTCCATTTAATATAATGACAATTTTTATGTTAACCATACATTTTGCAGGTGGGTTCATAATCGCTCAGACGGGTGCAATGTTCGAAATATGGGGAGACCTCGCTCTGATGACCAGTGCATCTTTTCTGTTGTTCACCAATCTGGCTTTGTCCACGAAGATCATCAATGTGGTGATGTCGAGGCGGGAGATACAGGACATCATCGAGGAAGCTAATGATGAACTAAAGGCTGAGGGTAGGCAGATGGGACATGAAATTGTGAGAAGGTATGTGTTGTGTGTTGTGTAGTAGACGTTCTAAAGGGTGACCTTAAGTGTCTTTTAACTGAAATTGATGATGAATGATCGTTGATATTTTGTCCTATTGATGACTGATGTTCTCTTGTAAATAAATAATAATGATAGCAAGTCAGAAAATAATGTAACAGCAAACTTACTCTTGAAATTAAATCTGCTCGATTGACATTGGCAAAATGTCAGTTTGTAATGCAAAAAATGGCATTAAAATAAATAAATAAGATGCTGCTATGCAAACTTTCTTTAGATTTGTTTTCCTTTATTTTGATATTTTTGGATTTGTTGTTTTTATTTTATACAATTTATTTTAGTGACTTACAATTAATCCAATTGTATTATTATTTTGTTTGACACTTGGGTATGTAAATTTACATTATCATTTCTTTATGAAATTTTCCATAATATATACCTTTGTAAAATGTGAGCATCATGTTACTTTTAATCTCATATTACATACATACTGCCTATTGTCAGGCATTACGAGTTACTAGTTAGAGTAGAGTAAAAATGGTTGAGCTAAGCGAGGCTGACGTGCGCGTCATACTCGTGAACGTGTGCTGTCTGACGGGACTGGTCAGCTCCTAACTGCCTTGGCAATCATTTTAAAAGGCTATATAAGTTATTGTTTATAGCGCTTTCCTTTATTATTTTGCTCGTTAACCTGCATTATTCTTACATTACTTTATTTATTTTTACACCAATTTATTTTAAAAAGAATGTCTATGGAGTTTCTTGCCGGCTCTTCTCCATAAGATGAACGCCTTGGAACCGTGCTCCTAGTTTTGAAATAAAAATATTTGAATTTGAATTTGAAAATGGGAAAACTGTGATGTAGGTAAATTTATTATATATTCATTTCAAGAGAAACCCCACTGGTTGTTGATAATGCATAAGAAAGCACTATTATCAATAGATACTTTTTTTTTTCTAAAAATTATGGATTTAAATGTTATATTTTTGTGGATAGCGAACGGAGTTTTAAGCACGGATGTCTACGCATACGCGGTTTAAAAATATTCAAATAATTTGTATCTGCGTGTTCGTTGGTGGCGCCGCCATCTTGTTTCTCTATTAATTCTCGAGAGTAAGTGAACCACAGATTTGTAATCTTACTTTTTATTTTATTTTATTTTCTTTGGAACAACAAACAATTACATAATAATAGCATATAAACAGTGAAACTTAAAACTAATAGTTATGGAATCCACTACGTCATTCACAGTATACCTAAAAAATAACTTTACGCGCCAAGTCATAAAAATTAAGTTGATCAAAAACAATAACTGCCTACAAAGTATTATGTGCGAAATAGAATGAGAAAATTAATACAACAAAATTAAGGAAAAATATAAGTACTGCATTAACATATTAAGAATTTACCAATTTTAACAAATACCTTAGAGTAAAGACCGAGATCCTATCTGCTCAAGATGGAGAAAAACTCACAGAGTTTTTTTATTGTTTTAAGGATACAGCTTTTATATTTACCATACGATAGGGAGAACAGATCAATATCACAAAAATATTTATTATAATTATTAGTAAGGCGGCGGAGAACATCTTACGATCAAGGAACTTATAATTAAACTGGAATGTGCACGCATCACCAAAAATCCATTAATTATGAACATCGGAATATAATATATTAGCTAATAACATGTATATATTTTTATACTCGCAGCTGTAACCGCGAAACTACCTGGACGGGCATTGTGTACACATTACTCTCCGGTGTGACTATAGTTGGTTGGGTAGGCAGTGCCCAGAAGAACCAACTGCCCCTGAGAGCATGGTGAGCCACTTGATATACTCTGTCGTGGAGAACTGCTTCATTGATGAAGCAGTCGCAAGTGCGGCTGTTGAATGGGAGGTTCTAATTTCGATTGCCGGATTGGACAAACTGTTTTTGGGTTATTCTGTAAGGAAATTCTCAGAAGCAGTCCGGAGTTTGAATTATTTCCAGTTCGGTGAAATGTGCTACACCCATCAACTGTGCACACTTTCCTAACCCTTCGGAGAATAAAGCCTGATGCTATGTATGTCCCACAGCCTCATTTATCGATGCGTAAATCTTTTGTCTACTGTTTCTGTTTGAATTAATCTGGATTTTTGGCAGCGAGATACCTTATCAATTAAATATTTACTTTGGAGGATTCAGAGACTCTCGGATCCAGAGGTGCTGGCGGCTGGATACTAGGGTCGGCGATTATCAGATATACTAATGAAATCATTCGATTATGAAGATGTCTCGAGATATCTCGATTATAACAGACTAGTAATTAGTAATTACAAATGTTGTTAGTAGTCACGGTCGACGCAGAGCAGAAAGATCGAAACACGATCAGTAGTGTTCTTATCTATAAAACTAAAATAAGTTAACTTTACTGTTAAATTACTCCACGAAAAAAGCCCAAAAGTAACTATCGAGTCTCTCGACTTTTTACAACAGGATTAGCAGTAGGTACAAATTAGTAACGTCATTCGATTATGACAACATATTAGTAACTAATTTCATAATCGATTATCAGCATTAGTATTAAACAGTAATTCGATTATACCAATCATTTATAATCGCCGACCACTACTGGATACTAAATTTGCTGGATACTATTAGTAGCATTATTATCTCTTACCAATCCTTTAAAGCTCAGGTGTTTTATGGGAGTGAAATCAACCATTTCCCCAAGATATTTCGACCAGTTTATTTGTTATTAATTCTGTCTTTCTTCTACTACTAATGGTTTATTTTTCAACAATTTCAGGTATCCATTTAATACATCAACGTCACCGGCCTATGAACTGACATACATTAATCAAGTAAGGATATTCATTTGTACCTATCTATCTGCCTAGCCTTTTCCCAGTTACATGGGGTCGGCTTCCAGTCAAACCGGATGCAGCCTAATACCAGTATTTTACATGGAGCGACTGCTTAACTGACCTTCACAACCCAGTTACTGGGTAACACGATATCTCGTGGCATTACTGGTTGTCAGAGTTTGAGGTGTCTGATTACCCGTAACGGCTGTCATAGATCTTAATCTGACAACCGGGACCAACGGTTTAACATGCTCTCCAAGGCACGGAGGAGTCTCGGTATGAAATGATGATCAACAGATCGGCCGCAGCAAGCGCAGCTTAACCTCGATCGTACGATCTGTGCGGCTGTTACTTAGCCACGAGCCCCTCCACATTAATTCGTACCATATTTGTTATTGAGTTCGTACCTCTTAATGCTGCCGGGGTTGCGGCGAATACGGCTGTGATGCCTAGAACCCTAGTAAATATTAGTGGAAATAAGAACTACAACCATATGGGACATCTCCAAAAATATCTAGTTACTGGGTAACACTCACTAACTATCAACACTAATATTTCTTGCTATGACTGGTTGTCAAAATTTCAGGAATCTGACGGGGAATGAAGGTAATATTAGATTTTGTCACTGACCTGACCAGACCACCATATTTGTCATTCGGTTGTCCAAAAACGAACTATGGCAAGCGCAGCTTAGCCTCGAACGGTTGATCTGTGCAGCTGTCTTTGAGTTGCGAGCCCTTTACAGTTAAGCCCTCTATAGTTTGACGGCGCGGTTGGTGAAGTGGTCGAGAGACAGGCTGCTGCGTATGTCGCAGCTTCGATTCCTGTACGTAACAAATATTTGTATGATCTATAAATAATTATTACGGGTCTGGGTGTTTGTGCATGTGAGATAATATGTCTGTAAACGCACCCTCGATATAAAAAGTAATTCCTAGTGTGGGGTGATGTAAAATATAAACAAAAAAAAAATACAGAACAGGGCATCCAAAATAATAAAAAATCATGTAATACCTTTCTCTTCTGGTCCTATGTATGTCAGAATACACGATTCTCTCTTTGCCCCTGGCTTCCAAGGTCTACCTCCAAGGTAAAGCTTTAGTTCTACATATGGTCTAATTTGTTCTAGAGCTCGGCATTAACTTTATCTGCAACAGTTAACATGTGCTTGGACACTTTGGTAACGTCACTGATAGCAGTCTGCCGCTGCAAACTGCGACTTGTTGGGTTGTCACTCAGGACTCTATGTGAGGGGATTCAAATTCCTAAGGAGGTATCATCCGTTATTCTATGTTATAAAGTACGTTGGATGGGCAAGCCCTGCCCCTGTATTATGGCAAGCAAAAATAAACCTTATTTGTTTACAGCATCTCTTGTCACCAATAGACGATGCGAAAGTATATTCACGACTTCAGCAGTGCGTGATCAAGCACGAAACTGCTCTGAAGACTGCGAGACAAATCCAAAAGTGTTTCTCATACCCCATATTGGCACAATTCACTGTCTCCGTCATTATCATATGCGTCACTGCTTATCAGCTAGCTATGGTGAGTAAAGCGACCTGATGTCAAATTTGTGCATGTTTGGAAGTCTTCTGAAAATGTTGGTTAGGGAGAAACGGATGATTACAATATTATATGGAAAAAGAATACAGTCGCGAACAAGATTCGAACCTGCGCCTCCCGGATAGATACTCCAGGCGCTCTGACCACTAAGCCATCTCGACCTCTGCTTACCACCGCGAATTCTTCTTACATATTTTAACACGTCTTATGGCGACGTCATTAATATTGTAACTTTAGAGTTCGTTAATGCTTTTTCAAAGACATATCTTGAATTATTAAGGTAATTGCATTCTTTACGACATTGTATTAACTGCAAAGGTAGTCGTGTTGGTTCGGTCACTTGTATAAGTACTGAATTGATTGCAATGACGTCGCCATAAGACGTGTTAAAATATGGAAGAAGAATTCGCGGTGGTGAGCAGAGGTCGAGATGGCTTAGTGGTCAGAGCGCCTGGAGTATCTATCCGGGAGGCGCTAGTTCGAATCCTGTTCGCGACCGTATTCTTTTTCCATTTAATATTGTAACTTTAGAGTTCGCTAAGCATGCGTTAATGCTTTTTCAAAGACATATCTTGAAACGGATGATTCTTTCTCTGATGAAAAGAAGTTGTCGTTTTCGGTTTGGCTGGCTTCAGTCTAACGGTAATATAGATGTAAGTGGCGTGATACAGTTTGTGCGGTCAGATTAAGAGTTGGGCTTGCCATGTGGACTGTGATGGTTAGCTCTACAGTGCTTGCAACTGCCTCGTTGATCTAGTAGTCCTAAACGCGACTGCAGTGATAGCCTAGTGGTATGACCGTTGGCTCACAAGTCAAAGATCGCAAGTTCGAATCCAAGGCACGCAACAGTATCTTTTCGAAGTCATGTGCGTATTATAAATTAGTTATCACTGAGCATGAAGGTCCTGGGTTCGAATCCCAGGTCAGTGGAATCAGTGGTGTTGGAATCCTCGATGGGCTACAGAAATCATCAGGCTGGCCGTACCATTGTTGGCCATCTTGATGTGATATAAAATCTAACGAAGTATAAATGGTAGGCCTACTTCGTGTTGATCGATTCAAGTATATTTTCAGGAACTGAGCAACAAGAACTGGGTCCGAAGTATTTCCATGGGTGCATATATTTTGTGCATGATGCTACAAGTATTCCTGTATTGTTATCAAGGGAACCAGCTCTTAGAAGAGGTAATTGACATTGATAAGGGGGGAGGGAATCGTGGTTCACTGGTTGAGATTAAGCTGTCGTGTCTCGGAGTTAACTTTAAATCTTGGTTGTTTAACGAAAAACTATGACAGTTGTTACGGAACCTTTTGAAAAGGAAATCTTTATGGGATATTTATGCCCGGAATGCTTTTTTACTGCGATTGTATTAAAATATGTGCACGCAATGAGGGCTATCGCGTATAAATTCGCCGCTAGAGGCGCTAGTGTAGCGTGAGGTCTCCGAAATGTCAAATGTCACTGTTTGTGTTGGCTACGCGGGTTTATTTCTAATTAGAATAATGTTGTAAATATTTTGCAATATCTGAGATTAATTACGGCAACAATGAGTTGCGGGCAATGAATATCAGTGGTTTAAAAGCGGAGCTAAGAAAAAGGGATGCAGAATTCATTATTATTTTTCATTTTTCTTCGTTCTGGACCTTGCTCGACAGTGGCACCAACTGGTGAGCACAAACACGGTAGCCCTCATTACAATGTGTCGACGTTTTAACACATTACCGCTTATTTAATAGTTTTGAATAGATACCTTCTTGTGGCGAGATTGACGCAGTGGTCGAGAGATCGGCTGCCGCGGCACGTATCTTGGGTTCGATGACCACACTTAAATTATTTTTTTGTGATCTGGACACACTTTAGGGTCCATTCAGCGTCGATGACCCGTCCAGCCTATCAGTTATAGTGGGGATGCGGCTTTTTACCCTACCTGGGATGAGCGCCGAGGCGGATGCCTCTTCGACGCCTTCGTCTCCGAGCCGGATCGGTCCTCTCCGGATCCCGCTCTGCAGCCTCCTTATGGAGCATAAATACCTGTACGACGATGAGTAAAATAATTACTTGAAGGCGATCTTGAATCAGTTAACGTACTTCTCCACAGAGCTTCGATATAGCGGATGCGGCGTACGAGTGTCCGTGGTACAAGTGTTCAATGCGCGTGCGCCGTACATTGCTTATCTTGATGGTGCGCACGCGCCGCGCGCTCCGCCTCACAGCCGGCGGGTTCACCACACTGTCTCTTGAATGCTTTACATCCGTGAGTATTCCAACTGCGCAATAATGTAAATTTTTAGGGTTACCCGTACCTCAAAAGGAAAAAACGGAACACTTATAGGATCACTTTGTTGTCCGTCTGTCTGTCTGTCCATCTGTCTGTCAAGATCCTTTATCTCAGGAACGCGTGGAGATATCACGTTGAAATTAAAATCATATACTCAGGTCTACAGCCCCTTAAAGCTGTGAAAAAATCAAACATCTAAGTTAATGTAAAAAACAGATACGACCGTTTATGACACAAGAAACGTATATTTCGCCACTCTCAAGGGAATCAAAAATTTATAGGGTGTTTTTGAAATTTGGCAAGTAATATCGTCTTATACTACAAGTACAGGGGAAAATCTGAAAACTATACATTTGTAATTAAATCACAAAAAATTTCTTTTCTTTCTTTCTTTATTTAAATATGTACCTACAAATTTGTACAGAACCCTCGGTGGGCGAGTCCGAGTTGCACTGGTCCGGGTTTTTTTTATTTCTTGTACTTAATTTTCTTAGCAAAGATAACCGCCACGACTGGCGTAGTGGTAGAGAAATGAGCTTCTGCGCTACTCATCGTGAGTTCGATTTCAGCACTGCATAAGTATATGAATAAACTACTAATATTTTGATAAATCTTTGAAAAGCATTAACGAACTCTAAATTTATAATATTAAATGGAATAAAGAATACGGTCGTGAGCAGGATTCGAACATGCGTCTTCCGGATAAATACTTCAGGCGCTCTGACCACTATGCCATCTCGGCCTCTGCTCACCACCGCGAATTCTGCTTCCACATTTTAACACGTCTTTTGGTGACGTCATTGCTATATATTTAGTCCCTATTCTATTTATTTTTCCATTTAATATTATAACTTGACTAATATATTTTTTTGGATAATAACTTGTAGCGACATCTATCTCGCTACATGGTAACTACGCGCACAACACTCTGCATCGCGCAATCAAAGTTTGACGACGAGTGTGTATATATACCACCTCCCGACATTAACCGTTGGGCCGTGGCCCGCCAGGCAATATCACTCGCCTGGTTGGAGGATCCTCCCTTTTCAATGGAGGAACACCACACCTCGTTCCTCCATAACTTTCGTGATACATATTCATACCACTCACAATCAAGCGTTTGACTCGCGTCATCGCTTAGGTCATTATTAAGGGCTCCGTTCGAATTCGAAACTAATCGGGCAATCCCGAAAAATGCACGTGAGTAGCAACCGGTGAACAATAAGTACTTACTAACTAGTCCACTAGTACCGAGCTTCATGTTTTTTTTGCCTCAGTTACGTCGGGTGTGGTTTTTCAATACTTTTACGTTAATTATTACACGACTGCCCAAAAAAGGAGTGTTATATTTTAAGCGTTCATGTATGGATGTATGGAAGTATGTATCTATGTTTGTGAGTATCTTTATTCTACCATTACTGCTAAATACCTGAACTAATTTCGATGTATGGGGTACCGTTAGAATCCTTACATTGTCCCGGGTAACATAAACATAATTCAAGATATGTCTTTGAAAAAGCATTAACGCATGCTTAGCGAACTCTAAAGTTACAATATTAAATGGAAAAAGAATACGGTCGCGAACAGGATTCGAACCTGCGCCTCCCGGATAGATACACTAGGCGCTCTGACCACTAAGCCATCTCGACCTCTGCTCACCACCGCGAATTCTTCTTCCATATTTTAACACGTCTTATGGCGACGTCATTGCAATCAATTCAGTACCTATACAAGTGACCGAACCAACACGACTACCTTTGCAGTTAATACAATGTCGTAAAGAATGCAATTACCTTAATAATTCAAGATATGTCTTTGAAAAAGCATTAACGAACTCTAAAGTTACAATATTAATGACGTCGCCATAAGACGTGTTAAAATATGGAAGAAGAATTCGCGGTGGTGAGCAGAGGTCGAGGTGGCTTAGTGGTCAGAGCGCCTAGTGTATCTATCCGGGAGGCGCAGGTTCGAATCCTGTTCGCGACCGTATTCTTTTTCCATTTAATATTGTAACTTTAACATAAACATAAGATAAAAAAAGTGCAGGCTGTACCGCGAAGTAATAAAAGAGCTCCTAGTGACCCACAGCCCTTATAGTCGACTCGCCACTCGGCCCGTCTTGAAGTCCGCGCCGCGCTTGTACCCTAGATCCTCGCACGGTGGGGGTTGAGTTGCCCGCGTCCGTAGGAGTGCACCCTTAGAATTGAATCCCTACACGTGGCCCCTGGGTGGTGCAAAACAGGCAACACAACTCTGGTGCGAGGCTTCAGCCGCGGCTGGTTACCACCCACCGGACGAAGCCATGCCGTAAAACGACCTAGTCATGTTTCGGGATGTAGTCCGGTGCAACCGTGGGTCTGTGCAGTTGCATCAACTCCCCAACTGTCGTACTCCTCAAATGTATTTACTCTACTTAGAGTGAATAGATTTATTCTGGATAACGTGCTTCATCCTCGGCCACACCGTTGCTTAACATCAGGCGAGTTGGTGGCCAAACGTAGACCAATTTCGGATAAAAAAAAGCGTTGCTTATGTAAAATTGTCAACAGTAGTCCGTTGCACTCAAGCGCTAAGAGCAGACGTGCGCGTGCGTTGCCGCGCGCCAACCCGGTCGCATATAAATCGGTCCTTCTAAATCATTGTATTCATATTTACAGTTCGTGTTGTCTATTGTTTATTATATTTGATTATAGATCGTTTATTTGCTCCCAACCCCTATAAGGCGTGCTTTTTTAATTAATGTCATTTTGTTACAGATTATAAAAGCTTCGTACACATTCTTCACTGTCCTGCAACAAGTAGAAGACCGAAAACAGAAGTAATGCCTGCTGGCCCCGCCCACAGACAATAAAAGATAGTATTATTGTCGCAGAAAGCATATTATTACAGCTTAAATTAATTTTTAGTTAACATGTGACTATGCAGTGACGAGTTTATTTTAAATAAAACGTGTTTATTTGACATTTCGATTATTTAATAACCTGATAAATAGATTTGTTTCTTAAACTAAAACTATATTAAAAATAAAAGAAAAAGACCTACTATACAAACTATTATTAAATCTAAGACTATTTTAATAATAAGAAAAAAAAACTTTTAACTAAATTAGAACTATAAGAGAGCATCAAAAAATTCATCCGCATCGCTGTCAACTGGGAGCGTACCCAAAAGGCTGACAGCATTGCCACGTTGAATAGCAATACTAATTCTTTGTGCAAAATGGAGACCAGCTCTCAGTCACGTGAAGTGCCGACCAATCGCCTTTCTATCCCTATATAAATAATGCGAGCGTTCGGACTCCACGACCCGAGTGTTTCAGCCCCAAACGGTTCAATAATATAGTTACTAATAAAATTAATATATTTTCACCGTTTGAGGGTCTCCGCAGCTGTAGCAGCAGCACCAGCACAGTCCACTGAGCTGGAAACATGGGATGGCGCAAGGGTATCGACGCATGTTGCGTCCCATACCAGACGCTTACCCATATTCCCGGCAGTAACGACATGCCGTCTGGTCTCTTACCATCGTCACGTGCCAAGCCATTTGGTTCCAATATGGCTGGAACGCCGGCGGTAGTAAGAGCACGACGAAGTGTAGTGCAGTGTCATTCATATTGGCGTGCCGTAATATGCGTCTTGCACTACTGCTGCAGGACAGGCCGTGGTGTCCGAGGCTGTCGACAGCTTCACCGCAGTGACAGCGATGCGGAGGACAGCACGGAGCTCCCAAACGTAGCGAGGCGGAAAGTAGTGTCATCTAACATAGTGCCTATGTTAGACGACGGAAGCGCATGAAGCCACAAGCCCGACTCCCATTCACCCACAGCCAGTAAGCGTGCGCGCTCAGCAGTAGTGATTGACGTATTGATTAGTTCTTTACGTGTCACTCTGCAGAGCGGCTCATCCCACTGTCTTTGAGAGAATAGGTTGACTTGCAGGTCCGTATTTGGGCAGGTGATTTTCCTGGCATTCATAGCTTCAGCCATACAAAGTACCTCAAAATCAACTAGTGTAGAAGCTAGTATTTTGCAGACGCCGAGACCACCCAGTTGTATGGGAATCTATTCAAAATGTGGCTTTTATTTAATTAAAGCCACATTTAGGATGGACATTAACGTATTTCTGATAATTTTGTTTTATTTTTCCAGAACGTGTGCTTCCTTCCATAAAGGAGAGGAGGGGAGTATATACATTAATTTCGGGTCGAAATAGTAGTATCGAATTATGGTCATAGCCGAATGCATATTAATTTTGAGGACTCTGTCCGAAATGTCACAAAAAATTTGTATTTTTTCGTCAATGAAATTTGAAAAAGAATCTTCTAAAATCGGTGACCCTAAAAGGCGTAGGGAATTTCTATCAATTAAATTAATTTGTGTAGCTATGGAGTTGAACTTTTCAAAGATTGTCTGTCTGTCGGTGCTGTCAGGTATGTAAATTTAACATTTAGATGGGTTGAGATCTAGACCAACCCGTCGATATTCTGATTTAAATCTTTTAGAACTGAATCAATATTGCCTCCAAGGGTACCTTCATCCAAATACCAAACGTTAAATTTAGAATTGAATTGTTTTATTATAGGATGGATGGCTAAGCTAAAAATCACTGGCCCAAGGTGGTCACCTTGTTGACAGCCAACGGCGGATTCCAACAAGTTGTCATTATAGAGTAATTTTGACGGATATCTATAACATTGCCACAAGAAATTGTATATTTTGGGTACTTCTTTTTGAGCCTCTGTCAACAAGTTATCCCGGTTTACGGAATTGAAAGCATACTTAATTTCAAACTTCAAGATAACCTCACCTTTTCCAGAATTTAGATACGTGTATTTATTATAGTTTCTTTTTGTCGAAATTATCATGTTTTTTATATTTTTTTATATTGTTATTATGATTAATCTATACTAATATTATAAAGCTGAAGAGTTTGTTTGTTTGGTTGAACGCGCTAATCTCAGTAACTGCTGGTTCGAATTGTTTTTTTTTTTGGTGTTGGATAGTCCATTTATCTAGAAAGGTTATAGGCTATTCAGTACCTATACAGGTGACCAAACCGACACGACTAACTTTGCAGTTAATACAATGTCGTAAAGAATTTAACGCATGCTTAGCGAACTCTAAAAGTTACAATAAATGGAAAAAGATATATATAGATAGCAATGACGTCGCCAAAAAGACGTGTTAAAAATATGGATTAAGAATTCGCGGTGGTGAGCAGAGGTCGAGATGGCTTAGTGGTCAGAGCGCCTGAAGTATTTATCCGGGAGGCGCAGGTTCGAATCCTGTTCGCGACCGTATTCTTTTTCCATTTAATATTGTAACTTTATATTTTTATATATTTTTTGATTTGTGCTGTATTTATAACATTTTATTTATTTATTCATAAGATTACATTATAAAGCCAAAAATTTTATAAGTTATTGATCTAGATATTACGAAAGTCATTTTCATATACAAATTAAAATAACGTGTCAGAATATTATGAATAGGTTTATAACCTATATATATATATATATGGTTACTTATCTTTAATCGTTTTGATAAAATTAAATCTTTAGGCAAGTTTCACTCACTATCATAGAGATATATTTAATAGGACTCTAGTTATTTTATACATAGAGAACTCTTGGAGGACTCGTGGCTAAGTAACAGCCACGTGCCGCGGTAGTTCTGTGGATGGGTGACCATCATCTCATATCGGAAGCCCGCCTTGCCTGGAGGAGCACGTTACACTGTCGGTCCCAATATCTAATGAAGATTTATGATAGCCATTGCGAGTAGTCAGACGCCTGAAAGTCTGACCACGAACTATCGTGGTACCCAGTAACTGAGTTATAGAGTTCAGGTAGGCAGTCACTCCATGTAATTACTGGTATTAAGTTGCATCCGATTAGAAGTCGACCCAAATTGGTCGCCACCGATGAAGATAGTGAATGTATTGCCAACCTGAAAACCCAATAATACTTTGCTCGACCCGGGAATCGAACACGGGACCTCACGCTCAGTAGCCGCACTAGCAACCACTAGTCCAACGAGGTGCTAGTTAAGTATCTTCTCATTGAAGATATACAATTAGTAATCAGTTCGCGTTAGTGATAAATTCATTGTAATAAACAATCGCGCGCGACCGTGTGTCAACTATCATTTGTTAATTCTAAAGAGACGCACACACTGGTGGTAAATTGCGTGCATGTGATGCGCATGTTTTTAAACGACTGCCCAAAAATTTTTACTAGTGTCGGGTTACACGGAACCCCCGAGCTCGCTTGGCTCTCGCATGCGTCAATAATTTTATTTTTCATAATAAAACGTCCCAGGTTGTGGCGAGTAGTATAGTAGTAAATATGTCATTCTAAATTTTCTTTATAATTTTACATACAAAATATAATAAAGTTAAATTATTGTTGATAAGACACACAGAGCAATGAGCGGCAAAAGGAATTAAAATCTACAATCTGACGTTTTATTTCACGCTTTTTTTACATAACCTGTGAACGTTCAAAAAACGTAAAACGTTTATACAGTTCTGCGTGTCATAGTTCGTTATTGTCAAAAACCGCTAAACGTCGTTCAGCAGTTTTACATAACAGCACAGTTTTGTAAGTCCATCTGCGACATATCTATTATTCTATTCTTCTTGTCCACGTGCTCCATCCTCGGCCACGTTGTCGCTTACCATCAGCGAGTTGTTGGCCAAATGTAGATCAATCATTAATAAAAAAGACAAATAGATACTTAGATACATAAATGTACTAGTTTAGGCCCGCGACTCCACCACATCCAGGTTATAAACTATCTGTGTGCCAAACTTCATCAAAATTCGTTCCGTATTTTTTGCGTGGAAGAGTAACAAACATCCATCCATCCATCCATCTAACCTCACAAACTTTCACATTTATAATATTAAAGTGGGTTAGTAGGAGGAAATTAATATCTCAGGGTTTCGCGACCCCTACATATTATAATAAAACAACTTTTAACCGGATTAATCGCGTGTATTATTTATTATTGTGGATAACTGATGTCATCTTGCGATCGCTAACGCTGCAGTGTTCAAAACTTCAGAAAATATTACCTATATTTACCTATACCTAGGTGATAAATCCGGTTAAAAGGTTGTTTTATTGAAATATCTAAATCAATAAGGCAATTGCTATCAATTAAATATGTTTTTTTTATACATGTAAAGGCCATGCCTATATTAATTATTATTTTCGCAACCTTTAAATGATTGCTAAATAGATATGGACAGGCGTCTCCTTAAGAAGAAGGGAATTAAAAATTTAGTTGATCCGAACATGCGACACGATAGCTTAGTTCGAAGAGCCATGACACGGTATGTCAAAGGTCGCCGGCTTGAGTTCCGTTCATGTCTATTATTATCAATGTTGTCATCTGGAACTATTATTTGTCATATCATACAAATATTTTTACCGATATCCGAAAATTTCACGGTGTTGGCAACTATTATTCATTATGGTTACAATATTAAATGGAAAAAGAATACGGTCGCGAACAGGATTCGAACCTGCGCCTCCCGGATAAATACTCCAGGCGCTCTGACCACTAAGCCATCTCGACCTCTGCTCACCACCGCGAATTCTTCTTCCATATTTAAACACGTCTTATGGCGACGTCATTGCAATCCAATCAGTACCTATACAGGTGACTGAACCGACACGACTAACTTTGCAGCTAATACAATCTCGTAAAGAATGCAATTACCTTAATAATTCAAGATAAATCTTTGAGAAGCATTAACGCATGCTTAGCGAACTCTAAAGTTACAATATTAAATGGAAAAAGAATACGGTCGCGAACAGGATTCGAACCTGCGCCTCCCGGAGTTCGCTAAGCATGCGTTAATGCTTTTCAAAGATTTATCTTGAATTATTATTCATTATATTGTTCCTAGCTGACCCCGCAAACGTTGTTCTGCCATATAAATTTTCTGGATAGGGCCACCCTTATAAAAATAGCCTATGACCTATTCTCAGACCTACTGACTATGCATATACAATTTGGTAAAAATCAGTAAAGCCGTTTCGGAGGAGTAAGGTAACACGAGAATTTTATATATAAGATTTCTACAACTATCTTATTCATTACTTATTTGTCACGGTTATACACTAAATTTGCGACAATCTAAGGAGTCCGATTTGTCGTTTCTCATTTTACCTTTGTATGAACGTCAACGTTATTTACGTAATGTTACCCATACACTATAACAACGAGTATCATTCGTAAACCTCAAGTTTAACTTTATATTGAAAAAATGCACTCGAAAAAGAAACGTCAAATCGGACTTCTTAGAGTGTCGCGAGTTTTAAGCCATGTGCCCGACTGGTAGAAATTACCAGGAATTAACAAAAAAATAATACCTATTCCCAAGTTGAAAATGATTATAAGATAGACAAAATATCTAGGGATCCAAGTAAATTAGCAATGCCTAGGTATAGAACAACATTTTGCCAAAAAAACGCAAGCTTTATGGCTATTAAAATATTTAATGGGATACCTAAGCCAATGAGAGAATTGCCAACGAATTTTTTCCATAAAGAACTAAAAAAATGGCTAATGGACAAATGTTTCTATACGGTAAATGATTTTCTAAATTATAACATGAATAAAAAATGCACATTTCATAATATGCTATAATAGAATGAATTTAATTTTATAATATTTTATAATTTAATTAAAATTTAAGTTCTCAACCATAAATTAGTAATAACAATATATTGATATAAATAATTGAGAATTATGCCCTTTCAAATTATATTTGCATGCTGAATATGAGGCGAGATATGAAGAAACGTAATTGTATTTTAAGACCTGTAATTGTAACCATATTTCAAGCAAATAAATGATAAATAAAAAAAATAAAAAAAAAAGTTGGACTCACGCAATTGAGGTTCCGTACCATCAAAAAAATTGTATTTTAACAATATGTTTAACTACTAAAATGTTCAGGGGCGTAGTATTCGCCTTTACCGGGCGCAGTTGGCGTTTGAGCACGGATCTTTTCGACAAACTTGTCGTTTTATCAGCACTATATGTCAAATTTGACGTTTAAAATCGACAAACGTGTCGACGAGACGAACCATGGACGCATCGTTGTTACATTTACATTATTCCTATTATTTTATAAATATATGTTCATGAGTTATAATATATTAGGTTAGGTTTAAAGATTTATTCTCAATAAAAAATACAATTTCACCTATTTGAGAACAACAGGTTAAGTTAAAAAATAATTATAAATCGTCGTTGCTTTAGTACACATCTAATGTATTCATGTATTAGGAGACTTATTAATCACAGTTACAAATTGAGCCAATTGAGTTTTGAATACATTGAATGAGTTTACATTTTTTATGCGTGATGGTATTTTATTATAAAGTTGTGCCCCTTCTATATTCTTATCGATATTGATATATAGTTTATAGATATGAAAGAAGAGTACATGTACCGGAGATGAGAATGTTGAGATGGATGTGTGGAGTGACAAGAATGGATAAGGTAAGAAATGAGTATATTAGAGGAAGTTTGAAAATAGCGCCAGTGACAGAAAAGTTAAGAGGAAACCGTTTATCTTGGTAGAGAGGTAGAGAGTAATGAATATGAATGTTGATGGATGGAGGGGGAGAGGTAGACCAAAGGAAAGATGGATGGATTGTGTGATCGATGACTTGAATGAAAAGGGGGTGAACGATATAGGGACGGCTAACAGGGAAGAGTGGAAGAGACAAACATATTGCGCCGACCCCAAATAGCTTGGGTCCAGGGCAGGAAGAAGAAAAAGATTGATATATAGTTTATATACCTATTCTTAATAATCATTATGCACGTATTTGAGTATCTATTATAGTATTACTAGCTGGTACCCGCGACTTCGTCTGCCTTACAAATGGTAGCCTATGTCGTTCTCCAAGGCCCAATCTATCGCCTTGCCAAATTTAATTACGATCCGTTCAGCTGTTTACTCGTGAAAAGTTAACAAACAAACAGAGTTAATATCGCATTTATAATATTTGTATGGGTAGTATAGATTATCGTGTGTATGTTTTTGTACACCTCAAATTACTCCATATTTTTCTCCATGTGTTACCTATCCATCCAAAGGGTGCCCGGTAGAAATCGCCGGGTGCGATAAGGCCATCCGTTGTACCATTAAGTTGTCATATTCTATTTAACTATCGCTGTACAATAAAGAGTTAAATATTGCCAACCGATGCGTGTGTATGACTAGATGTATGAACGTGGACGAAGCAAAAGGAGTATGTAAGGATTGTAGCAGGTGTTCTACAGTTTCTGCTTACCCCCATGGGAGAAAGGCGAAAGTTTATATATGTTAAATATTTTAGAAATATCACTGGTGGGAGGCTTCAGCCGCGGCCATTTACCACCCACCGGACGAAGCCATGCCGTGAAGCGACCTGGTCATGTTTCGGGATGTAGTCCGGTGCAACCATTGTGGGAGTCGGATATGGGCAGTTGCACCAACTCCCCAACTATCGTTCTCCCCAAATCTATCCACTCTACTTAGAGTGAATAGATTTCTTCTGGATCTACGTGCTCCATCCTCGGCCACACCGTCGCTTACCATTAGGCGAGTTGGTGGCCAAACGTAGACACAGTTTGTATTACCAGATGTATGATCGTGGACGAAGCAAAACGCATTGGCATTAAGCATTGTAGCAAGTGGCGTTCTGCAGTTTCTGCCTACCCCCATGGGAAAAAGGCGTGAGTTTATATATGTTTATAGTATGTAAAATAATTTGGACAAATTTAATGAATACGTCTTACCGTTTTTAGGACAGAGCAGACATAAAGACTTTGAAATCAATCCATTTCATTTTCAAGGTTTTTTGTATATGAATTCCCTCAGATTTTTACTTTATTAGCGTTTACATAAAACATGATAGAAATCATAACATATATTCTGTGATATATTTTAAACTGGTTACTCATTGAGCTTATACAGATATAACTCTACTTATCACGCTGTATAACAAAAAGAGGGACAGATAGTCGGCGTAGGCATATATAATAATGAATTCTAAAAATTAATTATGACTTACAAGTCTTATAAAGCCTATCACGACAAAGATAAACGCAAAATTGTAAAATCAATTCTCAGAAATAATATGTTTACAATGTCCACGCATTTAGTATCATGATTATATTCCGTTTTGAAGTAATCATAGATGATTAAGCTTCAAGAATTTACGTTTTTTCCTTATAACAAAATCTATTTACAATTGCTCATAAATTGTGTTATAAATGCATGGGTTGGGGGCGTGGACATCATGAAGTGGACAACAGGATGATAATGTCAATTGCATCTGTATTATGAGTAAGATAAGATTACTTAGAGATTAGAGTAGAGGCGTTTTTTGGTTGGTAAAGATGCGACACACTGGGGAAGTGGCGAGCCTCTTTTCTACTAATATACTAGCCGTATGCAGGACGTAAAAAAAACTATTTCTAATACTAAAGGAGCACATACAAAGGTATCCCGGTCGCATTAACAAATAAATTAAGAAATATTTTATTTTAATAAATTGAAAATATTAATAAACACGTTTTTTTTTGCCTAAATTCCCTCCACAATTCCAATACCATCATACCCAAAAAGCGACACGATGTTCCTTTTTACTTGTAACCGGAATAAGATATATATTCTTAATTAATATATAATCTAACAATACCTTCACGAATTGTACATGCTTTTTTTATCATTTCTTCTCTATAATTAAATACATTTTTAAAGTTGACCTGGTTTTTATGCGATTTAGTTTGGAATAAGATTGGGTGGCTACGATATTTTTATCATTTTGTATAATTATAACTAATATAATATCGAAGAAAACGAGTCTTGTATAGTTTTTTTATAAGCAATGACCGAAATTGTCTTGCTGTTTTGGTCCATTTGAGATACTGACCTAAGAACTTGTGTCAAACAATTAAACGTCAGCTTAGATCCGTTATATTGAACGTGTTCTGAATTGAGGTCAAATACGGCCAGCCATCCGCAATCAGCACCTAGCTAAGGTAACCTAAATACCAATAAAAATTGCAACCAATCAAAAAATAAATTTAAAATTTTGTATTTTGCCCCAACGGCAATTTGGAACATTCGATTCGAAATTCGAATGCTTAAATTTTATATCGAGTAAAAAAAAACTAACCGCAATAAAACCTGCATCGTGCTCAATGTGTATGCACCTTTACCTAGTGTATAACGACCGTAGTGGGGACAATATAGGAAGCTGAAGTGAGTTAGTGAACACAATCGGACGCCGGCAACCACTCGTCAAACGCAAGAAATGTCTAAGTTATTGATCGTAATACTATGTATTGTTTACGTCAGAGGTTGTTACTGGAATAGCCAGTGCCCATATCAGCTGTACGGATCAAAAACCCCTTATGACACCGTCAGAGGGGACATTCGAGATTCCGCGCCGCCTCCAAGTAAGTTTCCCACCTATTCTATTGTGTTTTACACGTATTTGTTCAGCCTATTACACGTCATTGTTGGACATACCTATGATGTGATGTTATTCATAAAATCTTTGTTTCACATTTCTGTATACCTATAGCTGTTTCAAGTGAGTTCCAATTCGCTATTTTTTTTTATTACTCACGTACATTTTCGGGATTGTCCGGTTGCACAGTTTGACTCGCGACATCGCTCATGCTAAAAGCTCTTTTCGAGTTCGAAACTAGTCGGGGAATCCCGAAAAATGCACGTGAGTAGTCGGAGACATTATTTGACGTGAATGTGTTTTACGTTATACAAATTATATTAAATTGTATTCTTAATGAGTTTGACAATATTGTGGTTAGCAGTTGATGACGTTGTTGGTAATATTGGTGACAGGTTGCTAATCTGTCATCTGACTTTTTGTATTACAACTGCTTTTTGGTTAATGGAATAGTGTAAGACGAAGACAGCTGATTGTAAATTAGAATTTTAATTACTGAGTTATATTTATTTGAAATATCGCTTGAAATGCGTCTATTAAAATATCTGATAGTTAATTTGAATTTGAATTTTGTTATTTTTTTAGTTTATTTTTACAGTTATCATGTGGAGCGTTTATAAACTATTTTATTTTGTAATTATTATGGTGTTTAACATAGTTATTTTGGTTCTTTTGGAGATGAAGGAATTATGAGTTTTTGATACTAGGCTTTGGTAAATTGATTTTACCGTCAGAAATGGTCAAGTTCAAGTAAGTTCAAGGTCGAATGTAGAGGTTCTGTTTTAATATGTTTGCGAATGTGTCTATGGTTTACTAAATACAAAAATGAAACGGGGAATCGTGGTGACCGACCTCCCTTCCCTCTTCAGAACTCTTACAGAATCAGACGAATTTAATTGTGTATGCTATCAATATTATATTTTTTTTATATATACTGATTTTCTTTCGGCAAAAATGTATAACTATATTTACACTTCGTTACGCATGCGTTAATGCGTTTGAAAGATTTATGTGCATTTGTTAAGGTAATTGCATCTGTAAGATATTGTATTAACTGCTCTGAGTTTGTTTCGGCATTTCTTCTCAGAGCTAGTCAGACAGGAAATGCCGACGACATCTTGCTTAAAAAATTATTTGATTATGACTTGTAAAAGTGTCTATAACAGATGTATTTACAGAAATAAATATAATTTATCACGCCACAAAATGTATTTATACATTGTTTTTTCTATTTATACATTATTTATATATTGTATAGTAATGTCATAATCTAAGATTGTCACTCTGGATAACGAGAAAACATTACGTCGTTGCATAAAAATATGCACGTTTAATATTTCTGCAATTTATTTTACTTAAATATAGCATCACGCCTGTTTTCCCCGAAAAGGTAGGCAGAGGTGTACACAGTTGTACGACCACATTTCACCGATGCTGTCATTAAGTCCCATGTAGGTAAAAGGTGGTGTGTCTATTGCCATTCACCGGACACAATTCCAAACTTCGGTCTGCTACTGAGAATTTCCTCACAGAAAAAGTCAATAACACTTTGCCCGACCCGGGAATCGAACCCGTGACCTTATGCTCAGCAGTCGCGCTTGGGGTTACTAGACCAACGAGGCAGTTTATTTAAAATAAGTATTTTTTTAAACCATATTTTACAAATATTTGTCTTGATTGAATAGTAATTATGTTTGTACAATATTAACTGGAATCAGTGTTCGCTACCGTACGATAATTATCGTACCCTCACGATATACGATATCATTATTATCGTACGCAGATGGGACGATAATTTTTATTATGCTATATATTAATTAATAATAGTGATAATTTTGAAAAGTACGTTAATTTTGCTCCATGTAATAAATTTTTGCTTACGTAAAAATATTGATATCACATTTAATACGATTCATTTTGCTCCATGTACGATAATTCTACGGTACTGGTACGATAGTTGTCGTGCTGAAGCACGACAACTATCGTACCAGTACCGTAGTTGTGAATACTGACTGGAATCTATATTTACCAGTCTATTTAACCAGTGTAAATAATGTATTTTAGCGTATTCTGTCAGTTAAATATTGGTTTTAGTACATTTTTAACGATGTCAATTCTAATCGATGTCTAATCTCAAATCTAATCGATCGCAATGTTGAAAACTGCCATGGTTTTTGTTAAACCCTAGTTGTCCCCCCAGCAACGCCCTAAGCCGAGGCTCGTGTCCCGCAGGGGACGCCCTTAGCGCCGTTGCTTAGTTTGTAGTATTTTAAAATATGCTCTGGCTGGAGGCATCGAACTGCCTCGACTAAGAAATTGTCCGCAGACAAAACCCCTCTGGGTTTCTGCAAGAGTGCACTTAATGTAAAAAATACTTTTTTCAATATGTATTTCTTTTTTAATCCGTATATATATATTGCGTAATATATAATTCAACGATAAAAGTTTAATTATATACTTGATGACACTATATACGTCAAAACACAATAGTTAGGTTAGGTTTTAATACTTCTTCTTCGCGTCTTTAGTTGGTTTCCGTATTTTTCCAAGTTCATCACTTTATGCACATTTTTTTGTAAGCAAAAAGTGACTATAATCACATCGAATTGAAACATTGCGTATTATATGACGCAGTTAGTGGGTTTTTCATAAAATATGGTGTTATTAAGATCTACTGGAATCACTGACCGTAAATAGTAATTAAAACGGAGGTTTATTATGAGGAAGATGGTAAAATATAGATTTCAAATATTATGCAGAGAATTTATTTGGTTTTTTGAACTCGCTAATGTCAAGAACTACCAGTCGGATTGCAAAAAGCTTTTTGTATTTGACAGCCTAATTTTTGAGGAAGGTTTTTGGCTATTTAAGATCACGCTATGTCTTTTAGGAGCTGAGCAAATATAAAAAAGCGTGTGAATCCGTGGGGCATAGCTAGTAAAATAATAATAATTAAAGCATTTATAGGTTTGAACACATACTACAAAATAGTTAAGCCCACCAAACCCTGTGTCAGTGACTGGATTTGCAATTTATTGTTGTGTTTTTCTGAATATAACCTACTTTTTTAATACTTTTCTGATCTGTTAGGGGCAATGTTCTTTACGTTCAAAAAGAAATGCTCTACTTTAAAAACTAAAACACGTTGACATTGAGTAATACGCGAGTTAGCAACACCTGGACAGTTTTAAATTTGCACAGTCTTTAAACTTCGTCCGTAACATATCTACTATACTGGTAGGTTCGAAAGAAAATCTGTCCTAGAAAGTGAGTGTTGCCATAAAGAAATTGTTTTAATGATTAAAATTATAATAAAAATTTGTTAAATATTCATAATGCTATCTTATATTTGTTGATAATCCACATTTTTTATACCATATACAAAAAAACTTCAATCACTATATCTATATATAGGTATATATAAACGTCGTTAAACAATTATCAGTACAGAGTTCACGTGGCAACCTTAATTGCTTGTGTACTTACACTTACTGCCATATTCACAGGTAATTTTATTCTAACGTATAAACAATAATTTTATGTGCGTATGTACGTGTTGAGACGTGTTCGCAGAAACTACCTGGGAACTTGTTGGGTCAAAAGATTTGGGTCAGAATTAATGCGGGTTCATGTTGTAAATTAAAAAAGGACTTCCTCCTACCAAATTGTCCCTTTACTGCTGAGGGTAATGACCTTTAACAAGAAATAGTATAATATATAAGATAAATTCTTTTGTATAATAACTTTTGAAGAGTTATAATTTTTGTGGCCATCTCTTACTCTAATTATAGGTCGAGATGGCTTAGCTGTCAGAGCGCCTGGAGTATTTATCCGGGAGGCGCAGGTTCGAATCCAGTTCGCGACCGTATACTCTTCTACAAAAAATTATAACTCAAAGATTTATCTGAACTTTTGATGAGACAGATTCATATTAATTATTTCACAAATGTAATTTTTTTATAGTTTAGATATTTAATGTCAGTCATAAGATAATGCCTACATTAATTATAATTTCTTAAAGAAACAACCATCTCGCCAGGCCTCTCTTCAAGATCAAACGAAGGAAAGTTGAAATTTAATAGATGTGATCAAACGACACGGTTGCTCAGCTGCGAGAGCGATGACACGGTATGTCAAAGTTTGCGGTTTTGAATCCGTCGTCGTGTCTATTATTTTTCAATGTTTTCTCAAAAATAACAGTAAGAATTTAGTTGCACGGTTCCAAATAGTTGTTTTCTATAGAGAAGAACCAGCAAGTTCAAGGTTGCTTTTTTAAACTTATCATCATCAATCAATTGCTGTCTGTACATGGAAGATATATGAGAAAAAATATTATTGGGATCTTTATCAACGAAAATTGCACTCAAAACAATGATTGTTAGAATTGTTGTCTGTTTGTCTGTGCGTTTGTGCACGCTAATCTCAGAAACGGCTTATCCGATTTAGATGTGGTTAATTAAAAGTTATGCCAATTTAAAGAATCGCGTCGAACATTTGTTAATTATGAATTTGTGTTTATACACGACATGGTGTTAATTTACGACATCCAAGCGGACGGAGTCGCGTTACAGATAGTGTAATATATTCAAGATATGTCTTTGAAAAAGCATTAACGCATGCTTAGCGAAACAATATTGTAACTTTAGTGTAATATATATTTATCAATTTCCATACCTATTTACACTACACGTTGTTTTTACACGATTGTATATTATTATACCACAACAATAGCACATAAAACAAAATATTCTACATACCAGTTTGCATAAATTTTACAGTGCCGATGTAGTTATAGAAAAACAATTGTGGAGGCCGTAAATAATCATAATGATTGCTAACTATAAAACAAATGTGTAATTCACACAATTGTCTCCGTGAAGATGGCTGTTTTGTAAATAATAATACGTGTTTGTAAGGCCTCGTTCACAAAGAGCGTAATCGCAATCTACCTTAAAAAAAAAAACTAATAAATTTGGCACTCTTTAAATTTTTTTAGCCCAGCTGCCATTAGTCGTTTTCCACGGAGAAAAAGCAACCAGAAACATAATTATATACCGATACATCTTTCAAACACATAGTCATATGCGTAGTAAACTGTAAAGGTATAATTTTTTGTGGATAAGGAATACGGTCGCGAGCAGGATCTGAACTTGCGCCTCCCGGATAAATACTCCAGGCGCTCTGATTACTAACCCATCTCGACCTCTGCTCACTACCGCAAATTAAAAAAGACGTATTAAAAAATGTGGGAAAAGAACTAGAAGTACTCTTTTTAAAAAAAAAAAGAAGATATCTTTTATATATTTAGTAATATCTTAGGTTTGCGCGATCACTACACATTATAATAAAACAACTTTTAACCGGATTAATCGCGTGTATTATTGGTTTTTTGTTTTCCTGACGTTTCAGGAGGACTCGGAGTGTCCTCCTGCGACCACGAACGCTGCAAAGTGTTCGAAACGTCAGGAAAAACAAAAAACCAATAATACACGCGATTAATCCGGTTAAAAGTTGTTTTATTATAATGTTTTATATATTTAGTACGTGCTAACCGACTAGTGTGGCCGAGGTTTTACGTGACTAACGTACGAAATATTCCTTGGTGCTATCGTAATCGCATGACTAGGATATTTGTAATAAAAATAAATGTTTATGTGATAGAGAAATTAAATTGTTCACCGCTTGCGTATGTGCATATATGAGCAGGCGGGAGGGCGGTATACAGATAATTGCATCACTACCATCAATATTGTGGAAGTAGCTAGATATTGTATTTATTTGCATTTATTGTAATGCTTGAATCTATTCAATGTTTATTTGATGACAATATTGTTGCTTTGTACTCCAGATAGACGAATAGTTTCAAAGATAAGCCATTTAAACAAAATTTATTTTTAACAAAAAATTAAGACGGCCTTCCAAAATCTACTTAAACACTAAAAAGTGCAAAATCATATCTAAATTTGCTTTCTGTTTAATAAATTTAAAAGAACAATATATAAGGTCCTAATTTATTAGGTAATTTCCTTTTAAGGGGTCAATGTGTAAGTGATAAGGATTAATTTAAGCCATAATTCAATTTTTTATAACAATTTAATTATTTTATTTATGTTCGCCGTTCAAGGAGCAATTTTTGTCTTTCGTACTATGGTGATTACAAATAATTTATTATTTTCGTTTAAGTTTTAGCTTAAGTGAATGTTTTTGACTTATATTTCCCTTAAAAGGAAATTACCTAATAAATCTGTTATTTTTGGAGTCGGTGCCTGTACTGGGAGAGGGTTATGTTTTCCTCTTGTTTGTCAACCGGCGTTTAATTTTTACTTTACGGGGGTTTTTTTATTCTGTGAGTGTACCTACTAGTATGTACTTAATTATAAACCCAACATACATCAGGAAAAAAAAAACAGACGAATTGATAACCTCCTCCTTTTGGAAGTCGGTTAAAAATTTGAATGTTTTTATAACTAAGTACGAGTATATTGTGATCAATATAGTCTAGAGAGCGCGGTTGGCGCAGTGATCGAGAAACCGACTGCTGCGCCGCGTGTCGAAAGTTCGATTCCTGCATGGAGCAAATATTTGTACGATCTACAGATAATTGCTCCGGGTCTGGGTGTTTGTGTGCTTGTGAGATTATATGTCTGTAAACGCACCCACGACACAGGAAGAAATTCCAAAAGTGGGGGGCAACGTTTTTTTTTGTAAATAAAATAAAAAATAAATTTTGTATATAATTTCCCGCTGTCAATACTTATAAGTGACAGAAAACAAAAAAAAAACAGGTATTCCGAAAACAAATATACTTATCGTAAGTAATATTGTTTTTCTAGTATTTATGAGACAATAAACGACGGAATTTATTGTAAACAAAAAAGGTATGTATCATTGTCACATTAAAAAGCAGTCTGCTATAAGTGTACATGTACAGTGTAAATAGATATATAATTTACATTTGAAAAAAAAAACAAACACTTCGCTTCAAGTTATGGCTTTTTTAGTTAAATTTACCTAATAGGCCGGTTTATTCAGATGGGTGTTGACTGTTGACCCATGAACAAATATATTTATATATATACTAGTGGTGCCCCACGGTTTAATATACCTATATATATTAGATTTTCTTCTTGATATTTATGTAAATCTTACATAATCACATGACAATTATTCTAATCTAGTACCTTCTGCTACTAGTTTAAATTTGCGAAAAATTTGGTTTGCTGTATTGTTATTTGACATAACTGTTTTTTTTTTAATAGTTACTTATTGTAATTTTCTTAATAAATATTGTATTATGTCTTATAGCTTCACTACTGTTCTGTAAAATGTGAGCATTATATGGACATTAATGTTAATCTTTACATTAAAGAAGTACTCTCATATAACAGCCTATGACCGGGTATTATGAGTTTGTCATGCTCACTAAAATGTCTTGCTGATAGTGGCGTTGTGTATTGGGTCGTTGAGTTCCCTTCAAAATGGTTGAGTTTAGCGATGCTGATGCGCACGTCATACTCGTGAACTGGTGCTGTCTGTTGGGACTGGTCAGCTCGTAATAGCTCTGGTTATAATTTTGGCTTTTTATATAATTAAAATTCTGCCTTTTCTTCAACATTAACCTGCATTATTCTCACATACATAAATTTTAATTGTGAAGAACACATAATTTTAAAAGAGTGTCTATGGAGTTTCTTGCCGGCTCTTCTCCATAAGACCAACTTCTTGGAATCGTGCACCTAGCTTTGACTTTTCTTAAGTACCTGTAATAGGGCCTATTTGAAATAAAAATGTTGAGTTTGAGTTTGAGTTTGATCCTTAAAAGATAGACATATACTGTCGCTGTTTTTTTAGAACTTTTAACGAGGAATAATTCCGTCATATATGATTTTAGCGTAACTGTAACTGTTTACGCAGCGCACGCAACGGAGGCTCTCAAAAGGAATATATTTTCCCGTTTTTGCAACATTTTTCATCGATGCTCCGCTCCTATTGGTCGTAGCGTGATGTTATATAGCCTTCCTCGATAAATGGACTATCCGACACAAAAATATTTTTTCAATTCGAACCAGTAGTTCCTGAGATAAGCGCGTTCAACCAAACAAACAAACAAACTCTTCAGCTTTATAATATTAGTATAGTTATAAAATCAATTGCCTTGCGTTAGTCTCGCAAAAACTTGAATATGTCTAGATCGATGTAGATAAATATTTTTGTGTGTGTTTGTGTGGGTCGCTGGATCCTTTAGAAGTACAAAGTCTGCTGGGCCCACTTGTGTAAGTAGCTGAGTAGGTAACATTACGTCAAAACATTGTACTTATGCCTTTTTGTCGAAGTGAAGGTTAGGTATTTATTTTTAATTATTTTTCAACGGTTATTACTCACTTGCATTCTTCGGGATTGGCCGACTAGTTTGACTCAACATCGCCGCGGGCTCAGCTCATGACTAAGGGCTCCGTTCGAGTTCGAAACTAGTCGGGCAATCCCGAAGAATGCACGTGAGTAATAACCGTTGAACAATAATGAATATGAATGTGTCTCACGAAAGTTATTATACAAAAGTATTTATTTTTGTTATATTTTTTATGTTTAATTGCCACTTTATATTAAACTAAACATTTATAAAGATCTAAGATATTAAGTCTTCATACATAACTAATATATCATTCTTAATATATGATACTATAATAACCACGATATAACACATACATAACATGGCATCACGCCTGTATTCCCCGAAGGGGTAGGCAGAGATGTACACAGTTGTACATCCACATTTCACCAATGCTGTTATTAAGTCCCATGTAATAGCCTATTGCCATCTACCGGGCACATTTCCAAACTCCGGGCTGCTACTGAGAATTTTCTAACAGAAAAACTCAATAACCATTTGCCCGACCCGGGAATCGAACCCGAGACCTCATGCTTAGCAGTCGCGCTTGCGACCACTAGACCAACGAGGCAGTCTACGATATATACTAACTATATGTATGTATTTTTGAATTTAATAAATATAGCTTAAAATTAAATAAGATTTAAATAAGCGAAATAGGTACCTGTGATCCAACAGACAAACTATGTGTATAGTTTTTTTGGACATTGTATTATATTATAAAACTTACTATGTAACTTTTAATAAATAATTAAAATAAGTTCTTCTACATCAGAATAAAACACAACTTGATTTTACTTTACTACTTGTGTAGATAGGGAAATGTGTCGACGCCATATTTATATCGTTTAGTGGTTCAATCTTAACGTTTCAATATTAAATGGAAAAAGAATACGGTCGCGAACAGGATTCGAACCTGCGCCTCCCGGATAAATACTCCAGGCGCTCTGACCACTAAGCCATCTCGACCTCTGCTCACCACCGCGAATTCTTCTTCCATATTTTAACACGTCTTATGGCGACGTCATTGCAATCAATGTAAAGTTGGTCGTGTCGGTTCAGTCACTTGTATAGGTACAGAATTGATAGCAATGACGTCGCCATAAGACGTGTTAAAAATATGGAAGAAGAATTCGCGGTGGTGAGCAGAGGTCGAGATGGCTTAGTGGTCAGAGCGCCTGGACTATTTATCCGGGAGGCGCAGGTTCGAATCCTGTTCGCGACCGTATTCTTTTTCCATTTAATATTGTAACGTTAGATTTCGCTAAGCATGCGTTAATGCTTTTCAAAGATTTATCTTGAATTGGTTCAATCTTCTTATCGTGTGGTTGATGAACAACCTAGTGTCAGACTTTAAGCCACTAGTATGTCTCTGACATGGCTTTACACCATGGGAATCATCGCAAAATAAAATTGTATCCCATTGCTCCTAGTTCCATGGTATATTCCCTACACCATTCGTTTCGATGGAAGCGATTCCCATGGCGTATAGGTGGGCACCTAATTAGGCGTCGTGCTCGTAGCCGTATTCATGCAGCCTATTTGTCACGGTTTGGTGGCTGACAACAACATCGCTTGAGAATTGTAGCTTTAAACCTATCTCCCGGGCGGTTAACATCTGCTGACGTCTGGCAGTCAGTTGTAGGTACCGGTTCTGTCGAACAGTTGCACTCCTTCCACATCCTGGGTGCTGCTCAGCTGGATATATTAACGTAACGCTGCCAAAGACGAAATGCCAAGATACCTGGGACTGATTTCTTCCCGCCTATAGCATTTCTACAGCTCTCTCCGTTTTATCAGCAGTCAAATGGCGTCGCTCCATCTACTAAAAAGTTACTCACCACAAATTTTTTTCAAAAACTGTATATCTCGTATAGATAAAAGTGAGTTAAATACCAAATTTATTAAGCAACGAAAACACATGATTTCGGGGAAAAAATTGTTAGCTTTTATTTTAATGAAAACAAAACAGGTTTCTATTTTCAAAATCAGCCAGTATGTTTCCGAGAACAAAAATATTGTATACCAATCTACTTTGTTAAGAAAAAAATAAAGTATCAATTAATAAAACATGCAGTTTATGTAAATGATGCCTTTTTTGATGTGTGTATAAAGGTCTTAAAATATAATGTATGTAACAATTGTGGACCCTGTCGGGCACGGCAAAAGTAGGAGAGAGGAGGAGTAAGAACTGAACTGAATAGTAAGAAGGTAAGTATATGTAGTACATTCAATATCACTACATAGTATAAAACAATGTCGCTTCCCGCTGTCTGTCCTTCTGTATGCTTAGATCTTTAAAATTACGCAACGGATTTTGATGCGGTTTTTTTTAATAGATTCAAAAGGAAGGTTTTAGTATATAATTTGTCAAGTTTTTGTATACATTGGCGAAAATATAAGCTGTCTGGTAACTTTCAACGTAAACGTTACCTAAACCCTTTGTGAACATTTCCCAAAAAGGTCCCGAGGAAGCTCAGGGTATTTATGGCTACGCCAAAGAAATCACCCAGTCAGGACGAGAGAGTTTTATTATGAACTAGCTGTACCCGTGGCTTTGCTCACGTCAAAGTAATCTTAACGCCAAACTAAGATTTCAATTAATCATACAAACCAACTCACACCTGATTCCCATTCCAGTAGGCAGAAACTATAGATTTTATCTTACATACATGAAGAATGCATGCTCGACAGTTCAGTTTATTAACCTGCCTTTTTTGAGAAGGTCAGGTACGTTCGTTGAAGTCAGGGGTGGAGGCACCCCTTCCTTTTTTGGTAATAATTGTTGCATTATTCTATTTTTGTCTATCCTCATTGACGCCACCCTTATACAGACAGCCGTGACTTTTCAGATACTTGACAGTTGCCCTAGCAACCCAAACTCATACAGATAAATCATAGCAAACTCTTAAGTTATACATTTTAGTGGAATAAAGAATACGGTCGTGAGCAGGATTCGAACCTGCGCCTCCCGGATAAATGCTCCAGGCGCTCTGACCACTATGCCATCTCGACCTCTGCTCACTACCGCGGATTCTTCTTCCACATTTTAATACGTCTTATGGCGACGTCATTGCAATCAATTCAGTACTTACAAGTGACCGAACCGACACGACTAACTTTGCAGTTAATACAATGTCGTAAAGAATGCAATTACCTTAATAATTCAAGATATGTCTTTGAAAAAGCATTAACGCATGCTTAGCGAACTCTAAAGTTACAATATTAAATGGAAAAAGAATACGGTCGCGAACAGGATTCGAACCTGCGCCTCCCGGATAGATACTCCAGGCGCTCTGACCAACTAAGCCATCTCGACCTCTGCTCACCACCGCGAATTCTTCTTAAAAAATCCAAAAAGCGAATTTGAAATTTTCGGGCTTTCGAGTTACGATTTTATTATAAGTATAGATATTTACAAGGTGGTCATGTTTTGCCGGAAAATCTTAACACCGCGTTTCAGCGGAACGGTAAAAATGTACAGCGCCATCTATGAACATGAAAGTGAACTAAACATTTTAAACAAACTTAACACTTTGAGATATAACAAAATAATGTATGGTGGAATTGTGTATCTTATATAGGTTTACAGAAAAGTCCGCGATGGCATATGTCTATCTCTTAAGAATAACATACTCTACCCATTTTAATACGTAAATAATAAGCAATTATAAATCGGTAATTGGAAAGCGGGAACGGGATCAAAATTTCATGATTACTTTTGGTCGCGCAACCGACATCCAGGCGGGCGAAGCATAGCATCAACTAATTAAGTATATTATTTTTAAGTAGTTAACAATGCAAGTTTTTTTTAATATTATATTTTGTGCCATTTTAATAGTATTTATGTAGTAAAATAGTATTTAAAAGGTTTTTCATTTTGGTAATAGTTTTGGTAATTGTATATAATTGAGATGAATACTTACCTATAAATTGTTTTTATAATTATAAATAAGTTTATTCATGTATTAAAAAGTATCGTTTATATATTCATCTAAGTGGTATTAACATTTTTCTATTAATAATTGTTTTAATTTAAATATAAAGAGGTTATTTTATCTTCTATTTTAATCATTTTGGGTAGTTTATAATAGATTTTTATAGACATGACGTACGGACTGGATGAGTGCATCTTTAATTTCGAATTTGTTAAGTTTAATCTATTTTTGTGTCTTAAAGTGCATTTAGTATTTATATCTTCTCTTTTTGTATAGATATCTTTGTGTTTTCAACAAATTTATATGTTTCTAGAATATATAAACAGAGTAGGGTTGGATTTTTTGTTTTTTAAAGTGAGGTTTGCAGCTGTCTGTCTTCTATGCTTGTTAATATTCTTACAAGCTTTTTTTATAGAATGAATAGTGCTGGAGCATCAGTGCTGTTTCCCCATAGCGTGACACCGTAATTAAGGCATGCAAATGCTTAAGCATAGTGTGCTGGAGTGCAGTTTCTTTTTTTGATTTCCCGAAGAGCGTATGAAAATTTTGATATTTTGGATTTAATCATTTGGACATGCGATTTCCGATTTATATGAAGACAAGACAAGACAAGACAAGACAAGACATTTATTTGTGGAAACATTAGTATACATACAAGGCATGCAGGTTGTTCATAAACAAAAAAGATCCATCATGTTCGGCTTTTGTGGCATACAAATATACAATAGGTAGGAAAAGTCATTACAAATAAAGCATTTTAAATTCTCATACAAACCAAAAATTAAATTATAAACATAAATTAAATTGTAATTATAAATTGCAAAATTTATAAAATATTAAATTTACATTTTGTCATTTAAAAATTCTAAAATACTGTAGTATGCTTTCCCAACTAGATACACTTTTAGCCGCTTCTTTAGAATGTGTGCGCTTAGTTCTCTCCATCCCTTTGGAAGTTTATTAAATAATAAGGGCGTCATGCAGAATACACTTTTCCGCATTAATGCTGTTTTAGAAACATGGGAGCAAAGTATAGTGTTATCGCGTATCCGTATGAGTATCTATACTTAAGCCTAGTAAGGTAAATTCATTTACTACTTCCATTTTTGGAATAAAAAGATAAGAAATATTTTTGGTGCTACTTTCTGATGTGACTGGAAGGTTATTAATTTTGTTTTGGTGTAATTTATTCCTTAGTTGTGCTGAGTCATCCAGGTTATTGTGGTGGTAATTACTAAGGTTTATTTGTTTTTGTACGAGACTAACAAGGAAATATATCTGCCTAGCCTTTTCCCAATAACATTGGGGTAGGCTTCCAGTCAAACCGAATGCAGCTTAATACCAATATTTTACATGGAGTGACTGCCTATCTGACCTCAACGACCCAGTTACTGGGTAACACGATATCTCGTGGTATGACTGGTTGTCCGACTTTCAGGCCTCTGACTACCCGTAACGGCTGTCATAGATCTTAATTTGAGAACCAGTCATACCTACTAACAAGGAAATATCGTCCGTAATTAGTAAACATATTTTTTGGGAGATCAAACGTAGATTGGGAACAGTAGGCAACCGATGACACTGCCCTGTGGTATGAGGTGTTTATAATTTGTTTATCACAGCGTACATTTTAAATGAAAAATTGTCTAAAAATTTACTTTGCATAAAAGCTGTATTTACATAATCTAAGACTTAAATAATAACATTAATCCGAATTATTTACAAACTACTATATCTACATGTATACAATAACTTGAAAACGATTCTAAAATAAAAATCAAGAAAAACTCATGCATCGAAGTATTCCTCCGCATCGCTGTCCTCCGGGAAGGTGCCCAGGAGACTGGCAGCATTGCCACGTTGGATAGCAATGCTGATTCGTTGACTTAGAAACAAGCCAGCCTTCTGGTCACGCGAAGAGTCGACCAGTCTCCGAGAAATCTCTTTAAACAGGAGTTTCGCACTCGGACCCCATGACCCGAGCGTTTCGACCCCAAACGGCTCAAAGTCGTCGCAACTGAGCAAGTTGCTATATTGTCTTATTGTCTTTCGTTAGTTAAATTAAGCGTTATAAATAGTTTTTACTCATATACGGATGCGATAAAATAAAAATAGATACTACTATATAAATAAGATATGAAACTATGTGATAAGATATGTCCCAATCAGCTGTGATGACCTTGTTAGTTTACTAGATCTGAAGATTTTTTGTGAAAAGGTAGATACATAAAGTATTAATTCTGTTCTAAAATTATAAGTAATAGTTTACTTAGTAAAATAAAAATGTCTCAATATTGTCAATAATTAAGGGAAGAGCGAGATAGCCCCAACACAAGTATTATCAATTACTTACTGGGGATGTCTCATTTATAATTCATGTAACTGTTTTGAGACAAATAAACATTTTCATTTTCAGTTTGGCTGTTTGCGAATTTTAACGTTTGGCAATCAAGCAAAAGATATTAAACTGATTTGATAGAAGTTTGGTACTATAGTTACTTCACTTCAAGATTAGAACATAGTATATATTTTATGTTGTCTTTTATTGAAAAAAATTATAATCTGCAAAGCAATGCCTGGAAATTGTGGACGGAATTAGTTATACAAGGTTCTGTATTATAATTCCAAAATATCTTAACACAAACATTTATGAATGATAAAGAAGTCATATCCAATTGATGTCTGTTCTTTTTATTAAGTAATAAAATTCATAAAAAAATGTTTTCACCTCATATAAGAATACAAGAGAGAGAGAGACGCAGAACTAGAACGGCGAACACGTCACGCCACACGCGCTAATGATTGTTATTGAATGACGCGTTACTCATGGAGTAATGCTTATATATATATTAACTTAATCAACTTTGGATCATACAAATTAGTCAAAATTTACAATTATTAATAAAATTTAATTATAATGGATAAACAAAATTTAATTCAATTTAACTAAAATAATATCTGAACATTACTCAAGATAAATCTTTAAAAAGCATTAACGCATGCTTAGCGAACTCTAAAGTTATTATATTAAATGGAAAAAGAATACGATCGCGAACAGGATTCGAACCTGCGCCTCCCGGATGAATACTCCAGGCGCTCTGACCACTAAGCCATCTCGACCTCTGCTCACCACCGCGAATTCTTCTTCCATATTTTAACACGTCTTATGGCGACGTCATTGCAATCAATTCAGTCCCTATACTGGTGACCGAATCGACACGACTAACTTTGCAGTTAATACAATGCCGTAAAGAATGCAATTACCTTAATAATTCAAGATAAATCTTTGAAAAGCATTAACGCATGCTTAGCGAACTCTAAAGTTATTATATTAAATGGAAACAGAATACGGTCGCGAACAGGATTCGAACCTGCGCCTCCCGGATGAACACTCCAGGCGCTCTGACCACTAAGTCACTATTTTTTTTTTATTAAGGTAATTGCATTCTTTACGGCATTGTATTAACTGCAAAGTTAGTCGTGTCGGTTCGGTCACCAGTATAGGGACTGAATTGATTGCAATGACGCCGCCATAAGACGTGTTAAAATATGGAAGAAGAATTCGCGGTGGTGAGCAGAGGTCGAGATGGCTTAGTGGTCAGAGCGCCTGGAGTATTCATCCGGGAGGCGCAGGTTCGAATCCTGTTCGCGACCGTATTCTTTTTCCATTTAATATAATAACTTTAGAGTTCGCTAAGCATGCGTTAATGCTTTTCAAAGATTTATCTTAAATGGGCTCTATTATTATTATTACACTAGTAATTGAGGGTACAATGGAGGTCTAATCGCTAATAGGGTATATGCACGTATTTTTTTAATATTTATATTCGATTGTATACGTTGGTACATTTCCGCGAAAAAAATATAACAATTGTAAAAATATGATTATTGAGTATAAAATTATCAAACAAACCTGCAATCGGTTTCGGGCATTTGAAACGCCGCCATCTTGGCGAACTTTCTCTGACGTCAGAGTTCACTTCTTAAAAGATATCTTGTATAGTATAAAGTGTTTAATACACAAATTAAAAAATTTATTGAATGGATTTTAAGATATGTCTTTGAAAAAGCATTAACGCATGCTTAGCGAACTCTAAAGTTACAATATTAAATGGAAAAAGAATACGGTCGCGAACAGGATTCGAACCTGCGCCTCCCGGATAGATACTCCAGGCGCTCTGACCAACAAAGCCATCTCGACCTCTGCTCACCACCGCGAATTCTTCTTCCATATTTTAACACGTCTTATGGCGACGTCATAGCGCCTGGAGTATCTATCCGGGAGGCGCAGGTTCGAATCCTGTTCGCGACCGTATTCTTTTTCCATTTAATAGAATGGATTTTAATTAAAAAATAACGCTAAAACTCATAAAGAACCACAAAACATAATAAACACCCAGTAATAACATACTCGAGATATTGTCATCGCGCAGTGTCGTCACGTTTCACTCCAACCACTAGCGTGCGTTTTGACATTTTAAAATTTCCTCGCATGATTCTCACTTTTCAACTTTATTATTTAATAGATAAAACACGTTTAATTAAAAAAGTTACTGAAGGTGTCTTTCTTCAGCAATAAAGAATACGAATAAAAATATTTAACCTAAATTTGAATCACATGCATATTCCCTATTGCGATATCTACCAGACAACCTTTGGATGGACAGGAAAGACTTCAGCAAATGGGGGCCTTATATATTATTATTGTTTCATCTAGATTGCGAAGCGGTGTCGGTATGGACGATCAACCGGCATGGAAATCGGAACCCCGGTAACAGCGTTACTGCTGGCATGAGAGGGGTTTCCCTATTGAAGGATGAGATCGTCGCCAGCCATGATGCTGGCACCAGTCAACTATGTGCGCAGGTATGTATACAGGGTCCCCAGGAAGTGTTTGTAGTCCTGAAAGTATTTGAATATCTATTCATATTCATATATTTATTTGCATTCCATAATGTTACAAAAGATGTTGACGAGGCTTAAAGCTAGGTACAAATTATGGACCCTGTTAGGGCACAGCAAAAAAAAAGGCATTACATAATCGATATTACACATGGATAAAATAGAAATTTTACATTATAAATTAGTATTTAATAGATAGGAAAGAATTATTTATTAATTTTTCGTTTTTATATAATTTAGAATAGTTAGGGATGTAATATGAAATTAAACTATATTTTTATCATCTAGGTACTCATTGACGCTATAATAACATTTGCGTAAAAGGAGTTTTTTTAACTTGTTTGTAAATATTATATGTATCTTTTTTTCATTTCTTAGTATCTCAGGTAGTTTATTGTAAATTTTGATTGACATGACTAGTGGGCTAGATGCATGTATTTGTAATCGGGATGATGGTAGGTTTAGGCGTTTTTTCTGTCGAAGTGTGTATCTTGTCTGTATGTCTTCGCGTGTGCTGTAGAATTCTTTGTGTGTGTGTGCAAATTTACAAATTTCCAATATCTATCAAAATTGTACATCATATGTTTTTTATATTTACAATTATATCTGCCTAGCCTTTTCCCAATTACATTGTGGTTGGGTTCCAGTCAAACCGGAGGCAGATTAATACCAGTATTTTACATGGAACGACTGCCTGTCTGACTTCCACAACCCAGTTACTGGGTAACATGTTATCTCGTGGTATGACTGGTTGTCAAACTTTCAGGCCTCTGACTACCCGTAACGGCTGTCATAGATCTTAATTTGACAACCGGGACCGACGGCTTATCGTGCAATTAGAGGCACGGTTTTTTATTTTCTTTTTAATAATTGAATATGTGCCATTACATAGAAAGAATATGGCATCTTTTCACGATATTTCAGTAAATTAAAATATTTATTCAGTTAGCGTCAAATTTATGATGCTATATTCCACACTTCGCCCACATTTCACAAATGCTGTTATTAAGTCCCATGGTGGTGAGCCTATTGCCGTCTACCGGCATAATTCCAAACTCCGGGCCGCTACTGAGAATTTCCTAACAGACAAACTCAATAATCCTGGGACCTCATGCTCAGCAGTCGCGCTTGAGACCACTAGACCAAGGAGGCAAATTTATCCAATATAAGAAAAAAATATTGTTTTAACCAATTATTCTTTATCTCAGGATATCGAAGGCTTCAAAAAATGGTCATGGAACTCAAGCCTCGATGTGTCCCAGTCTTACCTCACGGGCATCGGTTATGAAGAGCTCTACGACATAGGCAGGAGGATCCGAGAGAAGTATCCTCACCTACTCCGAGGTACCGCTGAGGAGTTCTACTTCAGGCCTACGAATGAACAGAGAACTATTACCAGCTGTGCTGCTTTTGCTAATGGCGTCACTGATGGTAGTAACTTGAATGTGACTGTAGAGGACGCTCGGCTGAGGGATGATGTTATCAGGGTAAGTTGGTCAGGAAGAATAAGGAAGCGAGGGGGTAGGCAGATTGTACACAGTTTTGCACCCTCATTTCCCCAACGCTGTTATTAAATCCCATGACAATGTCCCAAGGTGGTGAGCCTTGCTGTAATTTGGGCACAATTTTAAATTCTGAGCTGCTTCTAAATATTCCCTAACAGAAAAACATACTGCCCCTTTTCCAGATCACGTCACATCCATCCATCCAAAGGTTCCCTGGAGGAAATCGCCCGTGAGTGCGATAAAACCGCACGTTGTACCTACCTCTTTAAATAATAATGTCCTATGTTGTTTATCGAAGTGTATCTACAATAAAGAGTTAAATAAATAAATAAAAAAACCCAGTAACGCTCTTCGCAGCCAGGGTATCGAACCCAAGACCTCACGTTCAGCCCTTGATATAATGAGGGAGTTGAGCAGAGGTAGAAGAAAACTTAATGAAAGTGAAACTAGACACAATGATACACATCACCCTGTATACCTTCTGTATCAAAAAAAAAAAACTACGTTTAAAAAACCGACTTCAAAAAATAACTTAAAAATGATTTAATCCAAAACACTCCTTGCCCAAAGCTACTACCTATAATATTAACAAAATTCCATATTCGTATGTGCTGCCTACAGATTGGTTTGAAGTCGGTGCCAAGCCAGGCGTCCGAGCAAGGATCTTTTGGACAAACTTGTCGACTCGATAAAAAAATATATATAGTGAATTTCATCGTTTTATCGACAGTTCATGTCAAATTTGACGTTTAAAATCGACAAACGTGTCGACAAAAATAACCATGATCACTCCGCAGGTTCTATATTTATGGGACCAAAACACAAGTACAATACAATTACCACATAAATCGGATCACAAAACTCTGAGCAATCGGTGTACATATATAAAAAAAAGTATACCAACCGAATTGAGACCCTCCTCCTTAAAGTCGGTTAACGGTCCAACTTGTCCCAACTAACTTTAAGAGTTGTTTAATTATCTACTTCTTTGGCTTCCATGTATCGGTCCCAGTGGTTGCCGAGTGTTTAGGTCCCCACCTCGAGTCGCAGGGGTTGAAACCTGGCATGGACCAATGTGCCTTATTAATGCCATACTTTCTTAGTACGTAGTATTACAAATTACACTGCAATAGAATATGGTTAAAACACTTGGCTAGGCTTTACGATTTCATTCTTAAAGTATTAGATATCTATTTTAATTTACACGTGTAAAGTTTAATTGGATTTTGCTTTCCAAATTTTCTCACTATACTCTTCATAGACTATTTTTAGAGTAAAGAACAAACCAAACAGAGTTCAGATCATTATATTGTGTTAATTTATAACAGTATTAGCACCGTTCGTTGACATGGGCGAGGTGCCAAACATTTGCTATGTTTTGGGCTAATTGCTGAATTTTTTCACAGCCGTATGAGCACTGCGATCGGTATCAACAGGATGTGAGGAATGGACAAACCCTGGCGTACCAGCAGGATGCGTTTTTTGTTTCACCGAAATATGTTGCTGTAAGTATAATATTAATTTATGTTACTGGAGAACATATTTTTTTTACTGTAATGCCCTCTCCAAGTAATGTCTTTCTGTATAGTGAGTGCGTTTAAAGACATAATCTCACATGCATGCGACCAATTCCAATGAGATCTAGCAAGAAGAATCGAGATCATCAAACACGATATAGCACTATCCCATTTTTTACCGTGGTGGAGCCACGCTTCGGCACGAATGGGCCGGCTCGACCGGAGTGATACCACGGCCTCACAGAAAACCGGCTTGAAACAACGTTTGCGTTGTGTTTCGCCGAGTGAGTGAGGATACCGGAGGCCCAAACCCTTTAAAAGGCCGGCAACGCACTTGCGACTCCTCTGGGGTTGCGGGTGTCTATGGGCGGCGGTAATCGCTTACCATCAGGCAACGCGTCTGCTCGGTTGGCCCTATCCCATAAAAAAAAACCAAACAGATCCAACGGAGCAAACAGGCTGCTACTGAGAATTTCCTATCAGAAAAACACAATAACACTTTCGTATGATAGACGAACCACCTGCTATCAGGGTTGAAACCACCAGCAGGCGCTTATATATTTTCCCGCTCCGTTGTAGGCAAGTGATATTTAATTTCTAATAAGCACATGACTACTAAAAGCCAAGGCTATGGGTTCATACCTGCGACCTATGACTTACCAGTCCAACGGGCGTACTACTAGGCTATCACTGCTTATACAGATGGATTTGCTTACATAAATACATAGCATCACCCCTGTATTTCTCGAAGGGGTAGACAGAGATGCACAAAGTTGTACACCCACATTTCACCAATGCTGTTATTAAGTCCCATGTGGTGAACCTATTGTTATCTGCCGGGCACAATTTCACACTCTGGGCTGCTACTGAGGATCCTAATAGAAGAACTCAAAACATTTAGCCCGATCTGGGAAAACCACCATACGTGGCAGAATATGCGAACGATAAAATCTAAGAGCAATTGTACCATATTCTAGCAAATAACTTATTTGATTTGATTGATTGATTTGAGACTTCCTGCTCAGCTGCCGCGTTTGGGATCACTAGACCACCAAGGCAGTCATACGAGGGATTTATCTAGTTCTAATTATTTTCATAGATCCAAGAAGCCGTGCAGCTACGCCTAGGCATCTCCACCAAGCTGACTGCACGTAACGTCTTCTCCATCTACGAGATCTGTCGGTTCTACCGCTCTTGGACCCCCAATCTGCAGTCTCCATGGTGTGCAGTCTTCACTAAACAGGATCTTGAGGTGCTGGAGTATTATGATGACGTCAGGCATTATTACAGGAACGGATATGGGTCTTGGGTAAGTTAAGTTAATAGTTTTGGTCAGCTCAAAACTACCAAGACTTGTAACTATTATTACAATTTTGTATCTCCTATTGTATCTACATGTACAACTGTATCTGCATCGTTAACACATAAAATGTCTTTTACTTGACAATATAAATATACCAAAAAAATTGTAACACAATTTTTTTAAAGAGTGACCATGGAGATTCTTGCCCGTTCTTCTTCATATGAATCTACATTTTGGAACGTGGCATTTCTTGACTTTCGAAAGTACCTTTATATTGTCTAATTGGAACAAATGATTTGACTTTGACTTTGAAAACAACACTGACACCTGCATTATTTATTGTTTTTTATTATTTATGTTACTGATCCTCGACAATTACATAGTATTTTTTGCTTTTCTTGTTGTACCAAATCAGATCAATGAAAATCTTGGACGTTTACCGATGAAAGATCTGTACGACAACTTTGAAGACGTCATCCAGGGTGGAGGCCGCAAGCTCGTGTCCTACTTCACCCACGACACGATGATCGAGATGGTATTGTGTGCGCTTGGACTGTACAAGGAGGACCCTCCTCTTCAAGCTTTGGTCATGGCACCTGAGAGAGTGTGGAGGTCAAGTTATATTGGCGCGTTCTCTTCCAATGTAATTGCTGTACTTAATAGGTGAGTGTAATGAAGTTATGGTTTATTTTTCTTAAGTAGGGTTGCCATTCGTCTGGCTTTCCCCGGATTTGTCTTATTTTAGAGGGCGTCCGGGTGGGGTTTCATTTGTAGTTCGGGTTTGAGGCTGCTCTACCAAAAATATGCGGCCGAAATTACGTCTAAGATGCAAGACTGCTAATTGTTTTTTATAACGTTATTACTAAGTTTAGTTTAAAATTTTAATAAAATAAATAAAAAGTTATTTTATTACAATTATATATTTCTGAGTAACTTTAGAAACGGTGTTGATATGTCCCCGGACATACATTTACATTTACATCTCCAAAATCCGGGTTTTCACACTTCTTGTCCGGGTTAGCAGATTTTAGAGATGGCACCCTTATTCTTACGTCAAATTGATTTGATGACGTGGTTGGCGCAATGATCGAGAGACCGACTGCGCGCGAATATTTGTATGAGCTGCAGATAATTGCTCCGGGTCCTGGTGTGCTTGTGGGATTATGTATTTGTAAAACGCACGTGCGATACAGAGAGAAATTCCTAGTGTGGGGCAACGTCTTTTCAGCACAACACAACAAAACCAGCCCATTTCTGTCTCTCTGCAGGGCAAGGGCCTCTTCTCAAACCGAGAAGGGTCGAGCATTCATCACCACGCTAGCTCACTGCGGGTTAACGATCTTAGACCATTAAGTCAAGGTTTCCTTCCGATGTTCTCCTTCACAGTATATCCGTGATATATTGGATAAATTAAGAAATTACTTGACATTGAAAAAGGGACATTGGTACACTCCAGGCTTGAACCCACATCCTGTGGCTCAAGCGGGCCCGTAACCACCACGTTATTATGCATAAAAAAAAAACTTGCATTAGAATTGTTGAAGTCACCCGTAGACCTCCAACTTGTTAGGCAAGTCACTTATTAACAACAACCGAGATCAAACGTGCCCTCCGAAACACGGAGACGCCAAATGTAAATGCTGAGTGAATGAAAAGTCAAATAAATACTCGGTTACCCATCTACAGGCTGATTGCACTTACTGTTGCTTCACCTCAATGTTTTTTTACTGAACATACATTTTTGCAGTAGGCTATTAGCATCATCATCCCCCTGCCCATAAACTAATTTATTTGGGGTCGGCGCAGCATATATCTGGCATGCTGCTAAAGTTTTGGCTATGTTTTATGACCGGCCGCCTGCCTGACGTCAACACTCATCAGGAATGTTGTTGTTGGTGGTAAACGCCACCAATATCTATATATCTATACCGATATACTGATACTGTTATACTGATATACTGTTAGGATTTTTGTTTTTTAGATGCTGTCGAATGAAAAACCAAAACATAACATACAACATTAGTTAAACGAATCTCTTGACATCATCACTGTCATTGCTATGATGACACGCTTAGGTAGGGAGTAGTATGGGAGTAGTGATAGCCTAGTGGTACGACCGTTGGACTGACAAGTCAAAGGTCGCAAGTTCGAATCCAAGGCACGCACCACTGTCTTTTCGAAGTCATGTGCGTATTATAAACTAATTATCACTCAATTAAAACGGTGAAGGAAAACATCGTGAGGAAACCAGCACACCTGAGAGATGTTCTCGATTGTGTGTAAAGCCCTGTCAGAGACGTACGGGTGGCTTAAACTCTGACACTAGGTTGTTCATCAACCACTCGATAAGAAGAAGAAGACACGCTTAGGACTTCTTTATCATATTATGCAAGGCTTCATGAAAACCAATTGACAAGTTCGTTAGATAGAAGATTATTATGGAATCTATCTATCTATATAAATAAAAATTGACTTACAAGTAGGTAGGTAGTTAGGTAGTTTATTATAATAATTTTGTTAAACTGAATGTATATACAGTTTATAATTTTAAATGCAAAAATGTCTTAACAATACTTACAAGTATATAAATATAAATGTAAAATGCCACATGTACGAAAGATCATCGCTTGAGGACGGTTCGAATGATTTGGCTGATTCTTTTATGTTGTGTTCGTCAATCAATTGGGTCAATTGTCAGGACAAGGTTTACATGACACTCTTTTTTGGAATCCCCACTGAAGAAGTCGGAATTTAGAAATTCATTTTCTCCAAGATAAATCATTGAAAAGCATTAACGCATGCTTAGCGAACTCTATAGTTACAATATTAAAATGGAAAAAGAATACGGTCGCGAACAGCATTCGAACGACGTCGCCATAAGACGTGTTAAAATATGGAAGAAGAATTCGCGGTGGTGAGCAGAGGTCGAGATGGCTTAGTGGTCAGAGCGCCTGGAGTATTTATCCGGGAGGCGCAGGTTCGAATCCTGTTCGCGACCGTATTCTTTTTCAATTTTAATATTCATTTCTTCATTAAAAATTTTCAAGGAGATATAGAAAAATAATAGACACGAACTAGGCTTGAATTGACCTTTGACATTCCGTGTCATCACTCTACTAACTGAGCCACCGTGTCGTTGTCCGATGCTATTTAATTTCAAGTTTCCTTGCATTCGTCTTAAAGAGACGCCTGGCAATATTTATTCAGCAATCATTTACAGATCTACTAAACTCGACGTGCGAAGCCGGGGCGGGTTGCTAGTTTACATAGTTATTATATGTCATTCGAATGGTCGTCTCTTTATCTTTTTTTAAAGATAAACAGCTTATTTTTCTATTGATATTTCGCTACTTTGAATAACCGTTGATCCGATACCGAAATTATATTATCATATATAATTTTTATTTTTAACATGAGTATATTTATCATTTTTATAATCTACGCACGCACTTGTCACTCATTGAAGAGTTGATATTTGTTGATACAGCATACTTCCGTTCTTAAATCCTCTTATCTTTAACAGTTCTACAATTATTGTTTAGCGGTTATTATTCACGTGTATTTTTCGGATTGCCCGACTAGTTTCAAACTCGAACGGAGTCCTTAGTCATGAGTTGAGCCCGTGGCGATGTCGCGAGTAGAACTCTACTTAGCACTACCGTAATAACGTTACGTTCTACAACTAACTTTATAGTTTATTAATATCACTTTCTGTTATAATCTCGTGTAATTATTTGCATGATATCATTTGAATCAGTGTTGCTTTGCTATCGTTCCCAATAATTCTTCTTCTTGTCATGTTTATTTATACTTCATTATATGAAAACCGTCGTGAAACCGCGCTTGCGTTGTGTTTCGCCGAGTGAGTAAGGGTACCGGAGGCCCAAACCCTTTAAAAGGCCGGCAACGCATTTGCGACTCCTCTGAAGTTGCGGGTGTCCATGGGCGGCGGTAATCGCTTACCATCAGTCGATTCGTCTGATCGGTTGCCCCCTAACCCATAAAAAAAAAAATACCAGAAAAATGGTCTTCTTTTTATGCTGTGGTTGATGAACAATCTAGTGTCAGAGTTTAAATAACCCGGCTGCTTTACAAACCATCAAGAACATATTTTAGTCGTGCTGATTTTCTCACGATGTTTTCCTTGAACATTTTGAGCAAGTGATAAATAATTAAAATATGATACACATATGTCTACGAAAAGTCAGCGGGGTATGCCTTGAGGTCGAACTTACGAACTTTGTTTTTAGCCAAATAAATGATTTGATTGGAGTTGCTAGTCTATCGGTTGTACCGCAAGGCACTCTTATCGAAAATGATTAACACCAGATTATCCAAATTGCTATAGGTTTTATTTAATCTTGTTTGTCCTCAGGTGTAACGAATCCGGTAGTCAGATTTACCGCGTCCAGTTATTCTTCAATGAGAAGGAGACTCCCATCTGTCCCGCGGAAGGATGCACCTGGCAAGAGTTCCAGGCCAAATTCCAGCCGTTCTCCAGTTCTAATCTGGACTTCTGTAGTATGGACTATGTGCACGAAGTCAATGATGAGGCTTCCACTAACAGTGCGTCACCTCTAAGAGGGTTTCTGAAGTGGTAATCGTTACTAAGTGGGTGAAACAAACTATTTAGATTAAGGGAAAGGGAAAATTTGGACACAGATGCGTTACTTTTGGTTGTGGCAACATTATTCAAATATATACAGCGTTTTTCTTTTCACTTGAGATGGTACAATATACCGCATGTCAATGGTAACAAAACCAGTATAAGCTGGCCGCGCATTCTATTGAAACTCGCAACTATGATAGGTCAGCTCAAGGTCAAAGTGTCACCACAAACGTGAGGCCTACTGTATTGTAAATAGATAATATTATGAAACAAAAGAGTCTAAATAATTAAATAAAAAAAAAATAGTTTCATACACTAGTGTAGACATCTCTTGGACGTGGCGGAGATTGTCAAAATAGTTCAGGAGTCAATATCTGTGAAAATTACCACTTACGGAAGACTGATTAGTTACAGCTTGTTGTTGTTAGTAACAAGCGAGAAGGCAGTAGGCGCTCAAGCACTTGACTAGTCTCCCTCGTCTCCTAAGTTGTTTATAAGGCATCCCTGTGTGAAAATGGGGTGACCAACTGTCGGCCAACCGTATTTATATAAAGTTTGCGTACTCACATAATTGTTTTGCCGAGTGTATTTTCTAAGGCACTTTATGTTTGTTGAAGCTATCAAGACAAAATTATCATAATTATATTTTGGTTAATTTGATTCGCTTATCACAGCAGACCGCCAGGTGTGTTCCTCTGGGGAGCACAGGATCAAATTCTTACATTTATTCTTCTATGGAAAATCCATTCTGGATATTGTGTTGGATTCCTAGTGACTTAAAATCACATGATCCTGCAATAATCTTTGCCGGGGTCCCGGTAGCCGCATTTACCGCCGAGCAGGTTCAACCCCTGCTCACGACAATTATGTTTAGTTACAAAAATGAATTAGTAAAATGAAGATCAGTTTCTACAACCTATGAAGGTACCAATAATTTAGGAGGTGATAAATTGTTTCATTAATTTGTGATCTCAAGAAGAACAGTTTGTTTCACATTATAAATAATTTATTTTACTTATAATATTGTTTGTAAGGGTGTGAGATCAGAGAGCATCTGACAGCCAGTTCCTAAAGTTCTGTAAATAAATGCATAATGATGTTGTTTTAGGTGCAAAAATAATTTAAATGGAATAAAATAATGATTAAATATTTAAGGAGGAAAATTTATGTGTTTTTTTTTATTTAACTACTCAAGAAAGCTTTACTCGCCGCGGTCTGTGGATGGATGTGGATATGGATGGGTGACCATCATTTCATACCGAGGCCTCTCCGTGCCTCGGAGAGCACGTTGAGCCGTCGGTCCCGGTTGTCAAATTAAGATCTAGCACAATAAGTCCCTAGTGGCAATAGGGCCACTAGGGACTTAATAACAGTATTGGTAAAATGTTGGTGTGTTACTGTGTTCACCTATACATACCTCTTCGGGATATATAGGCGTGATGCTATGTTATGTTGATGCGATATTTTTATAGAACTTACTTACGGTACTTCATCTTTATTAAAGCTAGATTTGGAGTACCAGACGGGAGACGCCTTCTGACTAAATATCGAACAAATTTGCTCGCCATTTTTGCCGGGGGTGAGGTAACACACAAGCACAAAAGAACTTGTACTAAAGCGAAAATAGCTCTTGTCATTACATTAACAGTATTAAAATACATAAAAAAACTAAATGCAAACAAAAAAAAATATGTTACGCGCTATTAAAATCGTGTACTACCATTATAACCAGACTGGTAAAAGGTACCTTTATTTGATTGGGAATCATATGCCAGTGGCGAGAGGGGTACGCCCGCTAAAACTACTCCAGTACTAATTCCTTCAAGTTAGTAAATTTTGATCTGAAGTCATTCTTTTGTTTAATAAAGTAGGCTCTCTTAAAGCCCGAGGTGTGATTCCTGCGCAATACAGACTTCAGTTACGCAGTTATAAATAGCCCTATTAAATATTGGTCAAGCAGAATCATTCGTATCATCGCGCCAGTATTTCCCGAAGGGGTATGCAGAGGTGTCCACGGCTGTTGTAAACCCACATTTCACTAATGCTGTTATTAAGTCCCGGTGGTGAGCCTAGTGCTATCTACCGGGCACAATGCCATTGGGGTGCTACTGAGTAACTTCTTAAAATACAATAAGACTTTGCTCGACCTGGGAATCGAACCCAAGACCTGCTTAGCACTCGCGCTTGGGACCGCTAGACCAACGAGGTAGTTGAAGTTGGATCACAATATTTATGATTAAATGCTTGCCGCTTTATTAATGCGTATAAATAATTTATGGTTTTTATAGGTGTCGGCAGTGATAGCTTAGTGGTATGACCGTTGGACTGACAAGTCAAAGGTCGCAAGTTCTAATCCATGGCACTCCTGACTGTTCGAAGTCATGTGCGTATTATAAATTAATTATCACTTGATTATAACGAAGGAAAACATCGTGAGGAAACCAACACACCTGATATTCTCGATGGTGTGTAAAGCCATGTCAGAGACCTACGGGTGGTTTAAACTCTGACACTAGGTTGTTCAGCAACCACATGATACGAAGAAGAATAAGATTTATAGGTGAAGTCTCGAGGCTTATGAAAATGTCTGAATCATGAATATAATTCTTGATAATGTAATCATACGCATTGTGTATTTTATATTGTATTGGATTAGATTATATTGTTCAGTGTAAAGATCAGGCATTTCTAAAAATAAAACCACGAGTAATAGTATTTTATGACAACGATATCGCTTTATTAGATGTCAAAATGAGGCAGGCGAGAGAGGCGCGCGCACCGGTGGCGGTGCGGGGATGGAGGGCGTGTCTCGAGTGAACATGCGCGCACGCAGCACGCGCGCGTCTCTCGTCGCCTCGCACTCTCGATACATACTCCACGGTAATAAATAATATAAATAAATATCAACAAGTTACAAAATAGCCTTTCGTAAAAAGATTAGATCACTAAAGTGTATATTTTTTTTTTGTTGGCTTACAAAATTTTTTTTTTACAGTTTTTCGTTTCACGCATCCGTAACTTTAACTGCTATGTATAAAAAAAAATTAGTTACATTTCAACGAAAAATCTGTACAGTCCGTTTTTGTTTCTATAGTGGAACGTTTAGAAATCTTCGGGCGCCAGGTCGAACCTAGGTGGGAAGGTACCGAAACCGTCAGCGAAGGGACGCGAGCGCTGGGGCTGTGGATGAAAAGACATATTAGTACAGTACTCGACGTCTCTAGCAAAAATAAATGACATGCAGGATCTGGATAATCGTACATGCCGTGGAGTATAATATAAGGGGATAACTTCCACAGGTACTAGTTCTACTGTAAAGAGTTGCACTGTTCATGGTGCCGTAGGTGGCGTGCAACAAATTGCCAACTTACATATTACTCCAGTGCTGATTTAGAGACGCCCTTTAATGGACGCCTGAATCAGAGAAAACAGCTTAGTTTCTCAAATTACGTTGAAGATTTGAAGGTAATTTAATGGAGGAAACTCACCGCCGGACTGACTCCTCTCGCGGCGGAACCTGCGCGTCCCTTGCCACGGAATTTGCTGATGGCCTGCTCGGCAAGGTCTGCCCTTTCTTCGGCCTCCTCCAACTCCTGCTGTGCCTTGCGGAACTTAGCCAAGTTAAGGGCGGCGATTTCTTCGGCTTCCTCGATCTGCCTCTTGTAGGTCTTGATCTTCTGTTGCAGTTTGTCAACCAGGTCCTGCATGCGCTCGTGGTTCTTGCGGTCCTCTTCGGCCTGGAAGGTGAGCTCCTTGATGCGCCTCTCGGACTTGCGCAGGTTCTTCTGGGCGTCGGCGTGTCTCCTCTGTTCACCATCAAGCTCGTTCTCGAGCTCCCTGACTCTCTGTTCGAGTTTCTGGATGGCCTTCTTGCCTCCCTTAAGGGCGTTGGCTTCAGCCTCATCTAACCTGACTTGCAGTTCCTTAATTTGTTGTTCAAGGGCCTTGCGGAGTTTCTCCTGGGTCTGGGCATGGTCTTGTTCGGCGCGCAGCTCGTCAGCGAGACGGGCGGCATCAACCATGGCCTTCTTGGCCTTCTCCTCAGAGTTCTTAGCCTCGTTGAGGAGCTCGTCGAGGTCGGAGTGCAGGGTCTGCAGCTCGGACTCAAGTTTCCTCTTGGCAGCGGACAGGGAGGCGCTCTGGGCGGACAGCTCGTTGAGCTGTTCGTGAGCGTCACCAAGTTCCTGTTCAGCCTGGCGGCGGGCACGGTCGGCCTGTTCCAGGAGGGTGCGGGACTCCTCAAGCTCGTTCTGGAGGGCATTGGCGCGACGCTCAGAGATGCCAAGTTGTTCACGGGCATCGTCACGGGCACGCTGTTCCTCTTCCAGAGCGGTCTGGAGGTCCTTGATCTGGGCCTGGTAACGCTTGATGTTCTTCTGGGCTTCGGCGTTAGCCTTGTTGGCGTGGTCAAGAGCAATCTCGAGCTCGTTGATGTCAGCCTCAAGCTTCTTCTTCATGCGCAGGGCTTCAGCCTTGCCCTTAGCCTCGGCTTCGAGGGAAGCCTGCATGGAGTCGAGGGCACGCTGGTGGTTCTTGCGTGTGTTTTCGAATTCCTCCTCCTTCTCTTGGATACGCCTGTCGATCTCCTGCCTGACCTGGGACAGCTCAAGCTGGGCGCGGAGGACCTTGTTCTCCTCCTGTTCGAGAGCAGACTCAGCCTCCTCGAGGGCGGCCTGGAGCTCGTCCTTCTCGGCTTCAAGGCGCTTCCTGGCCTTCTCGATCTCGTGGATGTTGCGGCCTCCTTCACCGATCTGGTCAAGGAGATCCTTGACTTCGTCGGCGAGGTTCTTGTTCTCGCGGCGGACAGCCTCAAGTTGTTCCTGGCCTTCCTCATAGGCACCCTTGAGGCGGAACAGTTCGGTGGAGTAGTTGCGGCATTCCTTCTGGCTGGCATCAAGCTCGGCAGCAAGGTCGTCGACCTTGAGCTTCCATTCTCCGATGATCTTGTCGAAGGCCTTCTGCTTCTTCTCGGCAGCGTTGGCGATGGCGGTGGCACGGTCAACCTCGAGTTGCAGGTCCTCGACCTCGGTGGAGAGGCGCTGCTTGGTCTTCTCGAGAGCGACAACCTTCTGGTTGAGGGACTCAATGGTCTCCTCGGCTTCGGCAAGGCGGGCCTGGAGCTTGCGCTTGGCTTCCTCGAGTTCCTCGGAGCGGGCAACACCCTCGGACTCGTACTTGGAGCGCCAGAGTTGAGCCTCGGCGTTGGCCTTGGAAAGCTGGCGTTGAAGATCAGCCTTGCCTTCGGCCTCCTCCTCGACCTGTTCGCGGATGTTGTCCAGGTCGTGCTCGAGGTTGCGGAACTTGCCAAGAAGGGTGGCGCGTTCCTGTAAATGAAATAAAAAATTAGTTCCCGTTCAAAAAGTAAGAACAAATAAAACATTCTTTAGGATGATTACTTACCCTGGCCTCCTCGTCGGCGAGCCTCTTGGTGTCCTCGAGCTGGGTGGTGAGGGACACCTTGATCTTGGACAGCTGAGACACCTGGGACTCGGCCTCCTCCAGTTGGCGGAGCAGGTCGGAGTTCTCGATGGACAGCTTCTTCTTGGCGGCATCCAGGTCGTTGAGGGTGCGGTTGGACTCATCAGCCTTGCTCTGGACCTCGTTAAGCTGGTGCTGCAGCTGCTTGACGATCTTCTCTTGGGCAGCCTGTATCAAAATTATGTTTTAGATTCTATGTATTGAAGATCGTGCATGTTAATTCATTTGCAAAACTCATGTGAACTTTTTTTCGATTGGTTATTGATTCAATATAAATTGTTGAGATTAAAATTAAGAAGTATCGTCTTATTGAACAATGAAACACGAATTATTTTATTTGAATTAGTAAAATCTCAAATCTTTAAAGCTTTTGTTAAATGAATCATACTTTTTTTTTCTTATGTTAATAATATTTTCGTGCGTGTTTAGTTTCTCTTTTTTTTTGGTATGTTAATCGTATTATTAGGAATTCACTCAAATTTTAAGGCGGTTCTAGCTTCCATGCTAACCTAATCAAATGAAATAATTAGTTTATTATGATGAGTTTCATTGTCATGGGATGGATTATGTGTTTCGATGTGTTGTGTTTGCTAAATTTCTCCATATATTTAATAAGCTGCAAAGCGAAGCCCTGTAACGGCAAAGGCCAACAAAATTTTCTTTTCATCCTTTGTACCTTTTCGTTGGACAAGTGGTCGAGTCCGGCACGAAGGTCATTGACTTCGCTAAAGTACTGAGAGCGCTCTTTCTCAGCCCTGGATAGATAAATAATGACAAAACAATTTTAGTATAATGTCAACAACCGTCAAACACGGCGCGGAATGTTTACAGATATTCAATCGTTTAAGAATCACAATGACGTGATGTTGTGTAATGTGGTCGTTCTGGGTAAGGTTCCATGCAAGGTTCACCCCAGGCGGTACACATGCCTCTACGGACGACATGTTACCTTCTCTCTCGCTACTTGATCGACAGCCGCGCGAGTGTTGTTAAGCTCGTTGTAGCAAGACGCGCGGTCATGCTCAGCCCTGGATGTTGCATTATAATTCAGTAAATGTAATCTCTATATTTAATTCGGACATCAATCTATCAATCCCACATGTATCCGTCGACCGATTTGATGAGTCACGCGTAGGTGTTTTTACATAAATTTTATTGGCTATACAATTTATTTAGGAAATGTAAAAATCTATAAATACTCACTTGGCCTTAAGCTTGTTGAGCTGGTCGAGCTGCTCACCCATCTCCGAGACGGCATCGTTGTGCTTCTTGCGGAGGTTGGCGAGGGTAGACTCGTGCTGGATGTTGGCCTCCTCGAGGTCGCGACGCAGCTTGCTCAGCTCAGCCTCGCGCTTCTTGTTCAGCTCGATCTGAGCGGAGGTGGCACCGCCGGCTTCCTCAAGACGCTCACCCAGCTCCTCGAGCTCACGGGCGAGGTCGGCACGCTGCTTCTCAGCCTTGGCGCGAGCCTGGCGTTCAGATTCAACCTCCTCTTCGAGCTCTTCGATGCGACCTTGCAGTTCCTTGATCTGTTTCTGGGACTTGCTGACAAGAGACTGCTCGTCCTCGAGCTTGGCAGTAAGGGACGAGATTTCCTTGTCCTTGCGCTGGACGGTCTGCTCGAGCTCCTTCTTGTTGCGCTCGAGGTCAGCGACGGCCTCCTGGGTAAGCTTGAGGTCACCCTCAACCTTCCTCCTCTGCTTCTCAACGTCGCCGCGCAGCTTCTTTTCGCGCTCAAGAGAGTCCTCAAGCTCGTCGAGGGTCTGCTCGAGTTTCTGCTTAACCTTGTTGAGGTGGTTGACCTTGTCCTCAGCGGCCTGGAGCTCCTCGGAGGTCTTCTGGGTGCTCTCACCCTGGAGTTTCTTCTCCTTGTTCAACTTGTTGATGAGCTCATCCTGGTGGGCGATCTCATCGTTCAAGTTGCGGATCTGGTGGTCCTTGGTGGCCTTGTCCTGCTCGGACTTCTGGACGGAGAGTTCCAAGTCCTCAACATCCTTCTTCAGGCCGGAGACTTCCTGTTCCAACTTCTTCTTAGCCTGGAAGAGCTGGTTGCGAGCATCCTCTTCCTGGGTGAGGCGGTCCTGGGTGTCCTATAATATAAAGCGTTCGAGTTAGCTTCACAAAACAACTTTTATTTAAAATAAGTTCAAATGTAAACGTCTGTTTCTTTTCAATCAACACGAATAAGAATGAGGCAATTAAAGTTTCGCAATAAAATCCTGTAGGGTGCAGACGTGCAGTTATTTTAAACACGATCGAACTATTTCCCGTATAAACAAACCTGAAGTTTATTTAAAGAAACGCGTCAAGCAAACTTGCGGTGAGTTCACTCGCAACACTGTACAGCACTACTTATTTGGTTTGTAACATTTTAAACCGATGTTTATCGTCCGCAGGAAACTCTAATTTACTCTAATTACATTAATTAGCTCCAGATTTTCATCGCGTCAACTCTTAACGGCCTATATTCTTGTTGCTATTTCAGTTTCACTAACAAAATCAAAAATATCCACTTGCTTGTTTATCACTGCTTCTAATTTTAATTAAGGATAGTGCACTTGATTTTACTATCTCACTTTATTAAGCAGTAAATACGATGTTAGTACTCACCCTGAGTTGAAGCTCGAGGTCAGCCTTCTGCGCGTTGAGCTTAGCAGCGCGCTCCTGGATCTCGGAGAGGTTGCCCTCCTTGCCCTCAATGGAGGCAAGCAGGTTGGTCTTCTCCTCGAGGAGCTTGGCGTTGAGGACCTCAAGTTCCTTGCGGAGCTTCTCTTCCTTCTCGAAAGCCTCCTGGGCCTTCTGTGCCTTCTCCTCAAGTTTCTGTAAAACGTCGACACCTTTATTCTCCCCGTTCCATTCCGATAAATGAATCGCGGACGCCATTGTTTATTTATTAATATTAATTAATTAAAACATCAATAAAAAAATAAATAGGAATGCAAATGTATTCGGTTCGTTCGTAAGTATAGGGTAGGTGGTGCGCGCGCCGCCGACCACTCCGCTACTGAGCGCCGCTGGAGTTTTCCAGCGGGAAGAACATCACCCACGCACTCAAACATTGTGAGTATGGAAAAAAGGCGCGCGGAGGGGGCCGGTTCCAGAAATGGCCGCTCCACCTGCTGCGGTGTCGCGTAACCGGCAGGTGGGTGCGGCCCGTTCTATTTATGTTACGCTGAATCACGCGTCCTATATCCGTGTATAGTGGGTCAGAGTGTACCATCAAGTTAATAACGTGGTCGATGATTGATGCTTACCGCGAGCTCATCCTCGACGCGGGTGACGTTGAGGAGGGGCTTGACCTTCTGCCACAGTTTCCACCAGGGCCAGGTGCGGAGTTGCAGGTACTTGCGCAAGTTGCGCTGGACAACTTGGAGAGCGACCCTTTGTAAAAAATAAAAAAATATTATAAACTATTGTTCATTCCCAAATATGGGGCTATGTCCAAGTATCTATGTGACGTATGCCTACCTCTGTTCCTGCAGCTTCTTGAACTCTTTACGGGACAGGTAACCACGGATGTAGGCCTGGAGCCACGAGACGATCTTGGACAGCCTGTCGTCACGCAACTCTTCCATCTGACCCAGGACACCGGCGCGGAAGAATACCTGCTCGTACATGGCAATTGTTAGGGAAGGAGCATTAGCACGTGGGCACGTGGTAAGCAATGCAACTTGATTTTATAAAATATCATACATTAATTTACCTGAAATTGTGCTTTATAAAATGTAAAAGGCACAATCATGTAAGGAAGCGAGACATAAATTAGTCATTTTGAAAATTTATATTAATAAAACAAGGAGGATTGACTTATACAGTAACGTGACACAAAACAGAACGATAGAACAGAAAGATAGGGTTATTTTAGTAACAGCTTCATGCAATGAGGATAAAGAGGGAAAATTAGTTTTTCTATGTATTGGATGGCATGCTTGAGATCTACCTTAGTCTTTCCGAGCCTGAAAGACTCCGAATCCAATCCGGTATGTTCAAGAATTTTCTTGGTAGCAACCTCAGGTGTAATTGGCTCTTTGATGAGGTTCGGGCACAGAATTTTGTATCTGCGTTATAGGAGTACATACAATATGATAACAATGTTTATGATGTACATGTAAGGTAAGGATAGTGGAACACAAACAAGAGTCTTAGTAGCTTGGACTCTGAGGTAAGTACTAAAACTACTAGGTTTAAGGTCAAATTATGACACCAGTCTCATAAGGTGCTGAATTCGACAAAGCATTTAAGCCTCGCAATCCGGGTGTTTAGGGGTTATGGATCGCTCGTCTCAAACTGATAACTACTGTCAGGGTATAAAGACATGCCTTGGTGTGACCCAGACGGTAGGATTCGACGTCCAAACCAGTAGCTTCCAGGATGACTTGGGCGCATTTCTTAGGATCGGATTCCTTTTCCACAGCTTGAGGGGCCAGGATCTTGTAGCTACATTATCAAAATATATGGACACACAATGAGGGATAGTACTGATAAAATGTTCTACGTATACCAATACAAAGATACAATGTCCTTGGTATCTTCGGGGGCATTAGGGGTGGAGTAAGGGTAAATTAGAAGTTTCCAAAACAGCGTTTAAGTTTTGGAAAAATCTTAATTGCGGTACTAACTAAAAGGATTTGTATGATTTGATGACAACTTCTAGGTTGAGTTCATAACTACAGGTGCATACCATTAATGAAAACTAGGTATGATACATACTTGGAGGAGGCAAACCATATATGGATCTAAAACAAATCTATTTACTTATAGATTTTCAAAAAAATCCGAAAAACTATAACATGCTGTCGCCATTCTAGGATGGTATCAATTTTTGCCTTGCCTTTGTGTGGCCAATACGATAGCTCTCAGGGTCAAGACCCACTTCCTCCAAACACTTCCTAGCGGCCTCTTTGGGATCTTTTTCTGCAGTCATGATGGCGGGTGCAAGAATCATGTAACTGTCCATTAAATAATAGGTGAGATTTCAGTTCATTATTATACATAAAACATGTGTAGCTGCAATATAAATAGCACTGCACACCTTGATTAAAAATTAAAGGTGTGAGCGAGTGAGGATTCATTAAAATAATTTTAGATATTCTTAGTCACGGCTGCACGAATGTCTGATGACGTCAACCGCTAGTCATCTGCAGTACCAGAATAAAATCGTGTCGAATATACCAGAGTCCAAAGAATTTTGTTGAGTCTCACTGGCCAAAATTATAATCATGTCAAAACAATTTTAATCTCAGATATGAAAATAAAATAAGTTATTTTATGACTCAAGATACCATAAATATTTGCCGAATGGGCACTTAAGGACTGAAATAGATTTGTTTGGAATTCTTGAGTTTGGAATCTTACCGGAGCTTGAAGTCAGGGTAGACCATCCTGTTGGGGAAACCTTTACGGCAAATACGGATGCCTTCAAGCACACCGTTACAGGTGAGCTGGTGCATCACAAGATGAGAGTCGATGAGACCTGCACGACAGAGTTACACAAACCGCTCAAGATAAAGATAACGTTGTTGGTATAATCTTATTAGTGTACTAAAAAACGTAATGAATACATTTTCTAGTAATAAGATGGAAGAAAAAGCTGTTAAGTACTTACCAGCCTGCTTCAACTCGTTGGGGATGATACAACGTACGAAGTGAGGCTGGGTAGACCTCAGGGTATTCATCAGGTTGTTAAGTTGTTCCTGTAGATACAGAAATTATTAGTTCCCATCATACTGGTTCCAAGATTTACTTGCACATCGAATTTGCGCTCAAAATTTTCGAGGTGTTTTTTTTACAAGCACAATTATGACAACTTCTATACAGTATTCAGAAATCGTCGTTTATAACATAGAAGCGACACACAAATGTAACGCGCAACCAGAAGTATATTTTGATGGAAAAGTGCATAAACATAAAACCACACATTTAGGTTAGAACATAAAAAACACAGAACTAAATTATTAGTTTAACATTTAAGCGGCAAATGTAGCATAGTACGTTTTTAAGTAGGTAACTACTTTGCAGCTACTAATGACTTTAAAGACACACTTTAGTATGTATAGTGCGTCTAGAGTGGATGATGGTGAAAATACATACCTTACACATATCATACAGTACAATACGTGTAGGTTTGATAATGAGGTGAATCTAAATTACCTTTCAATCAATCCAGGTATCGAACTACAGTAAACTCAAAACCCGAAGCAGATCCAAGTAGTTGCTTCTGCCACGGTGGTGATACAATAAAAATGAATAAAAAAAAAAAACAAAAAAAAACTAAATAATTTGAAACATTCAAATACCCTGTAAGCGGAGGAGACAGTAGCGAAACCACCACCCTTCTTACCGCGACCGCCTATGGACGTACATTAACAAGCACTATTAGTACGAAGACAATCACATAGACGCCACTTATGATACTACTCGTAGATAATAAACTGCGGGACTGCTGCAACATGAGCTGTGTTTATAGACATGGACAGACATGATTAAAGTGAAAGCGTGCAGGCATGCGGCTGGCCCTACTGCCGTGGAATTTATTAATTTAAATTTCAATATAATTAAGTTATTTCATTAACAATTCCACAGAACGGGAGCCAGCCCCAAGCGTGTAGATAGACGAAGACAGTAAAGCCACGTAGGTGTCACAGAAGCAAATCGCGGTGATTGTATATTCCGGTTTACCCTGTATAGTGATGATACAGTCTGGAAGGCAGAACCCTTAGCGCGCTTGGCACCAGCGCCTATTTCATTGAAAACAAGTGTCAGAATAAAGTAAAAGCTGCAGAACTAACCACTGACGTTTGTAATCAGTTTCAGTTCTAGATAGATGCTTTATGTGTAGAAAGAATGAGATGGACCAAGAAATGAAGTATAATCTTGGTTTTGGTATCCATGTGAAGTTGTGACATGTGATGTATGATTTGATGTGTGTTGGAAAATCAGAAGAGCTCATGGTACCTGTCACCTTCAATAACATTATTAGAATTTAAAATCATCATTATTAAAATATCATCTGAATTATATATTTCATTGAATATTTCAAGTGTTAAAATGATACGTACCCTTGCCGCCACCACCACCGCTGGCATCACCAGACTGACCAGGATGGTCAGCAAAGATCTCAAGAAGCAGTTTGTTCTGACCCTTCTTGAACTGGTCAACAACGGTGTCGTTGAGGGGGTCCTTGTTCTTCTCAAGCCATCCACTGATGTTGTAGCCGACCTGTTTCGTAAGATGAAGAAGTTAGATCACAATCACCTGAACACACTGGGTCCGGAAATCTTGAAAACTGAAGATAGTGTTTTAGATACTTACGTTACCGGCGTAATGACCAATGGCGAAGTGAGCGGCCTGGCAACCGGGCTTGGGGGGCTTCGGCTTCAGGTAAGGAGCAGACTTGCCCAAATGGTTGTTGTTCAACTTCTCAACGAAGGTCAGGTCGGTGGCTTTGGGGAACATAGACTCTTCCTCAAGGATGGAGAGGATACCCATGGGCTGTAAACGTACCAAGTAGATTAGAACACGAAGGAGGCTCGTGTGGCTCGAAGAAATGTCTCATATCTGTAACTATTAGGGAAGGTAAAATTACGTTATACAAATATAAATACAGAATAAAATTTACCATAAACACTTAAAGGACCAATTTATAATGAGACATTATAACCTTAATACTAAGTTAAACTATAGTTATAAGCAGCATGCTGGTAATATACAAAGGGATAAGTATGTTGTTATTGTGAAACTGTTTATGGTGCATTGTGTGAATGTGCATTGTGGTACAAAGCTATACCTCAAAATTTTGAATAAAAATATATGTGCAGATTAAACTAAATTACTTAATAGTATACAGGCAATTAATTTTGAATAAACAGAATAAATTAGATAGTTTGAGTTGCATTAATTTTGTTTAAATAATTAAACTTGTTTTAAATTAACTACGTTTCGCGTGCGATCCTATGAGCGGTGTACTTAGATATTTACTGAGGGACGCGCTAGCTAGATGCAAATTATAGTATTTCACAAGTTTTGCAGCAGCTTCGCTTGCATGTTTTTATACGTGTATGGTGCAAGCGGATACTGTCATATCTCTGCCTAGATACCGTGGCACAGGGGTACAGCCATCAGTTTGCAACTTGCAGGCAATGTCTCAGCTTGAAGCTCTCGATACCCTACTTCCTCAAGCTTACACTTATAACCTCTAATACCTTCTCTATTAAGTCAATTGTCGCTTGAAGGTCCATACCAAAATCAATGAAGGTCCATTGGATCCCCTCTCTTTCATATTCCTCTTGTTCTAGTACGAACATGAAATGGTTAAAGTACTGTTGCAATTTTTCATTGGTAAAGTTAACACAGAGCTGATTAAACCCGTTCATCTGGATCGCGGGGCGACATGGAAAAAATGATCGAAAATCTGTTAATAATTAACTATTACTTGTAAGAGTATTGTGTACGTATGTTCCTGGAGATTTTAGGGATGTATAACTTAATACTAGAAAAAGACACACAGAAGAAGTCACACAGAAAACCACAAGAGCAAACAGCATTGATGGAGTCACTCGAATATCATCAAGGACTATCACAAATTTTGAATTTTGAATTATGATCATTTAAGCAATTTGGTTGAGTTTATTCGAGGACTCCCGTGGCGTGAGCAAGCGTTCATTGTTGCGTTTACGCCAACTACCTTTTCAATAAGGTCAATGCAATTTTGCAGATCCATGCCAAAATCAATGAAAGTCCATTCGATGCCTTCGCGCTGGTACTCTTCTTGCTCCAGAACGAACATGTGATGATTAAAGAACTGCTGAAGTTTCTCGTTGGTGAAGTTAATGCAGAGTTGTTCAAAACCGTTGAACTGCAGGGAGATAAGTAATGTGGAGGGTTAAGTTGGGGGTTTAGGTAAATACGGATCACATTCCGCAGTTGTTGTATGACGTGCCCTGAGAGGCGAGAAGTACGACCAAGCCAGTTCCACGTGGCTTGGGATGTTAATGTTAAACGTTATCCCGTCATGTTGCTTCCAGCGCCGACGGGCGTGCGACGAGACTTAACTGACTATTACCTTTTCGATCAGATCGATACAAGCGAGCAAGTCCATGCCGAAATCGATGAAGGCCCAGTTGATACCCTCTTTCTTGTACTCTTCTTGTTCGAGTACGAACATGTGGTGGTTAAAGAACTGCTGCAGCTTCTCATTGGTGAAGTTAATGCAGAGTTGCTCGAAACCGTTGAACTTTTGGTAACATTATGAAGGGGCGAATTACACACACAAACAATATAAGCATTTGTCTATTCTACATTTGTCACTATTTATAATATGTGCGGGGGGGCCAATAGCTGAAAACTAAACACAATTTGGAATAACACCCGTGTCAACCGAGGAGATGCACACTCGGTGTACCTTTTCAATGAGATCAATACAGGCGAGCAAGTCCATTCCAAAGTCAATGAACTCCCAGTGAATGCCTTCTTTGGTATATTCCTCTTGCTCCAATACAAACATGTGATGGTTGAAGAATTGTTGGAGTTTCTCATTTGTGAAGTTAATACAAAGTTGTTCAAACCCATTGTACTAAGGAATAAATCAGCATTAATATCATACGAAACAGATCATTTTGATTTCTATTTCTACTTTACTATACTATATTGGATAAAAATATAATTTTACGTATTTGATTACGTGAAACTTTCTCGTTTCTAAAGCCTTAGCCTTTTAGGCAGGCTCAAGTAATGATACTCACGTCGAAGATCTCGAAACCGGCAATATCCAGCACACCGATGAAGTGCTGCCTCTTCTGCTTGGTGTCTAGAGTCTCGTTACACTTCTTGACGAGCCACTTGAAGAGACGATCGAACACACCCTTGCAGAGAGCACCGATGGAGTTGGTGACCTGGTCCTTGTTACGACCCTGGGTGACGAATTCGTTTCCGACCTTGATGCGGGGCTTCAACAAGTTCTTGTACAGATCGGTGACCTCAACACCGAGGAGCTTGGCGACCTTTTCACCATCCTGCAACGAGAAGAATAAATATTATAATACATATCAATTATTTTATGCTAGAGATTTTGATTACGCGCAGGATTTCTAGTATTTTATGTGCGTCAGAAATTGTTCATAATGGGCAGGTAAAAACCACATTGTTACTCAGTCAGTTATTTTTGAGAACATTTTGTCTACAACAGGGATTACAAGTTGACAAAGTTGACTAACTAGATTACAGATGTTTATAAATGAATCTCCACTTATACTGACCTCAGTGCCGTCGGCCTCAGCCTGTTCCTCACGACCCCTCTGCTTGAAGTTCATGCGACCCATGTGCATGACAGCGGCGGTGATCTTGTATACGTTGTCCTTCTCCTCCTGGGTGAAGCCCAGGACGTCCATGGCTTGCTATATTATCACAAAGTATATATTAGTCTTCAGTAAAAAATTGCCCATCATCAATGATAATGCGGGCTGGTAAGAAGTATATAGTGATTAGAAAAAGAAAGAGAAAACTGTTATTAAAACTTTTACATGGAAGAAATTACATATATTAATTAGAAAGTTTACTTTTTAGATCAGTAATTTAATGTAATTTAATTTTGAAGTTATTATATACAGGGGCCAAAAAACAAGAGATTACCATATAGTAAAAAGAACAGGAAACTTATCTCTACGAAGTACTTACCAACATTACGGGTTAATAAAGTAAAAGGGAAGCGTTAGCAAGGTTAGGCGAGTGATAATAAAGTTCATAATTTTGGAGTCGGTGCACAGGATACCAATTTTGAATTTTGTATATAAAGGTGGATAGGGACGGATATACTATACAAATTTTATATCACATGTAGTTCCAAAATGTATAGCATTGGATCGACATAAACTAACATTTTGTATGTACTCATTCAACTACGGACTTCATTCTCCATTAGCGTCAATGTTAATGGTATGTTTTTTCAAAATACTACTTCTGTATATGTCACTACAGATTTTTGGTGCGTCTCGTGGCTACTTCAACGGGATCACTTTCTTTTCAATTCTAATACCACTTACGTCCGTCAACACTGATTCTTCGCCGTCATCGATGTTGGGGATAGTAATCTTACCCTGGGCGACAGTCATGTAATCGTATATGTCGTTGGATAACATACACATTTCTGTCGATTAAATCACAAAGAAACCATTAACAAAGAGTAATCACCACCAAAGTGCTGATATTTTGCCTGAAAGTGTCGTCGGAAACCTAGCCGTCCCTGTCGTGTCTCTAAACATATTAGTTCGTGTGGTTGTGCTTGTGCTGGATCGGATATGGCGTTTAACCGTGATAAATAAAAACCTGTGCATAAAGCCCTTTGAACTCTTGCAGGGAGCGGGCAGCATGTGTATGTCAGAAATTTTGTAGGGGTGACCGACAGTCGACTACGCAATGTAAGACAGTAATAGGTTTCCCAAGAATAAACATCTGGGAGATAGTCATGGATATCCGTCTTTGCTGTCTCAAAGAGACGGACGGACATCCACAGCGAGACAATTAGTTAACAATGTATGCTGCCTTTCATTGTGGAATCGGTGCTATCACCAAACATCATAAATTCACGAATATCTGCATCAAGACGCACGCTCCATGCGCGGTTCGAGACTTACGATCGTGAGATCGCACTCTTCGGCGTCGTTGACTCCAGGTATACGTGTCTTCCCTTGACTTATGAGGGGATAGTCCGAGATGCGGTTGCTTAGCATCGTTATTTCTGTAAACACCAAAACATCTGACATACACATGCGATAACCGAGCTGCGACTCAGAAGTAAGCAAAGCAACCAGCACTGCGACAGATGAAAACGAAAGGTAGAATGAGTTGAGCCAGTAGTCAAGTTCTGGACTCACATCGGTAAGCCTCATTTCCTCGCCGTCGTCAACGCCAGGAATACTAGTCTTGCCTTGCGACACGATGTTGTAGTCATTGACGTCGTTGGATAGTAAACACATTGCTAAAATGACACCAATCATAGTCATAAGTGAAGGTGTCGTCAAACTAAAGGTAGGTAAGGTTCACAACACAGTCTTTATTTGTGCGGGAACTTAAAACTATTCTATAGGTAGGTATCTCGTGGTAGTATTCAGGCGAGATACGCCGGCCACCAGTTGGTTCATGCGAGCCAGGCGGTGGCCGGCCGTCACACAGGGCACGCTCTAACGACCTTCTGCTCTACAGAGGTCGGACTTACGTCAGTCAAAGTACACTCCTCGCCATCGTCTACGTTGGGAATGGTAGTTTTTCCTTGTGATATGATGTTATAGTCATATACGTCGTTTGTCAGCAAACACATGTCTAAATTTGAAATAATAAATTATTGATAATTTTGAAACATTAAGTACACGTTGTTTAATCAACGGTTTTTTGTCGAAATGTGTAATGTACATGTGTTGCTGGATCGGGCTTTGCTAAATTGATGTGGGAAATAAAATGATTAACTTTTGTGTAGATACATCTGCTAATATTTTATGGTAGAAGTATTGTCGTTTGCAATATTTTTTTTACCATAAATAAGTAACAAAATGATAATAGATACAATCTAACACTGATAGCTAAAATTCATTTATAATTTTAATTTGGTTCTAATTTGAAGTATTTTTTTCTAATATTAATGAGCTCATCATGAGACCTTCCATTTCAATATTATTCTGTTAAATATTTTAATTCGGTTATTGTTCGATCCATAGTTAAAATGTCCCATCAATGGATATCGAAATACGAGATGCATTCCTTCAAATCTTCGGTTAAAGTGGAAAGTCCCATGACCCTAGTGTTTTTTTTTTCTTTACTATACGCACCCTTAAGTCCAGGAACGGAGCCAGACATCATCTGGTAGAAAATGTGGTAAGAACGCTCAAGGGACTGTTGAGAGATGACACGAGCCTTCTCGAGCAGGTCTGGCAAAAACATGAATATTAGTACCAAGAAAAAGCTTGATAACTGCATCAAGGAACTAAGTACTGTCTGAGGAATACTTACAGGTCTCGATATCAGCTCCAGCCAGTTTACCAGAGGGTCCGAAATGGATACGGATGAATTTACCCTGGGAAAGGTAGATAAAGTGTTTTTAGAGTTTGTCATAACACAGTCAGTGGGTAAAGTCGCGTGTTTATCGAAATTATTCTACTCTTAAGATGCCTTGAGAATAAAAAAAAAGAAAATTTTATACTAGATTAAAAAAGAAAGATCTAGTACTGGGTATACAAATATGTACTGTATTGCCGTAAGATAAAATGTTATAAACTTTGGTATACTTACGAAACGAGATGAGTTGTCGTTACGGACGGTCTTGGCGTTACCGAAGGCTTCAAGCACAGGGTTAGTTTGTACGACCTGGTCTTCAAGGGAACCCTTCTTCTCCTGGCTGGGGTCCTTCTTCTGGGAGGCACCGACGGTGGCGAAGTACGCAATTACCTTCTTCGTGTTCTCAGTCTTTCCGGCACCAGACTCACCGCTGTTGGTATAACAGGTTTTTTGTTAGTTTCAGTCGCGAGAAAGACATTGTACCGCAGGGTCAAAATATGCAAAAACAACGCCCTGGACTCTTACGGTTTTGTCTTTTTTATGCATTTTTTTCTTTCATTTACGCTATTTAATTTAGCTTATTTTTTATATTTAGTCTTGCATTTTTAATTTAAAACAACTAAATACTTCAGGTTTATAATGAGAATTGCAATTTCATTTAATGCAACATTATATTATACCGAAAGGAACTTACGTAATCAACATAGATTGATTCTCGTGGTTGGTCAACATGTTAACGTAGGCACCGTCGGAAATGGCGAAGATATGGGGGGGCACCTCCGAACGACGCTTGCCACGGTAGAGCCTGGCACATCGTGTGGTGTACACGGGGAATCTCTTGTAGGGGTTGATAGCCACACAGAAGAGACCCGAGTACGTCTGTGGTGGTGAAAACGAAATTAGATATGTTGGTGGTGATGGACATTGCGTTGATGAGATTGAGGTTTATGGTGAGGAAATTGTAGTGAATAATAGGGAACAAAGAAAACTTTTAAGGTAAAGAAATACTCAAATATAGGTTTTTTGACGTAATAAGAAAGAGCAACAATGACATCATTGCCTCCGTTATTTTTCGGGATGGATGATGGAGATGTTTTAATATAAGGAAATTCTGATTAATAATAGGACAAAATCATTAGGAAAGTAGGTGAACGATTTTGGGAATAATTTAGGTGGTAAACATAATGACAGGAAGGATAGTCTGTGATGATTATAACGATAACATAAAGCTAAATCTAAAGAAAACACCAAAACAGAGACGGGTACTGTACAAGTACTTTACGTCACTGTTCTTGAAAAAAACCTTGAAAAATGCAGGATTCTCTATACATAATAAATAATAGCATATTTGTAAGAAACGCTCAGGTAGAAAATATTATTAATTTTATAAAGAATCCTGCTGATTTTAAAGCTAACACGTTTCGTTAAATGGACGCCATTGAGTCCTGTAAAACAAATAATGAAAACAGAGCAGAGCTGGGGTACAGTAACGATACCTTTTTGCTCTATGTAAAGAAAGATAGAACCAATACTTCCAACGTCATAGACGCGGAAGTTTAAACACAACACAAAACTATTCTAGACAACAATATTCTCTATTCTAAGAATAGAGATGCTAAAAATGTAGAAAAACAACCAAAAGAAGATCCTCCGGACGCCTTCGAGTCCTTTTGCACCGACTTGCCAATGACAAGTACGATCCAGGAAGTGTTTAGTTACAAAATGGATAAAGATTCGAATTTGTAGACACATTTGCTTCGATAAAGAATCCTAAAGCGATTGTAATAAAGTTTATAAAGCTATACCAGTGGCTGCCGAAATTAATTTACAAACATTCTATTTTGGGATGCTTCTGTAGTTTCGTTTTAATCATCTTTACACTTTAGAATAATTTTATGACTGGACTGTAAGCAATACTTTTAATGTTTTTAAACATTGTGTATCAATAGTTTAGCTATTGTTATAAATTATTGTAAAATTAATCATTAAAACCTCGCCAAAATTTTGAACGAGAGAGAAACTTTTCTGTTGGTACAGAAATATCCAGATGCTAAATAAAATCTACTAAAATAGCAACAGCTGGCATGCCGCTATTGCTATTTATATACCAAATTGAGACATCAATCCAAGATTAATTGCGCCGTTCATGGACTTCTACCGTACTTTAAAACTTGGTATCAATCCAATATTATCGAGAAATGTGTCTACAGCGATGAAAGATAGGAGAGGTGAGGTGCATGCACACTGCAAGGCTGGAACTCTTGACCGCTCCCTCGACTTACGTAAATAAGTTTATGGTAATATCTCTGCTTCAAGTTATACAAAACAGAAGCGTCGTTGAGGTATGTCAAGTTAGACATATCCTCGCATTTCTCGTACTTAGGTGGGTTGACTTGACCAACAACATCTTTCTTGAAGTCTTTCGTCTGTGGGATAAAGTATTACATTAATATAAAGTAATGGTAAAGGCGCTAGGAGCGCCTACTTACATAGATAAGTTTCGCGTAGTATCGCTGTCGTAGATTGTGAAGTACAGCAGCGTCGTTAAGATAAGTCAAGTCAGCCATATCTTCGACTTTCTCGAACTTCGGTGGGTTTACTTGTGAGAGGAGTTCCTTTTTTAACGTCTTTTCCTGCTCATTTAATGCAATGTTTAGTTAATAATTAACATACAAATTATATAATAGCCTCTATAATATACCCCTAGATTGTAAAGTAAAGATAACAAAAAAAATCATTAGAGAAAAAAAAGAAATGGTAGATGTTGTTACGTCATCATAACCGTCATCATCTTTTCACTTAAAGTTGAAAATTTATAACTTATAAAATATCTCGTTCATAATTTTGAAAACTTTAATTCATAATCCAATATTTCGATTTCGCTGATCTGGGTTCCACTTAGAATGCATCAGTCCTATAATAAAATTGAAGTTGTAAATACAAAACGATATAATTACCTCGCCACCAGGCAGGATGACGGTCACCAATTCACCCTTGGTGGCCTTGATCTCGCCCTGCAAGAAGCCCTCCTTTTCGTCAGGCACCCAGCATGCCTTTTTGCCATCGTAGGGCTTGCTCTGGTCGATACGCTTCTGTTCTAGAGAAACGAACAGATACGGAGTCGGATCGGGGTCCTCGCCCTCTTGTACAATTGGCTTCGGCATTTTCGGAGGGCTAACAAGACTTTTGGGCTAGTCGAGACACGAGAACGTTGCCCTGGAGCCTTCCTGAAACACGCGCGGTACGTTAGTGAACCGACACAACTTTATCGACGGAGATAAACCGGCCGAGAGGCGCGTGCGGCTATTTGTGGCTGTAACCCGAGTAGTGGCCGCGCGGGAACGGTGCCAGCTAGCTAGTTTGCGTAACGCCGACTTTTATGCTCGCGTTTTTTATTAGCTTACACCGTACGGCCCTTCGCGGATGTTACGTCACGGAGGTATGCGAGCCTGGAGGCACGCCAACCGATTTATCCGTCAGTGGATTGTTAATGTCTTTTATGGTGATGGCTAATGGGTCACTGTTCACAACACCTGTTGGATCATTGATTCGATTGTAATGTTATCATAAGTTATGACACTCGATTGATTGATTGATTTCTGTTTTCAGTTAATCACTTGTGTCAATCACATCGATCGCGTTGTGCGTCAGTTGGGCATTGGCAAGGCGTTTACATTAATTAGTTAATTACTTCCTTTATGAACTTTTAATACAAGTAAATATATTCAAATAATTTAACGCCTTCAGGACTACAAGTTGTTTATCGATATCAATTAATCACTTAAAGTCACAACATTTTTAATTTATTTCGTCAATTCTTTCAAAAACTGTTTAAATGCAATTACTACTGAATAAACTTTTTAAATTGAAGCGGTATCATAAAATTCATTTGAAATTACCAATAAATGCACTGAATTTCTTTATACCATCAATAATCCAAACGTGTCGAGTGAACCACAAACCAAGCACCTTAAAGCACGGAGACCACTGCACAATCAATCCAATGCACGCGATAAATCAGCTGTCGTTGTTCCGGTACGTCACTAAACCTCGTTTGCAACACTGCAGGCACTCGCGATGCCACTACGGTTATGCACTCCACTAATAGTCGCACTTCACGCGGCGCGTGCGTCTTTACTCACGTTAGAAGCCGTTCTGACCGGCGGCGGGGTTGTCCGCTGCTTTTTATACGCGGAATACGATACCACTGCGCGCGATCACCCCATTTTAGGCGGATGCCAGGCTGGGCCACAGCTACACTTTCAGACGAGCTTAGCTTTCACTTGGGCGGGAACGCGCCGCACCGCGCTTCCGAGCAACCACGGAACATAGGAATAAAATAATACCAATTTAATATTCTGTATGTAATTTTCTCTAATGAATGCCATGTTTTATGTTTATTAAAGCGTTCCAGTGGCGAGCAGTGTATGGTTTATAGCGGTAATTGAAGGCAGATCTACGGTTAATAATGTGTTAGTACAAGTGAATATAAACATTGAAAGCGTTTGTATGTTTAATTGAAAGGTAGTAATGATGGTTCAGTTCAAGAGATTGTCGCAATTCTATTTAGATTTCATAATTCTTAACAAATATTCTTCTAATTCTTTGAATTGACTTTTAGGTGCTTTAGCCTTGTTATTTCTGCGATAATTTTAGTTAAATTATGATCATCATTTTTGTTTATTGAGCGTATGACGGCGCATATTTTAGTATTAAAATATATGATGATTACTAAAAATATTTCGGTATGTCCATCAATTTGTAATGTTCTATAACATCAAATCGTTTATTATGATTATTTATTATTTCGCTTGGACCTGTCTCACTGGCCTGCTTCCGAACAGATAAGGCGAGGTCATACATAGAATAAATCCCTTCACGTGTCGGCAATATTAGATATTTTTTCCAAGTTAGTCCACAATGTTTTTTGCTAACGCAAGTCAAAGATATCTCGGTTAAACAAGGAAACATGGATTGTCTGGAATATTTCTTCAACGTTAAAAGGAAAACACATTAAGAAAACATAACAGAAGGGTTAGCCTAGTCCTCAATTGTCACATGTCGTGGTTCGAACGCAAGGCATGCACGACTGCTGCGCTTGCCGCGGTAGGTCTGTGGATGGGTGACCATCATTCCATACCAAGACCCATCCGTGCATCGGAAAGCACGTTAAGCCGTCGATCCCGGTTGTAAAATCAAGATCTATGACGACCGTTACGGGTAGTCAGAGGCCTGAAAGTCTGACATCCAGTCATACCGCGAGATATCGTGTTACCCAGAAACAACTGGGTTTTGAAGTTCAGATAGGCAGTCGTCCCATGTAAAATACTAGTATAAACTGCATCCCAATGTAACTGAAAATGCTAGGCAGATTGATTACAAATTATTTCATGAAACCACAGATTGCGACAAGAAATTAAATAAAAGAGTGGTATTTTGCTTTTCGGTCCTAGTTATAAATTGAAATAAGATTTCACAATCTGGGTCCTGGTCCTGGTCGTTTTTTCATTGTGAAGTTTGGCAGAATTCCTTTCCAGTGTTTTTGTTTTTTAATAAGGTTCACTAAACTAGAATTAACTTTCGTCAATTGCTGTATATATATTTGATAAAATAACATAGTATCACGCCTGTATTCTCCGAAGTGGTAGGCAGAGGTGTACATAGTTGTACGTCCACATCTCACCAATGCTGTTATTAAGCCCCATGGAATAGGTGGTGAGTCTATTGCCATCTACCGGGTACAATTCCAAACTCCGGGCTGAAACTGAGAATTTTCTAACAGAAAAACTCAATAACACTGCACGTCCCGGGAATCGAACCCGAGACCACATGCTAAGCAGTCGCGCTTGGGACCACTAGACCAACGAGGCTGTCTGTGTTTCCAGATAGATATAATATAGTCTTCAAGATTCGCGTGAACAGGTTCTTGCTGGATAAGCGTGTTCAGCTTCGACCGCTTAACAGCAGGTGAGGTGGGTGTCAAACGTAAGACCAAAATTAATAAAACATAACATATATATGTAACATAACTGTCCCACTGCAGGGCAAGGGCATCTTCTCATACAGAGAAGGCACGAGCATTGAGCACCACTGCGTGTTGGCGATTTCAGACTATTAAGTCCAAGTGTCCTCATAATTGGTTTTCCTCTTACATTATTCTCACTTACAATCAATATTCGATTGTAAATAAAATTTTATTTTAAACAGAGTGTCTATGGAGTTTCTTGCCGGTTCTTCTCCATAAGATCAACTATTTTGGAACCGTGCACCTAGCTTTGACGTTTCATAAGTGCCTGTAATCTGGTCTATGTGAAATAAAAATATTTGAATTTGAATTTGATGTTTTCCTTCATCGTATGTCTGTGATGTCTTAGATGAACTAAGAAAGAACATATGACATTGAAAAAGTCACATTGGTACATGCCAGGTTTGAACCCACTACCTCGGCTCGAGAGGCGGACCTTTAACCACTCGGCCTATACTAAACTTAACAGTGAATAAAAAAAAACATATTTTAATGGTTAGCGATTGATACTATTGATTGATTCGATATTATTCCTGGCAAAGACTGCAGTAGTTAATTGGACATCACATATTTTTATTATTAATCGTGATGTTAATTAATCTAATTGCCAATAAATATCGTTTTAGATCCATCAATGATTGGGCACTCTGTATTATTTTTGCTTGAGTGGTTCACGGCAATGTACCGACCAATCACCCCCACAAGACAAGGTGTCGTAATGATGTAAACAAGAAGTCACACATTATAATAAAACAACTTTTAATCGGATTAATCGCGTGTAGTATTGGTTTTTATTTCTCCTGCGACCACGAACGCTGCAAAGTATTCGAAACGTCAGGAAAAACAAAAACCAATACTACACGCGATTAATCCGATTAAAACAGTTTTATTATAATATGTAGTGATCGCAAAAACCTAAGATATTACTAAGAAGTCACACAGACTCAAAACAATAACCTGTCCTATTTTTCAAAGAAACATTGAAAAAATAATAGACAAGAACGGGGCTTGAATCCGCGACCTTTGACGTTCCGTGTCATCACTCTACCAACTGAGCTACCTTGTCGTGTTCAAACCTATTGAATTTTCAATCCTCTTTGTATACGTCTTAAGGAGACGCCTGGTGATATTTATCTAGTAATCATTTAAAGATTTACTAAACTCAGCGTTACCACTTTGCAGTTGTAAATCGCCGAACAACATCCCAATCCTTTATAAATCATATATATATATTTTTTTTTTTTAATACATGTTGAGGCCATGTAATGCCTATATTAATTCTATTTTTCAAAGAAACATTGAAAAAATAATAGACAAGAACGGGGCTTGAACCCGCGACCTTTGACGTTCCGTGTCATCACTCTACCAACTGAGCTACCTTGTCGTGTTCAAACCTATTGAATTTTCAATCCTCTTTGTATACGTCTTAAGGAGACGCCTGGTGATATTTATCTAGTAATCATTTACAGATTTACGGAACGTCAAAGCGCGGGTTCAAGCCCCGTTCTTGTCTATTATTTTTTTCAATGTTTCTTTGAAAAATAGAATTAATATAGGCATTACATGGCCTCTGGATGTGTGTGTGTGCTTATGATCCCCACGACACAGAAATAAATTCCTAGTGCGGGGGGCAACCTTTTTTTAACAACAAGAGAAAAACAAAAGAGATTAATTTGAATTTGAAACACTTAATATGTGTTCCGTAAGGGAATCGTACCCGTGACAGATAATTGCGTGGCAGCATCCAATAGGCTGCTGTGCTCTGAGATGTTTGAAATTGATAGTGCAACGGGTTAGTTTTGAACTCATGACCTTTCACTCGCCCTAGTCGCTGCGCTGCCGTCGCTTGTGGTGTTATATTTAAATTTCTTTATCTCTCCGCTGCCCTCACTGACCTAATAGTCGCATGCGTAGTTATCGAACGTGAGATTCTGGGTTCTATTTACATTGTGTAAAATGTTATTGGGTGATTATGTAAGAAAATTTGCAGAATCAGTTTGTAATTGTGCCCGGTAGATGGCAATAGGCCCACCACTTATTACACGGCATTGGTAAAATATGGGTAGATCTCTGCTTAACCCTTCAGCGAATACAAGCGTGATTATTTGGAAGTACCTACATAATTTGATGTTTTGATTCCTTCGCCAAAACGGAAATTGTATAATACCCTAAATACTATTTACGTTATGTAATGTATGACTCTATTACATACGCAATATTATTATATCAAAGTAAATAGATAATTTGTTTATGTAGTAAATAAAAATGTTTGTCGGCCCTGATGGGCTATTTCTAAGAAATAGTCCTACTTTAAAATATATAATATAATATGATAAATTCCAAAGTTTATGAGGATGGATCAATGTTTGTTAGTTTTTAACGCAATAACTACTGAACGGATTTTGATGAAATTTGAAACCCATATAGTTTGAAACCTGGGTTAACATATAAAATACTTTTCATCCCGGTTGGATCCAATATTATGTTCAACCAGATGAAGTCGCAGGCAGAAACTAGTTTGTTAAATATAACGTAATCATCATTTCTCTGCCCTTATCTCAATTTATTTGTAGTCGGCACAGCATACCTTTATCTGGCATGCTGCTAAAGTTTTGGCTATGTTTTATGACCGGCCGCCTGCCTGACGTCAACCCTCTTTGGGAATGCTGTTGTTGGTGGTAACCGCCTGCGATACGGTCTCCTTCTATCTAGCTATGTCACACCAAATGTTATCCATGCGCCAGGTTCTGATGTTATCCTAATATCACACTCCACTAACCCGGCTAATATTAAATATTTCGTAATCTATTGTTAAATTAAATTTTTGCAGTCTTGCCATCAGTATAATGTATGTTACTAGCTGGTGCAAGTAAAGCCCCCATAGCCGATACCTTTCCCCAAGGTTGAATCCATCAAAATTGTTTCAGCGGTTTAGGCTAACGTTTTCGCACGTTACAAAACAAACATTGGCCAAACGTAGATCCATCCAAAAAAACAGATACAGTCACTTTCGAATTTATAATAATTCGAAGGCGCGGTTATCGCAGCGGTCGAGGAACGGACTGCTGCGCCTCGTGCCGCGGGTTCGATTCCTGCTACAGATAAATAATTGTTCCGGGTCTGGATGTGTGTGTGCTTGTGATCCCCACAATACAGGAAGAAATTCCTAGTGTGTTGAGGGGGGGGGCCAACGTTTTTTTAACAACCAGAGAAAAACAAAAGAGATTAGTTTGGATTTGAAACACGGAATGAGTTCAGTTTTGAGAAATAATATTTAATAAGTTTCTGCAGTCTCATTGGTGGCGACTGCCAAGCTTGAGCTCCTGGTTTGATGGTTTGATTCCCGGGTCGGGCAAAGTGTTACTCGGTTATACTGTCAGAAAAATCACAATAGCAGCTCCGAGTTTGGAACTGAGCCCGGTTGATGCCGTCCCGTCTGGAGTATATGTGATGTTATGGATGGAGACAAATAGTTCGCAAATTAAAAAAAATACATCTACCTATAATTTATGTCCATTAGAGCGCGCTTGCGACACTACAAGCGGTTTTCTTAGTCGTATTTACTTCAAGATAAATCTTTGAAAAGCATTAGGTAACGCATGCTTAGCGAACTCTAAAGTTACAATATTAAATGGAAAAGAATTCGGTCGCGAACAGGATTCGAACCTGCGCCTCCCGGGTAAATACTGCAGGCGCTCTGACCACTAAGAGGTTAGAGAGGTCGAGATGGCTTAGTGGTATTTATCCGGGAGGCGGAGGTTCGAATCCTGTTCGCGACAATATTCTTTTTCCATTTAATATCGTATTTACTTTTAAGACATAATTAATGTTCTATGTATTTAAAAACACACTATTTATGCTATTTAATATAATAAAAAACCAATATATTTTTACGCATTCAAATATTTTGCCAAATCATTGGGAATATCGACCCAGTTTATTAAATAAACATAACCAACTAAAGTATTTATGAGATCAATCGGGTTTGTTTTTTTGTCCCAGTTTCTGGTACTTGCAACCAACGTGCATTCTACAGAGTGACGGTGTGGTTAGCGCAGTAGTTGAGAAACCGGCTGCTGCGTCGCGTGTCGCAGTTTCCATTCCTGCACGGAGAAAATATTTGTACGATCACAGATAATTGTTTCGGGTCTGGGTGTATGTGCATGTGAGATTATATGTCTGTAATCACACCCACGATACAGGAAGAAATTCCTAGAGTGGGGCAACGTTTTATTTAAGAAGAAACAAAGAGAAGAGTATAACTATTTTCTAGTTTTCTCATATAGACTAATACGATGATAGATGACGGCACAGAAAAAAAATTGCGTAGAATCATTTTTTATTTTAAACTTTTTCAATTCAGTGTCGTGAAAGTATATAATGTTTCCTATGGACAAGAACCGACATGAAACTCTATAGTTACTTATTTTCTACTGTTTCTGTACTTTGTTATGTGTATAATGTTTGTTTAAGAGGAATGTTTTTTACCGTGGGAGAGCCATGCTTCGGCACGAATGGGCCAGCTTGACTGGAGTGATACTACGGCCTCACAGAAAACCAGCGGGAAACAATGCTTACGTTGTGTTTCGCCGAGTGAGTGAGGGTACCGGAGGCCCAAACCCTTTAAAGACTGGCAACGCACTTGTGACTCCTCTGGGGTTGCGGGTGTCTATGGGTGGCGGTAATCGCTTACCATTAGACGATCCGTCTGCTCGGTTGCCCCCTAAACCATAGAAAAAAAATATGTGAGAACAGTGTAATCTTTCTCAGTTCATTTAAAACATCATAAATATACGGTGAATACAAATCGCCATCTGTGGTATTCACTACAGGCGATTCAGCATTGATCACAACGCTCACTCAAGCGTACATCAAAAAGGGGTGAATAGGGATCCAGGGGTGAATAGAGATAGAAGAAGGGAAAGTTTTTCAAAATTTAATTGTAATAAATATTCTGTTTAGTTGCTTTAATTCAACGTTGACGTTGATATTGTGACGAAACGAATGACGAAAAATGCGAGAAAATCAATATTAAAAAAAAAATCTGTCTTATTCCTATTTACCCCTGGATCCGTATTCACCCCTGGATGCCTATTCACCCGTGGATCCCTATTCACCCCTGGATCCATATTCACCCCTGGATCCCTATTCACCCCTGGATCCATATTCACCCCTGGATCCCTATTCACCCCTGGATCCCTATTCACCCCTGGATGCCTATTCACCCCTGGATCCCTATTCACCCCTGGATCCATATTCACCCCTGGATCCCTATTCATCCCATTTGACTGTAGTGATCAATGCTCGTGCCTTCTCTGTATCAAAAGAGACGCTTGCCCTGCAGTGAGACGATGACATGTTGGTCTATTTTATAACTAAACACAAAGTCATTTATACAGCAAAATTTTTCAAACGCATACGTAGCGAAAGTGGAAAGAAAAATACTGTCATGAGTAGGATTTGATCCTACGCCTCCCGGATAAATACTTTAGGCACTCTGACTACTAAGCCATCTTGACCTTATGTCGATATGTCTTAGTTCATAGATATTTAATTTTAGATATTCACGTTATGTCAATCAGCTGATATATCAGATTCCGAGCCGAGTTAAGATTATAATAATAGAAAAAGAGCGCATAAATCGCTGCCAATTAAAAATAACACACGCAGAATGTCATGCGCCGGTTCAATAGTAATGTTCGATTCAAACTAATGTGTATCAGTTTATCTCCGCCCACTACACGCTTTCACACTAGATAAAATAAAGAAAGAAAGATTACACAGTGTAATAAAATAATTGGATAACATTATTGTTATCACAGAGAAAGTGGATAACATTATTGTTATCACAGATAAGTTGAAAATACAGTTACATTGCGCTTAGCGACCTCTAGTTGAGATAATAATTAATAATTTTTGTGGAAAAAAACAATACAGTTGTGAGCAGTATTTGAACCTGCGCCTCACAGATAAATAGTCCAGGCGCTCTACTAATTAGTCTCCTACTGGTTATTTGCCTTTCGGTTATTTTTTTACTAGTCTTCTTATCGTGTTGTTAATTAACAACCTAGTGTTAGAGTTTAAACCACCCGTAAGTCTCTGCAAGGCTTTACATACCATCGAGAACATCTCTCAGGAGTGCTGGTTTCCTCACGATGTTTTCCTTCACCGTTTTGAGCAAGTGATAACGAATTCTTACTAGTGTCTACCCTTTATCTGCGTGAACTTCAAAATATTGCTGTCGTTATAACATTTACCGACATAGAATGTAAGTCTATAAGTTAATTCAGATTATAAACTATATGTGTGCAAAATTTCATTCAAATCCGTTCAGCCGTTTTTGTGTGATTGAGTAACAAAAACATCCGAAAATATTTACTTTCATAATTATAATATTATTCATATGATTCCATAATATGGATCATAGGTAGGTACATGAGACAGATTTTCTTAAAATAAAGTGATTAGCTTATGGTTGAAAGGTCAGCTTTTATGCCCCGTGTCGCGGGTTCGATTTCTACATAATTTGTATTACCTATTTTACGAGGTTGGATATTTATTTCATGCGGGATGTGTGTTGCAACCTTACCTACTATACCGAAGAATATCCTAGTGTAGAGCAGTATTAAATAAAACAAATTATTAAAAAACCTAAAACTCAACTGCATTAAAAAGAGAAACAAGATGCAAAAAGAAGAAAATTTATTATTAAATGCAGTCTTCTTCTTATCGTGTGGTTGAAGAACAATCTAGTGTCAGAGTTTAAACCACCCGTAGGTCTCTGACATGGCTTGACACACCATCGAGAACATCTCCCAAGTGTGCTGGTTTCCTCACGATGTTTTCCTGCACTTTTATAAGCTAGTGATAATTAATTTATAATACTCACATGACTTCGAAAAGACATGTGGTGCATGCTTTAGATTGGAATCTGCGACCTCTGACTTGTCAGTCCAACGGTAATACCACTAGGCTATTACTGCTTGCATTACATGCAGTCAGAGGCATCTATTATTACAGGCTTCGTTGGTCTAGTGGGCCCAAGCGTGACTGCTGAGTCGGAGGTCTCGGGTTCGATTCCCGGGTCGGGCAAAGTGTTATTGAGTTTTTCTATTAGGAAATAGCAGTAGCAGCCTGGAGTTTGGAATTGTGCCCGGTTGCCGGGAATAGGATCACCACCTATTACATGGGACTTAATAACAACATTGGTAAAATGTGGGTGTACAACTGTGTAAACCTCTGCCTATCCCTTTGGTGAATACAGGCGTGATGCTATGTTGTGTTATGTTATTATAATAGGATGTAATGAACGTTGGCCGTCAAATATGCCTCCGACTGCATGATATTATTACAAATCTAATTACACCTCTTATGTTAGAGTCCATCTAGCCATACATACACTCAAAAACATGACCCTCCTTCTGGGTCAGTCGGGTAAAAACTCGCCCGGGCGGCGTTCCAATATATCTTCTGTCGGTTTATGTGCAACTACCTACTTGTTCATAACAATGTTTACTAATTATAACTTACTGTCAAGTTTTCGGTGAACTTCACATTAATTTAAAAGTGAATAAAAAAAAAAGTAAAGTTAAAGTGTAACTAATGATGGTGAAAGAAAATTTTATGATTGTATGTAATAGTCGTGTTTTTATTCGCGTTCACCTTTTTTTATTATTATCATGTGTGAATCCTCATGGATGCCCTCTACTTAATGGCGAGGGATATGTCGGACTCCTACCGACTAAAACCTCACGGCCGTCGCAGCACATAAGAGGGGGCACCGTTAACTCGGATGGATCAAACCAGTGCCCACTCTGTGCTATGCCTATGGCACGTCACGGGGGAAGACGTTAGCTTCTCAAATCGTCGCGGTGTACAGAATCACGCACTTTAGGGTCTATTCGGCGTCGATGACCCTTTTTTTCCCCTACCAGTAATGTTGGGGATGCGAATTGTTACCCTACCTGGGATGAGCGCCGAGGCGGTTGCCTCTCCGAGCCGGATCGGTCCACTCGCGATCCCGTTCTGCGGCCTCCTTCTGGATCATAACTGATTCACAGAAGGTGGATACAGCCCTCCATGTTGTCGGCTCTGCCATCGTAGCTGAAACTACTGCCGGCAAATCAAGCAAGGCAAGGCAAGGAGAAATCCTGCCCGAGCTAGTTAACCAGGAGCCGGCGCTCAGAGTCCCATGCAGGGCACTCTTCGAGCGTGACCTTCACAATGGTGGCATTTAGCCGTGGTTTCACGTCCAATCCTACTCAGGCCAATCACCTTAATCAATCCTATTCACCGAAGCAACTGTGTCCGGTAAACACCGGAACAAGACGATAGGTGAGGCCTACATGCGTCAACTGATACTGAAGTTACAATATTAAATGGAAAAAGAATACGGTCGCGAACAGGATTCGAACCTGCGCCTCCCGGATAAATACTCCAGGCGCTCTGACCACTAAGCCATCTCGAATCCTGTTCGCGACCGTATTCTTTTTCCATTTAATATTGTAACTTTAGAGTTCGCTAAGCATGCGCTTTTCAAAGATTTATCTTGTATGATACTGAAGTGTAATAAATGTGCGTGTTTTTTATTTAAGTGTAAATTATATTTTTATGGGAAATAAAGAATCTTAAAACCGTAAAACAACAAAAGTGTATGCATATTTTTGTATACGTAGCTATAGGACCCAACCTGAATGTACAGGCTCGTAAAATCTTAGTTCTAATGGTAGAGTTAGCAGAGAACCACGTGTCGGCAATATTTTCATTAAGATCCGGCATGTCATAACACGTCAAATATCATCGCTAGTAATTTACTTCTGCTGCTCATGATTTTCTAGTAAACTGTGACAAAAATATAATTTACACACTGGAAGCTACATATATATAATAAATAAAAGCTAAATAAAAACTGCAATGTTCTGCGTGTGTTGAGTAAGTTTTCTGCATCTAAGATGTTCCTTAAGTGCAGGTAATTTGCCTATGTGAAATAAAAACGTTTGACTTTAAAAAAGAAAGAACGAAAGATATATTTATTCACACACAGTGCAACACTTGTACCTGCAGAAAAACAGAAGGAATAGTGAATTTAGTCTAAACTATAACTAAAACACAGATAATTTTAAATGTTTTTTTTTTTATTAATAATTTTGCGCAACGCTGTTTTGTAAAAAATGGTCGCTGATGCTGATTTGTCGCAAAAAAATCAACCCAATAGCGCTAATATTCTGTGGTATAGTTTCCTTGTCGAAGTATGGCGTCTACCGGTATAAAAACAATGAGAATCGAATTAATTGAAAATCTTTGACTTTGACTTTAGAGTTTCTAGTTACCCTAGTAACGGTTAGACCACCCAATGACCTAACTACGATGTTTACATAAATATCCCTGCCGAAAATAATGCGCATGACACACACTTTATTTCTTCCCGCAGCTGCAACCATTATGTAAGGCGACAGATTGTTTTTGGAGCGAATGCACTTCATTTTGTTACACATACCTAAAGCTGAAGAGTTTGTTTGGCTATTTCGAACGCTCTAATCTCTGAAAGTAACAGGTTAATTTGAAAAAAAACATTTTGCATTTTATAGTCCAATTTTCAAACTCAAAATCAAACTTTTATTTGCTATCCACAGTGGTATTTATAAATGGTAAGTATATTAATATTATCGTGGACCCTGTTGGGCACGCAAAAAGGCAAAATTTGAGCCGACCGAAAAGAAAAATACGATTTCTTTTAAATTAAGCGGCGAGTGAAGCGACGAGGCACCGCTGTAAAATATAAAAGATATGATAATTTTTACTTGCATTTTATTATATGTTTTTTTTCATTTTGATCAATTTACATACACGGAGTTGCTTTGAGTTTTATTTACTCGTTTAAGGGTTACCAATCATGAAAACAAGACAACTAGAAAGTGTCCCAACAAAAAGTCGGGTGCCTGCTTTGGTAAGTACATCTGTTTTGCCTCGATACTGCCCTCGATACAATCCGTATACTGTAATTAGTGTAAATTTCTACTACATAACATAAGCATAACATAGCATCACGCCTGTATTTCCCGATGGGGTAGGCCGAGGTGTATCCAGTTTTATACCCACATTTCACCAATGCTGTTATTAAGTCCCATGTAATAGGTGTGAGTGTATTGCCATCTACCGAGCACAGTTCTAAACTCGGGACTGCTACTGAGAATTTTCTAACAGAAAAACTCAATAACAGTTTACCCGACCCGGGAATCGAACCCGGGAATCGAACCCGAGACCTCATGCTCAGCAGTCGCGCTTGGGACCACTAGACCAACGAAGCAGTTATTAATGTCTACTAGCTTTCAGCATATACAGTCCTGTGATAGACAGGCAGACAAAGGCATAGTAACAGAACCATTTGAACCTATACTAGCTACGGCGATCACATTATCCACAGGTGCAATCCATGCTAAAATCGTTAACAGTGGTAAACAAAGTCCTTCTCGGCTTGTACAGTAAATATTAACTTGTTATTAATAGCTCCAGGAGCATTAAAACCATGACTCAGGCGGACATAACGGCACATTACAGGAGCGGAGCATGTGACGTGCGGGATTGTTTATCACGCGTACCGATTAAAGGCGATCGCACACTTAACCGCGATAAGGGGGAAACGCACGGTAGAAAAGGGTTTGAATTTTTGAAATAAAACTTCTTGGGCGACGATTCGAATAGAGTAAAATTTTAAGTACGTTTAGACACATTTCGTTACATGAGAGAGAAGAAAGATATGACGAAGAAAGAGAAAGATTGCTACATATTCCGACGTCACGGAAGTGGCGCAAAAGAGCGTTTACACGATACAAAGCGATAATATAAGGGATTCAGCTGGTGACAGATACAATTAAACGCTGGTAGTTATTAAATAAAAAATAAAAAAACCGACCAAATGCAAATTAATGAATGTATTTAATTCAAGATAAATCTTTGAAAAGCATTAACGCATGCTTAGCGAACTCTAAAGTTATTATATTAAATGGAAAAAAAGCGTATGTAATGCGTTAATGCTTTTCAAAGAAAAGTGCAAAGTTTGTCGTGTCGGTTCGGTCACCCGTATAGGGACTGAATTGATAGCAATGACGTCGCCATAAGACGTGTTAAAATATGTAAGAAGAATTCGCGGTGGTGAGCAGAGGTCGAGATGGCTTAGTGGTCAGAGCGCCTGGAGTATTTATCCGGGAGGCGCAGGTTCGAATCCTGTTCGCGACCGTATTCTTTTTCCCTTTAATATTATAACTTTTGAATGTATATAATATTTTTAATGGTATATGTAATACTGTGGTGAGAAATAAACATATATTTTTATAACATAACATAGCATATAGCATCACGCCTGTATTCCCCGAAGGGGTAGGCAGAGTTGTTCACAGGTGTACACCCACATTTCACCTATGCTGTTATTAAGCCCCATGTCTATTGCCATCTGCCGAGCACAATTCCAAACTCCGGGCTGCTAATAAGAATTTTTTAACCGAAAATCTCAGTAACACTGCCCGACCTGGGAATCGAACCCGAGACCCCATGCTCAGCAGTCGCGCTTAAGACCACTAGACCAACGAGGCAGTCCAGATTTTTTTTTATATCTGTAATTTATACAAATATTTGCTCGTTGCGGGAACCGAACACGCAGTGTACCTGATGTCTCGACCAACTGCGCCGTCAATTTTCAATGCTGTACTTATATTTAACGATGATTTTGAATCGTTTTAATGCACTTAGGTCTTTAGTGAGAGGTTTACTTTATCTTTGTATAAAGTCTTTGCTAATGACGTCAATGCTGATGGCTGGCGTGCGGTGATGACGTGCTGGATTCTTGCTTGATGCGTGAGAGTGGTGATAGATTGGTTGTATCTTTGGCAAGGCATTGACCGAGGATCTTTCTTCTTTACGTTTATATACCGTTCTGATCGCCTCACTGGTCTAGTGGCTATTAAGTTTGAGGCCTAGGTCTCGACTTCAGGTCCGGGCAAAGTGTTATTAGATTTTTCTGGCTTATTTTTAACTGTAACACGTTACTGTGTCATTTTGACAAATTTAGATAGAAAACCTGTCCAAATAATAAAGTAACACGTCGGCTACGGGTATATTATGTTGGTGCCACCGAGTCTTAGTGAGTAGACCAGAGTTAGAGTGAAATCTGTGCCCGGTCATCATCAGGTATCACGCTTTTATTCCCCGATGGGGTAGGCCAAGGTGTACACAGTTGTACACCCACATTTCACACCAATGTTGTTATTAAGTCCTGAGCCTATCGCCATATACAACTACAATTCCAAACTCCTGGCTGATACTGAGAATTTTCTAACAGAAAAACTCAATAACATTTTGCCCGACCCGGGAATCGAACCCGAGACGTCATGCTCAGCAGTCGCGCTTGGGACCATATGTCTTAAAAACTGCATCGACAACATTTGGGTCTATAACTACACTGCTTAAGCCTTCGGTTAAACGGGCGTGATGCTATGTCATGTTTAATATAGACAAACAAGACACGAAGATATGCAAGGGCAGGCTAAAATTAATGTTTACGTCAGCAATCTTAATAATAATCGAACAATGTGGCGGACGGAGTGTCTGAAACTGGTATATGTATAACTCGATTATACATTTATACTAATATTATAAAACTGAGAAGTTTGTTTGTTTGAAGTTATTATATTAAATGGAAAAAGAATGCGGTCGCGAACAGGATTCGAACCTGCGCCTCCCGGATAAATACTCCAGGCGCTCTGACCACTAAGCCATCTCGACCTCTGCTAAACACCGCGAATTCTTCAGACACGACTAGTGTCGGTTCGGGACTAGTTCGGGAGGCGCAGGTTCGAATCCTGTTCGCGACCGTATTCTTTTTCCATTTAATACGTACCACATAAATACGTTATTCATCACAAGTATTTAATTTTGAACAAAATTATCCTTGACATCATTAGATTTCAATGAATATCTTATATAATAACTCGGAACAAAATAATGATCAAGTACCGCGCGCGCAGTTATGATGTGCAAGGCGATTGGTCATGAGAGGAGGGCGCTGGTGGAATAGATTTTTGTAGATTTTTTCCTTAAATTAACGCGCGCGAAACGGTGGGGTACAGCTAGTACTGGTATAAACCTGCATCCGATTTGACTGGAAGCCGAACCCAATATAATAGGGAAAAGGCTAGGCAGATATACTAGCATCTGCCCGTGACTTCGTCTGCGTGGACTCAGAATTGGATCCAGCCGGGATAAAAAGTATCTTATGCGTTAATCCAAGATATAATCTACATGTGAGCCAAATTTCATCCAAATCCGTGAGAACTTATCTTTTCTCCACCGACACCAAGTATTAATATATATAATTTTTTTTTTCAAGGAAACATTGAGTAATAATAGACAAGAACGGGACTTGAACCCGCGACCCTTGACATTCCGTGTCATCACTCTACCAACTGAGCTACCTTGTCGTTGTCAGAATCCATTGAATATCACTTTTAATTTTACTTGTCTTTTCTTTCTTTCTTTCTATATAGTCAGTCCACATCACCTTTGGACCTAAGTTTCTGCAATAAAGTCTAAATTGGTAACTTTAATGAAACCGTAATGTGGCACGGTCCATAACATACGAAGTCATTCGCGAATCGTAAAAAGCAAAAATAAAACTCAACATTACCAAGAAAATATGGTGCCTAAAATAAATTGATTATCCAATGTTTTCATGCTTTAGTTTTCGGCGCGGATACGCCTGTTTTGAACTGAGTGACTCAATTTACGTAAGCATAAATAGAACTATTCGTTTACGAACTTGTTCAGTTAGAAAGTTGTTGCATTAAAAAAAAAATGAAAATTACACAGAGAAACTTTTTGCACAGGTACAACATAAAACATTTATTTTTATATTTTTAAGATTAAAGTATATGATTTTACATGCATCCACGAGCTCGTGGCAAGATAACAGATACCTGTGTGTCTGTTAATTTTATTTTTTTAAGAATAAAATATATGATTTTATGACTTTTTTGTGTGTACACATGCATCCAAGAACTCGTGGCTAAATAACAGACACACAGATCGATAGTCCGAGGTTAAGCCGCGTTTGCCGTTGTCGGTTTGCGGATGGCTGACCATCATTTCATACCGAGAGGCACGAATAGGGTGCCTCGGAGAGCACGTTAAACTGTCGGTCCCGGTTATCAAATTGACAGCCGTTACATGACAACCAGTCATACCACAAGATATCGATTTACCCATTAACTAGGTTGTGGAGTTCCGATAGGCAGTCACTCCATGTAAAATATTGGTACAAAGCTGCATCCGGTTTGACTGGAAGCCGACCCCAATGTAATTGTGAAAAGGCTAGGCAGATTGAAAATTGTATAGAAATCCATTAACATAAAGTTTTTTTTTTTATAAAAACGTTGTTCAATGAACTTAACCACACCATCTTCCCTTTTAAGACAACCCCTATAGACTAAATGCGCATTACACACAGTCTTTTATTTGGAGCCGCTGTGCCGGACTCTTACCGAATAAAAACTACACGTTCTTCCACTAACCTTCACTGGGGATTGCAGCTGCATAGATAAAAAAATGTCCCATCAGGTAAATAGCCTCTTAAAACTATACTAATACTGCTCCCGACCGTCTTTCGATCGAGATGAGCCAACTACGCAGGAGACATTATAGTGAACAAGTGTATGCGCAAGCACAGGTGCACTCCCTCTTCCTTCACTTTCATATTCCGATGGGATGGCAATCTGACACGACCGGAGAGAGATTAGACGCAGAACCGACGGTTTTACGTGTTCTCCGAAGCACGGGGGTGTCACACCACCAATTTCCTGACTCCGGGCTGCTACTGAGAATTTCCTTACCGAAAAACCCAACTACACTTTGCTCGACCTGGGAATCGAACCCAAGACCTCACGTTCAGCAGACGGCTAGACCAACGAAGCGGTGAACCTCACCTTTGTCTTAAAAATAAACGATCTGTGAAAAGTGCAACTAGTAAACAAACGGCAATTTTATTACTTTTTTGTGATCGGAAAAGAACATCTATTCGAAAGCAATAAAACTAATTCCTTCTATCCGCAAATCATAAAAAGCGAATCGATTTAATTTTAATTGGGACATAAACTTTCAATTGCATTGGTAGTGATTTAATCCAATTAATTTCATGGCTCATTGATTTCTGTTCAATCGTATTGGCGTCCTGTCATTAAATTGCAACTTAATTGGTTTCAAACATTTATTTAGTTAATTAAACATTTGATGAAATACGTCAGTATGGGAGGTATGGGAACATTATTTTACCATTTGGTCATTGGAGTTGGATCATCATCCTCTCTGCCCTTATCCCAATTTAATTGAGGTCGGCGCAGTATGTATTCTTCTTCCACTTTCTAATTGTTTTTGAATTGCATACTGCTAAAGTTTTGGCAATGTTTTATGACGGGCCGCCTGCCTGACGTCAACTCTCTTTGGGAATGCTGTTGTTGGTGGTAACCGCCACCGATACGGTCTCCTTTTATCTAGCTATGTTATACCAAATTTTATCCATGCGCCAGGTTTAAATGCTATCCTGCTATCACACTCCACTAACCGGACCACAATGTACGAGCTACAATCCGTACTAATATCTAAATAGTTATTTATATATAAAATAAATAAATAATTGTTTATTTTATTTATATAAAAAATAAATAAATAAATAAAATAAACAATTATGATCGTCGGAGTTGTATCTGTTTGGATTAATGTTAAATTATTAGAAGTAAAGTAAAATACATTCTCAGAAAACACGTCATTGTTTGAGGGAGATAGAGACACATAGATTTTTGAAAAGGACAAAATTCCGCAAGTAAAACATATAATTTTGGTAAAATATAATAATTTTCAGTTACAAAAAAAAAATCCTGTAAGGGCAGGTGTTTGGTGCCGCTGATACAGGCACGAATTTTTTTTGTCAATACATGTGATATTCTAATATATTATGTGGTGTATTTTTTCAAAGTGGTTATTTAGTACACATTGTGGTTTTAGATTTGTCCATACTGACTCAACCCCAGGGATCACATGTATATACATATATAAGTAATGTATAATTATTTACTTATATGTTTCGATACAGATTAGAAGATGAGCGCTGACTGCTGATAGCTAGATGACAAGTGATTGAAATTCTGTAGGGATTTTAAAACACGTCGTTGTGCCTCTACGGTGCTACGGCGTAGCTCACGTAGCATTCTCGAATAACTTCGTAGTTCGTCCCAGCTTAGAGAAAAGTTTAGAATGTCGGCGTGGTTGGTATCTGAGGAAATACCTGCTGCTGTGCCACTTGTCGTCGGTTCGATCGGTAACAAATATTTGTGTAGTGTGCAGAATCTATAGATAATAGGCATGATGACAGTATTAAAGAACCAAAGAATAAATGGTTTTAGAGGTAAATATAGACACAAAGGATTCTAAATAAGTACCTAGTTGTATTAAAAACATTAAGATTAATAAGATTTTCAATAAAATAAAAGTATAAAATGCTGCAATCGGCCATGTTAACTGAAACGTCAATCACAGCGAATGACGTCACGCCTCAGTCAAATGTCAATCATCGCCGTACAATATGGCTTCAACTTATGTTAAATATGCTGAGATGCATGATGTTAAAACGGAGCCATGACATGCAACAGCGTTTTCGCGGTTAAATCAAATTAGATAGATTAAAATATATAAAAGACAGCGCGGTTGGCGCAGTGGTCGAGAGACCGACTGCTGCGCTGCGTGTCGCAGGTTCGATTCCTGCACGGAGCAAATATTTGTACGAGCTATAGATAGTTGCTCCGGGTCTGGGTGTGTGTGTGCTTGTGAGATTATATGTTTGTAAACGCACCCACGATACAGGAACAAATTCCTAGTCAGGGGCAAAGTTAAAAAAAAAAAGTGCAATAATTTGCGTTTAAGTTTAATAAGCGTTTTCGGATATAGTAGATGTGTAACTACATTATAAAAAGAGATTTCAAAATCTGTCATCATGCCCATTGTTCTGGCTCTGGCTTTGCACGTAACCTTTATGTTTCTTGACTCACGATAAATAAAGATACATAAACATAAATCCCGATACATAAATGAGTCATGTGGGGCACGCGTGCTTATACATGCACCTCCCCCCTAGAAGAGAATAATATAGAGGTAAGTAACAAAAAAAAAATATCCCATAGATTTAAATTTAAATATGTTCAAAATTTAATTAAGGAACCTATTATGTAATAAATGTTATTATAATTTAAATTATTATTTAAAATTATATGTAATTGACTATAGACATAAGTTTTTTACTTTATATAATATACAATTTAATTATATATTATTCAAAATTTACAGTATTAAATTTTTATGCCACCGGTGGCAGAATAAGATAACACAATTTTTTAAGACAACATTTTTCATGTATCTTCTATATTCTGACTTCTGATTTGATTTGATTTGACTTGACTCGAATCGACTCGACTCGACTCGACTCAACTCGAGTTGATTTGATATAGTCGATTTTTTGTTGTTGAAAATTTATAAACTACTTAGTCTACTGGAATGTATTGTATTACAAGCTTAAACGATATGTATCCTTAATTTCGTGCCATTAGCTATATACTCATCCTTGAAACCCAACTAATATCGTAACTGACCTCTGTAGCGTCCCTAATCTTTGTTTGTATGACACATCGGGCCGGTGCTGCTGCGCTGGCGCGTCGCCAGGCCGTCTCAGATCCTCAGTGAGGGTTCAGTCGTTATTCGAGTTAATCGATCCATTTGAAACATTTCAGTTAAACTGTTACTGAGATCTCTTCCACTGCATTGAGAGGAAGATTGTGGTGGGAACATTGGTACTTTGTCTTTTCAAAATTAAAATTAAAATTAAAATATTTATTGGCACTTATAAACATAGTTACACTGTAAAGGGACTCTTATCTTCCACACTAAGTAACAACATAATTATACAAGATAAATCTTTGAAAAGCATTAACGCATGTTTAGCGAACTCTAAAGTTATAACATTAAATGGAAAAAGAATACGGTCGCGAACAGGATTTGTACCTGCGCCTCTCGAGTAAATACTTCAGGCGAGATGGCTTAGTGGTTAGAGAGTACGCCTGGAGTATTTTTCCGGGAGGCGCAGGTTCAAACCCTGCTCGCGATAATTCTTTTTTGTTGTGTTCGTTATTGTCAGTTGAAGGCTTTTACATTAGATTTTTTTTATCCAACGGAAATGTATTACGGGTTGGGTGAAATAGTTAGTTAGAAATAAAATCTATACCTATGGTGATATTTAGAAAATAATTAACATATCGATTTCGCAAATAGCAACACTGCCTTGGTATGTATAAAAACAGAATTATTGTAAAAAAATGGATTAACATATATGAAATACAAAGTATTATTCATTTACGACAAACATTAAAATCACAATGTTAGCGCTAGGTCGGAACAATAAAATTGTCGTCAAAGTTTAGTCGTATCGTCGTATTTTGTAGGTCACATGTGAAATTAAAACAATACACAGTAAGGAAAGATGCATAGTAGTACATTACATTACACACGAAACTGGAATACTGCCCGAGCCGCAGACGATGGTGTAATTCAGCCGAGTCTGTATTGACCAAAACGCTCACGCATTTCAAACGACGCTCTACAATACCATACGACGGAAAATAATAAAATTAATTACGTAAACATATTATAACAAAACAACTTCTAACCGGATTAATCGCGTGTATTATTGGTTTTTGTTTTTCCTGACGTTTCGAACAGTTTGCAGCGTTCGTGGTCGCAGGAGGTCCTCCTGCGATTAATCCAGTTAAAAGTTGTTTAATTGTAATGTGTAGTGATCGCAAAAACTTAAGATATTACTATACGTAAACATAATTTCTTATTAAAATGGTACCGGGATTAATTTTTTGATCGCTGCGTCTATGGTCTAAACACATACTGGTGGAAAGTTCCATCATTAGACAACCAGACGCACAGTAATACGCCATCCTTACATGGTAGACATTCCACCATTAACACAAAGTGTTTCGCTAATAGATTTATTATGCGCACGAATAAGGAATGTATTTCCTTGCCAGTATCTGTATTTCCTGATAGGTATAATCTGGTGGTCTTCAAGGCGCTAGTGAACAGGTTTCTGATGGGTAATCGTGTTCCATGGTCTACCGTACCATTGCGATCAAAAGCAAACCCATTATAAATAAACAGAAATGAATAATTGGTTCAAAAATATTGACTGCCTCGTTGATTTTAGTGGTCCCAAGTGCGACTGCTGAGCATGAGGTCCTGGGTTCGATTCCCAGGTCAGGCGAGTTTTTCTGTTAGGAAATTCTCAGTAGCAGTCCGGAGTTTTGAATTTGTGTCCAGTAAATGGGAATAGTCTCACCACCTATTACGTGGGACTGAGGAACAGCATTGGTGAAATGTGGGCGTGCAACTTTGTACACCTCTGCCTACCCCTTCGGGGAATACAGGCGTGATGCTATGTTGTCGTTAGAGTGTTCTATAGAATATTTAAAAACTGTTTCAACACGAAATTTGAGTAAGAGTAAGGTAGATGCCAATAGGCTCACCACCTATTACATGGGACTTAATAACAGCATTGGTAAAATGTGGGTGCACAAATGTGTATACCCTTTCAGGGAATACAAGCATAATGCTATGTTATGTTCTGTTAAAAATATTGAACCGACTATTTTGGTAAATATGTGAACATACACCATCATTTCCCACACGTTTTTTAAATAAATTGTTGACAAAGTAAGACAATCGTTTGATAGCAGCATTCAACACAAATGTGCACAGTTTTAGAGCGGTACAAATTTAGTAATGCAGTCACTAAAATAACCAAATTATTGACCATAAACTTAATGTCAACGTACTATACATACTGAAGGGGTTTTCGAAATTTGGCAGCATTTGGGAATCATTGCAATCAGTAAATCTTATAAGACAACGCTTTGTTATTGCCAAAAGTGATGTTTACACGGTTAAGAAAAATATTTGGAACTCAGTTAGTGTTGCAAGTAAGTAAATGGACAAAGAAAGTAAAAAATAAAATACTATCTAGTCACATTGTTTAACTAGTCCACTATCTATATCATTAAATAGTTAATTCTCAATTGTCAAAAGATGTCATTAGATCTACTAACAAAGACCAACTGAAATTATCCACTAACTTAGTAATTGATTGCAGTATTGAAATTTTATTTTGTTATTTCCTCGCAACTGTATTGAAAAACGTCGTATGAGACGCGTGCACTATGATCATTACACGTCTCGGTTACCCTCACCTATTGGCGCGGCTAACAATTCAACCGACTGTAATAGCGCACTTTTGTCATAATGTATTATAATCATTAATAACTGTCCCACTGCAGGGCAGGGGCCTCTTCTCATACATAGAAGCTACGAGCCTTGATACAACATCCATAACTTTATGGTGTGCAATGTTTTATGGTACATAATACGATATTTCCTATGATTGACGTATTTATGTTTGTCGTGTATTCAATACAGTGCTATTCGCTGCCAAGAATTCACGATAGCTGAGTCCACGTTATTTCTGTTTAACGAGAAAAAAACAAAAAAAACTTTGTGTGCCAGCTATTTTATTGTTGCTGAGTCGTCACTAATCGTTATTTTGTCCCCTGCCGACGTTTATTAGATTAATAATAGGTTAATAACTTTATTTTTAAGCTCTGTAGCCGTTATAATGTTGCTGCATTTTTTGTGGTGTAAAATATTCTGATTACTGAAATGCTTTTTTGTTTTTATTGGTTTTTGATACAATGTGATCAATTATGTATTGAAGTATTAGGGTAAGACTGAAGTCTATAGTTGAAAATCCACATTTCTCTGATGCTGTTATTAAGTCCTATTTCATGAACCTGTTGTCATAAACCGAGATATAATAGGTTGTGCGCCTGTTGCCAAGTTTTAATTCCAATTCCAAACTTCAGGCAGTTATACCTCACGCTTAGCAGCTGCGCTAGCGACCACTAGACCAACGTGGCAGTTTTAAGATTCGGACATAGATAATTAAACCCTGTTTACTCTCAAACGTATAAGTTTCTCTGTAATAAGTTTCGTGAGGCATATTCATATTAATTATTGTTCACCGGTTACGCGTCTGATTCGCGACCTTACCGCGGCCTCAGGTCTTCTTGAGAGTTTCTATTGAAACTGGTATTGGCAAGGAAACAGGTTAACTTTATGTTCAAACATGATTTAATCCTAACATTCAAACTCAAGATAAATCTTTGAAAAGCATTAACGCATGCTTAGCGAACTCTAAAGTTACAATATTAAATGGAAAAAGAATACGGTCCGAACAGGATTCGAACCTCTGGATAAATTCTCCAGGCGCTCTGACCACTAAGCCATCTCGATCTCTGCTCACCACCGCGAATTATCCGGGAGGCGCAGGTTCGAATCCTGTTCGCGACCGTATTCTTTTTCCATTTAATATTGTAACTTTATATATATATATCTGCTTAGCCTTTTCCCAATTACATTGGGGTCGGCTTCCAGTCAAACATGGATGCAGCTTAATACCAGTATTTTACTTGGAGCGACTGCCTATCTGACCTCCACAACCCAGTAACTGGGTAACACGATATCTCGTGGCATAACTAGTTGTCAGACTTTCAGGCCTCTGACTGCCCGTAACAGCTGCATAGATCTTAATTTGACAACCGGGACCGACGGCTTATCGAGCTCTCCCAGGCACGGAGAGGTTTCGATATGAAATTATCGTCACCCATCCACAGACCGACAGCGACAAGCGGAGCTTCACCTAGATCGATCGATCTGTGCGACTGTTACTTAGCCACGAGCCCCACCAAAGATAATGAATAACATTGAAATTGATATAAGAAAACAAATGGTCTATTGTATTCATTTGTACGTCAGCGCTGGATCAGCTGTTGATTCGACGCGGCTCGTAAACCCTGAACATTCCGGTGTCCTGCTATTTTGGCGAACGGTCGGGCTGGTTGGCATCTGAATAAACCTGTATTTTAAGCCAGTTGATTACCTTCAAAATATTATTAAATAATATCTAAGGTTTTCGCGATCACTAAACATATAATAAAACAACTTTTAACCAGATTAATCGCGTGCATTTCCTCACCCTTTTGTTTTTCCTGACGTTTCGATCACTTTGCAGCGTTCGTGGTCGCAGGAGGACCAAGGTGTCAGGCGTCTCAAACAGTTTATTTAATATTATTTCTGTCTACCGTACATTTAATTGATAAAATTCATAAATTGAATTTGTCTCCGATACATATTTAAACGTCAGGTCAAACAAAAACCAATAATACACGCGATTAATACGGTTAAAACTTGTTTTATTTTAATATTATTAACGAAGTAGTATTAATTAACTAAGCAGTCCGAGATAGCCTAGTGGTATGACCGTTGGACTGGCAAGTCGCAAGTTCGAATCCAAGGCACGCACCACTGACTTTTTGAGTCATGTGCGTATTAGGAATTAATAATCACTTGCTTAAAACATAACATAACATAGCATCACGCCTGTATTCCCCGAAGGGGTAGGCAGAGGTGTACACAATTGTACACCCACATTTCACCAATGCTGTTATTAAGTCCCATGTAATAGGTGGTGAGCCTATTGCCATCAACCGGGCACATTTCCAAACTCCGGGCTGCTACTGAGAATTTCCTAACAGAAAAACTCAATAACACTTTGCCCGACCCGGGAATCGAACCCGAGACCTCCTGCTCAGCAGTCGCGCTACGAACCACTGAACCAACGAGGCAGTTGTTGCTTAAAACGGTGAAGGAAAACATCGCGAGGAAACCAGCACACCTGAGAGATGTTCTCGATGGTGTGTATAGCCTTGTCAGAGACCTACGGGTGGTTTAAACTGTGACACTAGGTTGTTCAGCAACCATACAAAGAAGAAGATGACCTTGAAAGTGTGCATAGGTACCATGTCTAATGTTTGGTACATTTCACTTGATGAAGACTAAATTCAGTAAATAACCGGCGACAATTCTGATGCTGCAAACGTAATTAAAATAAAAGCAATGCTGTCTTTTACTAACAGCCACAGTCCTGGGTTCGATTTCCGGGTTGGGAAAAGTGTTATTGGGTTTTTCTGTTAGGAAATTCTCTGTAGCAGCCCGGAGTTTGGAATGATGCGCGGTAGATGGCAATAGGCTCACTACATTTCATAGCATTGGCGACATATGGGTGTACAATTGTGGACACCTCTGCCTACCCCTTCGGAGAATACAGGCGTGATGCTATGTTTTATGTCAATGTAAATAAATCTTCACTTCATTTCAACTATCTGGAGTACAAAACATAACAATCTTGTCATCAAATAAATACAGAAAATGCAAGAATTCATTTCATCAGATCACAATAAACTACACAGTCAGCGCAGTTTCAATGCGTGTTAGTCGATTTCTGTCGCTGACTGTACCTAGATTCCAATAGTGTGCAAATGAAAATTGAAAATATAATAATGTCTTTTTTTTGGGTTTTAACTAAATTTAAATAATTAGTATTTTCTTTATTTAATTAATAACATAACATAACATATCATCACGCCTCTATTCCCCAAAGGGATAGGAAGAGGTGTACACAGTTCTAGACCCACATATCACCAGTGCTGTTATTAAGTCCCATGTAATAGGTGGTGAGCCTATTGCCATCTAACGGGCACACATCCAAACTCCGGGCTGCTACTGAGAATTTTCAGTAAAACATTTTGCCCGACCCGGGAATCGAACCAAGACCTCATGCTCAGCAGTCGCAAAATAATGATTCCAGGAAATGAATATTATAATTCTGCTCACCCCGCTAACAACCTTAAAGCCAATAATAATAATACAGTCATCAGCTTTATACTAAGTATAAATAATTATATTTATTTATACACCGCTCTATAAGTTTGATAAATGGAAGTTATACTCGTATGTCAGTGCATATCCATGGGAAGACATTAATCCGATGTAAGCTCTTTAGGAACACGTATCGTTACATATTATTAGTTGAAACATAATATAATAGTTGATCGTCACTTTGCTGGGAAACAAGACAGATTTTGACAGGTTAAATAATCACCGTGTATCATTTATAAGGTATGGTATTATAGCAATATCCCCCTGCCTTTATATCAATTTATTTGCGGTCGGCGCAGCATGTATTATTCTTCCATATATCTCTTTCAGCCGTCATATCGACAGTCACGCCTTTTCTAGCCATATCATCTTTAACACAATCCATCCATCGCTTCCTCGGTCTTCCTCTACTCTTATAGCTATCCACATTCATACCCAAAACTTTCTTCGTCACATAATCCTCATCCCTCCGCATGACGTGCTCATGCCAAACGATTTCCACACAACTTCTCAGTCACCGGTGCCACTTTCAGACTTCCTCTTATATAATTCAAGATATGTCTTTGAAAAAGCATTAAAGCATGCTTAGCGAACTCTAAAGTTACAATATTAAATGGAAAAATAATACGGTCGCGAACAGGATTCGAACCTGAGCCTCCCGGATAGATACTCTTTTTTTCCATTTAATATTCCTCTTATATACTCATTTCTAATTCTATCCATCCGCGTCACACCACACATCCCCATTTACATTCTCATCTCAGCTGCATGTAGTCTTTCATTCATTCCTTTCGTGGGCCAACATTCCGAACAATACCAGACAGCAGATCTAATAATTGTCTTATAGATTTTCCTTTTAAGTTTAAGGGGAATTCGGGCGTCACACATAGTTTCCGTGACTTGACGCCTTTTCATCCACCCTGTGTTAATTCTGTACTTTAGGCTCCGGTCTATTTCGCCATCGCGTTGTGCAAGAGAACCTACATAGATGCCTAAAGGCGCAGCAGACTGGCAGTAGCGCACTACCCAACGCTATGCCACCAAATCTGAAGACACTGCCAAAATTACGGAACATGTATTGTTTGATTTGATTCTGCTGAATTTTAAGCGAACATTCTCCAGATATGGTATGATAATCGCCAGGGAAAAAGCGGTTTTATATCACACTAGCTGTGTCCCACGGTTTTACCTGACGCAAAATATAACTTTCATATTAAATATATTCATGAATGATGACTCTCAGACGTTGTTTAATAATTTTCATAAGATTTTAATCATTACTTTCGTCTACCGGTCTGTCTGTGTCTCACCGTTTAATCTTTATATCAGCCACGTCAAGTTTGTGGGCAAGGTCGTAAGTATTTACAGAAATAGAAGAGTAATACAACAGTACGGTTTGGGTTTAGATATGGATTTCAATGAGTTGTGTTTTCACAGCAATTTGAAATTAATGAAATTAATTTTAATAAGAAATAATCTCAGAAATAGCTTGGAAGTTCAATATTTTTGGATGAAAATGTTAATTCATCTTTAGAACCAATATAAATTTAGAAACTAGACACTACGTAGACTCTAATATTAAAATTATACGAAAATATACCTAGGAACCTTTGTACAACTTTCAAAGCTAACAATCACTTTTAAAAACAAGCAAAATTATAGCACACTGCATTAATTCACCATACATTCTCTATACCACACAAACTTCTTCCAAACTTCCTACTTTTGATAAAATTAACTTTTAGTTTTCACACAAGGAACTTACAGGAAACTAAATATTGATCAAGGAAACAATTCATTTTATTTATACGTTCAGCTATTTTCTTCCACAAACACACAAAAATATCAACCGTCACCACTCACACTACCACACCTCACAAACACCTCACACAAACAGAAATTCAAAAACGGAATCTACGTTCAAAAACAGTAAACGTTTACCAAATTCTTAATTCAAAAGTTTAAAAAGTGATTTGTTTTAGATTAATAAATTGTCAGTTAAAATTTCATTTGGCGTTCAAATTATGCAAGGTGTGCACGTGCGGATTGTAGAACGAAAGAAAAAGGTATCTCGACCCACATCGCCGCGCGATCTTTGTCGTAGTATTAATAGATCAGCTGAAATAGCCGTCAGGGCACCCGACCGATTTAGATTTCGTTTCGTTTGTTCTACGTTTGTCACTAACTGAGGCGCCTTGTCGTTGCTATGATGTTTCAACTATGAATCGGATACGTGTTGCAAAATTTTATGCAATTATTTGTTAGTGTGAACTAAGTTTTAGGTTGGTGTCGATATTTTAATGTTAAGTGAATTTTAAGTAACCATTAAGTTCCTGACTTTTTAGAAAGTATTTGAAAATACTCGTGTTTTTTTTTTCAGGCGCTTAAGTGTGTTGTTCTATTAAGTTTCACAGTAAAAATACTAGATACAAATTTGAATTATTGGAGTTCGCGGAAAAGAAAGTATTTTATTTATTATAACTAAAAAGTCAATTAAATGTAAAAAAAATTATAAATTACACAAGAATTTTTACCTAAGATATATATTCCATAACAAAAAACAAAAGAATAACAATTAAATTGTGCCACTATAGTTGTAGGAAAGCCACTATACTGAAAACTGTTGAACTAGTTTTTATGTTATGTTTAGCCGTCTTAACCTTGTATATCTCTCATTTATCTGATTTGAACAATATTTGATATGTTTATGCAAATAAATATATCTTGTATCATGATTTTTACACCTATATTACACCGAATACTCACACATAACTTTAAATCAGTCTTGAAAAAGTTCCACATAATATTTCAAAAATACCATTCGTAAACTCCCTTGATCATCTGCTTAAAAAAAATCATTTCTAATAAAGCATATTGTTCTAAATTCAAAAACTCATGCCTCATGTGCTTAATATAAACCATTTCTAATAAAGCAAATTGTTCTAAATTTAAAAAATCACGCCTCATGTGCATAACAAAAACCATTTCTAATAAAGCAAATCGTTCTAAATTCAAAAACCAAATTCTACCAAGACATACATTGATAACTCATCAATCTATTTCCATATTTTTCTTTGGGAACTGTACATTTTTGTTGCTAATGTTGGCAGACGGTACGCGGAAGCTTGTATTGAGGTCGCACTGTACCACGCTTTGGAGCGAGCATACATCAGTTTTTTTGTTCTCTTTCGACGGAAACGTGTTTCAATGTCTCTGAACTGCAGATGTACTACTTGTAAAATGTACCTTAAAATTTTACAGTGATAGTTTAGTAAGTACGGGTCCGCTTTGGTCATGACCGGTTTTTTTTTATTACAATCTAGCGGCCAACCCCGGCTTTGCACGGGTGTAATGTATAAAAAATACTCCTTCCGACCGTATTTCGGTCACGGCGGCCTATCTCTACGCAAACACAGGTGCACTCCCTCTTCCTTCACTCGAACGGAAATCCGACACGACCAGAGAGAGATCAGGCGCAGGACCGACGGCTTTACGTGCTCTCCGAAGCACGGGGGTGTCACACCACCAACTTCCTGACTCCGGACTGCTACTGAGAATTAACTTACAAAAAAATTCAATAACACTTTGCCCGACCTGGTAATCGAACCCAGGACCTCACGCTCAGCAGCCGCGCTTGCGTCCACTAGACCAACGAGGCAGTCATGGAGGTGTAATTTATACAGAAATACCATCATAATTTCCGACTTTTCCGATGGATTGCCCAGAAATTATCGTTCATACAAACATAGTTTTATAGTTGCGAACAGAATAAAAATATCAGGCAAATTGTTTTTTTATTTATATAGATACACATTTTACAAAAGACTTCAAAATATTATTTACGTATTATGAATATATTTTTGTAATAAGTGTGCAGCTATTTCCAATCCAAGCAAGAAGAAAAAAGAAACTTCTATGAATACGATATTTGCAGTTTATTGGAAAGTTTGAAAAAAAAAACCGTACACCGCTCTCCATTTATTCCACAAAAGAATAAATATCAAAACGGCAATGGAACAAGATCTTGAACGGCAATTAGGTAAATGGTATTAATTAATAAATATAGTATACTATCATTATATTATTATATGTATTCGTATAATAATATAATGATAGTATACTAAGTTTATAATTATAAGTTGATCCCACAGTCAAACTGTTTTTATAGTTTTGTGGGACATTTATATCACATGTATTTCTCGAAGAGTTAGAAATGTACCACAATTCCAAAATCCGGGTAGATGACGAGAATTTTCTCTCTAGTACCAGGAATCGAACCCAGGACTACACACTCAGCACCCGCACATGCGTTCACTGGACCAATTAGGCAGTTTTTAGAAATGACAATCATTGCTCTCTTAAACGCTTTTCGCATCCAGTGAAATACATTTTGGATATGTAATATTCAAATTGCCTCGTTGGTCTAGCGGTGAGAATGAAGTGGGTTCAATTCCCAGGTCATTGGGTTTTTCTGTTAGGAAATTCTCAGTAGCAGCCCGGAGTTTAGAATTGTGCCCGGTAGATGGATACAGGCTCACCACCTATTAGATGAAACTTAATAACAGTATTGGTAAAAAGTGGGTTTACAATTGTGTACACGTCTGCCTGCCCCCTCGGGGAATACAGGCGTGGTGCTATGAATGTCTGTTATATTCAATTATGGTATTTGTGCAAAAAATATATTTCCTATTCTCCAATAAGTCAGGAGTCATCGAATAGATAAAAGATTCAACGGCGCTTTTTTTTAATTAGTGGTTTAAATCGCTATCTAAACTAACACAAGGAGCTAGCCTTTTCCCAATAACATTGGAATCGGCTTCCAGTCAAACCGGATGCAACTTAATACCAGTATTTTACATGGAGCGACTGCCTATCTGACCTCCACAACCCATTTCTTAGTTAACAAGATATCTCGTGGTATGACTGGTTGTCAGAATTTCAGGCCTCTGCCTACCCGTAGCGGCTAACAAAGTTCTTAATTTGACAACCGGAACCGACGGCTAAACATGCTCTCCAAGGCACGGAGGGGTCTCGGTATGAAATTATGGTCACCCATCCACAGACCGACAGCGACAAGCGGAGCTTCACCTCGATCGATCGATCTATGCGACTGTTACTTAGCCACGAGCCCCACTTCAAAACTAACTCAAGGAACTCTTTTTATATACGACTTAGAATGACAAATTCATACATTAAATAAACCCGAGGAACTCTGATCTAGATACAAATCACTGAAAATGTCGTTTCACACGATACATTTAGAAATAGATCTACAGATCATGCGACCGATTTCTCGTAAATGTATTTAAAGCTGTACTCTACATGTCCAGTGTGGAGACACACTAACACCTGGACTATATGTCACTGCAACGTCTGTGCCAACAACCTGGAGACTAATAACTGTATTAATTACATTAAATGGATTAATATCTGGTTCCTGATTACCTGGCAACCAGAATCGAGGAAACTATTTGTGTTTTATGCGAATTTAAGTACGTTTATTTATTTGTATACAAGCATATAACCGTGGGAGAGCCATGCTTTGGCACGAATGGGCCGCCTCGACCGGAGTGATACCACGGCCTCACAGAAAAGCGGCGTGAGACAACGCTTGCGTTGTGTTTCGCCGAGTGAGTGAGGGTACCGGAGGCCTAAACCCATTTAAAGGCGGCAACGCACTTGCGAGTCGCAAGTTGCGACTCCTCTGTGGTTGCGGGTGTCCATGGGCGACGGTAATCGCTTACCATCAGGCGATCCGTCTGCTCGGTTGCCCCATATCCCATACAAAAAGCAGCATGCATACAAAACGATAGTAAAATATAATACAATAATAAAAGTCTAGGTATGTACTCCCCAACATTTACCACAGACAAAAACAGTTAATATTTTTATAGTCTTTTATTACGTCACTACATTATATATATTACCCCAAAAACTAGAGCTTATACAGAACCTGCCTCGTTGGTCTAGTGGTCCCAAGCGCGACTGCTAAGCAGGAGGTCTCGGATTCGATTCCCGGGTCAGGCAAAGTGTTAAGTATTGAGTTTTTCTGTTAGGAAATTCTCAGGAGCAGCCCGGAGTTTGGAATTGTACACGTTTGATGGCAATAGGCTCACCACCTATTTCATGGGACTTAATAACAGCATTGGTGAAATGTGGGTGTGCAACTATGTACAACTCAGCCTACCCCTTTGGGGAATGCAGGCGTGATGCTATATGTTATGTTATACAGAACCTTATACTTAACACAAATACACAGAATTTTATTTTATTTTATTTTTAATGTAGGTTTAACTAAACCGGTATGTATGTCGCAGAAGGATTGTAGAATCCGCTGTTTTACAAAACTGCTAGCTGATTTACAAAACAGTACTGTTTTATAAAACAGCTGAACTACGTTCAGCTGGGTTGCCATTGCGATATGTTTAACAAAACTGCTACCCACCTTTAGGCGTAATGCAGAATGACATATCTACTGTGGGACAGGTTTGTTTATTGTATAGGTATATTAAATGGATAGTCAACAATCAATTAAAAAAAGATACTGTGTTCTGATTTGACTTTCCGTGGCTGGGTGACGGAGCCCCGCTTGCCAACGGGGCTCCTATTTTTGTGTCTTTAAGGTTAAAAAAAACCTAACCTGTCCGTGTCGGGATTCACGAAACTCCCGAGCTCGCTTCGCTCGCTCATGGATCAATTTCGTTTATTTTCTTTCATAATCCCGATATATTGTCGACTATTATAGTGGTTTAGTATTTACGTCATTCGACATTTTCATCTTTTTTTTGCTATTGTCAAGTAAAATAAAGATAGGTTATTATTGTTAAGACGTACAGAGCTATATGCGACAAAATTTCGAACTAAAACCTACAATTTGACAGTTCATTTCACACTGTTTTACATAATCTCTGATCGTTGACCCGCTGCATTGATAAACGCAAAACGTTCATTCAATTCTGCGTGTTATAGTTCAGTAATTATGTAAAACCGCTAAACATCGTTCAGCTGTTTTTCATAACAGTACTGTTTTGTAAAGCTAGCAGTTTTGTAACAAAACAGCTGATTCTACAATCCATCTGCGACATGTATACTATTCTATTCTTTAAACTTGAAAAGCATTTATTGTAATCGATATTTATATAAATTGATAATTTACAATTGATAAATTGATATAAACACAAATAAATCCTAAATACATTGTTTAAACTACTTTTAACTATGTACAAGAAAAGGATAATATAAAAATTATCCAATATCAGTCATAGTTAATATCTTAGGTTTTCGCGATCACTATACATTATAATAAAACAACGTTTAACCAGACACTGACTCACAGACGTACTATGTACGTCATAAAAATTAAAATCTATTGTGTCTGCTAATTAGTGAGTCAAAGGGTTAATCACGTGTATTATTGGTTTTTGTTTTTCCTGACGCTTCAAACACTTTGCAGCGTTCGTGGTCGCAGGAGGACTGGAACCCACGAACACTGCAAAGTCGACGCTACAATATCAGTCAATTATCATAAAAGATTACCGATTTTGTATTCTTTGAAAATCTCGACTAAATTGAACATAATAACACGAAATAACAGCACAATTTTTATTAGATTGTCATTGTACAAGACTAGAACTTCTTATTCCTCGTATTATCAGTGTTTTTGTTGAGAATTTTGAAATTATTGTAATTTTTGAATCTTCAAACACTTAATTTTATTTAAAATAATTCTGTCACTGAACATGCCCACAATTTTTGTCAGTAAATTAAAAATACTGGTGTATTTATAAAACAAGAACGTCGTGAAACCATGCTGAAGGCAAACTTCTTCATTTCAAACCAAAATTATGGATATCAGTACTTAACGACAGAAGATTTCACGTTAGTATATAAGGTCCGAATTTATTAGGTAACTTCCTTTGGAGGGGTTAATCATCATCATCCCCCTGCCCTTATCCCAATTTATTTGTGATCGGCGCAGCATGTATCCTTCTTCCACTTTCTAATTGTTTTTGAAATTGCATGCTGCTAAAGTTTTGGCAATGTTTTATGACCGGCCGCCTGCCTGACGTCAAGCCTCATTGAGAATGCAGTTGTTCGTGGTAACCGCCACCGATACCGTTTTAACCGTCGTCAAATACATTCACTTAAACCGAGTATTAAATGGAAATAACAAAATTATTTGTAATTACTATAGTTCCAGTAAAAAAAACTGGTGCTCTAACGAAAAAAATATATCGTTTTTTCTTTCGTTTTGTATTATTCATAAAACAATTTACATTATGTTGAATGTGCAATTTACATACATGTACATAACTATGAATTATTAATTAACATTTCAAGTGAAATTCAAGCATAGTGCTAAACAGTTTTAAATGTAATGTCATACAGTTTTGAATATAATATCAAATGAAATAATTTATTATTGTGTCACATTAGTTCCGATATATTATACAGTCATTTTTTTAATAAAAAGGCTTTTAATTTTGTTTTAAACAAGTTGGGTGTTATAAATCAGGATCAGCTCAGAAGGCAACAATTGAATCGTGGACATTGACCCTTTACAAGGAACTTCGCAATACTAGTTGTTAATAAACTGGGCCTTTGACTTGGCTTCACCTCCCCTGACGCAGTCAAAACTATGTCCATACGTAACGTTACAAAAACTATTTGGCAGTATTATTAATATGTTGACGCTGTGAAAGAACAAATGTTTGTATGAGAATGTGTTGAGGTACGTACGTAGATACTGTACGTGGGATATACGTCAATACGTTGTTGAGGTTATCGCTCTAAATATATAGGTAAAACTTGTTTTTCCGAAGCTGGCGTCCGAGCATGGATCTTTTCGACAAACTTGTCGACTCGATAAAAGTTTTTATGTATTGAATTTTATCGTTTTATCAACACTTTATGTCAGATTTGATGTTTAAAATCGACAAACGTGTCGACAAAAAGAACCATGCTTGCACCGCTGCTACAGAAGGTGTTAAATGGGAATAGGAAATTGGAAACGGTAAATAATAAATTCTGCTCACGAACTTATTTTTCTTTCCACATAAATTTATAACATTAAATCTGTTATCGTTTTATTAAACTATGGGGGCTGAGTTGCCTGCATCCGTAGGAGTACACCCTTAAAATGGAATCCCTACACTCTGGTGGGAGGCTTCGGCCGCGGCTGGTTACCACCCACCGGACGAAGCCATGCCGTGAAGCGACCTAGTCGTGTTTCGGCATGAAGTCCGGTGCAACCGTTGTAGGAGACGGGTCTGGGCAGTTGCACCAACTCCCCAACTATCGTTCTCCCCAAATGTATCTACTCTACTTAGAGTGAATAGATTTCTTCTGGATCTACGTGCTCCATCCTCGGCCACAACGTCGCTTACCATCAGGCGGGTTGGTGGCCAAACGTAGATACATGTTGATGAAAAAAAAAAGGTAAATAACCAAGAACGTCAAGAAATGTTAGGTCCAATAAAACACGATAGTCATTATGGCAATTCTATCAGATCCTACGTTTCAACGTTATAATAATATTAATCATTTATTTATTTTAGATTCAAGAAATCCATAGTCATTAATAATTCACTACTACTACTAGGGGTACACTGACTAAGGGCTCCGTTCGAGTTCGAAACTAGTCGGGCAATACCGAAAAATGCTCGTGAGTAATAACCGTTGAACAATAATTAATATGAATGTGTCTCACGAAAGTACATTAATAATACTGTTACTGTCAGCCTGGGTCATCCCACAGCTGGGCAAATTACAATAATTAATAATCGTTCAACGGTTATTACTCACGTGCATTTTTCGGGCAAATTTTTAAGGGCTCCGTTCGAGTTCAAAGCTAGTCGGCCAATCCCGAAAAATGCACGTCAGTAATAACAGCTCAACAATAATTAATATGAATGTCTCACGAAAGTTATTAGACATCAGTAATATTTTTTCTATAACTTGTAATTAAATTAAAACATTTTTTTTTGGTTGCCGTCGTTCTCATGTTATGGCGTTACCAAGCGAAATAGGGATTAATTTTTATAGATATAGTAGGATAGTATGAGAACATGTAATATTATAACTATTATAAGGTTGTTTAATGAATTTCAATTCAAGATCGTTGTTACAATTAGTCAGATTAATGAAAGTCTTACCACGAGACATAATGTTAGCATGTAGCTGGGCTGTGGAGGTCAGACAGGCAGTCGCTCCATGTAAGTTAGACTGGAAGGCACCCTTTCTAAAGGCCTGTGATTTTGCCTATAATATCAATTGAAATGTGGGTTTTATTTTGGACCAAAATAGCAAGCAAAAAGAACTTATATAAAAAAATAAAATAAAAATAAGTGCTTAAATAATTACTCTAACAAAATATAAATAAAAGATAACTTGTGAAAGGCTAAAAAAGGCCCATATCTTAGCATAACGCTGTGATATTGCTTAGAATGTCGCAAAGCTGATATTATGATAGGGTCCATATACTCTGATAGGGCCCATAAATTCTGTTATATTGGCATTAATTGCATCAGTTCTTGCCCAATTAGGAAAGACAAGAGAACCATCAACATGTCCTATTTTTTTAATTAAAAAAAGCCGGCCTTCTGTAAATTATATTTTTTATAATATACTACTGCCACTATATAATTTTTTTTAAACCTTACTAGCCTATTTTACTCTGGATAATGTAAGGATTCTATCAGTACATTAGCTGATTAATTTTAGAATAATTTAATTTTAAGTTTAATCTTAAGGCGACAAAGTTATGGGCCCCTGCTGTGCCAAATAAAATCTTTTTCTTTCTTTCTTTCTTTCTTTCTTTCTTTCAGTACCCCATACATCTAAATCTCTTCAGGCTTGTAGAAGTTACGGTGGAATTTAAAAACTTTCATACATAAATATGTACATACACGAACCCCAAAAAACATAACACTCCATTTTTTGGGTATTCGTGTAAAAGTGGCCGTAAAATTGAAAATTTCGTCTACGGGTCTAACGGCTGTCGGGTCAGCTAGTAATATATATGTATTTGTGGACAAGACAACGTTATAGTTACGTTCGTACCACAATAACACATTTACTGAGAATGTTGGCACCCTCCGCCAAGCGGCAAGCAGTTGACGATTTAATTTTCAACAAGATTTCGTATTTTCTTAAAAAATGTAATAGTTGTTAAAAATCAGTTTCAATTATTTTCTGTGTATATTAAAAAATAGCTGATGCCTGCGGCTTCGCCCGCGTGGATGTCTGTTATCGCGACCAAAAGTAATCAGGAAATTTTGATCCCGTTCCCGCTTTCCAATTACCGCTTTATAATTATATCTTTAAGAGATAGACATATGCCATCGCGGACTTTTCTGTAGACTTATATAAGATACACAATTCCACCATACATCATTTTGTTATATCTCAAAGGGTTTAGACAGCGTTTTCGTTGAAAGCTCCCAGACGGCATATTCTTTTCCGACACCTCCAACGAATATTTTAGCCAATGTATACAAAAACTTGACAAATTATATACTTAAACCTTCCTCTTCAATCACTCTATCTATTGAAAAAAACACCTTAATCTGTTGCGTAGTTTTAAGACATAGGGACAGACAGACAGCGGGAAGCGACTTAGTTTTATATTATGTAGTGAAGCCTGAGTTTCCAAAAAGGGCTAGGTAGAGATGTATTGCATCCACATATCATCGATGTTGTTTTTGTTTTTAAGCCCTATTGTAATAGTCAGTGTGCCTTTTGTCATCACCCGGGCACAATTTTATATTCTAATCCACACTTTCCCTGAGCCGGGACCCAATCTAGGACCTCACGCTAAACAGTGGGTGGACACTTGTAACCACTTGAGTAATGAATGACAATCTTGCAGTTATTATTTTATCGTGACAATATTATAATATTGTAAAGATACTGCCTCGTTGGTCTAGTGGTCCCAAACGCGACTGCTATGCAGAAGGTCTCGGGTTCGATTCCCGGGTCGGGTGAAGTGTTATTAGGTTTTTCTGTTAGGAAATTCTCAGTAGCAGCCCGGAGTAATAGACTCACCACATGGGACTTAATAACAGCATTGGTGAAATGTGGGTGTACAATTGTGTACACCTCTGCCTACCCCTTTAGGGAATACAAGCGTGTAAAGATAAGTTTAGATAATGGCAATTTTGAATAATAAGGTTTGTAATCATTCAGAGGGGGATCCCGCAGAGGCACAGGGAGCAATTAAAGTTTTTATTTACATAACACACGCGCTTGGCGTGAGTGCTAGAAGCATTTTTATCCGTGCGTCTCTGTGTTTCAGAGTATGAACCGTCAGTCCTGGTTATTGTTCATTAATAGCAGTTGGTGAGCCAAGTCAGAGGGCTACGGGTAGCTTGAACAGCTCTAACATTAGGTTGATAACCATGTGAGAGGAGCGATCCAACCTGGAGAAGGAGGCGTCGAGGAAACAACCGACGTGGCGCCTTACACACCGAAAGCCGTGTATCATCTATGACAGGAGGGCCTTTAAGGTCGCAGGCGATCAGAGTGGAGACTCTATCTGCCTAAAAAGGGACCTCAGGTAAGATGGTGGCATAGTGATAACGAGCTGCCCTTCACAGTGAGGTTCGGAGGAAACTATCTTACAGTATCTCCAGGGATGGACCGTAACAGGCGTTGCACAGGGGAGTTCCGGACCTGGTCTGTTCAGAGGACCCGATGCTCCACTTTAAGTGCTGATGGTGACCACCGGGGTGGTTTTAGTGAGGTAAAAATCGCACACAAGCCGGTTTTATCCAGAAGACCGGGCGCCTTTTTAAGGTTTCCCCCTAAAAACGGTTGTTAACCACATAAAAGAAGATTAAAAGATGTAATGATTTTTCTTCTCGGTATCGTTGGAAAACGGCCTCTCGTGTCCTCCATCAGTCTTCATTACTGGCCGGTTGTCGCCATTCCGACATATAAAAATAAAGTATTGTATTTTAAGAAGACACGGCACGCTAGCCGACAGTTGTAGTTTAAAATCAGCTGATATATTTTGCATTTATCAACTTGAATATATTATTTAGCATATTCAGTGTTCCTATGGAAATGAAAATAATATTCATAGATTTCATCTATACAAATAATCTGTACTAATAATATAAAGCGGAAGAATTCTTTTCAAGATATGTCTTTGAAAAAGCATTAACGCATGCTTAGCGAACTCTAAAGTTACAATATTAAAATGGAAAAAGAATACGGTCGCGAACAGGATTCGAACCACTTGATTTCGGTCACTTGTATAGGTACTGAATTGATTGCAATGACGTCGCCATAAGACGTGTTAAAATATGGAAGAAGAATTCGCGGTGGTGAGCAGAGGTCGAGATGGCTTAGTGATCAGAATGCCTGGAGTATCTATCCGGGAAGAATTCTTTTGTTTGTTTAAACGCGCTTATCTTAGAAACTACCAGACGGATTTGGTTTTTTAAACGCGCTTATCTTAGAAACTACCAGACGGATTTGGTTTTTTTTATTTTGTGTATGATAGCAAAGTTCATGAGGAATAGTATGGGTTATCTAACATCAGGCTACATCTCTCAACTAGCCTTAACCATTCATATTTGTTAAGTAAGTCGGAAGAAAAAGCGCTCTCGAATAGTTTATTGTTTGAACTGACTGATGACTGAATGACTGAAATGACTGACTGATCTTTAAAAGGCCTTTTCAGACGCCCTACATGATAACGCTTACATAACCATAAACAACAATGTTTGGACTTTAATAGAGGCAGGGCCTCTAGGTTTATTTCGGTTATTTCTTCTCAGCGGTAGTCAGAAATAAAACGCCTCCTAGATAAAAAAGTGACATGTAAAAGTGTTTATTGTTTTTATATTTATTTAGATCTGCCCACAGCTGCATACAATATACTCTAGCCATAAATATACAAGTGGCAACAGGCCTACACACTAAGCAATTACGGGCTAACCAACATTCTTCTTAATGTAAGATATAAATTTATGAAGGAAATATAACAAGGGGTTGAGTTAGCATAAGCTCAAACAGAACAGAAGAACTTATCATGATATTTTTATAAACATATAATTAAATACACTAAAACTATATAATATTATGAGTTTGTGAAGACTTATTTACAATTTTAATGGGCTAGTATTTGGAACTACCAGTCGGATTTGAACAAAAATATTACATTTAAAGATAAGATAAAGATCATTTTATTACCATAATACCACCACCTATGAAAAATGGGTAACTTATTAATTATTATAAAAAGGTAAGGTAAATTTTTTTTTACCCGTAATTGTAACCGGCTCAGCTAATGTTGCCAGTACGAAGTGCTTCTAACCGCACTGATCAACGCTGGTTTTCAGTCCGTCCCTTTTACTTTTAACTTTGATAGCCCAATTTATGAGGAAGGTTATAAGCTATTTAACATCACGCTATGACCCTTAGGAAACGAGCAAAAAGAAAAAGAGCGGGTGCAAACGCAAGCTCCGCCATACATATAAAAATAATATAATATTCGCTGAGATCAGAGACTTTTTTTTTATAAAACCCTATAAATGTTTTGACAACGAGAATTTACCGTAAAATATAGAGCAATCACATTAAATCCATACTAATATTAAAAATGCGAAAATATCTGTTTGTTTGTTTTCACGACTAAACGGCTGAACGGCGTAATGAAATTTGTCAAGGACATACGAGTAGATTACATTCCTGCACGAAGCAAATATTTGTATGATCTACGGATAATTGTTCCGGGTCTGGGTGTGTGTGTATGTGAGATTATGTGTTTGTAAACGCACCCACGAAACAGGAAGAAATTCCTAGTGTGGGGAACATAAAAAAAACTATTATTTTATTTTTAGGTTTTATCCTAAAGACACGAAGGAAAAATTCTATTTATAAAATTATTGGTGGCTTCTGTATTGATATTGGTCTATTAATACACTCTAAAAACACAAAGATACATCATCAAACTTCAAATTTATTTCGTCTCCTATCATATCAATCTGTAACATCTGTCCTAATGACAATAAATTACGTTCTGAAGCCAGTAAGATCCACTTTCAGAAGACAGGTCTGGTTAGCCGGCTTGTCAAATGGTGAGTCAGCGCCGGCCAACGTCAGAGATCTTATATCCACCTCACAACCTGTTCCCTGCCAATTCTATTCTTAATAACAGGTAACGACAAATCTAAGAAAAATTTAACCTTAAACCTTCGCCACTAGAACACATTTTCCTTTGACAATGTCTGATAATTTTTAGGTAACGGGAAATTGAATTCTATTTTCTGGGTGATAAAGTTTAAATTTGATTGCTGTTCTTAAATGCAGTCTTAATTTAATCATGTATCGTCAAACGTCATTTTATTAAAGTGTATCGAACGGAATCGAATATGTCGAGAATGTTCCACATTGTGCCTGTTTTGTGATTTTGTCACAAAAACGAATGAAGGACAGCGTCTATTATAGAAGACGGCACAGAAATAGAAATTCGAGGTGAAGAGGAACTTGATCTTTTGCTATTCAAATAAACGCAAACTGTAAGCCGTCAATAGAATGTTATGCTACGTCATGACTATGAATATAATGTAATAGCTGTGCCACGCGGTTTCACTCGCGTTTTGTTGAGGGAAAAACCTACTAAAATATATTCTACCAACGCCCAGCATATCATAAATGCGTCAGCCTCGTTGGTCTAGTGGTCCCAAGCGCGACTGCTGAGCATGAGGTCTCGGGTTTGATTCCCGGGTTGGGCAGTGTTATTGAGTTTTTCTGTTTGGAAATTCTCAGTAGCAGCCCGGAGTTATGAATTGTACCTGGTTGATGGCACAACCTAGTGTAGGAGTTTAAACCGCCCTTAGGTCTCTGACATGGCTTTACACACCATCTCTCAGGTGTGCTGGTTTCGTGTTTTCCTTCACCGAAGTATTCGCGGTAGTGAGCAGAGGTTGAGATGGCTTAACAGTCAGATCACCTGGAGTATTTATCCGGGAGGCGCAGGTTCGAATTCTGCTCGCGACCGTCTATTCATTGTCCACAAAAATGTATACCCTTAGAGGTCGTTAAGCATGCGTTACTGCTTTTCAAAGATTTATCTGTATTTATTTATCTTGAAAATATTTAGCAGATTTTTAATTTAATCTCTATTTACAATCATTATTTACAATAAACCAATCACATTTCAAAAGCTCCGCCCCTTTCAAAATGGCGCTTTCAACTTCTTATCGTGGCAACGGTTCTAATAATTATAAATCTTTGAAATGCTTCATCGCATGTCTAGCGAACTCTAAATTAACAATATTTTGTTTTCCCCAAAAGTGTATAACCCCATAACACTTTGTTCTATTTGATTATCGGACCCAGGACCTCGAGATCAATAGCCTCGCTTACGACCCCTAAACCAATGCATTAATTTCACTTGAATATTTACTAGTTTCTGAAACTTTCTTAATGTGTATAACGCCCATTATATTAACAGTTTAATTAGTATAATTATATTAATAAATCATTTGCGCAGTAATCAACTCACGCGCCGAAAGGCATTTGCCAAAGGCGTCTAACTATCGTCCAAAGTATTATATCGCAATCATTGAGATCACTGAATCACGTTGGTATTTATAAGGCGGACTGTCTTGACCGTTCGATTTAAAAAAAAACCTTTATAAAAAACCCTTGTTTGATTTCCATGTCCATGTCAAAGTCTGATTGACATACATAACATAGCATAGCGTCACGCCTGTATTCCTCGAAGGGGTAGGCAGAGGTGTTCACAGTTGTACACCGACATTTTACTAATTCTATTATTAAGTCCCATGTAATAGTTGGTGAGCCTATTTCCATCATATGGGCACAGGTTCAAACTCCCGGCTGCTACTCAAAATTTTCGAACAGAAGTACTCAATAACACTACGGGACCATCCATAAAGTACGTCACACCTTAAGGGGGGGGAGGGGGTCGACGAAGTGTGACATTATGTGACAAGGGGTGGGAGGGGTCCTAAGTTTCGTGACGTCACATTTCAAAATCTAATACATCTAAGTTTGATTTGACGTTGATTATATAAAAAAATAATTTTAATGGAAATAAAACTAATTTCGGAATTCATGTTTTAATTTAATAATTTCTAGGTGTAAAATTGCAAAATATGTGACGTCACACTGGAGAGGGGGGGGGTTTCACAAGTGTGATCAACTGTGACAAGGACGGGGGAGGGGTCACGAAATTTGTGTGACGTACTTTATGGATGACCCCTACCCAACCCGGGAATCGAACCCAGCACCTCATGCTCGGCAGTCGCCCTTGCGACCGCTAGACCAATGAGGCAGTCTAAAGCCATCACTCAGATATATTATATAAAATTGTAATCTTTACTAGCTTTTACTCGCGTCTTTGTCTGTGTGGATTTTAGAATTGGGTCTAGCCTGGATAAAAAGTATCCTTTCTTAGTAAATCTGTAAATGATTTCTAAATAAATATCACCAGGTGTCTCCTTACGACGAATACAAGGAGACTTGAAATTGAATACACACGGACAACGACACGATAGCTCAGTTCGTGGAGTGATGACACGGAATGTCAAGGGTCGCGGGTTCAAGCCCCTGTCGTGTCTATTATTTTTCAATGTTTCCTTGAAAAATTATAATTAGTATGCTATTTGTTAATCCAGGTTATAAACTCTATTGTGTGCTTGTGGCTAAGTAACAGCCGCACAGATCGATCGATCGAGTTTAAACTGCGCTTGCCGCGGTCGGTCTGTGGATCATCATTTCATATCGAGACTCCTCCATGCCTCGGAGAGCACGTCGGTCCCGGTTGTTAAATAAAGATCTATGACAGCCGTTACGGGTAGTCAGAGGCCTTCTTGTTTACGTGGAGAAATGCCCTCGCATACCGCTCTGAAACAGGGAGACAGAGCGGTTATGTGGGCCTCGAACCCGCTAAAACTCCACAGTGTACCACCACAGCTGCTTGAGAGCGGGAAGAGAGCGCACACGACCGCGAACCCGCTCGCGGCCGTCCGGACGCACGCGGTTGGGTATTGCGCCCCCCCCCCCGCTACGGCACACCAGACATATGGCGTGCCGCAACCACCTCGGAGATCATATGCAATGGTGGACGCCAGACGACCTCGTGTCCGGACGCCCAAGGTTCTTTGCGATGGGTCAGGTCTGTGGCCCCGCCGCCTGCCACTACAGCTGCAGAGGATAGGGACAGCGGCGTCTCGCTATACCGGCAAGTATATATAAGTCTGACAATCAGTCTTCAAGATATCGTGTTACCCAATAACTAGGTTGTGGAGGTGAGATAGGTATCGTTTCATATAAAATACTGGTAGTAAGTTGCATCCGGTATAGGTTAAGCAGTTAACAAACTGAGTGCAAAATTTCAATCAAATTTGTTCAAGAGTTATTGCGTAAAAGAGTAACAAACATCGATCCAACCACCATCAAGATCAATTGTACCGTTGTGTTGCAGAATTGATTAATAGTTTGTCGGTCAGGTGAATGCTTGGCGCGCGACACACGATGTCACAAGTGCCGACATGATCTGTGGCGCTACCTATTGACTATCCTCAGACATATCCATCTGCCATACACCAGCTAATCTGTTGGCGACAGTACCTATGGTTATTACATAATTTGGGCAATGTTTTATGACCGGCCGCCTGCCTGACGTCAACCCTCATTAGGAATGTTGTTTTTGGTGGATATCTGGGATGATCTTCTGTGTCACACCAAATTTTATCCATGCGCCAGGTTCTGATGTTATCCTACTATCACATTCCACTAACCGGGCCACAATTATTCACAAACCGACCAAGCTATACGAGGTAGTGAAGTATATTGCGGTATTCATTCTAAAATCTATAATGAGAGTAGGTATATTTTATTATAGTTATTCATTTACATTAAAATATACTATTGGGAAATGTAACACTTAATTACGATCTGAAAATACCCGACACGCCAAACATTAGTGACAAACGAGTAACGTGATTGTCAAAATTCCTAGCTGTTTACAAAATCTGAAACTAAAATTACATAAACATAAAGAAAACAGTTTTTTGTCACGAAACAAAAACTACAGGGTCATTAAAGAAAGAAAGGGCGGAGACGTTTTTATTTATACGCGCCATCTGATGAACACAACTTAAAGCTAAATGCTAAATGAAAATAACTGCCTAGCCTTTTCCCTATTACATTTGGGATCGGCTTCCAGTCAAACCAGATTCTGCTTAGTCCCAGTGTTTTACATGGAGCGACTGCCTATCTGACCTCCACAACGTAACTGAGTTGTGGAGGTTGTCCTGGGTAACAAATATCTTGTTGTATGACTGGTTGTCAGATTTTCAGGCCGCTGACTTCCCGTCACGGCTGTCGCAGATCTTAATTTGGCAACCGGGACCGACGACGGTTTAAAGTGCTCTCGAAGCCACGAACAACAACTTAAAGCTACACAAATATGCATAAAACGAGAAACATTATTAAGACATTATTTAATCTGTGGACCATAAACATCGATACATATTTTTGACCACAGATAAAATCACAGAAGTGAATAGAAAACATGGCGTCGGAGATCGTGCTGTGTGCCCAAATATAAAGGCATTTCTTCAGATGTTCTCAATATATTTCTCATTTTCCACACCAATATCTCTTTCTAGAGCTGAATGACAGACTTAAGAAAAACTCCACTTCCTCTTCTTATCATAAGGATGTGGAACAACCTAGAATCCCTTCACCGTTTTATGAAAGTGATAGATAATTATGTGATACGCACATAATTTTTAAAGAATCGATCACAAGTATGCACTACAGAATTTTTGGAAACTAATGCGAGAAAAATAATGATTATTCCTTTAGGAATTATGATAGAAAACGTTGTGAGGAAACTGGCACACCTGAGAGATGTTCTCGATCGTAAAGCCCTGTTAGTTAAGACCTACGACGGGTGGTTTAAACAGGATTTCTTACACATCTCCTTCGCTTAATTTATGTTCATGAACCTCTTTTTCATCTCCCTCAGAGGAGTACCTACTGATGTACCTCATAAATAATATTTTATGCTGTTCACTTTTACAGACTCACTTTGAGATACACTTTTACACGTCAAGCTATTTTTTAAACTAAACGACGTCATATTTTACCGATGCAGTTTGTTATGTCCCATGTAATAGGTAGTGAGCCTTCTGCCATCCATTGGACGCAATTCCAAACTCCGGGGTGCTACTGAGAAATTAATTAAAAACCTAATATATTATATCCTGCGTACTAGACTAATCTCCGTGGACACTGGCCGACAATTCCGTCGAAAATTCGGTTGGATTATGTTACCAGTATATCGTCAAAAATGATTGATAGAAGCGTGATACTCCAAGTTTACTATTCCGTCAATAGCCAAGGTGAATGAATGATCCAACACTGGAAGCTCTCCAAGACGTCCAGCGCGGTATAAATACTCCGTGAATACTGAGTACCACATCACCTGTTCACTGTGATGACGTGACTACACACGTGCATTTTTCGATATCGAATAATTTCTAACGGAGCCCTTAGTCTTGAGCTGGGCCCGAGGCGATGTTGCGAGTCAAACTCTAGTAACCGGTGAACAATAAATCCCATCAATAACATAATGTGGAAAAAAGAGCCAAGTTCGGCACTAACAAACGACGTCAACGGTTGGCGGTGTTGCCGACAAATGAAGTGAGATCTAAAGGGGCGCCAAGTTTAATCGCACTTTCTTAAATGATAACTAGCTATGTAAACGACAATATTAATTTTATAACTTGGCAAATTTGATATCAAATTCAATGAAATGATCAATTAAATAATTAGTAATGTCAATCAGTTTAGTTCATAAGATTATTAATATTAAGATTAAAATTTGCTAAATTATAAATTTCACTATTCTAGCTCATCTAGAAGTGTTCTATAATTTTGATGAGTGAGTGAGTCGGTCAGTCAATAAAATGGTACTTCTCAGACCCTAGTAACTCGAGAACTATAAAAGATATTTTCATTAAATTTCAGATTCTTAATATTTAAACAGATCTTAATAAATATGTGAAATTAAAAGTCCGTAGACCTATTAGTTTCTTAGTTATGGGAGGGTGAAAAGTAGCACGAAATGGTTCGTGTATAGATAGATACACACTGACCGTGCGTCGCACGCTTATTACTGAACTTGGCGGATACACTGCCGTGTATCTGGGTATGTATGCAGATATTTCACGAATACAATTGAAACCATTCATTGCATCCACCCGTTCTTGGAATACGTGTACATTAATGCTATTCAATGGATCTGGGACTTCAAACAGTGGCCTATCTGCAGACACATTGGTAGCACTCAAAATAACTCGAATACTATTGACGCAAGTATTTGAACTATTTACTGCAAATGCTTAGGACCAATAGACAGCCAGACTGCCAGACAGCTAATCTGGAGAATGTGACCCAACTGGAGTTTGTAAAGAATTAAAACTTTAAATAGAGCGCCTGGAGTATTTATCCGGGAGGCGCAGGTTTCTCGTCGTATTCTTTTTTCCACTAAAATTTATAACTTTAGAGGTCGTTATGCATGCATTAATGCTTTTCGAAGATTTATCTGTATGAGTTTGGGTTGCTAGGGCAACTGTAAGTATCTGAAAAGTCATGGCTGTCTGTTTATGGGTGGCGTCAATGAGGGTAGATAACAATAGATTATTACAACAATTATTACGAGACGTAATAAACTGGAAGGGGTGGAGAGTCTGACATCAACGAAAGTAGGTACCGGACTTCTCAAAAAAGGCAGGTTAACAAACTGAACCGCCAAGCATGCATTCGTCATGTATGTTAGATTAAATCTATAGTTTCTGCCTACTGGAATGGGAATCAGGTGTGAGTTTGTATGTATGATTAATTTAAATCTTAGTTTGGCATCAAGATTACTTTGACGTGAGCAAAGCCACGGGTACAGCTAGTATGACAATAAAGCTGCTTTAAGAATTGCAAAATGGCAACAAATACATTAGTAAAGTAAGTGTCACTGAATACAAAATCATATTCATTCAAACATTCCATGGGACTATGAGAATGAAGTAAGATAGAGTGCGCCTGTGTGTTCGCATTCACTTGTGCACTATAATATATCCTGTGTACCTGGCTAATCTCTGTGAAGATAGGCCGCCGTTACCGAAAATTCGGAAGTATTATTATTGTTGGTAGCAAAATTAATTGCACATCCGAGAATATAATCAGTATGGAACATCTTTTAGTTAATAATTCTACTGTGACCCGAGTTTGTTTCGGTATTTCTTCTCATGGAAATACCATCGCGGTTTAGTTTTTAAATATGTATCAGAGACAAAAATAAGTTTATGAATTTTATAAATTAAATGTACGGTAGACAAAAATAATTTTAAATAAACTGTTGATACGCCTGACACCTTAGTCCTCCTGCGACCACGAACGCTGCAAAGTGTTCGAAACGTCACGAAAACAAAAACCAATAATACACGCGATTAATCCGATTAAAAGTTGTTTTATATTATTACTATGGAACATATTTTCTAAAACTCTTTATAACCATTGAGTCGAATGCACAATTCACCAAAACAGACAAGAACATCCAAGACGGATTTGCTTACAAATATTTACCAGAACAAATTACAGTATTTCCTCTACCTGGTGCTTCAGCCCGACTGAATGGTGCTAAAATAAGACTCCCAACAATTTATACACCGACAAAAGATTCGTAATATTTTACACATTTTAGGTCGAATCCGCATCATGACGCAAAAAACCTTATTTAAATTTGTACTTCAAGTGGATCTGTACTGAAATGTATTGCTAAAACAATTTCTATTTTGCTACAGTTCTAAGATTTTGCGTCTATTTATTTTTAATGTAACGCCGAGAGCAGTTATATGAGTGTTTGCTTGATATTTTTAGCACTAACACCAGTAACACGTTTGTGAATCTATGATATTATTTATCAGCCTGTGTACAGTGTTCTCGCCGTAATGTTGCGGGCATACATAAGTCGTTATGTATCTATTGTATGTTTTAGAAGAATGTTTTGGGCTATTTTTGCAATATATCGACTTTAGTTGGCAGGTGTTTCTTATCTTTGTCTATTGGAATTTCATTGTTTTTCATGAGAGACGAGAAATTCTTTACATAATATTACGGCTGTATTCCCTGAAGGAGGCAGAGGCAGACACAATTGTACACCCACATTATACCAATGCTGTTATGAAGTCCCGTGTATCATTATTAAGTTTTCTGTTGGGAAATTCTTAGTTGCAGCCCGGAGTTCTACATTATGCCCGGTAGATGGCAATAGGCTCACCACAAATAATAACTGCATTGTTGAAATGAACTGTGCACACCTCTGCCTACCCCTTCGGAGAATACACATACATGCATGATGTTGTGTATATTGTTGGTTTTACTGTTATTGTGAGCCTGGACAATCCCATTGTTGGGCAAAGGTCTCCCCCCACGCCCGCCAGTTGTCTCGCTCTAGAGGTATTCTAGGCCACTTCTTAATCACCTGGAGAAAAAAGCGTGGAGCGGCGCCTAGTACGTTAAAATCCCACCAGAAATTTGGAAAGCTGGCTTTTGAGTTTTTTGGTTCAATGAAGACGGTGGCACAGTGGTTACATGCGTGGGGTTCAGGTGAGAACCCCTTTTCAATCTACCCAGGGATATGCGTGCAAAGGAGTTTGCGGAGCTGATGTCCTTAGAGTATCCGGACCGTTTCTTCACGTGCTGATGGTGACCACCGGGGTGTTTTAGTGAGGTGAAGACCCCATACTCTTCAGTCTTAACCCCAAAAGCCCGTTTCCCTCGAAAACAAAAAAAAGGCTCGTTCTGAAGGCGTCTCATTGGTCCCACCACCACCGTGGCCTACCGCGTCACCGTCACATTATGTCGGAGCTCCAGTTTGTGGTGATTTTTACCTCCAAGTCATCAGATATACGGCCGATGTAGCCAACCCAGTCCCACTTATGCTTGACAGCTTTCTCTTCATCCACAATCTTATTTTAACCATAAATATTCTACACGCGATTAATCCAATTTAAAGTAGTTTTATTATAATTCTTAGATTATTTAAACTTCTTATAAAATACTTTGTGATTTCCAGCAATGAAATGGCACTTCTGCCTTCGTGGTTTTTATATGATACCACAAAATTATTGCGTCAAGTCAGACTATATTTATTTCTTAACGTATGGTTGATGAGCACCCTAGTGTCAGATCTTAGAGCTCAGAGCTTAAACCACCTGTAAGTCTCTGAGACACCATTGAGAACATCTCTCAGGTGTGCTGGTTTCCTCACGATCACGATGTTTTGAGCAAGTGATAATTACAAGTGACCGAACCGATGCGACTAACTGTACATTGAATAGATTGTGTAGAGTAGTTGGTGGTACTCGCAATTTTCACCGCTTGTGTATGTGCATATATTTGTGGGCAGGCGGGCGGTGCACAGGTAATGCATCACTACCCTCAATATTGTGGAAGAAGCTAGATATTGTATCCATTTGCATCCATTAACTTTGCAGTTCAAGTCAATTTTGATAAAGTTATAAATTAAATGTTAGAGACTACATTTTGTCGCGCAGGCGAAGTCGCAAGCACCAGTTAGTACCCAAGTACTTCAATGAATGAAAGGGGCGCCTCGTCCTGATGTTTATCAGATGATTCATGAAAACGACAGCTTTTTATACGAACTGTGTCATTTTTATATAGGTATAAATAAAGTTGAAACCTAAATCTTGGAAGACATTGAGTGCAGAGTTATTTAATTTAAAAAAAAGCTAAGATCCTTTTTAGTTAGTACGACATACTATAATATTTCAGAATTTTTTGCATAAAACGAAAATGCATTTGTATTATTTATTCATTTAATTGAAATGTGTGTTGAATTATTATGTGTACTAGTATGTACTGTAATTCAAAGAATGACTACATAGTCATTCTATTTTAATTTTTTTATTGGTCTTGTACCTTTCGCATGCCTGATGGTAAAATGTGGCTAAACTTATATAATTGTAATTAAAATCATGTACTGTACCCATATTTGCGAAATAAAGTATCTTATCTTATCTTATCTCATCTCATCTTATCTTATCTTATCCTGATGTTTATCAGATGATTCATGAAAACGACAGCTTTTTCACGAACTATGTTATTTTTATATAGGTAAATAAAAGTATAAAAAATATTTTATATTAAACTCCGTTTGACTGCCTCGTTGCTCTAGTGGCTCCGAGGGTGACTGCTGAACATGAGGTCCTGGTTTCGATTCCCAGGTCGGGCAAAGTGTTATTGACATCATCAGCTATAGTAACCTACCTAACTAGCTATTGTAAGCTATTATTATACTTAATATATAAAATCGTTTGACATAGAGCAAAGTGGAGTGGAGTAGTTAAATCTTCTTCTAATCGTGTGGTTGATGAACAACCTAGTGTCAGAGTTTAAACCACCCGTAGATCTATAACATGGATTTACACACCATTGAGAACATCTCTCAGGTGTCCTGGTTTCCTTACAATATTTCCTTCAACATTTTAAGCAAGTAATAATTAATCTAATGATTTCGAAAAGTCAGTGGGCCTTTAATTTGTCATACTTTTTATTAGGCTATTGATTAATGTTATTAAATAATAACGAAATAATTGCAAATTATTAAATAATATGAATTAATTTCTTATCACCTTGTAAGGCGCATTCAAAAAGACATTTAATACTCAAATTCCTGTGCGGGCCGGCCCTCAGGCGTGAGTCAGCGAACTAAAATTATCGGCTATGACGTCAGCGTGTGTGCCACTGCCACAAAAACGGATTAGCGGCCACTTGCCAAATTTAGTTGTTATTGCGTTGACCCGCTTGGAGGACCAGATGGACTGCTAATTAGCTGAAGCTGGGGAAAATTCGGGAAGGACTTAAGGTGAAATTTACAGCAAAAAATATTCTTTTAAAAGTGATTAAGACAAAAGAGGTGGGGAATGTTTTAAAAGAATAGAATTCTGTTAACCAAAAACATTTTACAAAAATAGAAAAGTCATTGATAAAATTGTTTACAAAATTTTCGAAGTCATTTATTAGAAATACGTAATTATATTTTATTAGCTTCCACCCGCGACTTCGCCCGCGTGGATTTAAGAATTGGGTCCAGCCGGGATAAAAAGTTTTTTTTTTTTTTAAAACATTGCCCCACGCTCGGAATTTCTTCCTGTATCGTGGGTGCGTTTACAGACATATAATTTCACAAGCACACACCACACCCAGACCCGGAGCAATTATCTATGGATCGTACAAATATTTGCTCCGTGCAGGAATCGAACCTGCGACGCGCAGCGCAGCAGTCGGTCTCTCGACCACTGCGCCAACCGCGCTGTCGAGTATCTTATATGTTAACCAAGCTATAAACTATCTGTATGCCAAATTTCATCTAAATCTGTTCAGTAGTTTTTGCGTGAAAGCGAAACTACATCCATACATACAAACTTTCGCGTTTATAATATTAGTAGGATTAGAGGATTAGAAATAATTCATTATCATTTGCTGACTTTCCATTACTTAATAAATAAAAAATAATAATTTAGTTTTTTCTTTCCTTTTATCTAATAAAATAAGGTGAAAAATTGCAATTGCTACCAAATACTCTACACGTGTTTCGCAACGGGGCATCATCAGGAGCTGTTAGACCGTGCAGTGTCCAACACCACGGCGTGTATATTTGGGGGCGGTTATTTATCATCAATATTGTGGAAGTAGTTAGATATTGTATTTATGTGCATCCAATTGTAATTGTAATGGACCCAATTGTAATGGACTTCCACAAGAGTGTCTATTAATTTTTAAAAATTTTCATTCAGGGTGGGCGGGCGGGCGGGCTTATTTGGACAAAATATATCATGGTGTAAAAATGATGACAATGGATTCTGTTACTGATTCTACAAAAAACTTCTTTCATTATAATAAAACAACTTTTAACCGGATTAATGGCGTATATTATTGGTTTTTGTTTTTCGTGACGTTTCGAACACTTTGCAGAGTTCGTCAACCTGCAAAGTGTTCGAAATGTGTAGTTATCGCCAAAACCTAAGATATTACTAAAAATCATGTTATACAGACAACTGAATTATAGCAAATTGAACTGGACAAGAAAGCTTTTTGACGTAAAAGACAAAACAAACGTCCTGTGGTAATAGTTGCTCCAGCAAACGTCAGTAAGACTATAAAATACGTTCGTAAAACACGTGAATTAATGGCTACCGAAAAACAAAGAAAATATATTGTTCTCCTTAACAATTTTATTGATGTTAAGACTTGAATGTTTTTCTTATTTTGTTAAGAGTAAATTGCTCGAATTAGAAATGAAATTGCAAAGTAATTTTGAAGTTAATATAGTCAAAATGTATTATTGAAAGGACTGAAACGTGGTCTCTAACCATGGGCCTTATCGGTAAGCTCAAAATAGTCCAACGAGCTATGGAGACGGCTATGTTTGGAGTCTCTCTGCGAGATCGAATCAGGAATGAGGAAATCCGTAGACGAACCAAAGTAACCGACATAGCCCAGCGGATTAGCAAGTTGAAGTGGCAGTGGGTAGGGCACATAGCACGCAGAACTGATGGCCGATGGGGCCGTAAGATTCTAGAGTGGAGACCACGCACCGGCAAGCGCAGCGTAGGACGTCCACCTGCAAGGTGGACAGACGATCTGATTAGGACCGCAGGGTCGCGCTGGATGCAAGCCGCTTATAACCGGTCCTATTGGAAATCTATAGGGGAGGCCTATGTTCAGCAGTGGACGTCCTATGGCTGATATGATGATGATGATGATTAAAAGGAGTCGATGAATTCAACTGAGAAGACCAAATATTATTAATAAATATTGGCATAAAAAAGTTTTAAAGTATGCTGTCGTAGTATAATAGTCCTATTTTAGTAAATAAATTTATACCACAGTATTCAAGATGGTGGCATGCACTTGGAGAGGCCCATTTCTCACAGTGGACCGCAATAATCAAGGACATTGATGGATATAAAACCTCTATATATTTGTACACATAGCTAGATGTACAAAACACACAGCGCGGTCGGCGCAGTAGTCGAGAGACCGAAAAGTGTTACATTAAGTTACGAATCTGAAAAAATACACATTATTTTGTGAAAATGATAAATAGAGTTATAAAATCCGACTTTTAACTCACATGGCATGAAAATGTAAACTATTGTTGTAAAATTTAAAGTTAAGAAAAATTACCAATTGAACGTTCGTACCTATTTCACAGACATCTAATTGATTTTGATTTCATGTTTCCCAAAATGTTGTGCGCCACCTTTTTAGCAAAATATACTAAGTCATACATAAGATAGTTTTTATCTGTTTACATCTATGTAACAAAAATATATTGTATAATAATTTTCGTGATACACATTCATATTAATTATTGTTCAACGGTTAACGGTAACGGCCTAAAGCCAGCTCATGACTAAGGGCTCCGTTCGAGTTTGAAACTAGTCGGGCAAACCCGAAGAATGCAAGTGAGTAATAACAGTAGAACAAAAATGATTAAAATAAAAAATTGATTTCATTTCACATTCCTACATATACAAACTTAAACTCGCCTTTTTCAAATGGGGGTAGGCAAAAACTACAGAATAACACCTCCTACGGTCTTTACTTTTCGCTTAGTCTACGTTCATATATTTCATTTCACCTTTTCCATTAATTTCCCATTATCCAAGACATAGACCAAAATAATCTTCATCATCAACAGAATATTGCCAAATGACAACTAATTCTTGTTTACAGACAAATATAATGATACTTTAAATAGCTTGGCGAGACAACACGTGAATCACGGGGTAGGCACGTAGATTGCGTGTTAGAACGTTACGGTGCGTGGGATAGCCTCGCCCTTAGGGCTGAGGACCGGGGGGGAGTGGGGAAGATAATGTTATTAGTATTACTAATTCTTCTTCAGTCGTTCACTCTTGACAGTGATCGTGGTTTCATGTCTCCCACTACAAGTAATAGTTCACGCAATGCGTCTCCACTTGCTTCTGGTGTTGGCATCACGAGAACATTGTACAATGGAAGATTGTGTAACATTTTTTATAAGCTCTGTCCAGCGTGTGGGTGATCTACGCGATTGCTGTCCCTCTACGTGCCCTTGGACTACAAGACGCTCCGTTGAGTTCTCGTTACGGAAAACGTGACCGTAATATTTGAGTATTCGTATATAAATAAATAAACAAAACATTTATTCAAAAATTTCGGTACATGATAAATTAATACAAAGTCTCATATAAATGTAAATCATCTTCACATTTGTTTAAGGGCCTGAACTAGGTAATGCTGTGTTTCAGGCGAAAATAGCTGACAAAGGTTAAAATAGTCACTTAACAGCATAAAATCTAATAATATGAAACAATAATAAATCAAAAAAATTGGTAAACAATAATATACAAGCAATAGTCAAATAAAGTTACATAAAAGTTGGTAAAAAAAAAACAATATGTCTAATACATAAAAAAGAAAACTCAGTTTTCTAACTAATTACATAACATTAACTACAAATAATTTCTACTTTAGCACAATTAATAACTTCTCTGTATCTTCGTAGGACATACTTTGAAGAACATCTTTGATGATTTTTTGCAATTAAAATAATCCAAAAGATAGATATTAGCCATTGCATTTAGTCGAGTATAGAGAAGCGGTCCAAGGAACATGTAAAATTTAGCTGCAAAAGCATGTTTCGTTCCTAGTATTTTAGTGCAAACTATATCTTTTCGCCTTTTATTTGTTATTTCAGTGCTGTAGGGAAGAGCTGCTTGTTGTTTTAGTACAGTATGCATTATGAATAACTGTCGAACTGTTAAAACTTCATAATATTTATAGAGGAGGTTAGTGGGAAAAAGATAAGGGCGGCAAGTAGACGAACAGTCTATATGAACAGTCGACGATAATCTCTCTTTTATATTGAGTTCTTTTAAGATAGGAGACGTTAGTACGACGTGCAGTCCATGGTATTCGAAGTCCCCGTCTCAAACACCACATTTCCAGAGCGCCAATTTTACATCGATCTTGAAGTCGAGTCGTGCAAGCCTCTGAGGCGTATAGAAAAATTGGAAAATCTAGGCTTCTCATTAGTTGGTCCTTTGTATTTTTGGTGATGTTGCGGTTCTTCCGGATTTTTTCTAATATGCTTACCGCGGATCTTGTTATGGCACATCTCCTTCGGATCTCGTTTTCACATCCTCCGATATTGGAGATAGTAGAACCGACGAGGTATACGTAGCTCTGAATTACTTCGCAGTTAGTAATTGAGGTTATTTCAGGTTTATTAAGTTCAGCTCTGTCCACTATCATCACTTTAATAGCGAGTCCAAAGTAGACGCTCACTGTCTTTAGGCGTGTCAGAAGATTTTCTTTAGCAAGTTTTTTTCTTTGGTTTGTATAAGAGAGTCGTATCATCAGCGTACTCGTATCGTAAATTACTTATTCTTCGACCTCTAACTGAAATAATCTTTTCCCACTGTTACAGAACTATCCGCATGTTGTACTCCGTATATATATCGCAGGCAATTTGTATAATTCCGCCGTTTACATACAGCGTCGTCAGTTCAAACGCTCGCAGTTAAGTAATATACCGGAAGTGGGGCTCCTATTTCAGCGTCTGTAAGGTAGCAAAAAACCTAAACACGAAGGGGATGACGGGGGCAGTTAGCTCGCTAGGCTCTCTCACCAGCCCCCTTTGATCCTAACATATCCGTGTGCACTATCTGGGTGCACAGGGTTCCCGAGCTCGCTGTGATCGTTGCCTTATGTAATATGCCGAAGGCGTAAACTGAAACTGCGAGCGTTTTGAAACTGCCGACGCCGTATGTAAACGGCGGAATCTTATAAATTGCCTGCGACATATATATAAAATTGCTAATTATCCTAATGCTAAAAATAGAGTCGTACCTGGATATCGATATGAGTCGACATAAATTGCTAACGAGCCTGCGTGCCATACATACTGTTGCGAGCTCAAATTCACCTGTACGGGGTTCACAACTTAATGCTCTCATAATTTTGAACACTGAGTTTTATTTGTTAGTGGATGGATAGAATTTAACACTGTTATAATGTTTGAAGTTATGTGTGAAGAATGCATGAATGTCAATATGGATGAATTAATAAATGAATGAATAATAAGGAGGCAAGATTGTACATACACACCCAGACCCGGAACAAATATCTGTAGATCATACAAATATTCATAGCTTTTCGTGATCGCCGAATACTTTGCGATACGATGCCACGCTTTTCCATTAAGAAGTTGTTTCATGCACGGACTGCAAAAACAAATCATGCTGCTAAAGCTTTGGCAATGTTTTATGACCGGCCGCCTGACTGACGTCAACCCTCTTTGGGAATTTTGTTGTTGGTGGTAACCACCACCGATAGTCTCCTTTACATTCCTGACATCTTCGGTTTAAAAATAAGGTGCTGAAGCTACTCGAATGTTATTTTTAATAATATTATTTTAGCAATGTATTTTATTATTTTATTTATGTTTTAATTTAATTTATTTGCTATTTCTTTTTTTTGAATGTCAACTTTTTATTACCACTACTTTTTAAATAGCATAATTATTTAAAAATGAAATATTCACAATATTGAAGTGTCATCATACACATTTATTATCATTTTTATTTGTATTTATATTTTACAGACTGATTTTTTAATTCTAATTTAATTATATATTCTTAAGTTTTACCTATCTGTTTTTCACAGACATAGTGTTCAGAGCGCCTGGAGTATTTATCCGGCAGCCGTAGGTTCGAATCCTGCTCGCGACCGTATTCTTTTTACATTTAATATAATAACTTAGTTCGCTAATCATGCGTTAATGCTTTTCAAAGATTTATCTTTAAGACTATTTATTGTCAATGCCGTGTACATCCTTAATAGGTATATATATATATATATATATATATATATATATATATCAGGACTCTTGTTGCAATGTAATTTAATGAATGTATTAATATATATACTGTCGATGTGCCATATATAATAAATAAATAAATAAATATTCATTTCATGTGTGAGAATCGAAACCAGACACAGCTGATAACTTGATAATTGCGCTAACCATGCTACTTGCAGGTGGCAAGGAAATTTCTTGCGCTGATTAATATTCTTGTAATAGATTGAATAATTTACTTTGTATCTGAAGAATATATTTGAAGGTATTGGAGAGGCATGACACGAATTAATGTACTATGCTAATGGACCAAAAAACTAGGCATCATTAAAAACTGCAAATGTATCTACATTTGTCTAGGTTGTCTGTTGTATTTATATTATACATAACATTGCATCACGCCTGTATTCCCCGAAGAGGTAGGCAGAGGTGTACACACTACATAGTTGTAAACCCAAATTTCCCCAATGCTGTTATTACGACCCATGTAAAAGGTGGTGAGCCTATTACCATCTACTGGACACAATTCCAAACTCAAGCTTGCTACTGAGAATTTCTTAACAGAAAAATTCAGTAACACTTTGCCTGACCCGGGAATCGAACCCGAGACGTCATGCTCAGTAGTCGCGCTTGAGACAACGAGGCAGTCGCAGCCCTAGCGGTTGTAAAGGTCGTGAATAGGGTCTAACCAATAGATAAAAATTCCATATAAAAATTTAAAGTATATTGCGCGTTGCATGCGATTAGTAATATTTATTATAATGACCATTTACTGACCTGAAGCTGTAACCTGTATCGGGGTACGAGCGGTCAACAATTTTATATTTCTCTTCTTGATTGTTGAACAATTATCTTCAGTATGTCACACACTACTGTTTACAATAATATCGCAATGTCGATCACTCAACGTGTTCATTAAATGGCGGATCGCAGTAATTATACGATATAAGAGCCAGCAATGAAATATTATTCAATCGCTGATTGATCAGTTAAATGGGATGCCACTAATTTAGAACATTGACACCGTTCGGGTGTGAGTAACGCGGGGTGAGGGAGCGGGTGCGGTGTATAAGCGGAGCGATTACAAACGATTAAGCGATTTAGCAATAGAAACATAAAATATGTGTAGTGAAATAGAAAAAAGTTGTATTCTCAGTTTTATAGAAATTTTCGTTATTTTTGTCGAGTTGTATGCCCCACATGTTTTTTTTTAAAACAAAAATGGATCTACGTTTGGCCACCAACTCACCTATTGGTAAGCGACGGTGTGGCCGAGGATGGAGCACGTATACCAAGAATAAATCTATTCACTCTTAAGTATATGATGATAGATGTGGGGAGAACGATATTTGGGGAATTGATGCAACTGCCCAGACCCGTCTCCCACAACGGTTGCACCGGACTACATCCCGAAAAACAACTAGGTTGCTTCACGGCATGGCTTCGTCCGGTGGGTGGTAACCAACCGCGGCCAAGTGTAGGGATTCAATTTTAAGGGTGCACTCCTACGGACGCGAGCAATTCAGTCCCCAAAATTAATTCTAGACAATAAGTTGACAAGGGTTGTGTAGGTGTTGTTTTTGCTTTGTTGTCAAGTATTTAGTGATTTCTAACAGTAGATGTAAACCTAAAACTGATATTGTGAAAAATTATTGACGACTGAGATTTAAGAGCTTGTAAAACTCACCTAGGATACCGCTTTTAAAACGAAAACATTTAAATTATACCGGATACCTATCCGGTATAATATAAGTATCGTCGTGTTATCATTCTATAATTTCTTATTGAATAACTTACTTTTATGCAATATTAGTGAGCTTTATAAAAAGAAAATGGTATACCACATACGAATTTTAAATTTCGGATTTCAGTGCAAAAAGTCTTACACTACCTTAATATCTGATAGCACTTCATAATAAAAATCTTAAGATCTACATCTTTCATAACAAACATATATAGCATCACGCCTGTATTCCCCGAAGGGGCAGGCAGAGGTGTACACAATTGCACACCCACATTTCATCAATGCTGTTATTAAGTCCCATGTAAAAGGTGGTGAGCTTTTTCCCATCAACCGGGCACAATTCCAAACTCCGGGCTGCTTCTGAGAATTTTCTAACAGATAAACTCAGTAACACTTTGCCATACCCGGGAATCGAACCCGAGACCTCCTGCTCAGCAGTCGCGCTTGGGACCACTAGACCAACGGGCACTTCTTTCGGCGAAGTAAATATGATACGGTCAAAAATTGTACACCACTAGCATTTCATTTCATAGAAAACCGCTCATCGCTTCTCCTGTACAACATATCCGCAGCTTAAGCACATGCGTCACCTGCAATGCATTTATTGTTCGACAATTGCCAACAGTTTCAATACTGGTTCAACATGACACTAGTTGCTAACATTAGTTCATACTCTCGGGTTTGCCCGCATTCCTAGTCTGATAGGAAAATGTCGAATTCCTGTACCATTATAAATACCATACATTAAATCCCTGTGACGTTGGATATATCGTCGAGGAGCTCCTTTAGTTATGGTTGAGCTATATGATGACTGCTGTATACGTTTTATCACATAGAACTTGTTACGGCTCTTGCCGTACTGTAGGCATTATAAGGATTACTAACTTTAAACTATTCCGTTACCTGATATTATTACTATATACTAACAGGAATTAACGCGCAATAAATATGTACTATCGCGGCCTTTTCCGCCTGCCCACTTAAAATTTATTTCGTGTAAATCCTGCGCCGGCGCCATGTCACGCCCCCTTAAAGTGTTCACCTATTAGGAAAGCGAGAACGTAATTATTGCAATCTGTAATGCGCAGCTTAGTGACGCATCACGTGTACTCCTTTTTGTGAATTCTAGGGACGATCTAATTAGACCTTGGCGGGACTACAGAGCGCTTCTATTTTTTAAGTGCAAGCGAAAATGAACTTACTGGTGTTTAGGCGGGAGTGTCCGCGATAGTACCTTTGAATCGCTTCACGTTTTCCAGTCTGCTTGTGACCACGTACGATCAGTGCAACCTGGTCGAAATGTCAAGCGATCCAAAGTTAATTATGGCACATTAATTCCTGTTAGTATGTACTAATATCATGCAACGCGAATAGTTTAAAGTCCTTATGTTATGTTATTATGCCTACAGTCACATCTACAGCGACGTCTGGACTATAGTAGAGACCTTGACCTCTGAGATTGGGTCGGCGTTTTCTTTTGTTTCACAGATGTTCAGTTAAGAAATACCGGCGCCATCTAGTTTTTAGAACTAACATATGGAAGTGTCTTCTGAAGATTTATTTACAGATGTTTTTATTTTTTTATTTGTTTGTGATTCCTTTGTTTTCTTCTTTTTGCATCTGTTGCTTTCAGTTTATTAAACTCCGGTGGGCTTCTGGAATAACCTCGTTTTACATACAACAAAGAAATAAAAGAAAGAAATAAACATTTTATTTTGAACAATACAGAGAGAAGTATAATAGGTTCAATTGGGTTGAAGTATGTAGTACAACATTATAAAAATTATATGATTATAATAAAACAAGCGTTCGTGGTCGCAAGAGGACTAAGGTGTCAGGTGTCTCAACTGTTTATTTAAAATTATTTCAGTCTACCGTACATATAATTGATAAATTCATAAAATTATTATTGTCTCTGATACATATTTAAACTAAATCACGACGGTATTTCCTAAGACAAAACTCAGAGGTCACAGTCGTTTTAAATTTAGAGATACAATTTTACAATTTTATCGAATTATAAACTAAAAGGTGTTCCGATTAGTTTCGTCGAGTCGACGGAGCCCCGCTTGCCAACGGGGCTCCTATTTTTGTGTCTGTGTAAGGTTAGAAAAAACTTAAAAACGATGAGGATGACGGGGGCAGTTAGCTCGCTGGGCTCTCTCACCAGCCCCCTTCGATCCTAACCTATCCGTGTGCACTATCTGGGTGCACAGGCTTCCCTAGCTCACTGCGATCGTTTTACCTTCGGCATATTACATAACTGCGAGCGCTTTGAAACTGACGACGCCGTATGTAAACGGCGGAATCATACAAATTGCCTGCGACTTATATATTAAATTGCTAATTACTCTAATGCTAAGGATAGAGTCCGTAGGAGAAGGAGAGAGTAGGCCCCCGTCATCCTCTTCGAACCTAACCTGTCCGTGTCGGGATACACGAAACTCCCGAGCTCGCTTTGGTCGCTCATGGATCAATTTCGTTTATTTTCTTTCATAATCCCGATATATTGTCGACTATCGTAGTGGTTTAGTATTTACGTCATTCAAAATTTTCATCTTTTTTTTGCTATTGACAAGTAAATTAAAGTTAGGTTATATGTTAAGACATACAGAGCCATATGCGACAAAATTTCGAACTAAAATCAACAATCTGACAGTTCATTTCACACTGTTTTACATAATCTCTGATCGTTGACCCGCTACATTGATAAACGCAAACCATTCATTCAATTCTGCGTGTTATAGTTCAGTAATTATGTAAAACCGCTAAACGTCGTTCAGCTGTTTTTCATTACAGTACTGTTTTGTAAATCAGCTAGCAGTTTTGTAAACAGCTGATTCTACAATCCATCTGCGACATATATATATATATATATTTAAATAATATGCGCTGTTTCGATGTACCATCAAACAATAAATATAGCTCTGTCTGTACAATTTAATATGAAACATATTTCAAAAGTCATCATTACGTTAACTTTTGGCCTCGAAATATAATAATCTTCCTGACTCATGAACCTCATCGAATCTGATATGTCCGGGATAACAACAGCTGAAATAATCATAATTATTCTGTATTTTGTTTCTATATATTTATATTATTACCACTAAAGCTTACGTACCGTATTGTTATACGTACCTACACATATTTATGGGTGGACTATCGCATCTCTAGAGTGTCTGTGCAGGCCAACTTTGGCCGGGGCCGTCGCAGTGAATGCTTAGGGTCACGTGTAAATATGTTGCCTCGGTCAAGTTTAGAATAGGATCTTGTGGTTTTAGTCGCTAGGGGCCCGGCACAGCGACCGTGACGGATTTTACACACTCAAAAAAATACTATCTGTGGCTGGCTTGCACAACTGACAGAGTCCATCAATAGGAGTAGGCAGAGTTATACAAAGTTATGCACCTACATTTCAACAATGCTGTTTTAAAGTCTCGTGTATTAATGTAAAATTTCAAACTCCGGGCTGCTACTGAGAAGTTCCTATCAGAAAAAGCCAATAACACATAGCCCGACCCAGGAAGAGAGGAGATTATCTACAGATAATTGCTCCGGGTCTGGGTGTGTGTGCATTTGAGATTATATGTCTGTAAACGCACCCACGATACAGGAAGAAATTCCTAATGTGGGGCAACGTTTTATCTATATATCTATATACTTATAATAAAATCGTAACTCGAAAGCCCGAAAATTTCAAATTCGCTTTTGTTTTTTTTTTTCATTCGTAATGTGTTATTTAATCGATACCATTGCCAAATCTGTTGTTTTTAAAATTTGAGTATTTTTGTCTGTTTGTATGTCCGAGGTTGGCGTCCAAACCAAGAAAAAGAAACATCTGAAAATTTGTAAAAAATATCGTCAGAAGCCGGGTCAACTTATAGGCTATTCAAAATTGCGCATTTCCTCAAGGGAGCTGAGCAGTGATGTTAAACATCTCACACTCAGAATCTAAATTGGACGGATTTCAATAAAAATTGCACTGTTGTATAGCTTATCAAAAATGATAAGCACTGCAAAAGGTATCATTGCGCTTTATCACATAGGGACCAAGCACTTACCGGTTTTGTATTTTGATTAGTAGATTGTGAATGCCTATTTTAGCGACACTGTCAACTGAGTAATTAGTTCCATACCATACATAGGTGACTGGCACAGTATAAGTGTGACGATCGAATCCCGGTACAGGATATTAATTTTGTATATTTTAATTTTGATAATACAAGGTTTATCTGTTAATTCGCAGAAAAACAACGTTATTTTAGTTTTTCCATGTTTTTTTGTAATATAAACCTACTTTTTATGTGTTTCTCTTGCTGTCTCATATCAATATGGTGAAGCACAGTGAAGATGTTAAACGTTAGCGTTATGTAATTTTTTTACCAATCATATCTCATCATTATCATGGTACTTCTTTCCATAGAAAAGTCATTTTTAAACTCTGTAATCTATACTTATAATAAAATCGTAACTCGAAAGCCCGAAAATTTCAAATTCGCTTTTTGGTTTGTTTTTCTTTCGTAATGTGTTATTTAATCGATACTACTGCCAACACTGTTGTTTTTAAAATTTGAGTATTTTTGTCTGTTTGTATGTCCGAGGTTGGCGTCCAAACCAAGAAAAAGAAACAACTGAAAATTTGTAAAAAATATCGTCAAAAGCCGGGTCAACTTATAGGCTATTCAAAATTGCGCATTTCCTGAAGGGAGCTGAGCAGTGATCTTAAACATCTCACACTTAGAATCGAAAATGGACGGATTTCAATAAAAATGGCACTGTTGTATAGCTTATCAAAAATGATAAGCACTGCAAAAGGTATCATTGCGCTTTATCACATGGAGACCAAGCATTTACCGGTTTTGTATTTTGATTAGTAGATTGTGAATGCCTATTTTAGCAATATTGTCAACTGAGTAATTAGTTACATATCATACATAGGTGACTGGCACAGTATTAGTGTTAAGATCGAATCTCGGCACAGGATATTATTTTTGCATATTTTTAATTTAGATAATACAAGTTTTATCTGTTATTTCGCAGAAAAACAACGTTATTTTAGTTTTTCGTGTCCTTTTGTAATATAAACCCACTTTTTATGTGTTTCTCTTGCTGTCTCATATCAATATGGTGAAGCACAGTGAAGATGTTACACGTTAGCGTTATGTAATTTTTTTATCAATCAGATCTCATCATTAATCATGGTACTTCTTTCCATAGAAAAGTCATTTTTAAACACTGTCATAAATTATATAAAAAAATATGATCACATGGATCTACGTTTGGCCACCAACTCGCCTGATGGCAAGCGACGATGTGGCCGAGGATGGAGCACGTATATCCAGAATAAATCTATTCACTCATATGTAGAGTGGATAGATTTTGGAAGAACGATAGTTGGGGAGTTGATGCAACTGCCCACTACCACAATGGCTTCGTCCGGTGAATGTTAAACAGCCGTGGTCGAAGACTCCAACCAGAGGTGTGTTGCCTGTTTTGCACCACCCAGGGGCTACGTGTAGGGATTCCATTTTAAGGGTGCACTCCTACGGACGCGGACAACTTTGTTACTAAATAGGTATTGAGGGCTCCAATACCTATTTAGTAACAAAACTACGTACACATTCCCTCAGCCTGGCCTTAGGATTAATTTAATTGCCTCATCCTTAAGTAGGTAATAGCAAAATATCAAATATGCATTACTGACGATTTTGTTAGAAGCTTTCCAGCTATTGAGGTGGTTGGAGAGTACATTCTCGATGATATTTTGAATTATTTATTTTATCATCCTTTGTGAATTCGATTAAAAATTTAAAGTTTTAAAACCAAGGGTAATAACTAAGAACGTTGTGCAGTTGTGCTCACCCTAACAATTATGGTACGAAAATTTCTTTTGAACTGAAGCTTCACCAAAAATAAAAGTCCAACAAGAGCCATGGCGTGTTTTATACTTGGCATCAAAAATTTATCTTTTACGATGTTCTAGAAGCTTCAACAGTTGAAGTCGATCGATGTCTATTATCAACAAATGGGACTGAAAACTTAATGCGCCATCCGATGCACGAAAGGGTTTAATGAAAATGCTGCAGTTAGCGTCATCATTACCCTATCCAATAAAACACCGTGTAAAACATTGCTTAACGTCAACGAATGTTTACTAAGCGGAGATTGGAACAGACTATCAGTACCTGCATCTTGGGCATTCTTTTTATAGATGGGGTAGTAAATGTTGAAAAAATAAACAACAAGCCAGATCCAAGCTCTACTATAAACTCCATTATGGAACTCAACAACACTTTTTTCGACCTGGTGATCAAACCCAAGACTTACCGACGCTTATACTCACTTGCAACCACTAGACTAATAAGTCCGTTTTTCTGAGATTCTCTTTACACTCTTGCACAAGATTGATGACCATTAATATTTTCATTTTTAAATGAAGATGCAGTGACATAAACTGAAAATAGTATGCTTAGAGTCATGTTGAAAAGATGAAAAGACGAGGCAGGTGTAAGTGGAAATTCTGAGATCCCTAAATGGATATAAACTGACCCACCGAAACCCACTAAAAGGTCTAAAAAGTAGTGCTCACAACCAGCACGCGTGTATGAACAGACGTATGAACGTGATAGAAGCAAAAAGAGTATGTAAGGATCTTAGCAGGTGGCGTTCTATAGTGTCTGCCTACCTGAAGCCTAGGCCAGAAACGTGAATTTATGTTTGTACCTATGTATGTGACATTATCATTTTGGCCAACACATATTGTCATGCCGTCAGTTCTGCACCTGATCTCACTCCGGACGTCTCGGATTGCCGTTCCACCGGAATACGTGAGTGAAGAATGAGGGAGTGCTTTCCATAGTGATAGGCCGCCGAATTCGGGAACGGCGGCTTATCAAATTTCGGTAATACTATTGGGAAACAGAAAATAACGTAAGATCATCTATGTCGCATCTAGCTTTCAGCTGACCTCCGCGGTAGTAAACCGCGAATTCGCATAAAATCTGTACGACATTGTATTAACTGCAACGTTAGTCGTGTCGGTTCGGTGACCTATATAGGGACTGAATAGATAGCGATGACGTCATCAAAAGACATATTTAAATGTGGAATAAGAATTCGCAGTAGTGAGCAGAGGTCGAGATGGCATAGCGGTCAGAGCGCCTGGAGCATTTATCCGGGAGCCGCAGGTTCTAATCTTGCTCACGACCGTATACTTTTTTCCACTAAAATTTATAACTTAAGAATTCGCTATGCATGCATTAATGCTTTTCGAAGATTTATCTGTATGAGTTTGGGTTGCTAGGGCAGCTGTCAAGTATCTGAAAAGTCACTGCTGTCTGTATAAGGGTGGCTTCAAAGAGGATAGACAATAATAGAATAATGCAACAAGTATTACCAAAAAAGGAAGGGGTGATAGGGTCTGACGTCGGACCTTCTCAAAAAAAGGCAGGTTAATAAACTAAGCCATCGAGCATGCATTCTTCATGAATGTAAGATAAAATCTATAGTTTCTGCCTACCTCAATGGCAATCAGGTGTGAGTTGGTACGTATAATTAATTGAAATCTTAGTTTGGCGTCAAGATTACTTTGACGTGAGCAAGGCCACGGGTACAGCTAGTAAATAATATAAAAAAATATATATATAAAATGTATCTACGTTTGGCCACCAACTCGCCTGATGGCAAGCGACGGTGTGGCCGAGGATGGAGCACGTATATCCAGAATAAATATATTCACTCTTAAGTAGAGTGGATAGATTTTGGTAGAACGATAGTTGGGGAGTTGATGCAACTGCCCACTCCCACAACGGCTTCGTCCGGTGGATGGTAAACAGCTGTGGTCGAAGCCTCCGACCAGTGTTGTGTTGCCTGTTTTGCACCACCCAGGGGCTAAGTGTAGGGATTCCATTTTAAGGGTGCACTCCTACGGACGCGGGCAACTCAACCCTCAATACCTATTTAGTAACAAAACTACACTTTCCCTCAGCCTGGCCATAGGATTAATGTAATTGCCTAATCCATAAGTAGGTAATAGCGAAATATCAAATAAGCATTACTGACGATTTTGTTAGAGTCTGTCCAGCTATTGAGGTGGTTGGAGAGTACATTCTCGATGATATCCAATGAAATACCGTGTAAAACATTGCTTAACCTCAGCGAATGTTTACTAAGCGGAGATTGGAACAGACTATCAGTACCTGCATCTTGGGCATTCGTTTTATAAATCGGGTATTAAATGTTGGAAAAATAAACAACAAGCCAGACCCAAGCTCTACTGAAAACTCCATTATGGAACTCAACAACACTTTTTTCGACCTGGTGATCAAACCCAAGACTTACCTACGCTTATACTCACTTGCAACCACTAGACTAATAACTCAGTTTTTCTGAGATTCTCTTTACACTGCACAAGATTTATGGTCATTAATGTTTTCATTTTTAAATGAAGATGCAGTGACAGAAACTGAAAATAGTATGCTTAGAGTTATGTTGAAAAGACGAGGCAGGTGTAAGTGGAAATTCTGAGATCCCTAAATGGATATAAACTGACCCACCGAAACTCACTAAAAGGTCAAAAAAGTAGTGGTCACAACCTGCACGCGTGTATTAACAGACGTATGAACGTGATAGAAGCAAAAAGAGTATGTAAGGATCTTAGCAGGTGGCGTTGACCTGAAGCCTAGGCCAAAGACGTGAATTTATGTATGTACCTATGTATGTGACATTATCATTTTTGTTGACGATAGCCAGGCGCTTCCTCTGGAGGGGAGCCGGCTCAGGGATTGGACCCCAAGAAAAGCACCTTAAGACGACGCGACGCAGCTTCTCCGGGATAGCGGCGTGGGTCACCGTACTCAAGAAAGGAAATCAGGCGCTCGCCGTTCGGGCAATAAAACAGATGATTAACTATTTTGGAGACGGAGCTTGGCACAAAAAACTATCAGCCCTTTTGTTTGTTTCTCGCGGCTTTCTTAAGAAGACTGGTCTAGGCGACTCGTGGTCGCCTAATTTATACAATTGGCAATTAAGGCTGGCCTGAGATCCCGAGTCCGACGGCAAACTCGCGTCATGGCTCAGGATTGGTAGCTTTTCTAGCTCAAGCTCCGCCCATTTATTGGTCACAAGTTTTAATCCTATTTTACATCATTTTGCCATAGTTTACATGATTTCCACCGTAATCTTTATAGGGTTTACAGTTAAATTGGGGAGTCCTCCCAGGGTGCGCCTTTTAGGAGGCATAGCGCAGCGCTACGACGCTCGGGCCCTTGCGCGGCGCGCGCGCGTCGTACCGAGGTTATAAATATAACCGACTCGCGCGCGCGCGGGCCCCCATATCTCTACAGAGCGTCGCCGCAGCCACATCTCTGAGCGCCACCCCGCACACCCATCCCATGTCTCGTCCCGTTATACTTTATTTACAACTTTAGCACTTAAGTTATGGGTAATAAAAGCCATTATTTAAATCCTTTATTCAGTACAATACAATCCTAACAATAGAGCTTAAACAACTACTTACCACTAACAATACCAACAACAAAGACTTATCACTAACAATACCAACAATAAAGACTTATCACTAACAATACCAACAATAAAGACTTATCACTAAAGGAAATAATCATTCAATATAATTCGCAACATTTATTTGTATAATCAGTTATGTATTAATTCTAGTAACTATACTTAGGTCTCTAAAGCTTTATCGTCGTGCACAATTTTGGCCAACACATATTGCCATGCCGTCAGTTCTGCGTCTGATCTCACTCCGGACGTGTCGGATTGCCATCCCACCGGCATACGTGAGTGAAGAAAGAGGGAGTGCACTCCATAGAGATAGGGCGCCGGTACAGTCATTCGGGAAGGTTCAGTCGGGAGTACTCCCGGTAACGAAGAGGTGGTAAAACATCCCGGTATCTCCAATGTATCGGTAACGGCGGCTTATCAAATTTTTCGGTAATACTATTGGGAAACGGAAAATAACGTAAGATCATCTATGTCGCATCTAGCTTTCAGCTTCAGATGGTACTGCTGCCGAATTCGTTCATCATCAGTGTTTTTCAATAAATATATATCTGTTGGTTTTCAAGGCTCAAGTGAATAGGTATTTAGTGGTCAAGCGTGTTCCATCGTCGATTTCATCATTGCTTAAAATCAGGCGCCAACTGGTCAAACGCAGGCCCATTGAGATTATGTAAAAATCTAATTAATGAGTGGAATCCTAATAGTGCATCGTATAATCTACACCACTTCAAAAGCTGTATCCGACAGCTGATATAGCGCCCCCACATACCTCACATGTCACGTGTGTTGTGGAAAAATCCAAGCAGGAGTCAGACCCTAGACACCCACTATATGACGGCCAGTTACCAGCACAACACCTAACCACCTAACAAGCCAGGCACAGTTACTTAAAACTGACCGAGGCAGTGTCAGGATGCCCAGTCGAGACTCACCGCAAAACTGAGGCTAGGAACTTTTCCACCACCCGCTAACTAATTAAGCATAAAGTGAACCTACCTGCAATCAATTTTGGACACAGCAAGTGTGGATCTAGGCAACCAAATAATTAAAATTGTACCATCGACATGAAGATGAAGAATAGTTTATTAATTATATTGTAAAGTAATCCTAATCCGGATAAATACTCCAGGCGCTCTGACCGCTAAGCCATTTCGACCTCTGCTTACTACCGCGAATTCGCATAAAATATGTACGATATTGTATTTTAACTGCAAAGTTAGTCGTGTCGGTTCGGTCACCTGTATAGGGAATAAATAGATAGAAGACGTATTAAAATGTGGAAGAAGAATTCGCGGTAGTGAGCAGAGGTCGAGATGGCATAGCGGTCAGAGAGCCTGGAGCATTTATCCGGGAGAAGCAGGTTCGAATCCTGCTCACGACCGTATTCTTTTTTCCACTAAAGTTTATAACTTAAGAGTTTGCTATGATTTATCTGTATGAGTTTGGGTTGCTAGGGCAACTGTCAAGTATCTGAAAAGTCACGGCTGTCTGTATGAGGGTGGCGTCAATGAGGATAGACAAAAATAGAATAAGCAACAATTATTACCAAAAAAGGAAGGGGTGGAGGGTCTGACTTCAACGAACGTACCTGACCTTCTCAAAAAAGGCAGGTTTATTAACCTGCCTTTTTGGGACTGAACCGTCGAGCATGCATTCTTCATGTATGTAAGATAAAATCTATAGTTTCTGCCTACTGGAATGGGAATCAGGTGTGAGTTGGTTTGTATGATTAATTGAAATCTTAGTTTGGCGTTAAGATTACTTTGACGTGAGCAAAGCCACGGGTACAGCTAGTTAAAGAATAAAAAGAGAGTAAATAGATTTCTTCTAGATATTCGGGCATCATATTTGGCCACACCTTTGCTTAGTAAAAAGAAGATATTGGGCTCACGTATGAATGAATTGACACTTTTTTATTACACTTATTGATCGAGTTTTAGAACACACATCGTTGTTTCTTTTTGAATTCCTCCACAATCTCATTATAGAAACCTTTTGTATTTGTTACGTAGATAATATTACAATGACGTGAAAGCACAGAGCTATAAACATCTAGTGTTGACGTCATCGCCGTAAATCTACGGCTATGGCAACCTCGCATACCGAGCCGCGTCTAAACATTATGTCTTCACCGACGATAGTAAATAATGTGCAGTCTTACCTATATTGGGATTTTGTTAGTCGTGTTCATGATTTGAGTTTGTTTTAAGATGAACATGTGAGCGGAGGTTGAGGAAGTTGGTCAGAGCGCCAGGAGAAATGTAATAATAAAAAAAATCTAAAAAATTAATTTTTGTTGTACTATCGCGGACACTCCCGCCCGACCACCACTAAGTTCATTTTCGCTTGCACTAAAAAAATAGAAGCGCTCTGTAGCCCCGCCAAGGCAAATTAGATCGTCCTTAAAATTTACAAAAAGGAGTACGCGTGATGGGTCACTAAGCTGCGCAGTGCAGTTTGCAACTAATTACGTTCTCGCTTTCCTAATAGGCGAGCACTTTAAGGGGGCATGACATGGCGCCGGCGCAGGATTTACACGAAAAAAATATTAAGTGGGCTGGCGGAAATGGCCGCGATAGTACATTAACCTCTTACAAATTAAGTTACTTTTAATATTTAACATACAATATAACTAAGTAAGTAGTGTTTGTTGAACACGTAGTATTTATCCGGTAGGCGTAGCGTTGGTCCGAATCCCTCGCGACCGTATATTTATTTTAACAATAGTTATACTACACATACGTTTTAAATATTTAACGTTCTCTCCAAAGCACGTAAACGCTGTGATGAAAATACTTCTAGCGGACACCCATCTATAGAATGACCTAACGAAGCGTTGCTTAACCTCGAAAACAGTACCGATCAAAGTGTGCAACAGGCTGCAACTGAATCGCCATCATTGTATTTTAATCGTTCTTTTAATTTAGTTGGCATTTGAAACACTTCGGTCGTTTTCATCGCAGGATGGCTGATCACCAAAGTGTTGTTATAGCACACACATAGTGCGACTAGATTGAAATAGATGTCACTCACGAGCCCTCACTCACTTACGTCACTTGTCAGTTGTGTCGCGCGGAAGACAATGTATCGCAGATTGTATCTGGTGAAGGAAGTAAGTTTGGGAATTCTATGACTCTTCAGATGGTAGCTAGTGAAGGAAGCAAGTCTGGGAATTCTCTGCCTCATTGGTCTAGCGGTCCCAAGCGCGACTGCTGAACATGAGGTTTTGGGTTCGAATCCCGGATGGGACAAAATTTGATTGAAATCGATCCGATATGCTACTCAGTTCTCTGTAGCAGATCGGAGATTGGAATTGTGCCCGGTAGATGGCAATAGGCAAAGCAAAAATCTATACTTAATTTTAAAGTTCGCTACGCATGCGATAATGCGTTTGAAGGATTTATGAGCATAAAGATAATTTATAAATCCTATTGTGAAAATGCATAGTATATTCAGTGATAGAAGTCGATTTACATGCATCGGAACTGAATTGCAGTGCAAACTAGTGATTGATGACCTGACCTTGTATTTTCTTTATTTATTTTGGAAGATTATTATGTTTTGTACTCCGGATAATTAGATCGGCTCGTGGCTAAGTAACAGCCGCACAGATCAATCGATCGAGGTTTAGCTGCGCTTACCGCGGTCGATATGTGGTTGGGTGACCATCATTTCATATCGAAACCTCTCTGAGCCTCGTAGAGCACGTTAAGCCGTCGGTCCCGGTTGTCATATCAAGATCTATGACAACAGAAGTAATGAAATTCTGAAAACCAGTCATACCACGAGATATCATGTTACCCAGTAACTGGGTTGTGGAGGTCAGATAGGCAGTCATTCTATGTAAAATACTAAGATTAAGCTGCATCTGGTTTGACTGGAACCCGACCGCAATGTTATTGGGAAAAGGCTAGGCAGATTGTACTCCAAATAATTAGATTATGGAGGAACAAGGTGTGGTGTTCCTCCATTGATCTATCACACAGTTTTTAAATCTACACTAATATTATGAAGAGGAAAGATTTGTATTTTTGTATGTAACGAATAAACTCAAAAACTACTAGACCAATTTCAAAAATTCTTCCATCATTAGAATGCTACATTATCCCTGAGTAACATAGGCTATATTTATTACTAGAAAATATTAGGGATCCTTACTAAAATTTCAATAATGTAAAGGTGTAAATGTTCACCCGTGCGAAGCCGGGACGGACCGCTAGTTCTAAATAAGTAGCTTAATGTAATAATATGTGTATTGAATACTATAAATTAATGTTTTGAAACTGTAGGTATATTAATATAATTGTGACAATGTATACTAAACGTTAAATTTGGTTGATAAATTATAAAATGAATTTTAATGTATAATTAATTATTGTGATTAAGAGTTTTGCTTATAATTTTGCATGCTATTGGCAATAGTTAAATAGAGCACAAATTTATTATTTTTAACATCTGTGTAAATTACCCCACTTACTGCAAATAAAGTATTTGTATAATATTTGTATTTGAATAGGGAGGATCCTACAACCAGGCGGCTGATAGTGCCTGGCAGGCCACGGCCCATCGGTTAGAGTCGGGTGTTCGTATTTATGTAATTTTATCGCCAAACTCTGCTTGCGCGACGCAGGATTCTTGACGTCATCTCTAAGGTATACGAGTAGTATTCATGTAGTGAGATAGATGTCGCTACAAGATGAAATGTTTCAAAGCTAAGCAATTTAAAAAATTGTACCAGCTGTGATTCCAATCTACGAAAAGGAATCGTAATTTTTAAATCTGTGCTATGTCTGTACTGAGAAATAATAATGATATGACATAATACTCATTGCGATTTCATGTGTTATATGTTTCACATGTTTGTAGCCGAATCATGAGACAACATGTTGTGTCATAGACTTAAATATATGGCACATAATGATTCATGGTTACTGAGGTCATGGTAAGCAAGAATAAAATTTCTTGGGAAGAATAGCAGAGATATTAATTTTAAAATAAATTTATGATTGAATGTACAACAATAATGTAGATCTAATTAAACATCTCGTGTCACAGTGTTTGTTATCGAACTCCTCCGAAACGCCTTGACCGATTTTTATGAATTTTTTGTGTACATTTGGTAGGTTATATGGGTGGCCCTAACCATAAAATTAATATGGCAGAACAGCGTTTGCGGGGTTAGCTAGTGAATACAGATAAATCTTCGAAAAACATTACCGCGAACTCGACGTTATAATTTTTTTGGAAAACGATTAAGTTCGTGAGCAGGATTCGAACCTGCGCCTTCCGGATAAATACTCCAATAATTTAAATAGTTCAAGAAAAAGAAAAGAACAGAAAGGAAACGTTTATTTGACACAGTCAGTAGGGACACAATTAATGTAGATAATACAGGAAGACAGTATGAATGTTTGAGGTCATTGTGTGCCTCACGGCTGCCCCAAAAAGGTCCTGTTCAGCAGAAAACCAGACCATTTGTGCCTGACGCTGATTTTCAATTGGGCCTTAAATGTGGAGAAGTCACAGATGTAAATCAGTTTTATGTAAATTAATTAATGGTTTTTCTTTTTTAGATGTAATAAGAAGAAAATCGGGATTCACTATATCATCAAAGCAGTATTTTCCAAGAGGATAGGCATTATACATTTAAGCTATTGTACACTCAACTTACACCATTGCTGTTAAGTCCCATGTAATAGGTGAGCGTATTGCCATCAACCGGATACAATTCATTACTCTGTACTGTTTGTATCGGTATTCACATAAAAAACCCGATAAGGCGTTGCCTGACCCGGGAAGCGAACTCAGGATCTCAAACTCAGTTGCTAGGCTTACTGTTACTACGCCAATGACTTGAGTGAAACATGATAGTGATATTGTATCTTATATAAATTATAAACCAATGTGAAATTAAATAAAAAGCTTTGAAATGCTCAGAATATAATATAACTGCGAGTACAGTTAAATGATTAACATAACACTGTTTGTTTGTTCATAATTTTAATGAATTATAACTTTTCTAAGGTACTTCTAACAATAAAGAACACAAACGGGACTCAAACTCGTGACACGGCGAAATTGTTAATAGATTTCTCCAGGACATCTGTAGATGTCTCCTTTAAAAACTAAAAATTGAAATTGGATGGATGCGAACAAGCGATATGGAAGTTAAACTGAGTGGTGTTAGGTTGGACATTTGGTGGTGTGGTGATGGTAGGTGGAGTAGATCCTAGACGTAATAGCCGAGAGTAGGCACACGGAATCTTAAAAAACCAATGGCAAGATTGTTCAACGATGTCATACAAACTAATTTCGACTACGGCGACAAGTTCCTGCTTAGATGTATTATGGGTATTGGTGTAATCTGAGGTCGCAAAGAAAGGCCAACTTTTTGGGTCGTCGATATACATAAAGCCGTAGGGAAGACTTGGACAAGACTGGCCCAAAACAGGACATACCCTGAACTGTTAATTATTGTTCAACGGTTATTACTCACTTGCATTCTTCGGGATTGAACTCTTTTGAACAGATTGATTTCTCGAACTGAGCCCTTAGTCATGAGCGATGTCTCACGAAATTTATTATACAAAAATACCCTGAACTGGGTTAATAAAAGCTGTGAATGATGATAAAATGGGAGCTTAGTTGGGGAAGCATTGTTACGGCAAAACAAAAATCGCGCGCTTGAGTCCCGTTAGTGTACATTTTTCAATACCCCTTACTTGAGTCCCGTTAGTGTATACTATTCAATGTACCATAGAAAAATAAAAATGATCCTAATTTTATTTTACAGCAACCGTATTCTCTTCGTTCCATTTCTTAATATAATCTTGTCTGATAGTCTTGACGTCCGCTGTAGCACTAGAAGTAATGCTGCCAGTAGTGTTAGTCCTCTTCTTGATCAGAGGCTCCACAAACACGCACCAAGTCTTGCCGAAGATCTGCATCAGGCCTACCACGGACAGTCCAAGGAGGAAACCCTGGGAAGGAGATCCTTATAAGTGATATATTCTCAGTTGACTATAATACTCCTCCCGACCGTATTTCGGTCACGGCGGCCGATCTACGCAGGAGATATTATAGTGCACAAGTGTATACGCAAACACACACAGGTGCACTCCCTCTTCCTTCACTCTCATATTCCGATGGGACGGCAATCCGACACGACCGGAGAGAGATCAGGCGCAGGACCGATGGCTTTACGTGTCACACCACCAACTTCCTGACTCCGGGCTACTGAGAATTTCCTAACAGAAAAACCCAATAACACTTTGCCCGACCTGGAAATCTAACCCAGGACCTCACGCTCAGCAGCCGCGATTGCGACCGCTAGACCAACGAGGCGGTTGACTATATAACAGTGAAAATAGTTAAAGCCATAATTTTCTTGACAGGCTAATCAATGAAAAAGTCTTAATATATTTTCTATATTTTTATTAACAGAAACTGTGGGGTTACTCTTGAAACTAATACCAATTCCAATCCAATTCCAATATTAAATAGACACCATAAAACAAAGCGTAATTTTAAAATAAATTTACCCACATTATAGTTTCCTCAATTTTAAAGCATGTTGTCTTCATATTATCCCTAATCTTTAATAATTTTTTAGACATTTTGGCATTCAAATGTACGAACTGACATATTTCCAATGTCAATCGAGCGGAATTATTTTCAAGCGTAAGCCCACTGGTTTTTATTAAATAGAGTCATGCCTGTTTCCTGATGGGGTAGGCAGAGACCACGGCAGACAATACCGATGACCACGGGCTACAATTCTGATAAAACTCTTTCGCTTCATCTATATGTATAAATTTTTTAAATTTTTAATTCTAAATTTTAATATAATAACTTTATAGCACTCCTCTTTATGCGTAAAATCAAACAAAATAATATATAGTTATAAATTTTTGTAGATAGATAAATACGGTCGTGAACAGGATTCGATCCTCCGCTTCCTTTATAAATAGTCCAGGCGCTCTGACCACTAAGTCATCATAACTTAGTGGTCAGAGCGCCACAAAAACACACAAAAATTTATAACTTTAGAGTTCACTCCGCTTGCGTTAGTGCGTTTGAAAGCTTTATATGTAAATTAATACAATACTTCTCGACCTCCAAACCTACGAATTCAAGAATATGACTGAATCAAATGGTCATACTTCATTCCAACGACATACTGTTACCTAATCTTCGAAATAGCAGCGTGGCACCTTGCCAGGGCCGGTATAATCAATGGCATCATGTTTATCTCATTGCTGTGTACCAGGATGTTTGGGCTACATCTAGATTGGCTTGGATTTAGGCCTATTGAGAAGTGGAGCGGTTTCCGGGTTGAGACATCGAGATGATTAAACACATAAGGTGATTGTAATGCGTACATTATCGACGTTCGCTCAAAAGAGTGTGTCACATGTGCAATTTGGCAGTACGGTATGTACAGTATGTTGTTTTATAGAACACGCGCTGCTTCAAAGCGCATAGCTTTTTTTGATGGTATAGGGGGCAACCGAGCAAACGGATCGCCTGATGGTAAGCGATTACCGCCGCCCATGGACACCCGCAACCCCAAAGGAGTCACGAGTGCGTTGCCGGCCTTTTAAATGGCCTCCGGTACCCTCACTCACTCGTAAGCATTGTTTCACGCCGGTTTTCTGTAAGGCCGTCACTCCGGTCGAGCCGGCCCATTCGTGCCGAAGCATGGCTGTCCCACGGTATAAAAAGCTGAACTAACTTCAGTTATGTATACTATCGGTAAGATTCGTAGAAAACATAAATTATGAGACCAAAACAAACGCCATAATAATGTTATACAATGAAAGGTCTAATTACTTTGCCTTTTTCGTAATATAAGAAAATAATTATATATATATATAAATATAATTCACATACGAATCCGTTTCCTTATATTTTCAGGCTATTTAACACAGCATTAAAATTAAAAGAAACATGCAGCTGCGATTCTGAATCCCCTTTAATAGGTCAGTGATGGACCTTGTAATTTTAGTCGGTAAAAAAAGGTAAAAACTGCCTCTTTGGTTTAGTGGTCCGTAGCGCGACTGCTGAGCAGGAGGTCTCGGGTTCGATTCCCGGGTCGGGCAAAGTGTTATTGAGTTTTTCTGTTAGGATATTCTCAGTAGCAGCCCGGAGTTTGGAAATGTGCCCGGTTGATGGCAATAGGCTCACCACCTATTACATGGGACTTAATAACAGCATTGGTGAAATGTGGGTGTACAATTGTGTACACCTCTGCCTACCCCTTCGGGGAATACAGGCGTGATGCTATGTTATGTTTATGTTTAAAAAAAGGTATCAAGCATGGCTTAAAAATTATTTGAAACATAAAAGAAAAAGCCATTACAGCCAACACCATATTGTAACATTATCAGTATTCTTAAAGTCCTGTTTGTCTATGTTTACATATTATAATACTCCTCCAGACCGTATTACGGCCACGGCGGCCTATATCCATGGATAGCAAAGTACGCAGGAGATATTATAGTGCACAAGTGTATGCGCAAACACAGGTGCACTCTCTCTTCCTTCACTCTCATAGTCCGATGAGACGGCAACCTGACACGACCGCAGAGAGATCAGGCGCAGGACCGATGGCTTTACATGCTCTCCGAAGCACGGGGTGTCACACTACCAACTTCCAAACTCCGGGCTGCTACTGAGAATTTCCTAACAGAAAAACCTAATAACACTTTGCCCGACCTGGGGCTCGAACCCAGGACACCATGTTCAGCAGCCACGCTTGCGACCACTAACCAGGCAGTCACATATAGTTAAACGTTTACATAAGGCAGGCTTATGTATCTTCATTTACTTTTTACAGATTTTTAGCTACTTACAATGCTTCCACCGAGGTCTGATACGAACAGGTTCCAGTCATAATTGTAGCTCTCTTCGTAAACGGACACCATCATACTGTTGAAGTAGATAAACAACTGTAAACAAAGAAACATGGTGCATCTTAACATCATCCTAGTGGGGTCTTGACAACCTTCCATATCAAAAGAAAAAGTGATAAAAACGTATTAAATGGAAAAAGAATACGGTCTTGAGCAGGATTCGAACCTCGCCTCCCGGATATTTATCCGGAGTATTTACTCCAGGCGCTCTGACCACTAAGCCATCTCGACCTCTGCTCACGACCGCGAATTCTTCATCCATATTTTAACACGTTTTTTGGCGACGTTATTGCAATCTATTCAGTCCCTATACAGGTGAACGATTTCTTTTTCCATTTAATATTATAACTTTAGAGTTGGCCAAGCAATTCGTTAAAGCTTTTCAAAGATTTATCTTTAATTGTTAAAAACATGTTTAATTATTTTTGTACCCAACTGTGGGCCCTTCCGTCGTCCGCTTTATTTTGGTAAAACGACGACAATCACAACGCACATATCTCATTTTTCTTGTTTATAAATTTTAAACAAAAAATAAAAACCGCCTTCCAAAATCTACTACCTACACTAAAAAGTTTAAAATAATATCAAAATTTGCTTATAATAAAATAATTTTAAAATAACAATATATAATAATAATCTGTTAATTTTGGAGTCGGTGCCTGTACTGGGAGAGGGTTATTGTTTTCCTCTTGTTAGTCACTTATGTTCGTTGTGCTGTGGTTATGTTACCGGCGTTTGTATCTGGTTGTAAACCCCACATACATCAGGCACCGACTCCAAAATTAACAGATTATTATTATATATTGTTATTTTAAAATTATTTTATTATAAGCAAATTTTGATATTATTTTAAACTTTTTAGTGTAGGTAGTAGATTTTGGAAGGCGGTTTTTATTTTTTGTTTAAAATTTATTTATTTTAGTCTTTTTAGTTTTAAGTATAATATATATATATTGTATAGGTCAATTATATAAGTTTGTATACTTCATAAATAAGTTAATTTAGTAATTTAATAATATGGGTAGGCCTTCGAAAGCCGCTAGGACTTAATAACTGCATCGGTGAAATGTTTGTGTACAACAGTGGACACTTCTGCCTACCCCATCGGGCAATACAGGCATGATGCTATGTATGTATTGAGTGGCATGAACTATACATGAACATGCGATTACAGCAATTGCGAGTGATTTGCTGTGATTTATTGAAGAATTCCATCGTCTAACTTCGAAGATCTTCATCAGATCTTCACTAAATTGAAATGGGACCACCTCTGGGGACTACTCTTTCAAACAATTATATCGACGGACATACATACAAAACAAGGTAGCTACTGTAAAACGTTGAGGAGTTCCCTTGACTGTCCTTCGTCTTCATCATCAGACCCCTAATGACAGTCACAACCTATCTAGGTGTAAAGTTCTCATCAATACAAAATAATCAAGCCCAAACACCAGGTAATTGCTGTAAATCGTTAAAGAGTTCCCTAGATCGTCTTTCGGCTCCATCATCAGATCGACTCCAGACCTTCATTAAATAGTAGTGCTTTAAAATACTTAATGAAAAAATTAACAAATGCACTAGTCGCCCCTACGATTTTCGAAGGTTTCCCTCGATTTCTCGGGGATCCATCATCAGATCCTGGTTTCCTTACCATGGTACCACCGTTGGGATATCTTCTTTCCAACAAAAAAATAATTATCAAAATCGGTTCATAAACGACGAAGTTATCCCCGAACACACATAAAAAAAAAAAAAAAAAAAAAAAAAAAAATATACGGTCGAATTGAGAAACCTCCTCCTTTTTTGGAAGTCGGTTAAAAATGATTGGCCTTTTAATGTAGTAGATCTACTGCTATGTCTATACGAAGAATAGGCTATCTTCTATACCTCTTTGTGGTGCCTTTATGACACCTACGGCTAAAAGAACATGTGTATCATCGTCATTGTGGTACTGTCACAGCCCGGAATTGTGCCTAGTAGTTAGAATACGCTCACCACACAATACCTAATACCACAATCGGTGGAATGTGGGTGTACAACAGTACGCTTCTGCTTAACCTTTCAGGAAATATAAGCGTGATGATGAAAACGTTTAAGTATAACAGTTTGTTGTTGAGGTACAAAAGAGACCTTCTTCTGATAAACATGTAATTTTTTTTTTAAACCTGGTTCCAGGAAAACGTAAGTACTATTTACTGTTACATCCTCACATGCGTCTGCAGAGCTGCAGCACCACTATTCACAAACCATTGCCTGGTAGCACTGTTCCAGACGTAGAACCGCTGCCTGTCGGCCACGAAGCCGTTGTAGAGGAACGAGCGGCAGATACGAGGACATGCGGTGCAGCTGTGAGACTCGTATGTGCTGGAAAAATAAGACCAGAGAGGGAGGAAGAGATCACAGAAAAGAAAATATTAAGAAGATAATTGAAACTTTTAACACCACTATTTTACTACACCATCAATGGTAATGGTGGCTGCTTGAGAAGTATTTGGATTGGCACACCACCAGGGTATTTTTCTGGTGTCATTAGCATATAATAAGATCCAAAGTGGTTTCTTTCTCTACTTTTAGATGGAACTATAAGTCAAAGTCAAGGGCATAAATTTTTCTTTGACATAGCCAAATTACCTGCACTTAAGAAACGTTAATTGATTTTAGTTGCACGGGTCCAAAATGTTGGTCTTATGGCGATGAACCGGCAAGAAACTCCATAGACACTCTTTTTAAATAAAATAAGAAAATATTGCATGTTTAAGGCCTTATCATAACCAAGGAATTGTATTTATAAGGAATCGAGTATACCAGAAGATGAGTTTACTTCATATAAGTGCTGATGAGGTTCCTCATGCTGGTGTAGTTGGCACATCTTGGCACGCTGCTTTGCATCCAGGGGCCAGAACAACCAGCCTCCTCTTCTACATAGTCCCAGACATACTTCGTGGTGCACTGAAAGACAATGAATAGGTATTAGTATCTACTTTCGTCATCTTCTTTATCTTTTGTGTGGTTCAAAGCTAACCTAGCATAGGTTGTTCAAGCTGACCCCGTAGTCTTAGACGGAGCTTCGCATAGCATAACATAGTCTCATGCCTGTATATCCCGTAGGCAGTATACACAATTGTACTCCCACATTCCAGCAATGCTGTTATAAAATCCCATGTGAACCTATTGCCATTTACCGGGTTCCGGGATCATAGGTCCATTCACCGCAGCCCGGCAGATTTTGTCAACAGATCCCATTATTTGAGCAGGAGCAGGGATTGATACGTATGAAAGGCGCGCAGGTATTGCGTGCCGCCGTCTCGAGCCTGCTGCTGGTCAGCCCGAGATCATTAAAAGCCCTCCGGTGATGCTGCGCCGACCCCAAATCAATTGGGATAAGGGAAGGGGGGATGTTATGAGGGTTTCAGCCGCTTACTGTCGTCGTCATTATCGATTCAGATTTTTATTTACTTCTCGCTTTATCTATCAGGTGGAATATAGAGCCTGGGCAACATTTTCAGATTTGGAGTTTCTTTATTATATTCTGAGAATATTTAGCTAACAGTCGCGTGGTTTTAGGTTTAGGAATTAGCGAATAGACAGACAAACGCGGAAAGTGACTTTGTTTTATACTATGCTGTTTTATACAGCACTGGCTGCCATAGCTGGAACAAGTAGCAATCAAACTAACTGCAGTTAATTCAGTAACAGCATCTGTTGACTGAATCTCTAGGTGTATACGAAGGCAAATGGCCAATTTACAAACTATTAATCGTAATAATTTGTTATGCCTATTAATTTCTCCTTCACGTGCAATCCAGTAATTTATAACATGCGATTATTTTTGATGGTTTACATATATATCACCGTTGCAGTAGTTATAATTAATATTACTCGTATTCTAGGATTTGGATGAAATCGTGTGTGACTGTTCTCTGCACGTGTGGAATCACCTTTTTTTTTTTGAATTGGCCTCTGCAGAAACCCAGAGGGGTTTTGTCTGCGTAACCGGACAATATCTAAGGCGAGGCAGTTTGATGCCTCCAGCCAGAGCATATTTTTATAAACTACAAACTAAGCAACAGCGCTAAGGGCGTCCCCTGCGGGACACGAACCTCGGCTTAGGGTGTTGCTGGGGGGACAACTAGGGACTAGCTGGGTCATATCAGTTTCCTTATTATTAAGGGACGAATTTAAAGCTACTAGCTCGGTGCGGGCCGGCTCGAGCAAGGGTCGGGGTGGACATGATGGGACATTTCGCGACGGACGCGGACCTCGCCGGTGAGGTGTATAACGAGGCAGTCGAGCGCGTCGGAGTGTGCTTGTGTGTCTGTTAGACTCTTGAGCTACAGTGATCCTATCATCGGGACGGAGGAGAGCGTGACGTGGTCGGCGGATTTTGTTGATCTGGGACGGCCTGTAATCAGCGGAAGAGACAACTAAGGGATTCGGATGATTAGGGGCAGATTCGAAGTATCTCTTCGATGCCCTTTTCATGAATTGCCTAACGGTAGGCACTCTGAGGTCGAGGTGGAGTTGAAGGTTCCTAATGAACCATGGAGCACGGGGAATCACCTTTGTGCTTTAGTTAGTTTTATACCCTCTGTCTACGCTCGGATGATGCAGCGGCATGTCTACGCTCGGATGATGCAGCGGCGCGGGGAAGCGAGAGGGCGCGCGGGACGAGGAACCGACGGCGGCCGCGCTGTCTACTGCGCAGCCTGAGGGGTGCGCGGCTGCCGCTCTTTTCCCCGTTTTGGCGCGCAACACTTCTCTACGACGATTTTCCGCGGCGGTCACGTAGCACGATCGGGCGCCGTTTGAACTACCTTTGTTTTTATTAAACTCTATATTTTTACAGTCCACTCTTTTACTGCTATAAACGATAGGACCCCGACATTGGTCCTTCGACGGTCAAGAATTGTGCCAGCCTAATATAGAAGAAACAAAGCATCATCGGTCTAAGAACCCGCATCATTCAAATGTGCCAGTCATCGCCGTCTATGCTTGAAAATTTTACTAGAAGTCAGCAAACTGCGAGTTAACGACGACAACGGATGAAAATATAAGCTCGAAATAGAATTTGTGGATAAGGATAAAGACATTTGTGAGTTCGTTCCAATTTTTCATTTCCGTCGCCTATTTATTCTATATTTTCAGTCTATACTTGCTTAAAACTAGCTATCTTATTATGTATTTTCTCAATTAACCCCTTATTGAGTCAAGCATATAGCTAATTTCAAAAGACCTTTCAATTTGTACGCAACATTTGCTATTGCATAATTTTTGTTAGGCTTGCTAATATCATATTATTATTACGCAATAATATAAAACGGCCTTGAATGCGGTCACTGTGACGTAACGCATTTACTTATTGCAATTGAATTTACTAAATTCATTTTCGAATTTTATTGTTCTAATTTTAAATTTGTGTTCATAATTTTATTTTAATTCGTCGGCAATTTATTTTAAAATAACATTATAATTTTTTATTTGTGTGTTCAATTTCTCGGAATTCTTTTGCAAAATGGCTGATAAATTAATTAAAAAGCGTAGCAGTATGAAAGCCAAGCTAACCAATTTTAGTACTTATTTAAATGTGCTTAAGAGCTGTAATAGCTTATCTGAATTGCAAAGCATCGAGTTAGATTCCCGCTTTGATAAGTTCAATGCCTTGTATACTGAATTTGACGATTTACAGACCGAGCTGGAGACGCTATCGGATAAGCCAGCCGAGGCATACGCGACGAGAGCCCAGTTCGAGGAGCAGTACTTCTCATTACTTGCGGTGGCGCGAAGTTTGCTGTCTGCCAAGGACAGCAAGCGTCGTGGCTCTGCAGGGTTTGTAACAGGCTCTGAGGCATCAATGGCAGGTGGGACAAAGAATTTTATTAGATTGCCGAAGATAGAGTTACCTCATTTTGATGGCAGTTATCAATGTTGGCTCGAGTATAGGGATACTTTTACATCTTTAATTCACGATAATACTTGTATCGATGACATTAATAAGTTCCACTATTTGCGCGCTTCGCTAAGGAGTGCCGCATCAGAAGTCATTAAAAACATAGATTTCAAGAGCGACCACTACCGCATGGCCTGGGATTTGTTATGTGAGCGATATAATAACAATCGTCTTCTTGTTAACAACCACGTGCAGGCACTATTCAATGCCGAGCCAGTTTTAATTGAGTCTAGTATTTCTTTGCGACGTCTTATTGACGTAACTAATAAAAATATAAGAGCGCTTAAGGCATTGAACGAGCCAACACAATATTGGGATACTCTTATCATATATATGATGTCTATGAAACTAGATTTACACACTAGTCGCATCTGGGAAGAGTATCGCAATACGTTGTCAAGTGCACCTACCCTTACTCAATTTTGTAACTTTATTAACAACACTGCAGATTTATTAGAAACATTGGAGGACAACAAGAAACAAAATAAAATAAATGACACTAATAAAAAAGAAAATACAAATAAATCTAAAAGCTTCATTGTTACGTCACAGAATTCATCAAATAAATATAGTAATTCATACACATCTAAATTTAAATGTCCGATGTGTTGTGGCAGTCATTTCCTTTATTCTTGCGAATCTTTTAGAAAACTTGATATAGAGTCACGTGTAAAAAAGGCAAATGACTTTAAAGTATGTATGAATTGTCTACGTTTAGGGCATGTTGAAAATCGATGCAAGTTTTCACATTGCAAATACTGCAAGGGTAAACACAATACTCTGTTGCATATCGAACCAACTACAACACCTATCGTTCAGGATCCCATGCCTTGTACATCTGAAAGTGTTGCGCTTTCAGCTAACACTTCAATGTTACGGCCTACAACTCCTTCCTGTGTTTTGCTTTCCACAGCAATGGTGAAGGTGATTGACAGTAGAGGCGTGAGGTGCGATGCTCGCGTCCTACTGGATAATGGTAGTACGGCAAACTTTATAACTGAGAACCTTTGTGAAAAGCTGCGTTTGTCTCGAAACGACACGAGCTCTACGATCACAGGTATCAACAGTCAAACCAGTACTTGTGCGCAGTCTTGTAAACTCACGATTGAGTCATTTTATAGTGATTATTCGGTCAACATTGACTGTTTTATTATTCCTGAGATATCGCAACTATTACCGTCATTTCAAATTAATATTAATAATATTCCTATACCTACGGGTTTACAATTAGCTGATCCTACATTTAATATTCCATCAGTTGTAGACATACTAGTAGGTGCAGATGTATTTTGGAATATTATTCAACGCAATCACATCAATTTAGGTAAAAATCAACCCAAGTTATGTGAAAGTAAACTGGGTTGGATAGTTTCTGGTTCCCTGACTAATTACTCCCAGCCATCACATTCACATGTCTGTAGTTTTACGAAAGTCAATATTGACTTGTCGAAATTTTGGGAACTCGATTCTATTTCGGAGAGGCATTCTTTATCTTTAGAAGAAAGAGCATGTGAAGATAGTTATTACGCTAAAACTAAACGAAAAATTGATGGTCGTTTTATAGTTACGATCCCTTTAAAATCAGATCCGAATGTATTGGATGATTCGTTTGAAATAGCTAAACGCCGTTTTTTATTTTTCGTTCATAATCGTGTAAACGAAATTCAAGAAAGTACCTCAAATGCTACGTGGAGATACGTCCTGTCAAGAGACAATCCTGCAGACTTAGTTTCTCGCGGGCTGAAGGCTGATCTGATCAGCGAGTCTGTACTTTGGTGGTCAGGCCCTTCTTTTTTAATTCAAAATGAGAATCATTGGCCAAAACAGCCAAATAAGTACGTAAAACAGGATTTACCTGATGTAATTTCAAATTTTATTGATTCTCAAAACAATAATTACAAATGTTTTAATAACAGTACAATTATTCAGAAACTTATTCATAAACATTCTAATTTTAATCGTTTACATAGAATCGTTGCCTACGTTTTAAGATTTAGTAATAATTTAAAATATAAGGATTCTAAGATGCATGGTTCCCTTTCTAGTCAAGAACTAAAAAATGCATTAAATTGTCTTCTACGTGCAGCTCAATGTCAAATGTTTCCCGATGAGTACGTTTTGCTAAAATCAGAAAAATCACTTCCACGTAAAAATAGGTTAATATCACTAACGCCATTTTTGGATTGCAATAATATTATACGTGTGGGCGGAAGGCTTGATAATTCTCCTTACGAATATGATGTTAAACATCCAGTACTACTGTGTAGTAAGCATCATTTAACTAAAATCATATTTCAATTACATCATATAAAGCTTCTTCATGCGGGTCCGCAATTATTATTAGGTAATATTCGTCAAAATTATTGGCCATTAGGAGGCAGAAATCTCTCAAATTTAACTGTAAATAAATGCGTTAAATGTTTTCGATTTAAAGCCCAAAATGTGCAGCCTATAATGGGGCAATTACCTACCGTTAGAACCAATCTGGAATACCCATTTTTTAATAGTAGTGTAGACTATGCTGGGCCAGTATTGATATCTGACCGGAAGGGTCGTGGTGCAAGACTTATTAAATCCTACCTGTGCATTTTTGTTTGTATGGCTACTAAAGCCGTTCATCTAGAGCTTGTTACAGATCTCTCCAAAGAGGCTTACATGGCTGCATTAAATCGCTTTATTTCACGTCGTGGCAAGCCACGCACAATATGTGATAACGGTACTAATTTTGTTGGTGCCTGTAATGAGTTAAATAATCTTTTAAGGGATAAAAATATTGCATCTGAATTAGCTCAGGGAGGCATTGAATTTACATTTGCACCAGCCTATTCTCCTCATTTTAACGGCCTTGCCGAAGCAGCTGTTCGTTCCACAAAATTCCACTTGAAGAGATTGCTACAGCTTACTCACTTTACTTATGAGGAAATGACTACATGTTTGACTCAAATAGAGGCAATATTGAATTCTCGACCTCTAACACCTCTTTCTACTAACCCTCTCGACTATTCTGCCCTTACTCCTTCCCATTTCTTAATTGGACGCGCACTTATGTCTGTTCCGAATCCGCAGATCTCTGACGCCAATATCTCTACCTTAAAACGATATCAAAGAGTAGAGTACATTAAACAGCATTTCTGGAAGAGATTTAATATCGAATATGTCTCTATGCTTCAGCAGAAGACAAAATGGCCTGTTTCCTTAGATGGCGACATTGCAATGGGGTCGCTCGTTCTTGTTAAAGACAAGGCGCTTCCACCTCTCAACTGGTTGCTGGGGCGTGTTGTACATGTCTACCCTGGCAACGACGGTGTCACCAGAGTCGCGGAGTTGAAGACGAAGAAAGGGACCATTCGACGCGGCTTCAACAACATCTGTCCACTTCCATTTTGAAGATCGCTCTTCAACCCGGGGAGCATGTCTACGCTCGGATGATGCAGCGGCGCGGGGAAGCGAGAGGGCGCGCGGGACGAGGAACCGACGGCGGCCGCGCTGTCTACTGCGCAGCCTGAGGGGTGCGCGGCTGCCGCTCTTTTCCCCGTTTTGGCGCGCAACACTTCTCTACGACGATTTTCCGCGGCGGTCACGTAGCACGATCGGGCGCCGTTTGAACTACCTTTGTTTTTATTAAACTCTATATTTTTACAGTCCACTCTTTTACTGCTATAAACGATAGGACCCCGACACCCTCTCCCCCTTTTATATGCGTGGAAATTTTTTCATGGTCACTGTACCGGAATCCTACCAACTAAAAGCAGTTATAAGCCTAGTGGTATGACCGTTGGACTGACAAGTCGTAAGTTCGAACTCAAGGCTCGCACCACAGTCTTTTCGAAGTCATGTGCGTATTATAAATTAATTATCACTTGCATAAAACGGTGCAGGAAAACATCGTAAGGAAACCAGCACACCTGAGAGATGTTCTCGATGGTGGGTAAAGCCATGTAAGAGACCTACGGATGGTTTAAACTCTGACACTAGGTGATGAAAGAAGATCAATTAAAAACCATACGGTTTTACGCAAAGTGTTACCGGGGTTCCGTGATTGAAACTGCATTCACCGTAACCCCAGCCGTTGTGTTCGTCGGAGATGTCGACAGACCCCGATGCTTGTGCAATCATATGATATTTCGCCCGATATGGAAAATTGTAGCAAGTTAGACCTAAAATAAAACTGAGAGTATCTTATACCTCAAACTGTCGACTTCGGGCAAGCAAATACATAATGATTATAAAAAGACAAACCTAGATAATTTTTATTTTTTTAAATACCACCGCAAGCGGAACACCCCTGGATCGGTACCTACACCAAGTGCACTGTCCACTAAACTAATGCAATTCTGTCAAGTACCTGATTAGCACTGTAGTCCTCCTGATAGCTGCAAGGGTCTTCAGTGCTGCTGATCATCCGGTACTCGTCTACCGTCAGCTTCACGCTCAAGGCTTCTCCCACATTCACGTACAGATTATCAACCATCCCACCGTTGTAGACAGTAACCTCTAAAAGTTCAAAATTCGTAAAAAAGTTGTAAACATTTTTATGATTAACAATCTAACACTTCAAATAAAAGTTCTTTCAGCAGCTTCTTATTAGATCAGCAAAGATGGCCATGTTTCTAATCCTGTTGTCAACACGCTTCGCCGTCAGCGCAGTCATATAGCCATATCGTATAGCCCAGGAGAATGCTTATAAGTGCATCAGCATTACGACCTTAGAATAAAATATGACTACTTAGACTGCGGCGTGTACGGGTGTGCGTTCAGCTCGTTCGTTAAGGCAACTAGTCTTAGCGTTTTGAAATCACTACTCCTTTTACTTTTCCCACATTATAAAGCTAAGTTTACGTGAAAATTAACTTTGTGTTTATGTATTTCAATATCCTTCTAACTGTACCAGTCCTAAGACTTTATTTTTTTGTAATATTAAAAAAGAGTTCAGCCGAGAGAAAATAAATAAATTAATAATAATAATAAAATTAATAAATTAATAATACCGACCAGTAAATGGTTCCTTCGTGTAATGAATATAGACGTGATATCCTGGAGGGTAGACGCTGGTAGTGGTGGTAATATCCTGAGCTGTGTGTTGCAGCGTCACCGAATACCCTAATGATTTGCCAGCTTGGGTGCTCAGGATCTTCGGGGTCATGGTGTAGCAGCGGCCAAGCATGAAACCCATTGTTGGTGTCACTTCTACATCTGTTAAGCATAATTTTAATTGCTGGGGTACTTAGAGAACTAAAGTGTCTTGATAACCCATATTTTTGGTTAGCATAAGAGAGACACTCCACGAACTGGTTAGTGACGTCATCGTTGTTACAAAAGAAAAATGAAACGAATGTATGTGGCTTTCATTGCTAAAGGCGGTTCTTCAACGGATTACTAACCACCAATACCAAAAAAATATTCAAAAATCACGCACGCCATATTTCGCCCTTTTTATATATTATTTGTATAAAAAAAAATTAATTCAAATATTTTAAAGCACGCATACCATATTTCCTTTTTTGTGTACCGTAGCCACTATGTGGAATAAAGAAACTCACAAACATACATACATACTTACATGAACCCTAAAAACATAACACTCCTTTTTTGGGCAGTCGTGTAAAATATTAAAGAATGTTTTATTATTAGTAACTAACAGCTTAAGTCACTATACTAGTAAGCAATTGCTTCGGTAGTCTAGTCATCGCTAGCACGGCTGCAGCAACGGTAAGTTTGGGTTTTGAGTCCTGGGACGGGCAGTTTCTTTAATTTTCTAGTTTTTGAGTTGAGTAATTTTATTATTGATAAAATGTTGTCATACACCAGTAAACCTCCTCATCTGAAAATACTAGCGTGATGCTATGTATGTCAATATCTTACTGTCCATGTATCCATTGAGTCCGTACTGCACGAAGAAGTCCTTCTGGTTATAGGTGATGTTCTGCCACAAATCATCGAGGTTAATGTTCTCGAAGTCAAAGTCTCTCCAAGTGGAGGTGAAGCGAGGATGAGCATAGAGGCCGTTGTCCTGGAAATTATGAGCATAGATTAGTAGCTTATGAGTGGGGAGTATTCGAGGAGGGAATAGATATATGTGATAAGATGGGAAGAAAGAATAGAATGGGGGCTGAGTTGCCCGCGTCCGTAGGTGTGCACCCTTAAAATGGAATCCCTACCCAGGCCCCCCTGGGTAGGGATTCCATTTTAAGGGGTGGGTGAGGCAAAACAAGCGGTTACCACCCACCGGACGAAACCATGCCGTGAAGCGATCTAGTCGTGTATGGGATGTAGTCCGGTGCAACCGTTGTGGGAGACGGGTCTGGGCAGTTGCATCAACTCCTCAACTATCGTTTTCCCCAAATCTATCAACTCTACTTAAGAGTGAAAAGGTTTATTCTTGATCGACGTGCTCCATCCTCGGCCACACCGACGCTTACCATAAGGCGAATTAGTGGCTTAGCGTAGATCCATTTATGGTTAAAAAAAAAATGGAAATCTGGAAGACAGAAATGTAATGGTGATGGAGAACTCGGCCTGGTTATCGGAATTGCCCTTCTCCGGATGTATGATGACTTTTGTTTTGGAATCCAGGTGAAAAGGGCTTTTCTTATTTAGTATTTTTTCTTGATATTTTTGCTCAGATAAGTTCTAGTTCTGGATATTTTGTATTTTGTTAAATACAATTTTTATACATGGTGATTTTTTTCGGTGTGCTGCCCCATAATAAGGGCAGATAACTTAACAATTTTAGCTATAAGTTAACGTTCTTTGGGTACTGTCCCTAACTTTTAAAGATATTTTGACCTTTATTCATCACAATTTAAACATCTTTTTTTTAAAACCCACTCTAGAAATTTCTTCCTGTATCGTAGGTGCGTTTACAGACATATAATCTCACAAGCACACACACACCCAGACCCGGAGCAATTATCTATAGATCGTACAAATATTTGCTCCGTGCAGGAATTGAACTTGCGACACGCAGCGCAGCAGTCGGTCTCTCGACCACTGCGCCAACCGCGCTGTCAATGTATGCCATTCAATCCTGTTCCTAATAAGCATCAAATATCTCTTTCAGACCAACTGAGGTTAGAATACCAGAAATGTCAGAAGTCGTTTAAATCTTATAACACATGTTCAACAACCACTTACTTGCATTTTATCGAATTTATAAGGAGGTTCTCTGCAGAATGTCACGCTGGGGTACACCAGGGTCTTGTTGAAGTCGAAGTGGGTGTACGTAGTGATAGGGATGTCGATCAGTTTGCCTATACATACTGTTATCTGAAATAATTCCTAGATCAAAGTATTTTATTTTAACATTAACAGCTATTTTACTTGTTACTCAATAAAATCAATCTGCCTAGCCTTTTCCCAATTACATTGGGGTCGGCTTCCAGTCAAACCGGATGCAGCTTAATATCAGTATTTTACATGGAGCGACTGCCTATCTGACCTCCACAACCCAATTACGTCGTCAGACTTTCAGGCCTCTGACTACCCGTAACGGCTGTCATAGATCTTAATTTGACAACCGGGACCGACGGCTTAACGTGCTCTCCGAGGCACGGAGGGGTCTCGGTATGAAATGATGGTCACCCATCCACAGACCGACCGCGGCAAGCGCAGCTTAACCTCGATCGATCGATCTGTGCTGTTACTTAGCCACGAGCCCCTCAGCTTTATTATTTTACTTGTTACTATTGAAACTAATACAAATTCCGATCCAATTCCAATATTATATAGACGCCTTAAAACGCATAATATTAAAATAAATTTACCTACATTACAGTTGCCTCAATTTTAAAGCATGTTGTCTTCATATTATCCAACTATAATTTTTTTTTTTTGACATTTTGGCATTTAAAAGTACGAACTGACATATTTCCAATGTCAATCGAGCGGAATTATTTTCAAGAGTAAGCCCAATGTACAAACTACAAATAATGTAAAAATTGCTAATGTCATGTACTGTAGTATTTTGTATCTGTATTTTTGTGAATAAAGATTATTAGAATTGAATTGTTTATGAACTGTAACAATGTTGACATGTTTTGTATTACAGAACACTGGCTTAAAAGTCATCAGTTCATATTCAATTTCAATAATCACCAAGTTGGTAGTTCATTCAGCAGAGAGAATGCTATACATGGTGGCTCATTAATTTTAATAAAGAAGCATTATCAATTTAAAGAACGTAAAGATATTGTGAGCCTCTCTGTTGAACGTACTATAGAAATAGCCTGCATTGAGCTTGAGCGGCTTGTTGTATTGAGTGTGTACCGACCGCCTTCATCATTATATGACTGTTTTGAAAATGTTATGGATGAAGTCTTGCAGAAGGTTTGCAAATCGAATAAAAATGTAATCATATGCGGTGACTTCAATGTTAATTTGTTAGAGGATACTTCTATGTGCATTAAAATTAAAAATGTATTTAAGTCATATAATCTTGAAAATCTTTTTTTGGAGCCGACTAGAATAACTGCTACCACTGCTACATGTTTGGATAATATATTCACAGACATTGTACCACAGAGTAAACAAATAATAAATCAACTAGATTCTGATCATTGTGGACAGTTTATTACTTTTCTTAAACAGTCTAAAGACGTAGTAAAAAAAGACATTACTGTGGTACCTAAAACTGTAGGTCGCTTGGAGACATTCAAAAACAAATTAATTTGTAAATTACCTCACTTATGCTATAGTAATGACCCTAACCAACAGTACAATTCTTTTTTTAACATGTATTGTACTGAATTTAATTCAACTTTTATCCCCAAAAAGATCTCAGTTAGAGGTACTGCAACCTTCAGTGAATGGGCCACTAAGGGTATTTATAAAAGTAGAAAAACATTATTTGAATTGTATGAAGAAAGAAACTTTAATAAAAGTAATGATTTTTACCAATATGTTAAAAAATATTCAAAATTATTTAAAAATATTTGTCATATAGCAAAAGCACGCTATATAAGTGCAAAAATTAAAAATAGTAATAATAAAATTAAAATGACATGGGATATTATAAATAACGAGACTGGAAGAGTTAGGAATCGTAATAGTGAGTTTTGTCTTAATATTAGTAATGAAGAAATTAAATCAGATCTGGAAGTTGCTACAGCATTTGAAAAATTCTTTACGGACATTCCAATCTCAACCACTAAAACCCTGAAGTCATGTCCCATTGTTGCTGAGTCTTTATTAAAAGAAAATGTAAATATATGTGTTAATGCATTTAAATTCAGTTATATAAGTGGCGAAGATATTGTAAAAATGTTTAATACCCTAAATGTTAAAAAGACCGCCGATCTTTGGGGTCATTCCGTTGAATTTACAAAATCAATTATAAACATAGTAGCGCCTGAATTGGCCATAATATATAATAACTGTATTGATTGTGGTGTGTTTCCTGATTTAATGAAAAGTAGTAAAATCACACCTTTGTTCAAATCGGGCAGCATGAATGACCCCACTAACTTCAGACCTATTTCTGTGCTACCCACCTTCAGTAAAATCTTTGAAAAATTAATCCTTGATGAGCTGCAAAGTCATTTTAATAAAAACAATCTGTTACACCATAGGCAATTTGGTTTTACAAGGGGTCGCTCAACAACCGATGCCGGTGTTGAGCTTTTAGATAATATTTATAACGCCTGGGAAGATTCACATGATGCTTTAGGCGTTTTTTGTGACTTGTCTAAGGCGTTTGATTGCGTATTTCATGAAATATTAATCAGGTAATTACAACATTATGGAATAAAGGATACTGCTCTGGATCTTCTTATATCTTATTTGAGTAATAGGATTCAGAGAGTAGACGTCAATGGAAAGCGATCCCAAGGGTCGGTGGTTACTATGGGAGTTCCGCAAGGTTCAATTTTGGGCCCATTTCTATTTCTCGTTTACATAAATGACTTACCTTTCATTGTAAAAAGCGATCAAGATATAGTGTTATTTGCTGATGATACATCACTTTTATTTAAACTTAAACGGCAACAACCAGTTACTGACGATGTAAATAACACTCTTTCTAGAATAGTGCACTGGTTCAATGTTAATAATTTACTTTTAAACGAGAAGAAGACAAAATGTATTAGATTTTTATTACCTAATGTCAAGCAAATGAAAACCAGTGTATTGATAAATGATGAACATTTGGATCTTGTAGACACCACAATGTTTTTGGGTATTACTTTAGACTCGAAGCTTCAATGGGGCCCACATATTAATAAATTATCGAACAGACTCAGTTCTGCAGCATACGCGGTCTATAAGATACGACAATTAACTGATATAGAAACAGCCAGATTAGTATACTTTAGTTATTTTCATAGTGTAATGTCATACGGCATTTTGTTGTGGGGAAATGCTGCTGACATTCAAACTATATTTGTGTTGCAGAAGAGGGCTATTCGAGCAATTTATAACCTTACTTTTAGGCACTCACTGAGGGATAAATTCAAAGAAATTGGGATAATGACGGTCGCATCTCAATATGTTTATGAGAATTTGATGTACGTAAAGAAACATATTAATCTATACTGTAAAAACAGCGACATTCATAGTCTCAATACGAGGAACAAAAACAAACTCGTGCTACCGTCGACTAGGCTCCAAAAAATCAGTAATTCGTTTAGATGTCAAAGTGTACGCTTCTACAACAAAATCCCAGGCAATATTCAAGAATTAAGCCTCAATAAATTCAAGTCATATGTTAAGCAGACTCTTTGCAAAAAGGGTTACTATAAAGTCAAAGACTACATAGAAGATAAAAATGCTTGGGATTGTGCCGCTCGCTCTAATGTTTAGACACTACAGTTGACATTTTAATGTTTAACTTTTTTATTTTTTTATGACATTTTTAATGAATCTATTATATTATGATTATTTTTCTATGATTCTTTTTGACATTAATTCTTGCCATTTTTTATATTGTTATGGATATTAAGCACTATTTGCATTGTGAATGTGAGTACGATGTGGGCCAGAAATTCATACATGAACCTCATAGCCTGTCTGGCGGTTTTGAGTCGTTTTTATGTGACCTACGCAAATGTCCTCCTGATCTGGTATCGTCTTGTGACGTGTTGTTGAGCTCCCTTAGTTATGGTTGAGCTACACGATGACTGATGCATACGTGCCGTCAGACAGGACAGGTCACCTCAAAGCTGCTTTGGCTCTTTCCTCAAAAGGCCATTCCAGACGATCCCTGCATGGTTACACTCACATAGATATGTACTATTATGTCTGGACTTTAAAAGAGACATTGACCTCTGAGTTTGTTTCGGCGTTTCTTCTCAGAGATAGTCAGATAGGAAACGCCGGCGTCATCTAGTTTATAAAAATGACTTGTAAAAGTGTCTTCAACAGATCTATTTACAGAAATAAAATCATTTATCATTTATCATTTATCATTTATCATTCATTAATATTATTAGCACTGCAGAATTTAGGAGCTCGATTTTGTAAAAAAAACGCATAAATGTTTGTCAACATCTACTTGCAGCATTTTAAAATGTAGGTTCCTATGGAGAAGAACAGGCAAGGGACTCCACTCTGAAGGAGACCAATAATCAATAGAGTTGATGTTGTGCGATGATTCATTCAACTATACTGTGTGTGTGTGTGTAATGGCTACCTATCCATCCATACTTAATGTATTTAATACTTATATACTTCATAATATTATAATCTAGCTGATACCCGTGACTTCCTAAAAAAAGGTAGCCATGTCCTTCTCCAAGGTCCAATCTATCTCCTTGCCAAATTTCAGAACGATCCGATCGTAATGAAATTTGGCAAGGAGATAGATTGGACCTTGGCGAAGGACATAGGCTACCTTTAGTCGCGCAGACAAAGTCGCGGGCACCAGTTAGTTCAATATATTTATTTATATATTTATATATATTTCAATATGTTATTGCTATCAATCCAGTCCCTATACGGTCACCCGTATAGGGACTGAATTGATAGCAATAACGTCGCCATAAGACGTTAAAATATGGATAAAGAATTCGCGGTGGTGAGCAGAGGTCGAGATGGCTTAGTGGTCAGAGCGCCTGGAGTATTCATCCGGGAGGCGCAGTTTCGAATCCTGTTCGCGACCGTATTTCTTTTTCCATTTAATATAATAACTTTAGTTCAATATAAATTACTTTTTTTTGCAATGTCTACTCTACTGTTTTTTTTTGGTTTGATAATATTTATTGAAATGAAATGAAATGAAATTGTTTATTCTGTAAGTAGGTCTTTTAAAAACTCTTTTACATGTCATTATAATCTAGATGGCGTCGGTTATACTTGCCTGTTGTATGTTATAAGTTAATTATTGTATGTTATACTTGCCTGTTGCACTACAACTCCAATGCAGACAGTTATAATAATAGTTTTGATCAAATTCGGACCTCTAATACATTCTGCACATTTCTGCTTTAACGTTAAAGTAGGGTCTTCTACCTGAAAAATAAGAAAGAAGATACTCGTACACACATAATTTCGGATCTGAATATTACTTTGGGTTTGGCTTCCAGTCTAACCAGATGCAGCTTAATACCTTTGTTTTACATGGTACGACTGACTATCTGACCTCTACAAACTAGTTACTGAGTAACACGATATCTCGTGGTAAGACTGGTTCTCAGACTATTAACCATTGTCAACCAATGATTTCAAAAGAAAGGATACGCCCATCTAAACATTTTACAGAAAACTTCTTCATACAAGCAAAAGTAGCGCCATCTGTCATAACTCATGCAAACTACGTGAGCCGTAGGTTTCATAGGTCGAAGACTAAACCTTGTACATGCGTACATGAATTTTTTATCACATTTTAATAATGGTCAATATTTTTATACACACATCAGTCACAAACTGAACTGAGTTTTTACCCGACTGCGCTAAAAGGAGGGTTATAATTTTTCCGGGTGTATGTATGTATATTTCTTTGGCACGCGCTGTAGCCTAAACGGGTTGATGGATGTTAGCTTGAGAGGTGTCGTTAGATTATATTAGTTTTTTAAACTATAATTTATTGCGATAATAATACATGTCACAAAAAAAACGTATGTAAAACCAATTAATATCAATCAGCTTTATTTGAAATTGTAATAAATATTGTTATAATAAATAAGAATTAACATATTAGGTACTTTCTAAAATTACTTACACTAAGTTCTTAAGACAAATTCAAATTCAAATTCAAATATTTTTATTTCAAATAAACCATATTACAGGCACTTATGAAAAGTCAAAACTAGGTGCACGGTTCCAAGGCGTTGATCTTATGGAGAAGAGCCGGCAAGAAACTCCATCGACACTCTTTTTAAAATAAATTGGTTTAACAATAAATAAGGTAATGTGAGAATAATGCAGGTTAATGAGCAGACTAAGAAAGGAAAGTAAACTTATATAGCCTTTTAAAATGATTGCCAAGGCAGTTAGGAGCCGACCAGTCCCGACAGACAGCACCCGTTCACGAGCATGACGCGCACATCAGCCTCGCTTAGCTCAACCATTTTGTAGGGAACTCGACGACCCGATGTACGACGCCACCATCAGCAGGACATTTTAGCGTGCATGACAAACTCGTAATGCCTGACAATAGGCAGTATGTATGTAATATGAGATTAAAACTAACATTAATATCCACATGATGCTCACATTTTACAAAGTTATATATTATGGAAAATTTCTTAATATGTATTTATTCTATATTATGTAAATTTAAAACTAGTAGGTTCGATACTAGCTGTTATACAATCGATATGTAAATTTACATACCCAAGAGTCAAATAAAATAATAATACAATTGGATTAATTGTACGTCAATAAAATAAATTGTATAAATTAAAAAAAAAATAACAAAAATCAAAAATGTCAAAATAAAGGAAAAAACATAGAAATATTTAAGCTGAAAGCAAACAAAATGTCGCCATAATCAAGTAGGCAAGGTGCCAGTGGGTCGCAGTGTGCAGGAAGGAATCGTGAGCCAGGCATCCCTATCTTCCATATAATGATTAGTACTATAGTACGCTTTGGACATTAATATGCGTTTAATAACAATCTTAAACTTGAAATCCGGCAGTTCAGTTATATTAGAGGGGATCTTATTGTAGAACCTAACACTGTTACCCATAAATGACTTGCTTGTCTTTCTAAGCCGAAAGCCAGGTACTATAAGCTTGTGCTTATTACGCGTATTTAAGTTGTGGTAATCACTCTTTTTATTAAATTCGACCATATTTTTACGAATATACATTATGTTACTAAATATGTACAAGGATGGTAAGGTGAGTATATTTATTTTCTTGAATAATTCACGGAGTGACTCACGGCAGCTAAGGTTATAAATAGCTCGGACTGCTCTTTTCTGTAATATAAAAATGGTCTCGATATCAGCAGCTGATCCCCAAAGTAGAATGCCGTAAGACATAATACTATGGAAGTATGCAAAATAGACCAGCCTAGCCGTAGATACATCAGTCATCTGTCTTATTTTCCTAACAGCAAACGCAGCAGAGCTCAGTTTTCCTGCAAGTGCCTCAATATGAGGTCCCCACTGGAGTTTAGAGTCCACTGTGACGCCGAGGAATACAGTTGAGGCAACCAAATCTAGTACTTTACCATCAAGTTTTACATTAGAATCTACATTGGGCACGTTAGGTATAGAGAACCTAATACATTTCGTCTTTTTAGCGTTCAATAGAAGGTTATTGGCAGAAAACCAATTAGATATTTTATTAAGTGTATTATTAGGTTCTACCAGATCCTTGTCCTTTCTATTTACTTTGAATATAAGTGAGGTGTCATCCGCAAAAAGAACTATGTTTGACATTGTGTCCTTTATGACGTATGGAAGGTCATTAATATAAACAAGGAACAAAAAAGGGCCTAAAATCGATCCTTGTGGCACTCCCATTTTAACAAGTGAGCCTGAAGAAGTTACCTTATCAATAGCTACCCTTTGTTCCCGATTTGTCAAATAGGAACACACAAGATCAATAGACCTTCCTCGAATTCCGTAGTGTTTTAATTTTAGAATGAGCGTTTGGTGATCCACGCAGTCAAAGGCCTTAGAGAGGTCACAAAATACTCCTATAGCATCCCCCGCATCTTCCCAGGCCCTTAGTACTGTTTTGATTAGGGTGGACACAGCGTCCTCTGTAGACCGGCCCTTTATAAATCCGAACTGTTTAGAGTGAAGTATACCGTTTTCATTGAAATATTCCAACATTTGATTCAACATTATTTTTTCAAAAATTTTACTTAAAGCGGGTAATATAGATATAGGCCTATAATTAGATGCATCGCTCGAGCAACCTGCCTTAAAAATGGGTACGATTTTACTCGATTTCATAAGATCAGGAAATACGCCGTCTGTGACGCAAGTATTAAATATTGATGCTAACATTGGTGCGATCTTAGTTATTATTGATTCGATAGCTTTTATAGACAATCCCCAAAAATCCTCGGTTTTTTTAACAGTTAAAGTTTGAAATGTTTTAAATATATCGTATTGTGAAACGAAACTGAAATTAAAATTTGTGACACAGGAACTAGTATTTTCCTTTAGGAGAGACTCTGCCTTTAATGCAGACGATGCGAGACATTTAGTAGTCACTAAAGGTATATTTGTAAAAAACTGGTCAAAGAAATTAGCGACAACATTTTTATCTGTAACTAGTTTGTCTTCTATTTTTAAATGAATAGCACTGTCCTTATATCTACTATTACCAGTTTCGGTATTAATAATCTTCCAAGTCATTTTTATTTTATTACTTGCATTTTGTATTTGGTCACTAATATACGCAGACTTAGCTTGCAAACAGGCTTTCTTGAAGATTTTCGAGTACTTTCTAACATAATTGTGGAAGTTAATATCAGATGTGTATGACTTTTTGTCATACAGTTCGTACAGGACGTCCCTGCTACGTCTTATACCTTTGGTAGCCCAGGCACTAAACATGAGTTTATTTTTTAACGTTACAGATTTCACTTTGCAAGCTTTTTGAAACTCTGTAAATATAGCATTAAATAGTGTACGATACATATCATTGGGATTGTCATATTGTGGTTTTAAAACAAGTAGGTGGGCTTCTAGATTAAAACCAAATTTTTTTAGACTACATTTACTTAGCGTCCTACACTGTATTACTCTGGAATCTTCGACTATTTTGTGATTTAATTTAACAATCTGACACATGTGATCTGAGCGAATGCCACTAATAAGACTTTTTCCAAGTATTCTAAAGTTTGTCATGATATTATCTATACATGTGGCGGAGGTACTAGTTACTCTAGTTGGCTGAGAAAACATATGTTTTAAGTTAAATGACTTAAACAAAGATAAAAAGTTCTGTTTATCTGTGCTATTTGTTAAAATATCAATGTTAAAATCCCCGCAAACCAATATTTTTTTATTTGCTTTTATCTTCCTTAGGGCATCCTCCATCATTATTAAAAACTGCGTGGTACTTGAGGAAGGTGGCCTATAAACACATATAATAACATACTCCTCTGTTTCCGCACACGCGAGCTCACACACTCGTTCAACAGAGAGATCCCGGATATCTAGGCGCTCTTTACATTTAAGATGATCTTTTACCATAATTAAAGTTCCACCACCTTCGGCTGAAACTCTCTGGAACGAACTGGCCACTTTAAAACCATTAATACTAAATAACATTCTATCCGCCTTCAGCCACGTTTCTGTTAGACATATAATATCTACGTTATATTTCTCAACAAATAATTCTACATCAAGTATTTTGCCAGAGAAGCGATTAATATTTTGATGAGACAGTATTAGACAACCACTTTGCTTCTCTGTTGTCGAATTTGTCAGTTTAAATTAATTGTGCTAACTACTACAATGTTGTTAGTACTATTACTATATAAAGAGGTAGTTGAAGAAGACTTTGTCATACTACTTATAACTGACTTAATATTATAAGCTAACAATGTAGCTATCTGTCGCTTAAATCTAATAGGCAGGTACACAGTATCTTTAGTCAATTTTAATTTACCAATAAAACTATTGGTGTCAAAAAACATAAATTTGTTACTATAGTGACTTACTAAGAAATGAATATGCTTATTCAGCATATGTATGTAGTCATTTTGCTTATCTGACAAATGGCCAAGATATGGAAAAGCACATAAAGTTATATTGTGACAGTTTAGTGTTAATAGTCGAGCAACACTGTCGGTGATGTCTTTTTTCTTTACATTTAAACAATTACCTATAAATACTGTTAGATCAGTATTGGAATTATAATTACATTTCATAAGTGATGACATTATCTGTTTGAAGGTTGATCCTGGCATACAATGATTAAGGAAAGAATGACCCAGGCTGTTACCTAAAAATTCACAGAAAGACTTGCCCAAGTTATCTGAAAACATGATTGATTGATAACTAACTTTGTTTTTTGGTAGTATAGTCAGTACCTTTTCTATTTGTGTGTTTTGACCTTGAGAGTCAGGTATCACTAAGGAGTTTGAACATGTTTCCTCAACCACAGACGGGTCATCCGTTACCTGAGGTAGGGAACAATTTCCATTAGATTTATTCAAGCAGGTACAGAGATTGTTGTTGAGTGTTATAGGATCCACTCTGTCTGCATTATAATTGCACATATCAACTAACTTATTTGTAGCAAGGATATGTTCATCAATTTGCTTCTGAGAGCTTACATATTTGGTGTAGAGGGATCTTAGTGAGACCTCTAGTGACTTTATATCACTTTGCAAGCGCTGGGTGTCAATTTCATATATTCTTTTACTATCCTCTAATTTAATTTGACAGTTATTAAGTTTGTTTATTAATGCAACACGGTCTTTCCTTAGTGGTATGGATTTAGAAAAGTTGTGTTGATATTTCATATACTTTTTACATCTTTTAATTATTTTATTAAATTTAATGTACTTTTTAATGTTATTATGGCTCATTTTGTGAACATATTTTTGGCTGAATATGCTATCTTGTTTTGTGAGATCTGTGGTGACCAAGGAATTTCCTAATAAGAAATCTGAGTTAGAGTTAATTAATTCATCATATAAATTATGAGTTTTAACAGCCTGTGCACACTCTATTTCCTGCCTTAGATATAACAATTCAGAATTCGCACTAAATAATTCCTCTTCCAAACCTCTAACTTTTCTTAAAGCCCCTTCGTACTCAGAACTACATTGACTAAAGCTGTCAGTCAGTGCCTTGAGTTTGTCCCGTTCCCCGACCACATCCAAGTATTGCTTGTGAATGTCAACAAGTTCCCGTTTCAGGTTTGTGTTCTTGTCAACAATCTTCTGAACTTCTTCTTCACTTTCCTCTCTTTCTTGCAGAAGTTGCTGACATTGATCCTTGGAAGCTTGTAGGCTATTAAGCGCTAACCTTAACTTAAAATCCATTTCCTGTGATGTGGCCTTGCGAGTTAGGATTGGCATGGTGGCAAAAGTTAGTTCACTGGAAATATAAATAAAGAGAGCTATGAGTTTAGTTTGTAACAGAAATTGGAAAAAAAGGGAAGAAATAAAAAAGGAGAAATTTAAGGATATTTATAGAAATAGTGCGTGGGCTATGGGTATAGGAATTTTAGAGAATATTTTACATGTAAAATGTCTAATTTTATAATAAATTTATAAGTGGGTATGTGAAATGTCTAATTTAGATTTTATGCAATATCATAGGAAATCGCAAAACTAACTGCTTGTTATCAGCTTAAGGGGTGTTACATAGTAATGTAAATAATCAAGTCATTAATTAATCACGATCAATATCGATTTCAGTGTGTATATAAAAAAAAAAATACACTGATGTGAGACAAAAATAAAACAAATAAAAATGACGTTCTTTCAACGTTACTTCGCGCGCGGCCGGCCACACAATGGCCGCCATTACGGACTTCGGTAGTAAAATAATTATACCTTTAAAATGTGATAATTTAATAATTTAATTGGAACAGAAGTAATCTAGGGTTATTTATCGATGATACGATATCCCATGTTCCTTTTTAATCTTTGTATCGTAATTTTTGCAGCCTTTTACCACGCAACTAGGCATATTTATGACAACCAAACACTCGTTCTCTCCTGCGTGCGGTCCACTGTCGACTGAGTTGCGTTGGCCCTAAACTGTAATTTTAGGGCCAACGCGTTTGTGCCATTTAGTTTCGCGGTCGGCCGGGTCCTTACGCTAGTAATATATATGTCAATGTTGTCAACGATTTTTATTGACAACTGAGACCGACTTCGGTCTAACGTACTCTCGAGGGCACTCGACTGGTTGATTCATGCAGCTGTTATTTGGCCACGGGCAATTCTATTTCTTATTAAACTGCCTCGTCGGTCTAGTGGTCAAGCGCGACTGCTAAGCATGAGGTCCTGGGTTCAATTCACAGGCCGGTGTTATTAGGTTTTGTTTAGGAAATTCTCAGTAGTAGCCCGGAGTTTGGAAAGTCCGGTTGATGGCAACAGGATCACCATGTATTATATGACACAGCATCACGCCTGTATTCCCCGAAGGGGTAAGCAGAGGTGTACACAGTAGTACACCCACATTTCACCAATGTTATTATTAAATCCCATGTAATAGGTGGAGAGCCTATTGCCATCTACCGGGTACAATTCTAAAAAATAATAATAATAATACACCGAATAATTTTCTGTCAAAATTGAAGCAAGATAGGTAGTTATTTGTTGTTACTTATACATAACATTACATAAGCTTGCCCTAGCTTGGATAGTATTATCCCACTGCATGGCAAGGGCCTCTTCTCAAACAGAGTAGGCACGAGCATTGATCACACTAGCTCACTGCGGGTTGGCGATTTTAGATCATGAAGTCCGGGTTTCCTCACGATATTTTCCTTCACCGTATGTCTGTGATGTCATAGATTAACTAAGAAAGTACATAATAAGATTGAAAAAGTCACATTGCTCCATGCCAGTTTTGGACCTACAACCTGTAGGTCAGGAAGCAGGCCCCCACTAAGCCACCACGACGACATTACTAATAAACTAGATAAAAAAAAACTACCTTGGTTTGAAGACTCATCTTTCACCAGTATCCCGAACTTTTTATTAATTTCCCATTATGTTGTCAACACGTCCGATTTTCCGCCCACTTCCTAAATATATGGACGAACAATGGAATTAGCCATAGCAGTACATACGTAATGGGATAATTTATGGCGCCGTAAATAGTATTGTAAATATAGATAGCGCTTAATGAAATTGTCTGGACTATTGGCGGGATCAAGTATGTTGGAAGTTTGCACAAATTATATAGGTAGGTACTATCGCGGCCTTTTATGCCTGCCCACAAAAATTTTTTTCGTGTTTATCCTTTGCCGGCGCCATGTCACGCCCCCGTTTAAGTGTTCGCCTATTAGGAAAGCGAGAACGTAATTAGTTGCAATCTGCACTGCGCAGCTTAGTGACGCATCACTTGTACTCCCTTTTGTGAATTTTAAGGACGATCTAATTTGACCTTGACGGGGCTACAGAGCGCTTCTATTTTTTGAGTGCAAGCGAAAATGGACTTAGTGGTGGTCAGGCGGGAGTGTCCGCAATAGTACCTACCATTGTAAAATGTAAGGATCATATGGACATTCGGATCGGACTAGTACAAAATTGTAATTCACTATAGATATAATTTTTTGTTGAAAAAGATTACGGTCGCGAGCAGGATTCGAACCTGCGCCTCCTGGATAAATACTCCAAGTGTTCTGACCGCTAAGCCATCTCGACATTCTTCTTCCACGTATTAATACATCTTTTGGTGACGTCTTACCTATATACTCAGTCCCTATACAGCTGACCGAAGCTTAGCTGTCAGAGCACCTGGAGTATTTATCCAGGAGGTCCGGGATTCGACCTGCTCACGACCGTATTGTTAGAGTTCGCTAGGCATGCGTTAACGCTTTTTGAAGATGTATCTGTATGAGCCAACCGATTCTTAGTCTTTGTTACATACACATTGCTTAATGTCAAGCATTACGAGACTGTCATGCTCGCTAAAAGTCCTGCTGATGATGACGTTGTTACATTGTGTCGCTCCCTATACCATTTTGTAGGGAACAGCCTCACTTAGCTCAAGCTAAGCGAGGCTGATGTGCACGTTATGCTCGTCAACGGGTACTGTCTGTCAGGACTGGTCAGCTCTTAACTGCTTTGGCAATCATTTTAAAAGCCTATATAAGTAATTGTATCTATCGATTTCCTTTATTTTGTACATAAACCAGCATTATTCTCACATTATTTTATCAATTTTTATTCCATTTTATTTTAATATAGTGTCTATGGAGTTTCTTGCCGGGTCTAAAATCAACGTTCAACTTTCTAAATCAACGCCTTGGTACCGTGTTTTTTATCAGTACCTATAATCTGATCTGACCATAAGGACGGCTTCCAGTCTAGCCAGATGGTAGCCAGCTTAATACCAGTATTTTAGATGGAGTGACTGCCTATCTGACCTCCACAACTTAGTTACTAGGTTACACAATATCTCATGGCAAGACTGGTTGTCAGACTTTCAGGCTTCGGACTATCCGTGATGATTGTCACAGATCTCAATTGGACAACCAGACCGACGGTTTAACGTGTTTTCCGAAGAACGAAGGGGTCTCGATATGAAAAAATTTTCATCCATCCACAGACCGACCGCGGCAGTCGATCAGTGCGGCTTTTACTTAGCTACCAGCCCTATTTTGTCCAAATTTATAAAATTTTATGTGAAACAAAAAAAAAATTTTTACTAATGCATCGGTAAAATACGTTCAAAATCATTGAAACGATGCAGTACTGGTTTTTGGATATAGGAACAATATAACACTTATAAACTTCATTCTTGTGGAATGCTTTACCAGTGTCTGTAAGGCACGCTCAGAGTTTGGTATCTGTTAAGCGCATGGTGAAGGATCATTACTTGTCTCTCTAGTTTCTAAAATATATTTTATTTATATTTTTATTTTGTTTGATCTCTTCTCTGTATTTTCCAATCCTACGTATTTCTTTTCCTATTAACATATCGTTCACTATTCCATTTATTTGTGTATGGATATGTATTTTATCTTATTTATTTATTATATATATACCAAATTATTTAAAATTATTTATTTATATATTATCTATAGTTGTATCTTTATATTAGATATACAGTAGTACACTGTAAACTGCCCTCTACAAATTTCTTAGTTATTCTTTCCATCCAATGGTTGTCTGGAAGAAATTGCTTTTAGCGATAAGACCGCCATTTGTACCATTCTTGTTTGTTTTATTTTCTCATATTTAAGTTCTGTTCAGTGTACAATAAAGTATAATCTATCTATCTATCTCTATCTTAACAGATTTTTATATAAATTTCATTCCAAGTAAATAATTTTCCGAATGATACTGCCAGCGCCATCTATCTGTTTCATGAGTAAAATTGTTACAAGAACTTTCCCTCGATCACCACAGATGTCGCTACCGTCAACTACTATATCATAGTTTTAAATTACGTTTTGCTGTCCCCAAAAGGATAATTGTTGTTCTTTTCGATGGATATTCGACACGATATTAGGTCTCAAATAAATAGATAAAAACTAAACTAAGACATAGTAATATCTTAGGTTTGCGCGATCACTACACATTATAATAAAACAACTTTTAACCGGATTAATCGCGTGTATTATTGGTTTTTTGTTTTTCCTGACGTTTCGAACACGCGATTAATCCGGTTAAAAGTTGTTTTATTATAGACTAAGACAACCAGCTGAATAATCAAAATCAAAATTTCTTTATTCAAATTAGGCAAAAAATTTGCCCTTTTTGAACGTCAAACATTAAGACAGCCCCCAAAAAAGCCCACCTTTCACCACTTCCTAGTGTGATAGCTGGGGAGAAGAAAAAGGATAAAAATAAAAATACATCATGATGAAACTTTGACTTGATGTAAGAAAAAACATGCAAGGAGCGTAGCGATCAATGCTTATTCCTTTTCTGTACGAGAAGACAGCTTCAGTACTATGGTATTATAAACGAAGATGGTTTGCGGACCATAAAAGATATAAAAGAAAACAATGAACCAGCTTTTAGCGTTTTTATTAAAGTTAATATTTACAAAATACACGTTAAGTGCACTACATATTCTAGATTAGCTTATGTGATATCACGTAAAGGCACAAACTAAGTACAAATAACATTATATGCGATCACAATAAATAAAGCGGTAGGTAACACACTTGTTACTGTATCCAAATATTCAATTTTTGAGGGGACTGAACTTAATTTGAATATTTAGCATCATTACTTCTGATTTGAAGTTCTTTTCCAAATAAAAACCGATACAGTTCCTCTTAGTTAAGCCATTATTTCCCGAGACAGTCCATGTCTAGTTCCAGACTTCCTTTGCTTTTCTAGGACTATCCTGCTTTGATGAATTTAGAAATCAGATTTGCAGTAATGTACTATTTCTAGACAGCTTTGCTGCGATACGAAAATAAGATTAAAATAATCAAACCGTTCAAAAAACCAATTAATGTTCACCGGTTACTACTCACGTGCATTATTCGGGATTACCCGACTAGTTTCGAACTCGAACGGAGCTCTTAGTCATGAGCTGAGCCCGCGGCGATGTCGCGAGTCAAACCCGTAAACATTAATTAATATGAATATGTCTCACGAAAGTTTTGTTCAAAATACCGTTCGTTTTTTCTTCACATTTTTTAATAAAAATAAAAGGCACCTAATTTTAATATAGGCTATAATACTAACGCTTTAGACTAGCATACGAACTGGGCGTGTCAGTCCCCTGGCACTTCACACTCCAAGCCACAAGCACTCAAACATTCTGGACGCCAGTTATTATTTATAATTTCACAACCTTATATTAAGTCCTTAAATATGCTTACATATATTCTCCACAAATTTTAGAAATAGTGGCATTAGTACGTTTTGCTATATAACTGACGTTCAAAACGAAACTTGATCGTAAAAGCAACGCATTTGGAGGTACACCCTAACATTACTTTGTATAGAATATAAATTAAACACTGAAGGTGATTATCCAACTGAATATTAGTACGCTTATAACTGATATAGGACTAATCGCTGCACTTCCAGAATTTGGCTTAATCTTTGCAACAATCGAATTCGTGGCATTCTTGATTTTATTCACGAATTTGTCCAATATGTCTGATCTGGGTGTAATATCGCAAGCTGTATGACTTATAGCATCAACTACGGGAGCAGAAAAGACCCTAAAGTTTACTTCATTAGGGTCCAAACTTCCGTACATCCAAATTGGCATCCTGTTCGATAGAATCCAAAGGTTATCATTGTAATCTACTTTAATGTCAGTCGGGTATACCATTGTTACTTCATTCATGTAGATTCTGCCTTGATTCTTCATTAAATACTCTTTGTTTGAAGTCTTCCAGCATGCAACAGCGTTCAAGTTCACCAAAGAATAGAACAAGACTCCAGTTTTTTGGTCAACGAATGAGACACTAGATTGAGCATTAGGGCCACGACTTCCCAACAGTTTGAAAGCGGGGAAATTTTCGTCAGCAAGCGTCTTGTTCCTCAAATATTTGGTCGACACAGAAAATTCGTCATAACTAGCCATGGGGTGGAAGTAAAGGGTGCTGTAGTTGTCAGCGTTAGGGGCTGAGAGGCCGAGGCCAAATAACGCATCGGTCCAACTAAAGTTAAATCCTTTAACGCTGAAGTCACAAGCTAAGGGGTCAGGATGGAAGTAGTGGTGAGTTATCCTCCAGGATTCGTTCTTCTCCCAGGAGTACACCACGATCGCTGGCTTTTCTAAATCCCCAGCATACGCAAAAGTATTTTCACAATCGGCATCTTCTACAGCAATATTAGCGAATCCAGAGTCTTCTTTAACCTGATCGCTAGGAAACTCGTATTTCCTGAGCAGGTTGTCTGTCTTCAAGTCGTAAACGATGATCGAGGGTGGGTATTTCGTCCCATTTTTCTCTATGCTGCCCATTTTTCCGCTGTCAAGGACCCAGAGGCGTCCGCAGCGGTCAGCTCGGACGCGATAAGGGGAGACGATCTCTGTAGGCTTGCCGTCCGTGCCTATGGAGTGGGCTGCCCAGCTTGGATACGGGATCAGCTTCGGTGATGTCGTTGAGTTATCTGAAATAATAATAGGAGACGTTAAAGAAAATGTTAATGTGTCAGATCTGCAGAAAGATTGACTTAAAATATAAAGATTCGTAGGAAAAAACAGTTGCACAAAGTACAGAATAATACCCAAAAGGAAAGAATAAAAGCTAAAATCCTTCAAATAATGTTCCTATAAAAAAGCTTCGCAGTTCTAATAAGAATTGACTATGGATAAAACCATAGATTTGAACCCAATTTAATAGGAAACATGTATGTTTCCCTATACATAGATTTTAAATTACTCATGACATCAGTAACCAATTCCACTTAAATTAATTTTATTCAGATTTAATATGGGAATCAATTGTTATTCAATTTGGATTATTTCCAAACCAAAGAATATTCGGCACGTCATGGTGGAAAATTTATTTTAATAATTGAATTGAAAAATAAAACGAAGTATGGTCGCAAGCAGAAGCTTCATTAATACGTTTTTTTAATATTATATACCTACTTATATAAGAATTAAATTTCATAATTATTTTAAACCAACCAAAAACCATAGAATAATCGGATTTTCTTTGTGAATTATTTCCTAAAAATAAAACATCTGCAGTCTATTTAGCAGCTAACTTTATGATAACGACGTTGATAGACCTATGTTTATAAAACATTTTCCTAACGTTTGTTATAAAAAATATCCTTGATAAGGTGCAAATACAATGTAAATAATGTATTCTCAGTTAGTTCCGTGTTAACTTCATTTACAAGTTGAAGTGTGTTAGATTGACAACTTAGATGTCATTACTATTGTATGCATATTCTATTTAAAGCAAATAAATGACAAGATCATGGTACAATTATTGTTCACCGGTTACTACTCACGTGCATTTAATATATTTGACTCGCGACATCGCCGCGGGCTCAGGTCATGACTAAGGGCTCCGTTCAAGTTGCAAACTAGTCGGGCAATCCCGAAAAATGCACGTGAGTAGTAACCAGTGAACAATTAATTGATGTGAATATGTCTCAGGAAAGTTATTATACAAATAAAACAAGTAAGGAATAACAGTTTATAACAGAACAACAGCGACTTGTGTACATAATTGAGAGAGGTCAAGACCCTATTAAATTAATACTAGGCTCAAGGCATCAGGATCGTGAAATGGGGCCTGATACGTGGCTGAGCAAATAAACGCGCCTAGTCTTTTGTCCAATGTCGTCTAATGTAAATAAAAAATATATACTTAAAGCATGGTTACAGGCCCGCCTCTTGAGTCGCAGGTTCTGGGTTCAAACCTGGTACCAATGTGATTTTTTCAATGTCATATGTACTTTCTTAGTAAATCTAAGACATCGTAGATATACGGTGAAGGAAAACATCGTGAGGAAACGTGGACTTAATGGTCTGAAATAGCCAATCCCCAGTGATCTACCGTGGTGATCAATGCTCGTGCCTTCTGTGTATGAGAAGACCTTTCCCTGCAGTGGTACAATCGGATGCAGCTTAATACTGGTGTTATAAATGGTGGAACTGCCTATCTGACCTCCACAACTCAGTTACTGGGTTACACGATATCTTGTGGTGAGACTGGTTGCCAGTAACGGTGACTGCTGCGCATGAGGTACTGAGTTCGATTCCCGGATCATAAAAAGAAGTATTGAATTTCTCTGTTAAAAAATTCTCAGTAGCAGCTGAGAGTCTGGATTGATAGCAATAGAATCAGCACAGGGCACTTATAACAATATTGGTGATAGGGCCTGTACACCTCAGCCTAGCCCCTCGTAGAATACAGGTGTGGTGCTATGTTATGTCTATGAGGAAATAAGTCCGATAATCACTTATAAACACAATACTTTTGTGCACACTACACATCTTACTGAAAGTAAATGTTTTATAATAATTACTATCTCTAATAAAGAAGACGTAGTGAAAGCTAAACAATTAATATCAGTTTATAGCTCATAAAACTGCATTTCTTTCCTTAACTATCGTTTAGCCGACAGACAGTTTAAACGTAACTCGAGTTAGGTTTTACTTGACACTGGCGTCAATTCTAATGTAGCAGCCTTAACTAAATTAAAAACATTGCTATCTTGTACTAACTGTAACCAAATGAGCAAGACGGGACGAATTAAAAGTTGTCAAATTAGAATTTAGGCACGTCAAATTAAAATCTCCGAACGTATTTAGCGGGCACACTTTTAGGTAACTACTAAAATTAGAGATGTCAAGCGCAAATTGTATGACAATTTTTGGTTGACATGATTAAATTTGAATTTGACGTCTTCCCGTCCCGCTCATATAGTAAAGATTATTGAAAGACAGCAATGCTCTTAATTTAGTTTAGTATATATTGTAAACTAAACTAAATTTAGAACATTCTTGTTTTTTAGTAACAATTACTATATGAGCAAGATGGGACGAATCAAGAGAAGTCAAATTAGAATTTAGGCAAGTGAAATTAAAATCTCCGTACGTTTTTAGTAGGCACAATTTTCCGTAGCCACAAAAATTAGAGACGTCAAACTAAAATTGTATGGAAATATAGGTTGAAACGACTAAATTTGAATTTGACGTTATCCCGTTTTGCTCTGATAGTAACGGTTAGTAAAAGATAGCAATGCTCTAAATTTAATTTAGTGTTCTATATTATCATTAACACCAATTATAAAACAAAGATTATTCTCTCGTTACAATGCACGATGTCATCGCAATGTCACCTTTCTTAGGTGAGTGTGTTTATAGTTCTTGCTTCTATAGGAATACAAAAAAGAATTGAGAAGGGATATTAAGCTAACAACTAAGTTGTGGAACGCCTAAATTTCTAAAATAAAGAAAGAAAAAGATCTGATATCTTAGTATGGAAGCTATGGTCAGTATACAGATCTTAGCATCGTAAAAGTTTGCTGTGTGCGCCAACTTCAAGGCCATTAATGGCTTGCAAAGTATGGTACAATCTATATTTATAATGCTGCCTTCGAATACTAACGAAAAAGTAAAGTTTCTAATTACTGTTCAACGGTTATTACTCACGTGCATTATCGGGATTGCCCGACTAGTTTCGAACTCGAACGGAGCCCTTAGTCATGAGCTGAGTCCGCGACGATGTCGTGAGTTAAACATAATAACTTTAGTAAGGCATATTGATAGTAATTATTGTTCACCGGTTACTACTCACGTGCATTTATCGAGATTGCCCGACTAGTTTCAGACTAGAACGGAGCCCTTAGTCATGAGTTGAGCCCGCGACTATATCGCGAGTAAAACTGTAATTAATATGAATATATCTCACGAAAAATATTAAACAAAAAAACTATTACCTTTCATATTGATATAGTTTAAAGTAGACGGCACTCCTAACTTCCATCTTGGAACAGTTATAAACAGCCTGTCTTCGTAGATCTCCAGGCCCATGGGGATGTTGTTCTCCGGGATAAAGGTCTTGGATTCTATGGCCTGCTGCCTGGCTTCTGGCGTCGGGAAATCGAAGTCCAACTGCTTCCATTCGTAGACTATGTGGAGCTGGTCCATACACCCGCAGAGGTACACCAGGTGGAGGAGAATGAGGCTTTTGAGGCCCCCCATTTTGGAAAGCTGGAATTAAAAAAAAAAAATTGGTTAGCTTCAAAAGCAATAGAATTCATAATCAATAGATGATTTAAGAGGTTTGTGACTATTAGATCACTTTGTGTTGCAAAATATTCAGCCAAATATAATATAAAGTCAAATCTAAAAGTATTGTTTCCTCGTGAATCTTAAAAAGGCACTTAAGAGAAGTTAGGATTTAGGTTTTTACTAAGATATAGCTAGGAAATTAAACAACACATTTAGTTTCTTGTGATGATAAACTTTAAAAAAACATCAATCACGGTGATGAATACGCCTTCCTTCTCCGTATATACAGCATCACGCCTGTATTCCCTGGAGGGTAGGCAGAGGTGTACACAGCTTTAAACCCACATTTCACCAATACTGTTATTAAGTCCTATGTAATTATGTAATAGAGAGCCTATTGCCATCTACCGGGCACAATTTCATACTCCGGGCTGCTACTGAGAATTTCGTAACATAAAAATTCAATAGCACTTTGCCCGACCTGGGAGTCAAACCGAGACCTCATGCTCAACACTAGATCAACGAGGCAGTAGATATACAATTTGGTATTAATAAAAAGCAATACTACAAAAGTGATATATTAAAACCGACAGCGTCGATAAAATGATTAGTAAGTATATTACATAAACAATCTTTCACGGTACAAAACTATTATTTACATATTATTCAATTTTAAAACGTTAGCTAACTAGAAGTAGGTAATTTTACGAACACACATAATATTATACTTTCTTATCTCCTCGCCTATTAATTTTACGCGTAACACTGTACGTGTTGTCAAATAGTACGAGTAACGTTTTAAAATAGCTATGTCGATACTGCGGTGCGAGCATGGTACTTTTTGTCGACATGCTTGTCGATTTTAAACGTCAAATTTGACACAGTGTTGATAAAGCAAACACAGTTATGGATTTAGATTTAAATAATTATAAAAATACATTATTTCGATGTTTAATAGACAAATGGTATTATAGTTTAAAAGATTATCTTAATGATGTTATATAGGATTAATTGCTGCACTGACATGTAAAATTAGAAATTAGATATTCCTGAATCCTGACATAGTTACTGTTATTTGAATTTATAATTGATGGAGCCTTTATATTTTTATACTTACTGTTTTATAGTGTTACGTAAAAACTATTGTATGCCATCATGGCGGGTCATAGCTGTGTACTATTTGGAAAACATGTAACATCTTAATAATTACCTATGTACCACAATAAAAACCATTTGTATTTAACACGATAAAATTCAAAGACTCAACAAGTTTGTCGAATAAGATCCGTGCTCGTACGCCTGCGTTGGCTTTTCAAATAGTTTTAAGAACTAAGCAGATAGGGTGTTATGGTTTCTTCAAATATATAAACAAAGTGTATTCTTATAGACATTTAGCGACATCTATCTCGTTACATGAATACTACGCGCATAACAGATGACATCAAGAATCGTGCATCACGCAAGTAGAGTTATCTAAGTCCTACTAATATTATATACCGTACCCGCGACTTCGCCTGCGTGTCAAAAGGTAGCCTATGTCCCTCTCCAAGGTCCAACTATCTCCTTGACAAATATTATTTCGATCCGTTCAGCCGTTTAGTTGTGAAAAGGAAACAAACAAATAAACAAACAGAGTTACTTTCGCATTTATAATATTAGTATGGATACGAAGTTTTGTGACGATGGATGTTTGTTACTCATTCCCGAAATAACTACTAAAAAAATTAGGCAAACAGATAGTTTATAACCTGGATTAACACATAGGATAGGTACTTTTTATCCCGGCTGGATCCAATTCTGATGTCCACGCGCTAGTTAATAAATAAAAATCCAAGTCACGCGCTAGTTAATAAATAAAAATCAATTGCCGTGCGCTAGTCTCGCAAAACTCGAAAATAGCTCGACAGATTTTGATGAAATATGTTGTGTGTGTTTGTGTGGTTTTCGGGATGGTTTAGATTTTTAATTGGATCTGGTAGGTAGCGCTGCAATGAGGTTGAGGACAGGATAACGTCTACCGGGCCCATAGTTCCTTAGTATAGTATAAATTCTATGTTTCTGCTATAAATTAATTAATTCTGTGACACTATAAAATGATGTAGAAGCTAGTATTACTCCGTATTTCTTTAATTAAAATTTATTTACTCAACAACTAACAGTAAGGAAGTTGAAACATTACTTAATTGAACTGCATCATACGTCTTGTGTACGCTAGCGCGGATGCATTAGTCCTGAGCTGTGGATTCGGGAATCCGGTAGAACCCAAATCCCAAACCCTTTAAGTAACACTTTGGGCGTTAGACATAGTGTTAAATTGGGTTTTTAGCTGGACCCGGTTCTTAGAATGGTGTTAGATATGGGATTCTGTCGAATTTGGAATGATAATGATTTGATTTTAAGCCGGTTAGTGGAGTGTGATATTAGGATAATATCAGAACCTGGCGCATGGATAAGATTTGGTGTGACATACTCGTAGGTAGATAGAAGGAGACCGTATCGGTGGCGGTTACCACCAACAACAGCATTCCCAAAGAGGGTGGACGTCAGGCAGGCGGCCGGTCATAAAACATTGCCAAAACTTTTGCAGCATGCCAGATATAGGTATGCTGCGCCGACCCCAAATTAATTGGGATAAGGGCAGGGAGATGATGATGATGATGATGATTTGATTTTAAAGATCTAATATAACACTACAGTACGAATAAAATAAGTGTGCTGCTCTGAAGTTAGGCTTTCCACGTGTCGCGCATGCACACTACTGTTTTAGCCGTACTATGGACTACCGAGTAGGTTTGCGTAGACAACTTCAGAGTGGTACACTCACTTAGGTATATAAATATTTAGTACCGTACAAAATCATCTCAGGACGCCTTCACACACGTATACAGTGCTAATTTTACAATTTAACACTAGGATCAAATTAATTCTCTGCTGAAAAATATCTAGATCGAAATTTAGCAGAGCATGTAGCGTTAACTATTTTATAAATATACGAGAACGGCAAATTGGCCTTGGTACGGATATTTGCATAACTTTTTGTAGTATAAGTAGGAATTTACGCTGATATCGCATCAATTAAGCATTTGACTGCCGATATAGGCAATGATAGCATGGAAATCGTGTTCAATTTTGGTGTGATTGAAACAGGTTCGTTGAATTAGGTAAAGTGCGAAAAGTTGTGTATGGTTATAGCTAGAAATTGATTGATCAATGAAATAAAAAATAACTTTTATATTCGTTGAAAGTCAGGGAGACAAGTCCCTATCTATTATCTCGAAGAGAGAATATAGTATTAGATGAACAAAATATTTATCCGGGACCATTTATCCGGAAGGCGCATTTTTAAGTTTTAATTACAAATGTTTACAGATAGATTTTTGAAAAGCATTAACTCATGCTTAGCGAACTTTAATGTTATAATTTTTTGTGTAAAAAGAATGCGGTCGGACCCTATAAGGGTGACCGAACTGAATAGATAGCAATGCCGTCGCCAAAAGACGTATTAAAATTTGGACAAAGAATTCGCGGTGGTGAGCAGAGGTCGAGATGGCTTAGTGGTATGAGCGCCTGGAGTATTTTTCCGGGAGGCGCAGGTTCGAATCCTGCTCGCGACCGTATTCTCTTTATCCACAAAAATGTATAACTTTACAAATGTTTAGTTTTTATGATTTTTCTCTGTAGTTGTAGTATAAGACGATATTACTTGCCAAAATTTATAGTTTTAGGTCAACAGGATATATATAAATTTGGATTCCCTTGAGAGTATCGAAATATACGTCTTTTGCGGCATAAACAGCCGTATATATTTTTTTACATTAACTTAGCAGTTTGATTTTTTCACACCTTCAAGGGACTGTAGACCTGAGTATATGGTTTCAATTTGAACTCGATACCTCCACGCGTTCCCGAGATAAAGGGTCTTGACAGACAGACGGACAGCAAAGTGATCCTATAAGGGTTCCGTTTTTTCGTTTCGTGGTACGGACCCCTTAAAATAGTAAATAAAAATTCACACATGGCAGGCGAGAGCCTTTTTTTTATTAAGATCATTTTTGCCTCGGTCTAGTGGTCCCAAGCGCGACTGCTAAGCATGAGGTCTTGGGTTCGATTCCCGGTTCGGTCAAAGTGTTATTAAGTTTTTCTATTAGGAAACTCTCAGTAGCAGCCCGGAGTTTTTAATTGTGCCCGGTTGTTGGCAATAGGCTCACCACCAATTACATGGGACCTAATAACAGCATTGGTGAAATGTGGGTGTACGACTATGTACACTTCTGCCTACCCCTTCGGAGAATACAGGCGTGATGCTATTTTTCGTCACAGATCCTCTAAAACACAAAACAGGAGCTGGCAACCCTACGCCTTAATGATATAAAAAAATAATTGAAACCATGTAGGGCAGTTTATAATAAATAGGTCATAGTAATATTATGCAGGTGTGAATCGATTGTTCTCTATAAAAATATATATGAAATCATTTCTCTACAGACAATAACTTGTACAGGTGCTTCTATTATTCCTGTACTACAATACAGGTATTATAAAGTAATTTGATTTATGAACCAATTATGTTTACGTCAAATTGTTAATATATGAGTGTTTAATTGTTCAGTGATTGCGTTCTAATACGAGCTAGTGGTAAGCGTTACGGCTCCGACACGGTCGTGGCTTTATGAATAGGTACCTTCTTTTCAAGTGTTTATTTTTCGGCACTATAATATTGGTATAGGATTATTTTGCGAGGGGTAAATTTTACATATGAGAGTTAACTTCTTCTCAGTAGCCAACTTCAAGCTCTGAACTAGACTAGCTCTGGACTTTGGTGGAACTTCTCGTCTCCTTGCGCGTATTCTCTTTTAGGACTTGATTTAGCTCATTTTTAAGTAATATCATTGCAGGTTAAGATTTAGTCTACTTAAGTGGTCAATCTGTTAATGTACCCGAAAAATAATACACCTTCTTAACTTAAAACTAGAGACAAGATGATTACAAGTCAAAGGCGCTGGTTAATTCTTTAGGCCTTTATCGACATATGTACCAAACACCTAAATAAATCTATGCCACCCACGAACTGACACTCCCAAATAAGATCTGCTTGGATTTGGCCATCAAGCTAGTGACATTATCTCCATGTCACGTAATTGAGACATGTGTGTCGGTAATTTTTCCTGAGCTATGGGCCGGTCACCCGGCCCCGTTCGCCGTGACCCACTAATTTGGTTGCAGGCCAGCCATCAAGTTAATCGATTTGGTTTATCAGGCGTTATCTACACGATAGCGGTTAATGAATGGAGTATTGTATGGAAAAGTAGTCAAAATAAAGATAAAATAAAAAAAATAACCTAAAATTAGTTTACAACGAATTGGTTCCACGTTCATGATAAGTACTGCTCGTGAATGCAATTTAGGCATATTCAAGTTCAAATTCAAATCTTTTTATTTCAAATAGACAATATTACAGGCACTAATAAAAAGTCAAAGCTAGGTGCACGGTTGCAAGGCGTTGATCTTATGGAGAAGAGCCAACAAGAAACTTCAATCCAAACTTCAAGGCAAGAGTGAATAGATTTATTCTGGATATACGTGCTCCATCCTCGGCCACAACGTCGCTTACCACCAGGCAAGTTGGTAGCCAAACGTAGATACAATTTTGACAAAAAAAACAGAATAAAAATTAATTTATGTTTTGTGTTAAATTGTTAAAAAAAATTTTGTGGGTAGTAATATTACTCAGTACTTGGAACTTTATTAATAACAACATCTGTAGATATTATGTGGGTGTATTACAAAACACTTTTGTACGAGACTGTAAGGCTCTTCGGAAAACAGGCGTGATACTATATTATATTATATTCAATTATCATTTTTATTTATTATGGGATAGTGGGCAACCGAGCAGATGGATCGCCAATTACCGCTGCCCATGGACACCCGCAACCCCAGAGGAGTCGCAAGTGCGTTGACGGCCTTTTAAAGGGTTTGGGCCTCCGGTACCCTCACTTACTCGGCGAAACACAACGCAAGCGTTGTTTCACGCCGGTTTCTGCGAGGCCGTGGTATCACTCCGGTTGAACCGGCCCATTCGTGCCGAAGCATGGGTCTCCCACGGTAACAACATTTACCGACCTGAGGCAGCAACGAGCTATGACAGCTTCAAGGAGAAGCTATTGCTTTTATGTAAGATCCCCTCGTGTTAGTCCAATCTCTTTCTCACACCTAAATTCTAAATAGCAATGTATTCTAATGGTGTGTTCCGGTTGCGTGCGCGCCATATCTCCTCCTCCCACCAGTTAAATTGCCAGTTATTTTATTAGTCTAGCATAACTCTGCAGGCTTGATAGTTATCTCTTAATATATTATGTGGTTTAAGGTTGAAATAACTGCATTGCCAATTGCCAGGGTTTTGCAGATTATTTATATTTTTAGAGGGAGTCTAAAGGAAATAGGGATGAGGCGGGATAATACATTATGAATTATCGTAACCTCCGACCGACGTAGCCAATTTCGACAGGTCGTTAATCTCCCTAAATTATGGTTGAGCTTCGCGATGACTGATGCATGTGTGCCATCAGTTAGGACTGCTCAACTTGAATTTGCTATGGCTCTTTATAAAAAAGGCCCTACATGATTACACTCACATAACCCTAAACAGGTCTGAACTTTAAAAGATACTTTGACCTCTGAGTTTGTCTGTTTTCTTCTTCGCGGTAGACAGATAGGAAATGCTGGGGCCTTCTAGATATAAAAGTGGTGTCCAAATTGCTCTTAAACTACCACAGACCCAAAAAGCCATCACCTTGATGGGCTAACATGAACTCGGATCTTCAAAAAGCCCAGTTGCCAAAATCAACACCCCAAGCTAGAATTTCTTGGCGCAATAAAGTGAGAAGATCCGACCCTAAGTGAATGGGATAAGGTGAAGAGGAAGAAAGTGGACAACGCTGTATGACTGGATTAACATACATAGCATCACACCTATATTCTCCGAATAGTTAAGACTGTAGGCAGAAGTGCACTGTTGTACAAAATTTATGAATGACCTTATCAAGTTCCATGTAATTGGTGGATTAGGTCGTCAGCATTAGGCTATCTACCGGACATAATTCAGAAAAAAAAGTCATAGGAAAGATCATCATCATCATCCACAGCCCGATTTCACCCACTGTAGGATATGGGCCTCTCTCTGTTCGTGCCAATCTCTACGCTCCTGTGCTAGTCTCATCCAGGTTTTTTCCAGCGTTAGTAGCATTATCATCAACCCATGTTGCCGCTGGGCGACCAACACTTCTACACCCCGTTCTTGAACGCGGTCACAGCTTTGCTCCACCTGTCATCATTACACCTTGCCAAGTGTCCGGCCAAACTCCATTTTAGTTTCATCACTCGTTTTCAATGATCTTTGTACGTCATCGAATATCGACGTTTGGGAATTGATGTATCAGTTTTATGCCGAGCATTGAACGCTTCATGGCTTGTCATGGAAGACAAAACACGCCGGTTATAGAGATGGGTTTTCAGACATAGAAAATCTACGATCGAAAAAAAGCGAAATGCGATTTGGAAAGCGAACTTATTGTAGGACATCACGCTAAGTACCCACGCCCGCGACTACGAGACTATTGATACAGCGCAGTGCATCACTGATGACTTATCATGGAGTAACTAATAGTTTCAAATAACAAAATACAATATAAATAAGTTTACTACAAACTTCTGTGCCTCTTAAGCTTTTACGAAATTCAATTGGTAAACAGTTAAGCGAGCTTAAATTTGTAAAAAAAAGTGGTCAATGAAATCGAGTCTTCTTATTATGGGCCTTTTAGGTCGCGATGCACAGTTAAGGAAATGTCGAGTTTTTAAAGCAAAGGAAATTTCCATTCTGCCCTTTAACCTTTTGGTTGCAATGGGCCTATAAATATTTCAGACCTGCCTTCTGGCTTCATATCCTCAATAAATAAGTGGTTTCGGTTTCCCAACAAGGAAAACCAATTAAATGTAGTAATCGGTACTTCTGTCCGGTTTGAGTTTTAAATTGAATTATTAATTGAGTCATGTTTGTATTCGACGAAGTTTAACACCGTACTCGATAGTGTGGGACTATTGTTTAACGTAAGTACAATAAACAATGAATAGTTTAGTCTAAAAGTGACAATGGTTTAGACTCAAAGACTAAGTAATTGTTTGACTCATATGTTTCGGAGTTCAAATTCTATACCCGAAAGAAAACCCTGTTTTTTTTTACATTAGGAAAACATTTTATCATAAGAAACGAGTTTCTAAGTACGGTGGACGATGTTACATTTCTTCCAAAGACTCAAGTTACTATATTTGTATAATAACTTTCGTGAGGCATATTCATATTAGTTATTGTTCACCGGTTACTACTCACGTACATTCTTCGGGTTTGCCCGACTAGTTTCGAACTCGAACGGAGCCCTTAGTTGTGAGCTGAGTCCGCGGCTATGTCGCGAGTCAGCTCATGACTAAGGGCTCCGTTCGAGTTCGAAACTAGTCGGGCAAACCCGAAGAATGTACGTGAGTAGTAACCGGTGAACAATAACTAATACTCAAGTTACTGTCACGTACATGTCTGATTATATCTCTCAATGTACTCTTACTCTTCACTACTTGAACTATTCAATCTCAATAGAAACCAGTAGGTAAGTGTAGGCGAGTATATCACTGGCCTATACCTCCGTAACTCCTAAACCGACCGGTTCACCTTGCGGTGTCACCAACGGAATTTTCACGCACGCCATCTAGACTGCATTGTGCAACCTCTACTTCCAAGCAGGTGTGGCTTTACTATCTCTTCATAAGTCTATTGACTTATCTTTCAAATGAGCGGATTATGCAAAATTGGCAGTTCTAATCGTATTAAGCACTTAGTGTTCTATTTTTAAATGTTTTTTATGGATTGTAATTTTAAATTCGTCTTCTCTTCATTGTTGTGAAATTATGCGCACATTTTTGAATATGGAAAGCGTAAATTAAAATGTCCTTCAAAAAGGTCAGGCGCATCTGATATGGTTCTTTGTATTAATATTGTGTGTGTCAAACAGAGAAAAAAATATTTTTTTTTTTACTCTAGGTTAAGAGTTTTTATGACTAACTTAATCTATGAACTAACTTTTTTATGACATTTTAATGAATCAGCTGATGCTAGAAGCTTTGTCTCAACTGTGATGTGTTATCTATAATTCCACCTGTTGATTCTATAATATCTTCATTCAAAGCCTAAGCGGATATAAACACGGAATACAAACCATTCGGGATTTCCTTGAATGCGTAAGAATCGCAATTATCAAGTTGTCATTGTTCGATTTATTGACGTAACAACAATTAAAAAAACAATTACAATTTGAAATGAGAATACGATTCTCGATAATCGAATTACCCGTCGACCACGAATCGATACACAATGAATAACCGTCATCTTTTAATTTGTCATGGGAATAGAATAATAAAATTTGAAATACTAAATGAAATGAACGGGTCTTCTTGATTTTTTATATCATTTGAAAATGCGTGAAAAATATATTTTTGATTCTCAATGGAATTTTTGTTACGGCTCTTATTTTGAGAACTTAATCAATGAATGAAAATCCTGTCGTTGTACAGTTTGCATAAGTTTGCAAAAGAATAGGCTATTTTATATTTCAAACTTTAAAAAAACTTTATAAAATTCTGTCATAAAGTTATTATATTAAATGGAAAAAGAGTTCGCTAAGCATGCGTTAATGCTTTTCAAAGATTTATCTTGAATTATTAAGGTAATTGCATTCTTTACGACATTGTATTAACTGCAAAGTTAGTCGTGTCGGTTCGGTCACTTGTATAGGGACTGAATTGATTGCAATGACGTCGCCATAAGACGTGTAAAAATATGGAAGAAGAATTCGCGGTGGTGAGCAGAGGTCGAGATGGCTTAGTGTTCAGAGCGCCTGGAGTATTTATCCGGGAGGCGCAGGTTCGAATCCTGTTCGCGACCGTATTCTTTTTCCATTTAATATTGTATCTTTAGAGTTCGCTAAGCATGCGTTAATGCTTTTCAAAGATATATCTTGAATTCTGTTATAACTACTAATCAAATTAGGATGCACTTTTGATTGAAATAAATAAATATCATTTAATCTCTCTTCACATTGTGGTCTTTCATCAGTTATAGAATTCTAAAGTTGTTCTAACTAGCTTACACCTATGTGAGAGACTGGTGCCTGAAGTAGGTATTAAAAAAAAACCTGTGTTACAGGTCACCAGGGACCTACCAAAACAGACCAAAGAATAATGATATAAATTAACTAATAATAATATAATGAAAACATGCGATAGATGTTGAAACTGATATAAACGTATATGTATTGTAAACAAATGAAAACCCCAACTTAATGACTAAATGGTATTTTTGTCTGTCGGCTCATCAATTACCAAACACAGCCACATGGATTTTTATTTTTATGAAGTACTATCTTCTGCCCGCGACTTCGTCTGCGTGGACTCAGAATTAGGTCCAGCCGGGGTAAAAAGTACCCTATGTGTTAACCCAGGTTATAAACTATCTGAGTGCCAAATTTCATCCAAATCCGTACAGTAGTTATTGCATGAAAGAGTAACAAACATCCATACATACAAACTTTCGCGTTTATAATATTAGTAGGATAAGTTAATTTTATACTGCTCCGATTTTAAGTTGTTCCGATTATTTATTTTCTTATCTACCTATCTGCTACAATATGGACACCGGAAGGTGGGGGAGAGTTTACCGTAGGGCAACCGTGACCGCTTTATTCTTTGGCTCACCTATAGGTACGTCTCTTGTATTCTCAGCGTTTTTATTCAATACACGTTTGAAATGGGGTGTGTATATTGTAAATCATTTTATTTTCTCTCACTAGTCACCAGCATTTGTCAATAAAAGAAACGTTATTATAATAGCTGGTGCCCGTGTCTCTGTTTGCCCCAAATAAGCTAGCTTATATCCTTCTCCAATGTCCAATCTATATTTTTACCAAAATTCATCAAAATTGGCTCAATGGTTTATGCGTGAAAATATTTTGTTTACTAACTAGCTGTGCCCCGCAAACATTGTTGTGCCATATAAATTTTCTGGATAGGGCCACCCTTATCACCTAGGGCAGTGGTCGGCAAACCGCGGCTCGCGAGCCGGATGCGGCTCTTTGACTCCTCGGCTACGGCTCTTCTACGAAATGTTTAGTGCAGGTACGGAATATTACTTGTTATCTTGTCTTGTAAGAGACGAGATTTTTTTTTTAAAAAAATGCCTCTTTGAATATATTTCAGTTGTATATTGTCTATATTTGACTCTTTTGGTTGACAAGGTTGCCAACCACTGACCTAGGGGTATAAAAAGTTGCCTACGACCTATTCTCAGACCTGGCCAATATTAACAAAAAAATCATAAAAATCGGTGAAGCCGTTTCGGAGGAGTTCACTAACAAACACTGTGACACGTGATTTTTATTTATTAGAAGATTCGATTTTGGATAATTAAAACATTTTGAATGCAACTATTATTTTGATGTTGTCTGTTAATTGGAATTATTTTAACACATCTATGACACATCCGATGTGATCTGACTAGAGAAGGATCTGACCACTTATTATGTGACTTTTAGAAGTGAATGACTGTCAACGGTGTCTACTGTCAATAAGCCAAGCTATTTTGGTTCAGCTTATACTGGTTTTGTTACAGCCTGCTGTACCTTCCTAACAGATATTTTTTCACTGTCTTTAGACAACCATTCCCACGACTCATTTATATAACAATAACAGTAACTCGATTATTTTGTTACATAACGGGACCCGGCCGCGTCGCTATCGTGCATCGGTGCTATTGTTTCTTGAACCGCATAATTTTCTACTGCCACGCAATCAGTCGTGTTTAAAAGTATTTTTATAAGTATGTAGCGGTCAAGATTTTCTGTATCGGTGTCTTTAAACCGTTTCTCTGGTTTTCAAGACGTATAACATAGCACTTTTTTTTTTTAAACTTTGCCCCGCAGTAGGAATTTCTTCCTGTATCGTGGGTGCTTTTAGAGACATATAATCTCACAAGCACACACTCACCCAGATCCGGAGCAATTATCTTTAGATCGTACAAATATTTGCTCCGTGCAGGAATCGAACCTGCGACACGCAGCGCAGCAGTCGGTCTCTCGACCACTGCGCCAACCGCGCTGTCAAAAAAAAACTATTATGGTGTGTAGTGTAAGTCAAGTCAGAGGCCTACAACCCCCTATTCATATAATTGTTCAACGGTTATTACTCACGACGTGCATTCTTCGGGATTGCCCGACTAGTTTTAACATCGAACGGAGCCCTTAGTTATGAGCTGAGCCCGCGGCAATGTCGCGAGTTTGACTCGAATCGACATCGAATGCTGAAGAATGCACGTGAGTAATAACCGTTGATCAATAATGAATACTATTCATATTGTTTATTTTCATATTATAATGTACATACTATCTGCCTAGCCTTTTCCCAATTACATTGGGGTCGGCTTCCAGTCACACCGGATGCAGCTTAATACCAGTGTTTTACATGGAGCGACTGCCTATCTGACGTCCACAACCCAGTTACTGGGTAACACGATATCTCGTGGTATGACTGGTTGTCAGACTTTCAGGCTTCTGACTACCCGTAACGGTTGTCATAGATCTTAATTTGACAACCGGGACCGACGGCTTAACGTGCTCTCCAAGGCACGGAGGGGTCTCGGTATGAAATTATGGTCACCCATCTACAGACCGACCGCGGCAAGGGCAGCTTAACCTCGATCGATCGATCTGTGCGACTGTTACTTAGCCACGAGCCCCTCTCATATTATAATGTACATAAGATGGTAAAATTAAATAAAACGGAATCATTATTGTCCCTATAGGACACAGCAAAAGTATAAGAAAGGAGGACGGATTTATTCATTACATTACACTGATACAAGTTTACTGACTTAACATAACTCGAGCAAAACCACCAAAAAGTCGGCACCGGAATTCGGCGATCTTTTACAATGTCAACGCTATAAACGAATGACAGCTTTTCCTTCGAACCGTTCCAGGTTTATTCTGATAAACCTGCTTATGTTTCTTAATGACAATTTGGATATTAGGTAACCGTAGAACTTTTAAAGTAAGTGTACATGATTAAGTGTGTATATTCATCATCTTGTAGTATAATTTCCTATGGCTCTAGCATCTTCACAATGCCACTATTAGGAACGAAGTCGTCACGTGTTTGTTGCAACAACCGCTAGAGGTCACCACATGTAATAGGTCACGAGTCACAGATGTTCTTTTGTTTGCCATATTATGTAAACACCTAGGGAATGTGTTTTGCGAATTTTATTCGATATACGTGTTACAATGTGTAGACATTATTTTTACATGAATGCTCGGAAAAGGAGTGCTATGTTTTGAGGGTAAAGTAGCAATGATAGCCTAGTGGTATGACCGTTGGACTGACAAGTCAAAGGTCGCAATTACGAATCCGTATTATAAATTAATTATCACTTGCTTAAAACGGTGAAGGAAAACATCGTGAGGAAACCAGTATACCTGAGAGATGTTCTCGATGCTGTGTAAAGCCATGTCAGAGACCTACGGGTGGTTTAATCTCTGACACTAGGTTGTTCATCAACCATACGATAAGAAGAATAAGGGTTAATGTATGTTTGTAAGATTCTTTTAAGCTGTTGCGTCAGTCATTAGCAGACACAATAGATTTTTATTGTTACAACGTACAGATCTGTACGTTACTGAGCCGAAAGGTTAAGATATACCAGAACTTCTAAACGCCCGAACTGATTTGAACCGATGTATGGGGTATCGTTAAATTCTTGCATTCCCGGGTAACAAAGGCTGGTAAAAATTAAAAAGTAATATACTAGCTGTGGTAAACAAGAAGGTATGAAATAAAATAAAATAAAAATGCGACTGGGAATGAAAAAAAACAGATCGCCGTCGGGAGACCTATAAAAATGTTCCACAGTACTCTCGGCTTACTCTTGAAAATAATTCCGCTCGATTGACGTTATAAATATGTCAGTTCGTACTTTTAAATGCGAAAATGTCTAAAAAATAATTATAGATCCGGGATAATATGAAGACAAAATGCTTTAAAATTGCGGCAACTGTAATGTAGGTAAATTTATTTTAAAATTACGCGTGGTTTTAAGGCGTTTATTTAATATTGGAATTGGATTGGAATTGGTATTAGTTTCAAGATTAACCCCACTGTCCTCCCACTGCGATGAAAATTCTTGACACTTTGCGCTTTTAAATTTTTATTTATTCTTTATCTGTGTATATAATATATGTAGTTTACATTTCTGTTCAACTTACTCTTATTAAAATCTACATTCTTGTTACCCGAGATTCTGGTAACTTGAAATTGTTATGGCTCTTTCTTCAAGGCCTTTCCAGGCGCCCTACATGATTACGCTCACATAACTAAATACACACAGTAATTAATGACTGCAAAACAGACCTTGACCTCGGAGGTAGAACACGTACGTAAATGTATTGTAGTACCAGCTGTGCCCCGCGGTTTCACCCGCGTATAATCACTACATAGTATAAAACAAAGTGGCTTCCCGCTTTCCGTCTGTCCCTTTGTATACTTAGATCTTTAAAACTACGCAACGGATTTTGATGCTGCTTTTTTTAATAGATAGAGTCATTCAAGAAGAAGGATTTAGTATATAATTTGTCGAGTTTTTATATACATTGGCTAAAATATAATGATATTTTTGGAGGAGTCGGAAAAAAATAAGCCGTCTGGGAGCTTTCAACGAAAACGCTCCTTAAACCCTTAGAGATATAACAAAATGATGTATGGTGGAATTGTGTATCTTATATAGGTCTACAGAAAAGTCCGCGATGGCATATGTCTATCTCTTAAAGATAACATACTCTATCCATCTTAATACTATAAAAAACTATTATTTTGACATTACAAACAGACACTCTAATTTTATTTATGTGTATTGATATTGATGATGATTAACGTCAGGCAGTCGGCCGGTCATAAAACATTGCCAAAACTTTAGCAGCATGCAATTTCGTAAACAATTAGAAAGTGGGAGATGAATTCATGCTGCGCCGACCCCAAATAGATTCGGATTAGGGCAGGGGGGATTATGATGATGATTGATGATGATTTATGAGTTGTTGAATGCCGAGTTGGCTGCCCTTTCGGCATAGGCATACTTGACAGCATAGGTAGATATAAATTTTTAACTACTCGTACGTTATGTTGGTTGATTTATTAAATTTTTATATTGCGTTGTGTATCTTTTTTTCTTCTGTTATGTTGTGACTGTGTACGTGCTGAATAAACGTATTGTCTTTCTTTCTTCTTTTTTTCTTTCTTGTTGAGAAAGAGTGACTTCAAACTTCCTCCTCCATAAGACAAACACAATAATCTTGCCAGGTTACAACAAGTAAATGTTTCTGTTACTTCAACTAAAATCTCTTTCTATTTACCTATTGTAAATAGTTTCTCAGGCGAGGCCACTACCAGTTTTCCATGTACAGTCAGTGACAAAATTCGTACATTCATTGAATGGGATATGAGGGAACAATTTTTTGTTCTTTCCGTATAAATTCATTGACAAGATTGTGGTTTTTTCTGCTTATGATGGATAGTTTTTGAGCTAAGACATTTTATATATGATGGATGTATTCAGTGACTTCTGAAGTTGACTGTACAGTGAAATTTTTGCCGTGAGGTCATCGGTATGTTGAAACAATGTTGCAAACAGACGAGAGTTTTAACAATTCGAAGTAATGAGGGACAATTGGTTTGTTAACAAACATCACGATTGTAATAAGTACTACTTAGTTAAAATAAATGTGAATAGTTCGATGTTTTATTTTTATCAAGAATGGATCTACGTTTGGCCACCAACTCGCCTGATGGTAAGCGACGGTGTGGCCGAGAATGGAGCACGTAGATCCAGAATAAACCTATTCACTCTTGAGTAGAGTGGATAGATTTGGGGAGAACGATAGTTGGGGAGTTGATGCAAATGCCCAGACCAGATGGGCAATAATAAAGCGGGAACGGGATCAAAATTACATGATTACTTTTGGTCGCGATAACCGACATCCACGCGGGTGAAGCCGCGGGCATCAGCTAGTCCTTATTAACGGAATTAAAAACGCCACACCGGACCTACCTTTATAAACTAAATAATACAAGTTCATAAAGATTATTACCGTCGATATCGAAAGAACGAATCGGTCACTGACAAATTTGCACTCGCATGCAATTATCATCCTTCATGTTATAGGAACAAAGCTTATATTCTTATGAAGGATTCAACAATGGCAGTTATTATGCCACAATTCGCATTGAATTCTAATGTTTATAGGATTCAAGTTCGTATTGTGTCAGGAGATGGTTAGTTCACAATTATTTATAATTAAATTCGCATTTTTGTAAGATCTTTGGATGAGTTTTCAGGAAGATAATGGGATGTTTGGGTGCATTGTGAAATCGGATTGGTAAAAAAAAAAAAACATTTTTTTAAATGAATAAATATAGTAATAAGTATCTTAAGTTTTCGCGATCACTAGACATTATAATAAAACAAGTTTTAAGCTGCAAAGTGGCGTTCGTCAGTCAGTCCCCCTGCGACCACGAACGCTGCAAAGTGTTTGAAACAAAACAATAATACACGCGATTAAGCCGCTTAAAACTTGTTTTATTATAATGTCTAGTGATGTGTTCGAAACGTCAAGAAAAACAAAAAACAATAACACACGCGATTAATCCGGTTAAAAGTTTATTTATTACAATTAATAAATATAGTTCAAATCTTTGTATTTGAAATAGATCTATAAGAGAGCATGCATGTAGAGGATATTGGACATAGATAAAGCGAAAAAGATGTGTCAGAATCGTAGCACGTACAAATCCATAGTCTCTGCCTACCCCGATGAGAAAAAGGCATGTTTGTATGCATGTATAATTAGAGATACGTTTTGAAAATTCAAAACTAGGTGCTCAGTTTGAGGACGGTTTTATGAAGAAGAACCAACGAGAAATTATGAAAAAGAACTTGACAAAATACTAAGTAACAGTTATAAAGTAAGAAGTTATAGCCTAGTGGTATCACCGTTGGACTGACAAGTCTAAGGTCGGAAGTTCAAATCCAAGGCACGCACCACTGACTTTCCAAAGTCATGTACATATTATAAATTTAATTATCACTTGCTTTAAACGGTGAAGGAAAACATCGTGGTTAACAAGCACACCTGAGAGATATATTCGATGGTGTGTAAAGCCATGTCAGAGACCTACGACTGGTTTAAACTCTGACACTAGGTTGTTCATCAACCACACGATAAGATAAATAACAGTTATAAATATCGATTTTCAAACCTATTACTACAGCAGTTAAGAGCTGACCAGCCCGGTCAGACAGCACCCATTTAAACATGACGCTCACCAAATTTTGTCTAAAAATTTCCATTGGTTTAAGCTTCTCACAATTGATAAAAACCCAACCACTTGAAACGACACAACTACTTGGAAGGATATTAATCATTAACATCCGCTTTACACACAGAAACAACGGGGTTTTACGAGTTTCCGGGACTTCAACATTCTAAAGCTTTTCGACGAAGTTTTGTGCTGGCTTTTATTGCTTCAGGTACAGTTTCAATGTTGGCGGTCGACATCTATTAAGGCTAAAATCGGTTTTATAAAATTTCCAACGGTAGTCACGTGTAAATAATGCGAGTCGTTCCAAGGAATTTGTTGCTAATGTATTACTGTCACCATTATACACTGTATATTTATAAGAATAAGGCATATATTAGGGTATGACCATTGGACTGGCATCACGTAATATAGGCTTAACATCCATGAAAACACTTGGGCCTCAAGCTGGTCTGTTTCTGGTCTGTAGCAAGGAGTTTCAATAGTATGCGAGGCTAACTTATACTGGTTCGTTACTAATGTACACTGATTGTAGACATGGTGAGATAACATCGTGAGGAAACCAGCACACCCGAGAGGTGTTCTCGATGGTGTGTAACGCCATGTCAGAAGCTTACAAGTGGTTTAAACTGTGACACTAGATTGATCAAAAACCTTACGACAAGAAGAAGGTCAACGTTTTTAAAGATAAGGATTAGCAGCAACATTGAAGCCTAGAACTGATCATCGTAATAATTTTGGGGGCTGAGTTGCCCGCGTCCGTAGAAGTGCACCTTTAGAATGGAATCCCTACACGTTTGCCCCTGGGTGGTGCAAAACAGGCAACACAACTCTGGTGGGAGGTTTCTGCCGCGGCTGGTTACCACCCACCGGACGAAGCCATGCGTTGAAACGACCTAGTCGTGTTTCGGGGAATGGATAAATTTTATTTCATTAAACCTCCCAAAGCCTCAAATATCCATATTAATTAACAACATGACACTGTCAGATAATAATTAAAGTAAACACGCCCCGAAAAAGCAATTTCACACTACTTAAATAAATAATTTAACCTTACAACCAATAAATACACTTCCTTTAAGACAAGGTCACAAATTATACTGACCTTCGTCAAGGTTGGGCCTTTCAAAATGTCCACTCTGCTACGGTTTGATTATAATAAAGTAATTAATATGCGATAGTGACTCGTTTTTATGTACTTGTTGCGTTAGAGAGGTACGTAGTGAGAAGTAGGCCTGTGTTGCGCAAGATTTGGCTGTCGTAGTTTTAAATGGTTCCCTAGTTATATTTTCTAGTTTTTTTTTTTTAACGTTGAAAATGATTACGGTCGCGAGCAGGATTCGGACCTGCGGCTCCCGGATAAAACTCCAGGCGCTCTGACCACTAAGCCATCTCGACCTCTGCTCACCACCGCGAATTCTTCGTCCCTATTTTAAACGTCTTTTCGTGACGTCATTGCTATCTACTCAGTCCCTATACAGATGACCGAACTGACAGGTTCGATAAGCATGCTTTAGTGATTTTCAAAGATTTATCTGTATTTTCTAGTCTCCTTAGATGTAGATGTAGACATTACATTATTAGTATCACGTAGTATCACGCCTGTATTCCCCGAAGGAGTAGGCAGAGGTGTACATAGTTGTACACCCACATTTCACCAATGTTGTTATTAACTCCCATGTAATAGGTGGTGAGCCTATTGCCATCTACGGGCACATGTGCAACGTGGAGTTGCTGGTAATTAAAAATCGTAGTAGTAAAATGTAGATTTTTCTGTTTTTATAATAATAAAGCTAAAAAATAAATGCCGTTATAAAAACCAATGATAGAGATAAATCCTTCAAACGCCTACCTATAAAGTTTAAAAAAAAAACTGAGTTCGCCAGCATGCGTTAATTCTGTATTTGTTAAGGTAATTGCCTCTGTTGCACATTGTATTATCTGCAAAGTTAGTTGTGTCAGTTCAGTCACCTATATACCCTGTATAGATAGCGATGACATATCTAAAAGAAGTATTAAAATGTGGATTAAGGATTCAGGGTAGTGAGTAGAGTTCGAGATGGCTTAGTGGTCAGAGCGCCTGGAGTATTTATCCGGTCGGATCAGATTCCAATTCTGCTCACAGTATTTTTCATTCCTTAAAAAAATATCTTTAGAGTTCGCTATGTATGCGTTAATGCGTTTGAAAGATTTGTTTATGGAGGAACGAGGTGTGGTGTTCCTCCAGTGAAAAGGGAGGATACTCCGAACAGGCGGGTGATATTGCCTGGCGGTACACGGCCCAACCCTTGGAGTCGGGCGTTCGTATATAATTAGACATGGTAATTAAGTAGCCATTCGTGAATACATAATTATAATAAATATAATTATGTTAGTTATATCATTGCTTGTAGATTCCACTTGATAAAACCAGAATTCTGTATAAAAAAAACTTCAACCGGTTGTAAGACCGGAAGCCATGACTTTTTTTTATTATTCTTATTGGGCTTGTGTTATTGAATAATAATATAACAGCAAGCAGTGATAGCCTAGTGGTATGAGTGATGGTCTGGCAAGTCAAAGGTCACAAGTTCAAACACAATGCAGACACCATTGGGTTTTCACTTTTCGTAATTATGTGCGTATTAAAATTAAATTATCTCTTGCTTAAAACGGTGACGGAAAACGTCGTATAGAAACCAGCACATCTGAGTGTTATTTGGTGATGACACGGATAGTGTAAATTCTGACACCAGGAAATGATAAGAAGAAGAAAAGCTATAGACATGACTATAGTACAACACTAAATATAATTAGGTACCTATAACAAACTAGCGACCCGCCCTAGCTTCGCACGGGAAGCACTACCTACTAGTACTGAAATAAAATGGATGAAATAGCTTTTAAAATCGGTTCAGTAAAGATACAAACTTTTGTGGAAAGAAAAATAATGCCGTCATGACCTCAGCTTAGTGGTCAGAGCGCCTGGAATATTTATCCGGGAGGCGCAGGTTCGAATCCTGCTCACGACCCTATTTTTCTTGCCACAAATATTGTAACTTACGAGTTTCTTCCGAATGACCTAATGAGCTTCAAAGATTTATCTGTATCGGTTCAGTAGTTTTAGAGTTTATCAACTACAAACAAATAAATCTTTACTTTTTGTAATATAATATTAGTTAAGATCAAATTAAGGGCATCTTCTTTGTCAGGGCGGACTTTATAAGATGTCCGACTTTAGGGGATAAGACCGGTGTGTGAAAGTTTTATGTCACCATCCAGAAGAAGGGCCCCGAGACTTCATAAGGGATCAGCTCCAGAATCCCTTTTCACAACGCTTATTAGGGCCCATCTCTGGGGAGACTGTTAATAGTGTCTCTCTGAGCCCAATACATACTTTAATTACAAGAAGAGCATTTTCAATGTAGAAAAAAATTTACTACGCGAGGGAATATAAATTAAACTATATAATATATGAAAAAAAAATGGTTTTATTTTTAGAGACAATCTATTGTATAACCGGCAAGGTCACTATTGTCAACAGGTATTTTAATAAGTATGTATCAATGGAAATGAACTTTTGTAACTATTTGCAATAAAACTGAGGACTTATAAGGTCAAAGTTGAAAAGTGCTTCTTCTTAGCGTGTGGTTGATGAACAACCTAGTGTCAGAGTTTAAACTACCCGTAGGTCTCTGACATGGCTTCACGTGTGTGAAGCCATGTCAGAGACCTACGGAGAAAATCTGTCAGATATACTAATTTCCTCATGATGTTTTCTTGAACCGTATTAAGCAAGTGATAATTATTTTATAATACGCACATGACTTCGAAAAGATAGTAGTGCGTGCCTTGGATTCGAACTTTACACACCATCGAGAATATCTCTCAGTTTTGTTGGTTTCGTCACGATGTTTTCCTTCGCCGTTTTAAGCAAGTGATAATTAATTTATAATACGCACATGATTCCGAAAAGTCAGTGGTGCCTTGGATTCGAACTTGCAACCTTTGACTTGCCAGTCCAACGATCATACCATAGGCAACCAGTGCTTAAAAAAAACTAACTTTGTTTGTATAAGTATTAACAAATATTTTATATTTCACATAAGCGATTCACATGCATATTTTTTTAGTAAACTACAATATCATTATGTTAAATGCATAGAGTAAGCCCAAAGCGTAGCAGGATGATGGAAAGCCCGTAGTTTTGATATTGTGGCCAGTTGATAGCAATAGGCTCACCATTTATTACTTGGGCCCTCCCAAAACCTAAATAACGGCATCGATGACAACAAACGCACACTCTTAAAAAAGGACAGGTGAAGAGCAACCTAAACTGACGAGCATGCATGAAGAAAAGTGTTGTCAAATGTCCCGCTTTTCAGGCCTCTCGGGGTACTTCCCGCCCGCACTGTGAGCGGGACTCCAAAATGCCGATTTATTATCTAGCCAACCTCTGAACAAAGTAACACGCGAGACGAGCGAGCAAATAAATAATAATATAATCTTTATTCCCAAACAATTATTTGTTTTTTTTTTTCGAAATGCTTACTTAGAAATAAGATTTGTAAGTTTATTTATTGATGTGTATTTTTTCTGCGTCCCGACTTTAGATCGTAGTCCCGCTTCTTTTCATATAGAGAAGGCACGAGCATTGATCACTACGCTAGCTCACTGCTGGTTGGCGATTTCAGGCTTTTCAGGCGGGATTAAGTCCAGGTTTCCTCACAGTGCGTTCCTTCACCGTATGTCTGTGATGTCTTAGATTAACTAAGAACTTACATAATACATGATATTAAAAAGCCACATTGGTACATATGCCAGGTTTGAACCGACAACCTGTATTTCAAGAAGCGGGCCCGTAATAATAATAAATAACAAATAACCCCTAATAAATGATTCCAACTAAAATCGACCATGTTTTTAATATAAACAATATCGTTGCATTTAATTTCTTGGTCTAGCCTTTTCTCCAACTAAATAGTGTTTATCTAGGGTACCAAGTATCGATATGTTATCCCTTGTCACGTACAACGTTGGCACGTGAAGGTTGAATTAATACGAGCAATGACAGGTTACTAGTTTATGATTTGAACTTAGAACGTCAGTTGTAATATTTCATTATTGTTTCTTTGACTGCTCGACTAAAGATTCGAGTACTCGTTGATTTAGTAGTTGCAGAACAAGAAAGTGCAAGAACGGCTCCTGGGTTCGATTCCCGTTACGGTCAGCTCAGTGAAAATTTTATTGGGTTTTCCTATTAAGAAATGTTCAGTTTGAAGCGCAGTTGATGTCAATAGAATCACAACTTTATAACAAATTCAAAACCGTTGGACTGACAAATCAAAGGTCGCAAGTTCGAATCCAAGGCACGCACCACTGTCTTTTCGAAGTCATGTGCGTAATATAAACTAATTATCACTTATAATATTAAATGGAAAAAGAATACGGTCGCGAGCAAGATTCGAACCTGCGCCTCCCGAATAAATACTCCAGGCGCTCTAACCACTAAGCCATCTCGCTCTCTGCTCACCACCGCGACGTCATTCAGTCCCTATACAGGTGACCGATCGCGACCGTATTCTTTTTCCATTTAATATTATAACTTTAGAGATCGCTAAGCATGCGTTAATGCTTTTCAAAGATTTATCTTTAATTATCACTTGCTTAAAACGGTGAAGGAAAACATCGTGAGGAAACCAGCACACCTGAGACATTTTTCGATGGTGTGTGAAGCCATTTCAGAGACTTACGGATGGTTTAAACTCTTATACGATAAGAAGAAGAATAAAAAAATCATTTTATCGAAGTAAGTATCGTATGTATTATAGTTACTTTAGGTCCAGGGAAAGGACATAGGACATATTTCGTCCCAAGAAAATGCAAAGCCGTGCGGAAAAAAACCGCGGTTGAAATTGCGTGATGGAGCTAGTGTTGCCAATATAATCATAAATTTGTGCCGTGTACTAACCACTAAACTTAATCATTTTATACAAAGCGATACGGTGGTTATTAAGTAAGAGGAAGGAAGTCTTAATTACTTTATAATATTTGGGAGAAACCTAAAAAAATATATTGAGACCAAGGAAAACCAATGTGAATGAACGATTAAATATCTTACAAATTTATTTGTGAATATATTTTCCTGATCAATTCGAATACTTAATTGTGCTTTTATTATTAATATCGAATTGAGCTCTGCAGCAGTGTTCGCAACCGTACGATAACTATCGTACCCTTACGATAATGTCATGACCACGGATGATGTACGATATCATTATTATCGTGCGCAGATGTTACGACAGTTTTCATCATGATATATATTAATTAATTATAGTTATTATTTTGAAAAGTACGTTATTTTTGCTCCATGTAATTAAAGTTACAATGTTAAATGGTAAAAGATAATTAAAAGGTAAGTTCGGTCACCTGTATAGGTACTGATTTGATTGCAATGACGTCGCCATAAGACGTGTTAAAATATGGAAGAAGAATTCGCGGTGGTGAGCAGAGGTCGAGATGGCTTAGTGGTCAGAGCGCCTGGAGTATTTATCCGGGAGGCGCAGGTTCGAATCCTGTTCGCGACCGTATTCTTTTATCATTTGATATTGTAACTCCATGTAATTAATTTTAGCATACGCAAAAATATTGATATCACATTTAATACGATTTCTTTTGTTCCATGTACGATAATTCTACGGTACTGGTACGATAGTTGTCTCGCTTCAAGTTGTGAACACTGCTCTGCAGCTATTGTAGCCCAGTTTTTCATAAAGGCGTCTAATTCGTCCCGCCATCTCCTGAACCACAGTTGGTAGTGATCTTCCCATTAGAAAGGAGTTTTGTTTTTTTACAAATATCTTGTCGTACAAATCTCAAATCTGTGTTTTAGTTTTAATTGTATCTTGTGAGGGTTGAAGGTATAGCAAGCTTAAAAAAATTGGACCAATTATTTTAGTCAACTGGAATGGTTGCACTCACCATAATGTGTTAGTCATTTTAGTCGACTTCTAATAAATGTTTTGATTATTGGTTTTCTCTTTTTTCTTTTATTTTTGTTTATTATCTAATGTGTCCTATGTTTTATTCAGAGGAATAAATGATTTTCTTTTTCTTTCTTTCTTTGTACTTCGGCAATTAGGTACTAACTTATCGACTATATATATACAGGCTGTGGTTTTGAACAGTGGCCATATTGTAGGAACATATACAGCAACAAGTTATATGTTGTATAAAAATAATTATAACAATAATAGCCAAGAGATCAACGTCCTATTCGTCTCGTAACAGCTAACGCTTCTCTGTGAAATTTTCGTATACGGCCTTTGTCGGCACGCGGTGCCGTCCTTGTACCTGCTGCGTGCGACGCGGCGATGGCTATGACACGACGTACACGCAAAAACAGTAAAACTGCGAAATTAATTCGATTTTCTAAGGTATATATTTTTTAATCGTTTTGTAATCAGTTACATCTATAGATCCACCTCCTTCAATTTGGCCACTGTCTAGAACCACAGCCTGTATATATATAATAAAATCAATTGATGAACATTTCTTGTGGCAAACCTTTTGTAAACAACAAATTATCTACTACAAATAAAGAGTTAAAACTCGACATTCGAATTCCAACCAGAGATGTGGTATTCAAGTATGTATTGGAACGTCTTTACGATTCGTTCAGTATGAAATGATGGTCACCCATCCACAGACCGACCGCGGCAAGCGCAGCTTGACCTCGATCGAACGATCTGTGTGGCTGTTGCTTAGCCACGTACCCCTATTCAAGTCTATTAAAAGGTTGTCTGTATAAATAGTTTTCTTTAATATGTTCTTTTGTATTTAATATGTCTGCAATAACTGATATTGTTTAGTACAATAGGTGTTTTTCTCATAAACATACCGTATAACACAAGTGTACTTTGAGGCAATGAGAAATTCCAACACCAATACGATTGTACAGTTGCAATTACCAGATTTGGTATCAAGATGATGTTTTCAGTACAAAGCGCGGTACTAAATGCTAAATTCTTGGCATTCCAGTTAAGTTTTATTGCGTAATGTTGAAATTTGTCGTACTGTTCACACTCATGGAATGATTACAATTCTGAAACATAATGACGAGTTGAATTCCTCACGCGGAATTTCCGCACGCAAGATATAACTTTGACAGAGGAAGTTTCAGAAAAAAAAAGAAAACCAATCAATCTGCCTCCCCTTTTCCGTTATGGTCGGCTTCGTGTCTAACCGGATGCAGCTTTATACCAATATTTAACATGGATGTGACTGCCTATCTGACCTTCACAGGCTGGGCAACACTATACCTCGTGGTATGACTGGTTGTCGGACATTCAGGCCCCTGATTACCCGTGACGGCGGTCATAGATCTTTATTTGACAACCGGGACCGCCGGTTTAACGTGCTCTCTGAGGCACAGAGGGGTCTCGATATGAAATGATGGTCCACATCCAATCCACAGACCAACCGCGGCATACGCAGCTTAATTTCGATTGAGCGACCTGTGCCACTAAAACAACAATATGAAAACCAATGTTAGATTATACAGTCGACTTGGAAGTTGCAATTCAAGTAAGTATCTACAGAAATACATGAAGCTGTTTCCCTAGGGAAAAACAGGAGACGATGAAAGAAGATATAAAAATAGCAATGAGTGACTCATAGACTAATTGAAACAATCCTATTTTAGAACATTAATTGACGTGTGCCTTATGTTACAAATATCATATAGCATCACGCCTGCATTCCCAGAGCGGGTAGGCAGACAGTTCTACACCCACATTTAACCCCTGCTGTTAATAAATCCCATGTAGCCATGAGTCTAATGCCACCAACCGACACAATTCCAAACTTCGGACTGCTACTTGGAATTTTCTATCAGAAAAGCACAATAGCATTCCATCCGCTCCGAGAATTGAACCTAGCACCTCACGCTCAACACAAGACCAATGACGCAATACGAAAAATCTAAATTAACAGCATATTTTTTTTTTAAAACGGAAGTCGAACCTGTCTAAATAAACAAACACATCACGTTTCAGAAATCACATATTTGAATTCTCTAAAAAGGTCAGGTGCATAGTAACTACCGTTACCAGCGCATGTATGACCAGATACATGAACGTGGACGAAGCAAAAAGAGTATCTAAGGATTATAGCAGGTGGTGTTCTGTAATGTCTGCCTACCCCCATGGGAAAAAGACGTGAGTTCATATAATATATGTATGTAATTCAAGATATGTCTTTGAAAAAGCATTAACACATGCTTAGCGAACTCTAAAGTTACAATATTAAATGGAAAAAGAATACGGTCGCGAACAGGATTCGAACCTGCACCTCCCGGATAGATACTCCAGGCGCTCTGACCACTAAGCCATCTCGACTTGGGGTCGCGAACAGGATCTTTCTTTTTCCATTTAATATTGTAACTTTATATGTATGTATTTAAACTTCCTTGAATGGCAACGATGTTGTTCCTTAATTTTAATCAAATCTACGTTTGACCACCAACTCGCCTGATGGGAAGCGACGGTGTGGCCGAGGATGGAGCACGTAGATCCAGAATAAACCTATTCACTCCTAAGTAGACCACTCTAAAATTATTTTGTCCTCTTTTCCCCCTTTCTTATCAAAAATGGATCTACGTTTGGCCACCAACTCGCCTGATGGTAAGCGACGGTGTGGCCGAAGATGGAGCACGTAGATCCAGAATTAACCTATTCACTCGTTAAGTAGAGTGATAGATTTGGGGAAAACGATAGTTGGGGAGTTGTAGCAACTGCCCAGACCCGTCTCCCACAACGGTTGCACCGGACCACATTCCGAAACACGACTAGGTCGCTTTATGGTATGGCTTCGTCCAGTGGCTGGTAACTAGCCGCGGCCGAAGCCTCCCACCAGAGTTGTGTTGCCTGTTGTGCACCAGGGGCCACGTGTAGGGATTCTATTTTAAGGGTGCACTCCTACGGACACGGGCAACTCAGCCCCCTAATGAGAACAGAGGCATTGAATCACAACGATGGGCAATTCGTGACACTGCCATTAACAGAATATACTTCACATCTAACTAAATTATCGTATTTGCTGTACGAACATACAGACATGCAAATTGAACATATAAATCATGTGATCATGGCATTTACATACGAGTATATGAATATCACGTGTGTGTGTGTATTTGAAATTGGCGTCACATGCTTACTGGTTTCCATGAAACAGAGGCAGTATGGGACATAAAAACATATTATCTGATGTGAATTCAAGATTTTTTATTATATAGGTATATGTACATATTTTTTGTAATTTTCCTTATAGAACTGGTCGTCTTTTGGTGGTCTCATTTTTAACAAGGATATCGTGTATCAATTACGTCTTTACGATACGTTAGACCTCTAATCGGTACTTAGCAGGAATTATCGCAAATCTAAATTTATATATTTTTGTGAAATAAGAATACAGTCGTGAGCAGGATTCGAACCTGCGCCTCCCGGATAAATACTCCAGGCGGTCTGACCGGTGAGCCATCTCGACCTCTGGCCATTACCGCGAATTCTTTTTCCACATTTACGTGTTTTAGTGATGTCATTGCTATCTATTCAGTCCCAATACAGGTTACCAAACCACATAAATTATTTAAAAAAACAAAAGTTTAATCTTATTTAAAACCTCTTTCTTTTTTTGAGATTTTATGCATATCATATAACTACTATTAACAGCCTGTATTTTTCCACTGTAGGACAAGGGCATCTTAATGAGTAAGCAGAAGCATGTATCTCTCTCACATAGAGAGCTAAAATGGTTGAATTTTAGCCTCTTTATCCAGTCCTATAATTTTATTAAAAGCAGATAAAAATTATACACAACAGCATAGACACCACGACCGTGGGAGAGCCATTCTTCGGCACAAATGGGCGGTTCGACCGGAGTGATACCACGGCCTTACAGAAAACCGGCGTGAAACAACGCTTGCATTGTATTTCGCCAGTGAGTGAGGGTACAAGAGGCCCAAACCCTTTAAAAGGCTGGCAGCGCGCTTGCGACTCCTCTGGGGTTGCGGTTGTCCTTGGGCGGCGGTAACCGCTTACCATCAGGCGATCCGAGTGCTCGGTTGCCACCTATCCATAAAAAAAAACTATTTATGACATTTTTATTTAATACTTCTCATATTGTTATTTTGAATGATATCTATACTATGCTTTGTTTCGGTAGAATGTTATAAATTCAACTGTTCTAAGCCATCAACACCTTAATCTAGTTAACTACATTCATTGCAAATAAATGATTTTTGAATAAAGACTCATATAAAAGCGAAGGCAATATAAAAAAACGTTGACACATTCACAGATCCGAAATCTCAATTACCTGTTCACAGAACCTTGCACACCACATATAAACTACTCCAGAAACCAGTAGACCAATGACATTCTAGAATATAATGTAATGGAGGAGGATGCAGACAGTTAATATAGCAATCAAATAAACTGTAGTAATTGGTTCACACGCCACACAGATTCCTATCAAATAAGAAACATATCCCCTTCAGGTTACGTGACTGCACGCAACTTATCAACTGAAGCAATTTAATCTATATGACAAGTATTTTTTTAAATTTGTAAGTTCTAATTTGTTTGGGGGGTATGCTGGAGCCTTTCCGACTAGACCACCCTTGATGTCCAATTTATGTCCCCAAAATTATAATATTTAAGCTGATTAATCTTAAAAGCATAAACGCAGGCGTAGCGAACTTTAATAGATACGATGACGTCACGTCACTAAAAGTCGTATTAAAATTTGGAAGAAGGATTCGGAGAAGTAAGCAAAGGTCGAGATGGCTTAGTGGTCAGAGCGCCTGAAGTATTTATCCAGGAGGCGCAGGATCAAATCCTCCTTACAACCGTATTTTTCTTTCCGCAAAGATTATAACTTTACGCTGCTCTTCTCCGAAAACTTTTATTGGGATTCTGGTATTCACCACTGTTGTATTTTTTTCCGCAAGTCATGGTTTGACGTAGTGTGGGTGCCAGTTGACCTCGTCATCCGACGACATTTGTCCGACCATCGGAAAATCTCCCACCTGCATATAAGTTGCCTTGGCTGACCTGGAAGTCTTTAAATAGATTTCGGACTCAGGTTGGCTGAAGTATGGAAAACCTGCTCAGGTGGGGGACATAAAAGATTCTAAACTGGAGTGCAGGTGTGTAGTGCTGTTCCGCAAACGATGGAATACTTGACATCGTGCTGCGTGCTCTGATACCTGCTCGTTAACAGACCTCAAAGTCAAAGTCAAAGTCAAAGCATTTATTTCAATTAGACCGTTTACAGGCACTTTTGCCACGTTCCAAAGTGTAGATTCCTGTGGAGAAGAACGGGCAAGAAACTCCACGGTTACTCTTTTTCATCAAACAATTACAATATTTTGGTTACATTGTATTTATAATATAGAAATCATATGTGAGAACAATGTAATATGTAGTCTATAGAGTCTAGTTACAATTCAAAACTTTGCCATGACAGTTTAGAGATGACCAGCCCCAACTAACGGCGCCCGGTCACGAACATGACGCCAGCGTCAGCATCACTAAACTCGACCATGTTGTAGGGAATCTAATGACCCAACAAAAACGCCACCATCAGCGGGACATTTGAGTGAGCATGACATACTCTAGCTGCCAGACAATAATCAAATATATATATTCATGTAGAATATGTAAATGATTACATGGTACTCACATTTCACCTCAGGGACACTACTGACAATGGGGTTGGACGTAGCAGGGCTTTGGGCTGACACAATTTGGATTGCCATCGATACGCTAAGAAGGAGAAGTGGACCTCGTGTCATTGCGCATGCTGGGCCAGTGTTTTTCGTTGCTTGTGGAAATTCTCACGGATTTTATACTGGAGTTCTACCGACTAAAATCACACAGTCCTCCAGGCCTCCCATAACCTCTTACTTTTATTTTCGTGTGGTTAGGACCAACCTTGTGTAGTGAGATTTAAATATTGGTCAAATAATGTAGTTAATGGTGTTTAAAATTATTATTTTTTACTTATAAAGATTTCTCTTTTTTTTCTTGAGAAATCTTTACGATTATCAGTCTTGAATCTTTAACAATAAAAAATCCTGTGCGTTGGTAAACTCGTTCGCTCTATCTGGAATAGACTCTATACGATACCCTTTTTACATTAACAAAAAGCACCCGGTCTTTGGATAAGACCGTGGTGGAGTGCGGATGCTTACTTTACTTCACTAAAACCAATTCGGTGGTCACTCTCAGCGTGGAGGGGAGCTCCATGTCCTCTAAAGAGGTCTGTTCCGATACCCCCACGTACAACGCCTATTAAGGCACATCCTTAGATCCACAAACTAATTTCCTTCATTCACATAACATTAAAGCGATAGAAGAATTACATGTTTAATGCATATTAGCTACCTAATAGATCCAGTAATGCTATTAAGTAATCAAGACGAATTTCCGTTATTACCGAATCAGGCGCATTATAAGCAATCAAACGATTAGAATCGACCTAAATTCGATTTGTTTGAATTATGAAAGAGAGTTCCAAAAGTTAATCCTTTTGATATAAAAGTACAATGGGGATGTACCTAGCGTAAAGGGCAAGAATTCAAACCTGACTTCTAAATTTAATGGAAATTTGTAATATTTATAATAGAAATATAAATATGTTATGAAGTACAGCCTAGTTTTTTTATTTATTAAACAAACACCCTAATAAAAAATTAAATATCGAATAAAAATAATAATATTAGGAGTAGTTTTGATTTAGTCTATAAATTGTTTATCAATTCTGACATTGGTATTTTTTCCCATAAAATCTGTCGGTCCGAAATTCATTAGAAATTGGACACCTAGATAATTACTTAATCAGTAAATGAGTCAGTGAGAGAAGATTAATGTCTTAATAAATCCATGTCTCAATAACAAACCAATGTTAATGTAATCAAAGAAGTTTTAACAACTCTATAAAGTTACAGGCCGAAAAAAAAAGACGAGCTGAGTCATAAAAGGAACCTTTGCTGGTTAAAATTTAAGGCATCCATTCCGTCCAGGACTTTTATTTCTCAAGTCACGCAACCTTTTTGTGGATGGCCAAAGCTTTTTGTTTTAATTATGTAGGTAAGGACTCTGTGGAGGTATACATAATAAATTCTGGTGAATAAATTACTGTCTCGAATTCCAAGGATATATCATTACGATCTAGAAACTTCATTGATAACACTAAAGTTGCTTACCGAAATGTAAATGTAGTCCCAATATAGAAAATTACATTATAACTTTAAAAATTTGAATATTTTGCAATGTTTTGAATTCTAGAAACCCCATTAAAGGAAAAAGCGTGGGTGACACTGTTGCACTAATCGAAACTATGTGAGCCTGTAGGTATAGATAAAACCGGGTTGCTAATAAGATGCTTATTAGTTAAGAATGAAATATTACGTTATAATTTAGTAAGAAGTTTTGAAGACAGTACAACAACCTCCTTTTTCGAAAATAGGATCACGGAATTTAAAAAAAGAATGAACTTAAAACGCTTCCCATAACTTCGAGACGGGGACCGTTAACGACGCACGCCTCATTTCGCTTATCAAAATAATTGAAAACAACAATAGCACTCACCAAGAAATCTCTCCGATAACACGTAAAAGTCTATGTAACGAACACTTGGTTAATAAAGGTCGTATTATTTAATTAAAGCGAACAAACACACAACCTGCCGGCGGAATAGCGGTTCGTAACTGAAGTTGAGACCGTGAGACGAGGTAACAAGCCAAACAGCCTATGTTTCGCTCGTGGCGGGGTTACCACACACAAGCAGTTCTCATTTTAAAAATATATCTCGCGCCTTTTCTTTTTCCCAAGGAATGAAAGAGAGCACCAATGTTGTGATTTGATTACGAGAATTGAGTGAGTCATTGCCCCGTAGTAAAGCCGCAATGTATGTGTTGTAAGGGTACCGACACTTTTGGAATTCTTGAAGACAGTTCTTATTAGTGTTATGTATAAGAACCGTAATGGTTATGCTGTTTTACATAACAAATGCGGCTTAGGAAGTTATGCTTAGTCGCTTGTCTGTGGTCTGTTAAAGAGTATTGCTTTCCTGTCTCTACTCTACCTTAATGTATTTTCTTAAAGCAAAAATATCTAGCTGGTTAAGTAGTCTCAGCCGCGGCTGTTTAATGTGATGACCTAGGTTATAATCCTGGATCGGGCAATTTTATTGAGTTTTTCTTTTAGGGAATTTTCAGTAGCCGCCCGAAGTTTGGAATTGCGCCCGATACACGGCAATAGACAGAACGCCAATTACATGGGACTTAATAATGGCGTCAATAAAATGTGTGTGTATATACAACAATGTACACATCTGTTTACCTCTTCGGGGAATACAGTCGTGATGCTATGTTTTTAAACAATTGATGACACGGTAATACGACGCTGCACGGCGAATGTATAAGGCAAAAACAAATATAAAATTACCATTATTGAGAATCGTGTTTACCAATTAAGTAACTACTATTGAAAAACAAATCTTCATGTTTTTAATTTAAATAGAGTTTACTTATAAAATCACAAAGCTACGCACGGATCCAAGGAGCTTTTCTTATAGAGAAGAATAACAATTACAGTCAAATGGGGTGCATTTGACTGTAATTGTTATCCTAAGAGTGTCAGTGTAATAGGGATCCAGGGGTAAATAGGGATCCAGAGGTGAATATGGATCTAGGGGTAAATAGGGATCCAGAGATGAATATGGATCCAGGGGTAAATAGGGATCCAGAGGTGAATATGGATCCAGGGGTAAATAGGGATCCAGAGGTGAATATGGATCCAGGGGTAAATAGGGATCCAGAGGTGAATATGGATCCAGGGGTAAATAGGGATCCAGAGGTGAATATGGATCCAGGGGTAAATAGGGATCCAGAGGTGAATATGGATCCAGGGGTAAATAGGGATCCAGAGGTGAATAGGGATCCAGGGGTATACACGCGCGGCGGTTGCGATTATTACCACACCAATCAGTGGGCTTACTCTTGAAAATAATTCCGCTTGATTGACATTGGAAATATGTCAGATCGTACTTTTAAATGCGAAAATGTCTAAAAAATAATTATATATTCGGGATAATATGAAGACAACATGCTTTAAAATTGAGGCAACTATAATGTAGGTAAATTTATTTTAAAATTACGCGTTGTTTTAAGGCGGCTATTTAATATTGGGATTAGATTGGAATTGGTATTAGTTTCAAGAGTAACCCCACAGATCAGTGTCTATTATTAATATACTTAGGTCCTGATAATGCTTGTAATAGCTACTACATTTAATAAACAATAAAAAAAAATATCTGTTGTGTCAAAATCTTAGCTAGTGGAAATCGATAGTCTCTGCTTACCACAATAGGAAACCCGGTTGAATCTATGTTAAATTTTTTAAGGTTATGCACACTTAACATTATTAATAAGTTATTGGTAATAAGACTTTACAACGAGCATTGACCTAGAGAACTACATGATAAGGTCATAGGTCATTTTATTATAATTGCCTCATAGTTATTAAATAGTGACTAACGCTACTGTTAGTAAGAAATTATCTATATAATTAGTTTCAATTAATCAGGCATCCATAATTAAATTATTAACAACTAGCTGGTGCCCGCGACTTCGTCTGCGCGACTTCGTCTGCGCGACTAAAGGTAGCCTATTTCCTTACCCGAGATAGAATCTATCTCATTGCCAAATGACATTACAATCCGTTTAGCCGTTTAGTCGTGAAAGGTAATAAACAAACAGAGTTATTTTCGCATTTATAATATTAGTATGTATAGTATGGATGTAAATAAATAGCTACCTAAATTGAATTTGGTTTTGTTAAAACAATGGCGCCTGAGAAATTAAATACCAGACTAGATTGCCTCGTTGGTAGTAGTGGCTAGTGGTGTGAGGTCCTGGGTTCGATTCCCAGGTCGATTCTCTGTTAGGAAATTCTCAGTAGCAGCCCGGAGTTTTGAATAGTGCCCGGTAGATGTCTCACCACCTATTTCATGGGACTTAATAACAGCATTGGTTAAATGTGGGTGCACAACTGGGCACCCCTCTGCCTACCCCTTCGGGGAAAACAGGCGTGCTGCTATGTTATGTTAATTTATCAGCTGTAAGTCTTTCTTAGCATGACGTCTGCATATATATATGCATTTCCACAACCATACTGTTCTGGAGCAAAAAACTTCAAAAGCTTTCTGCGACCTGTACCAGGTGTTATGACAAACTAACAACTAAAAGGGCAAGCGATCAGAATTTCGATACTAACTACCTTTCGCCTGGCTAACCATTTCCCAACTATTTTACTCCTAGCCCGATGCCAGTATTTTAAATAGAGGGACTGCATATCTATCGTGAAGGTTGAAGCACGCCTCCTAAGTGTTTTCAAACCTGGCATGTACCAATGTCACTTTTTAATGTCATATGTACTTAATTACAATATTTCAAAGAATCATTGAAGAAATAATAGACAAGAACGGGGCTTGAACCGGGTGTTGTTCGGCGATTTACAACTGCATAGTGGTAACGCTGAGTTTAGTAGATCTGTAAATTACTGCTAGATAAATATCGCCAGGCGGCTCCTTAAGAGGATTATAAAGAGGATTGGAAATTCAATAGACTGTCGTGTAGATGGAACGTCAAGGGACGCGGGTTCAAGCCCCGTTCTAGTCTATTATTTTTTCAATGTTTCTTTAAAAATAGTAATTAATATAGGCATTACATGGCCTCAACATGTATTAAAAAATATAATTATATATAAGTCATATGTACTTCCTTAGTTTATCTTAGACATCACAGACATACGGTGAAGGAAAACATCGTGAGGAAACCTGGACTTAATAGTCTGAAATCACCAACCCGCAGTTATTTAGCGTGATGCTTAATGCTCGTAACTCCTCTACATGTGAAGAGGCAATTGCCCTTGCAGTAGGGCAACTATGTTCTGGTTATGACTACATATCTGACCTCCACAACCCAGTTACTGGGTAGCACGATATCTCTTGGTGAGACTAGTTGTCAGATTTTCAGGCACTTACAAAACTGACTGACTTACCAAATAATCACATAGCAGCAGTGAGAACTTCGGAACATATTATCATTCATAAGAAAACAAAACTTAAACTAGAACCGAGACAGTAGAGCATCCTTCAAAATAGAACAAAAGGATAAATTTATGATTATCCTCATTAGTGACGTCATAGATATATTATAGTAAATTCGGAATAGCAATTGTGGACTGACACTTTTGCTTTGGCGTCTCTCAATTGTCTACATTTCGTAAAATCAAAACCTGCCTGTAAAGTCCCGCAGGGTAAAGCCTCTCCTCATACAGAGAAGACACGAGCATTGATCACCACGAGTCCACGATGGCTCACTGCATATTGGCGACTTGAGACCTTCAGTTGGAAGCATGTCTACGCCATTCCTGTATAGCATCAAAAACAAAATAAAAATAAAAATCTCTCCCTACGCAACATTAGACCTAAAGTTTAGACAAACAACATTTTAGATTTGATAGAATTATTGTGAAACAAAATCGTTCCCGATATCGCCCAACCCATGCAACCCTGTTCTTTTAGATTTTTGGCATTGAAACTAATATTTGATTTAAGAACGAAATAATATACCTACCTTTTTTTGTATAATAACTTTCGTGAGACACATTCATATTAATTATTGTTCAACGGTTATTACTCACTTGTATTTTTCGGGATTGCCCGACTAGTTTCGAACTCGAACGGAGCCCTTAGTCATGAGCTGAGGCCGCGGCGATGTCGCGAGTCAAACTCTGTTGACTCGCGACATCGCCGCGGCCTCAATAATTTTAATATACCTACCTACTTATATAAATTAAATGCACTTAAATTTCATAAGACAAATATTTAAAATGATTACAACAAGTGCGATAGTATGCATATAAATCGTACCTAACTGTAACACTTTTATTGTTTTTTGTTACAAACTGTGTCATTATAAGAACCTTTTTAACTTCTCACAAATGCTACTTTATATAGAGTATATTTATCCTCGAATTCCACGCGATGATGTCACTGTATTCCTCGTCAATGACTCAGGTGCGGGCAGACTTCCCGCCGCAATGTACCTACCTGCGCCATTGGCATGGCACCTGGTTACTTATTACGCTCTGGATTAAATATACATGCATACAATCACGCCTGTATTTCCCGAAGGTATTCGCAGAGGTGTAGGTATTCTTGTAGACCCACCCACCAATGTCATTATGAAGACCCCTGTAATTAGGACCACCTCGTATCCGATCCCTGCATGGTTACACGTCTGAAATTTAAAAGACACGTTGACCTCTGAGTTTGTTTCGGCGTATCCTCTCATACAATGTTAGGCCAGTAATAAATTTTCGGCTCTAAATGCTGTACCAATGCACTTTGTTTACAAAACAGATCAATATAATTTTGATAAAGTTTTTATATCTTTAATTGTAATGTAAACGTGCTTACTAAGTATTATTGATTTTAAACCACTAAAATAGAATTATAGCATCTGCAAATCGATAGTCTCTGCCTAACCCAACACGAAACAGGTGTGTTTATATGTATTTATGATATAGTTCTTTTCCCACGAAGCTAGTATTAATATTTATGCTGTTGTCGTAATATCCGCGGTCAATTGAAGAAGGAAGGAAAGTAATATGACTTGCTATTTTATAAGTTTAAAATCAACGTCATTGGTGGGTATACTCGTAAGTACCAACAGGTACTGACCAGTGGGGTTACTCTTGAAACTTATACCAATTCCAATCCAATTCCAATATTAAATAGACGCCTTAAAACAACGCTAAATATTAAAATAAATTTACCTATATTACAGTTGCCTCAATTTTAAAGCATATGATCTTCACATGATTCCGAATCTATAATTATTTTTTAGATATTTTGACATTTAAAAGTACGAACTGACATATTTCCAATGTCAATCGAGTGGAATTATTTTCAAGAGTAAGCAAGCTAGTCATCTGCAATGCGATCGACAACTAATTTTAATGTTCTTATCTAGGGTTGCCATATCTAAAATCTGCTAACCCGGACTAGAGGTGTGAAAACCCGGATTTTGGAGCTTTAAACCCTGAAATATCAACTCTGTATTTTTTTAAAGTTACTCAGTAATTTAAATAACAATTTTAATTGTTATAAATTAACTTTTTATTTATTTTCTTACAATTTCAAACAAAATTTTGTAATAAAGTTGTAACAAACAATTAGCTGGCTTTTAGACATGTCAGCAGCCTCAAACCCGGACTACAAATGAAACCCCGCCCGGACGCTCCCCGGACGGCCTCTAAACTAGAACAAATCTGGTGAAACCCGGACAGATGGCAGCCCTATTCTTATCGTATGGACAACTAAAATAAAATTGGTCAAGTCATATTCAGAGAACAATGGATGAAAGATGGTCACAGATAATTACAAATTGGTATCCAATACATAAAAAATGAAGGAAGGGTAGACCCTTTATAAGATGGGGTGATGATATAGTTCAAATAGCCGCAAATCTATAGCCCAGACTCGCAAGAGATAGAGTCACCTGGAACAGTTTGGAGAAGGCTTTCACCGCAATAGGCGGCCTTTACACCTAACGATACTAACCACATGTTAAGTACAAATACTAACATCACTAACAAATAAATAAATAAGTACACAACACAAAATTTTGTAATAAAAAAAACATATGTCAGGGCTAACATAAACTAAGACTACGGTTGATGAAAAATCTTGTGTCAGAGCTTAAAACATCCTTAGGTCTTAGTAGCTTTACAGACGAGAACATCTCCCAAGTGTGCTGGTTTCCTCACGATTTTTTACTGCCTCATTTTCAGGAAATGATAATTAATCAACTAGGGCCCTGTAAATATATATTTTACCTTATGAACCCAGTCCTCCACATGGTTACTCTCGATTATAAAATGAGAAACAATTATTTGAGACGAAAGTCAAAGAAAAAAGATGAGGCATGAAGGGGTTTTGAAATGAAATGATGATCCTCAGGACAACTAGCCTTAAATTTTAACTATATGAAACCCTTTAAACCTTACCAAGAATTACGAGTTTTTTCGATACTTATTACTTTTTTAATTGGTTCCCCTCCAGTCTTCTTTTTTCAACGTATCCTTCACTAGGAATTTCTCTTCTATCGTGGGTACGACGTTCACAAACACAAATCTAATGCACACATACCCAGACCAGACCCGGATCATTTGTGTAGATCATACATGTGTGATAGTTCCGTGCGGGAATCGAGCCCACAACATCGACGCAGAAGCCGATTTTTCGACCACTGCGACAACCCTACCATATATTTAATTATTATGTATATGTTGCAGATGGATTGTAGAATAAGCTGTTTTACAAAACTGCTAGCTGATTTACAAAACAGTACTGTTATGAAAAACAGCTGAACGACGTTTAGCGGTTTTACATAATTACTGAATATAACACGCAGAATTGAATGAACGTTTTGCGTTTTTCAATGCAGCGGGTCAACGATCAGAGATTATGTAAAACAGTGTGAAATGAACTGTCAGATCGTTGAATTTAGTTCGAAATTTTGTCGCATATGGCTCTGTATGTCTTAACAATAATAACCTAACTTTATTTTACTTGTCAATTGCAAAAAAATGATGAAAATTTTTAATGACGTAAATTCTAAACCCCTATAATAGTCGACAATATATCGGGATTATGAAAGAAAATAAACGAAATTGATCCATGAGCGAGCGAAGCGAGCTCGGGAGTTTCGTGTATCCCGACACGGACAGGTTAGGTTCTTTCGTGTTTAGGTTTTTTCTAACCTTACAGAGACAAAAATAGGAGCCGCAAAGCGGGGCTCCGTCGACCTAGCCACGGGAAGTCAAATCAAAATACAGTATCGCTTTTTTACTTGAATGGTGACTATCCATTTAATATACCTATACAATAAACAAACCTGTCCCACTGTAGATATGTCATTCTGCATTACGTCTAAAGGTGGGTAGCAGTTTTGTTAAACGTATCGCAATGGCAATCCAGCGGAACGTTGTTCAGCTGTTTTATAAAACAGTACTGTTTTTTTTTTTTATGGAATAGGGGGCAACCGAGCAGACGGCTCGCCTGATGGTAAGCGATTACCGCCGCCCATGGACACCCGCAACCCCAGAGGAGTCGCAAGTGCGTTGCCGGCCTTTTAAAGGGTTTGGGCCTCCGGTACCCTCACTCACTCGGCGAAACACAACGCAAGCGTTGTTTCACGCCGGTTTTCTGTGAGGCCGTGGTATCAATCCGGTCGAGCCGGCCCATTCGTGCCGAAGCGTGGCTCTCCCACGGTGAAAAAAGTTTGTAAAGCAGCTAGAGATTTTGTAAAACAGCGGATTCTACAGTCCATCTGCGACATATACATAGAGTCAAAAACACTTCAGTTATTGACCATACGACCAACATCCGCACTAACAAACTCGTTATCATGTTGCCTTTTAAAGGTCGCCACAAAATTTAAACGAATTGACATTCGATTACTTTTTTTACTCATTAACGAATTGATTCAGCAGTCAGCTATAACTTTTATAAGTAGTTGGGGCTATTTTTAGTTGGGTAAAGTGTATAGGGGTCATGTTCTCGTGTGTGTCGTGGAGGCATTCGGGTTACAAGAACTTTGTCATGAGATTGTGGGTTCAAAGCTTTTAATGTATCCATCCGACTTTTTCAATGACATTCAAACCGTAGGTACTATTAAAGGACATCTTCTTGTTTACTTCATCGAACTCTTACTGACAAACAAGATGTAATTAAATAATAAATTAAAATACACAGATGCCACTTTTTTTTTAATCTGACTGGCCTATGTTTCTCTGTTCAATGTACACATCGAGATTTGTTCAGGCATTTAGAAGTTATGGCCGAATAAAGAAACCCACAAACATACTCACATACATAGTACACGAACCCGAAAATCATAACACTACCTTTTTCGGCAGTCGTGTAAGAAAAAAATACAAACAAACATAGTTCTCTACCTACCCTTACAGGGACGCCGAGATCGCAGCTGCATTCGTCGCAACGCCAATCAACCTAAGATACAAATTATTTGAAATCGTCACGGAGTTGACTGCAATCATATTATTAGGTAGTACCTCTAAGACAATTGTTATGCTAAGCGGTAACTACATTATATGTACTCCTTTAAACCAACCAAAACGATAGTAAAGTCACAATAAAATAAAATATTGCTATCCGAATTATGGTAGGCGTTTTGAGGATTTGCAATAATAATATTTAATAAGCACCCGGGACAGGAGTGTGAAAACCCCAGTGCCTACGAAGTAATGCAATTTAGTACATACCTATATTTTAAACTCCAATTACCTACTTAATATATAAAATATTATGTTTACCTCTCATTTGGGCTTAAAACATACAGAAACATTCAATAACATCTCCTGCAACACAAAAAGTAATATCAGTACTTGTACTGGTTAGAGTCATTGAAATTTTTTATTTGTGGGCCTTTAGTTAGCATTTAAAGAAAAAAGATTTCTTTTTCCGCGTTCTAATGGCCTACATGGTTTTTTGTTAACCAGAATTAAAAAGGAAAAGATCAAAAAGCTCATGGCAGCACTTGTATGATAAGTCAACGTCAAAATAAATATTTTGACATTGTTTACAATTACGAAGTCACGCAAAGTATTGATTATTTTCGTATTAGTGCTTTATCTTTGTCTTACTCGTGCAATATGCTATAGCTTAATAGCTATCTCTTTTACCAAATGTAAAGACCTGGAACGCAATTCACGTATCACTTATTTCATGATAACATTTTGTTACTGTTTCGTTATAAATTGCATACTATTTTATTAATAATCTACATAAAATCTTTAAATAAATATGTGTCTAAACATCTTGTGCAAAATTTATGTAAAATATCTGTGAATTTATCATAAAACATGTTGCGTTACAATAAAACGGTAACCATGAATTTCGGTTTATTTGTTTTGTTATCTTGTCTAGGCTATATATCGGCTAATGCTTGTAATTTCAACGTGAAAATGAAGCAGGTATTAAAAAATGATGGATTTCACAGGTAAATATATTATTATTTTATGTAAGTGTGGTAAGGATATCAAGAAAAAGTCATTCATATTTTAATCAAAAATCATTTTTGTCACAAATACTTACTGTGAATATCTAATGTAAATCATGAATCTTCCTTCCTAATCAAAACATCAAAACTATGTGTGACTTTAATAAAAAATATTATTTAATTTAGTTCCTAATAATTTTCTTGCCTTTCCAATTTGTTCTCATATTACATAGCATAGCATCACGCCTGTATTCCCTGAAGGGGTAGGCAGTGGTCTGCAGAGGTGTACATAGTTGTACACCCACATTTGACCACTGCTGTTAATAAGTCCCATGTGGTGAGTCTATTGCCATCTACCGGTCACAATTCCAAACTCCGGCTGCTATCAAAAAATTCCTAATAGGAAAACCTAATAACACTGCCCGACCCGGGAATCAAATCCAGGATCTCATTTGGGACCGCGAGACCAATGAGGCAGTTCTTATATTAATGCAGAAAAAACAGTCAGTGGGTTGTCTTAGGGAAAAACCTACCAATTTTTTTTTAATTTTAATATCTATGTATTTCTTCTGGCAGAAGCTTTATCAATATCATCACAAATGTTGTCCACAACTTTTTTTACTTTATTACCATATTTGCCATGTATTGCCGCTATAAATAATGTTATCAATTAAAATTCTTCATTACAGGAACATAACCTATGGGATAGTATTCAACAATGATGAGGACCAGTGCTGGCTGTACAAGGACTGTGTCATCGGACTTGACCAGACGTTACCGAGTGGAGTATACGCTAATCCTGATGAGTTGGGCACCTTCAGAAGGATGAATAAGGTGAATAAATGTTTCTTCAAGAAGTTCTGATGAGCTGGATAACATAACATAACATAGCATCATGCCAAACTAACTGCAAAGTTAGTCGTGTTGGTTCGGTCACCTGTATAGGGACTGAATATGTATTAAAATGTGGAGGAAGAATTCACGGTGGTGAGCAGAGGTCAAGATGGCTTAGTGGTCAGAGCGCATCGATTATTTATCCGGGAGGCGCAGGGACGAATCCTGCTTGCGGCCATATTCTTTTTCATTTAATATTACAACTTTAGAGTTCGCTAAGCATACATTAATGCTTTTCAAAGATTATCTTTAGAAATATTATTGTTACAGTTTAGTGAAATTAGGAATTGTAAATTGCACTCTTCATACTTAATGTGTTTACATAAAAAACATATCTTCTGCATACATTTCCAGCTGAATGCTGTACCGAAGCATCGCATTAACATAGAGCTGCCCGCTGAGCACTCATATCCCACCACTACGTACATCATAGAGAAGGTTAAAGACTGCAAGGTGTATTTGTGGCTACCGGTGCACGCTCGGTATCATCTACCCATGCCTGGTGGTGGGTAAGTAGAAATAAAAAATTTTCAACTAGGCATCATAATTACATATATAGTGTCACGCCTATATTCCCCGAAGGGGTAGGCAGAGGTGTACACCCACATTTCACCAATGCTGTTCCCATGTAATATGTGGTTAGCCTATTGCCACCTTCCGGGCACAATTCCAACATCAGAGCTGCTACTGAGAATGACCTAACAGAAAACTCAAAAACACTTTGCCAAACTGGGAATCAAACCTAGGATATCACGCTCAGCAGCCGCGCCTGCGACCCCTTTCTAAGGTTCTAGTAGTTCCAAACGCGACCGCTGAGCTTGAGGTCCTGGGTTCGACTCCCGGGTCAGGCAGTGTTTTTCTGTTAGCAAATTCTCAGTTGCAGCCCGGATACTGGAATTGTGCCCGGTAGTTGACAATAAGCCCACCACCTATTACCTACATGGGACTTAATAACATCATTGGTGACCTGTGTCTCCTCTGCCTATCCCTTTGGCAAATAAACACATGATGTAATGTTATCCAAAAGACATATATGAATAAATATTGACTTACGGATTTAATTTCTGGTTCCAGCATGGCTAGGAACAGTATTGGTCCACCAAAGCTGTACCTCCGCTGTCCCGATCAGCGTCTCGACATGTGCAACAAGGCGGCCACTCCCGTCAACTTCCTGTGCAACGGCAGCTCCAAGGAAAAGTGCAGCTGGAAAGAAATCCCCTACACCTTGGTAAGATAACCAACCACCTTTTCTAGACTGACATATGGAGGAACGAGGTGTGGTGTTTCTCCATAGAAAAGGGAGGATCTTCCAACCAGGCGGGTGATATTGCCTGGCGGGCCACGGCCCAACGGTTAATGTCGGGAGGTCGTATATATACACACTCGTCGTCAAACTTTGATTGCGCGATGCAGAGTGTTGTGCGCGTAGTTACCATGTAGCGAGATAGATGTCGCTACAAACATAACATCACGCCTGTATTCCCCGAAGGGGTAGGCAGATGTGTACACAATTGTACTCCCACATTTCACCAATGCTGTTATTAACTCCCATGTAATAGGTGGTGATCCTATCGCCATCAACCGGGCACAATTCCAAACTCCAGGGTGATACTGAGAATTTCCTAACAGAAAAACTCGATAACACTTCCCGACCCGGGGATCGAACCGGAGACCTCCTGCTCAGCAGTCGCACTTGGGACCACTAGACCAACAAGACAATTAATACAATATACTTCAAATATATAGGTAAAATTTGATATCATCAAAATGTATGCAACCAACACTACACTTAATTATTGAATTCAAACGGGACTTAATCGCTCTAAAATTATAATAATTATTGAATTCAAACGGGACTTAATCGCGCTAAAATTATAATATTTATTTACCTCGTTACCAGTACCGTACGGTACCAGTCTACTCGTGACCACGATCAATGCAACTTGATCGAAACGTCGAGGTAAATAAATATTATAATTTTAGCGCGATTGAGTCCCGTTTGAATTCAATAATTATGTGTTCGAATCGCGAAAGTTTAAAAAGTACAACACTACACTATTGTAATGTAGTGTAGACCGTATTTCCAATGAGCGAACCGACACGAGTTAGTTACTTTGCAGTTAATTCAACATTGGGCAGATGCGATTACCGTAACAAATCTGACGAATATTTCAAACGTATTATTGCATGCGTAGCGATCACTAAAGATATAAATTTTTGTAGAACGAAATTTTTGAGTGTCGGGAGGTCTCCGTGAGAGGGAGTCCGGCAACGGACTGCCATCAGTGGGTTCGCGGTCGTGTGCGAGAGCATTCCCGCGTCCCACCGTCAAGTGGCTGAGGAGGTACACCGTGGAATTTTAGTGGGTTCGAGTCCCAATTAACCGATCTGTCTCCCCGTGTCAGCAGAGCGGTACGCGCGGGCATTTCTACACGTAAAAAAAGGTTAAAAACCAGCACACGACCGTATTTTTGTTCCACATTTTTTTTGCGTTAATGCAATAAAAATATATCATTAATTTATCCATAAAAAATTCCTTTCCTTTTTTTTAACGTACCTACCCGACCTACTAATTGCTCCTAAAAACTAATTTTTTTTATTTCACTGTATGACATTAAACGATAACTGTTTCTATATTCCAGCTAACAGACACACTGGTGTGGCACATTCCCGTGGGCAACATGGAGCACTACTACACGATCTCGGTGGGCACGGCGCTCGTCATCGCCATCGGCTCGCTCTACCTGATGAAGGCCATACATGAACACAAACTCGTCACCATGACATTCAACCCTTATAACCCCTTATAAATTATCAAATACTAGCTTTCGTCTTGGATTTTCCTGCGTTTGTCTATTTCCTGGTATTTTTTTTTATAGTACAAGACACACGCAAGTCTAACTGACGAAGGACGCTTAAATATTAGCTGGGCCTCGCGGTTTTACCCGCGTTAATTTGAGGAAAAATCCTACTAAAGTATATTCCACCAGCATCTCCCTACGGATTCTCTCAAAAGGAATATTTTTTCCCGTAATTGAAACATTTTTCTTTGATTCTCCGGTACTTTCACTGGTACTTCCAGAGATTAGCGCTTACAAACAAACAAACAAACTTTATATTTTCGCATTTCTGATACAGACTGTGCAAAATAATAATCAGTGTTACATTTTTACTTATTACATTGTAAATTAATGTTGAAAGTATTTATAACACATCCTACTGTTGCGAACATGGTTATTTTTGCCGACACGTTTGTCGATTTTAAACGTCAAATTTGACATAGTGTTGATGAAATGATAAAATTCAATACATAAAAACTTTTATCGACTCGACTAGTTTGTCGAAATGATCCGTGCTCGGACGCCAGTTTCACAAATAATCACAAATTTAAGAACATTCCAAGTATTTTTTTTATTAACTATAGAATATCTAATACATATGTATAAAAGTATCCATAACTATTTAATATACATTACTATTTATAATAGATCTAGTGGTCGCAATCGCAGCTCCAAGGTTTGATTCTCGGGTTGGATAATGTTGGGTTTTTCTGTTGGACATTCTCAGTAGCAGACCAAAGTTTGGAATTTTGCACGGTAGGTCGTCTTCTTATCGTGTGGTTAATAAACAACCTAGTGTCACAGTTTAAACCGCCCGTAGGTCTCTGACATGGCTTTACACACCATCGAGAACATCTCTCAGGTGTGCTGGTTTCCTCACGATGTTTTCCTTCACCGTTTTAAGCAAGTGATAATAAATTTATAATACAGAATAATTTATAAATAATACGCACATGACTTCGAAAAGACGGTGGTGTGTGCCTTGGATTCGAACTTACGACCTTTGACTTTTCAGTCCAACGGTCATACCACTACACTATCACTGTTATAGGTCGTCGCACAAAATATAGGAATCGATAAAAGTATCGGTAAAATGTGAGTTTAAATACCTCTGCCTACCCCTTCGAGGAATACAGGCGTGATGATATGATATTCCTTTTGCAATAACTAATTTTGCTAACTTCAGATTACACTCACATTTTTGTAATACCAATGTTAAGCGTCATAGAACCAAAATACTATAAAGTAGGTAGAGATTATCAATTTCATCAAATATTTCAATCTTGTTAATGAGTAAACTTAGTAATATTAATTTCCTTGAGACATAAATGTCGTCTTAAAATTATTATAGGTAGGTAGGTCCTTTCTAGTCATAAATTAATAGTTATTAAGGGTTGCATGTAATGATGGTATTACAATTTAGACTGAATGGTTTTATTATAAATAAACATTGATGGAATCACTTCGTAGTTTTATTTAAATAAAATATTATCCTAGTGCTAATTTATTGTGCAATGAAAAAGGAAATCTAATATATAAAATTCTCGTGTCACAGTTTTCGTTGCCATACTCCTCCGAAACGGCTTGACCGATTTTGATGAAATTTTTTGTGCTTATCCGGTATCTATGAGAATCGGCCAACATCTATTTTTCATCCCCCTAAATGTTAGGGGTAGTCCACCCCATTTTTTTTTTTTATATGGCAAAACAACGTTTGCCGGGTCAGCTAGTTACTCTATATATTTATACATGCTCATGCAAACAGCTCATGTAAACAAAAGCAGAGTAATACCTTTACATTTATTTTAAATCTTAAATCCAAATTCTTAAAGGCTATTAAAACACATTATGAATTCAAGATAAATCTTTGAAAAGCATTAACGCATGCTTAGCGAACTCTAAAGTTACAAATATTAAATGGAAAAAGAATACGGTCGCGAACAGTAAGCCATCTCGACCTCTCAGTGGTCAGAGCGCCTGGAGTATTTATCCGGGAGGCGCAGGTTCGACTCCTGTTCGCGACCGTATTCTTTTTCCATATAATATTGTAACTTTACACATTATGAATTTAATTGTTGTGCAACGGTTATTACTCACGTGCATTCTTCGGGATTGCCCGACTAGTTTCGATCTCGAACGGAGTCCTTAGTCATGAGCTGAGCCCGCCGCGATCGCGGGTCAAGTCGGGAAATGCGAAGAACGCACGAGAGTAGATAATAACCGTTAAACAATAATTAATATGAATGTGTCTCACGAAAGTTATTATACATTATGAATATATCACTTTTGGGGGGGTCTTAAAAGGCCACTTTGGCTGAATCTTATTAGGATCCAAATATGATTCTTTTCACCAATCGTAAAATTTGTCACTTGATGGATAAAATTATAATAATTATGATTTGCGTGTATTCATATAGAGTAATTCATCTGACAGTTTTCTATGGTGATTCGCAAAATGGCTCACAAAATAGGAATTGCTAATGTGTCAAGACCAGAATCAAGAGGTTACTCAATTCTAATAAAGGTTAATTTTTAGGGGAAATTCTCAAAGTGGCCTTTTTAGACCCTCGGATCGCAGTTGCAGTTGCCACAACGTCCAAAAGGGTTAACATGTTTAACCTGCTTTACACAGGAATTATACCTTTGACAAATAAAGAGAGACCATTCCCCGTCAAGGCTGTAGTTACTATGAAAAGAAAATTAAAACCCGTCAACAGTGAAACAAGACAACATACATTGATATATTTCTGCTTCTTCCTTTAGTATATTAAGATTGATGAACAACCTAGTGTCAGAGTTTAAACCACCCATAGGCCTCTGAGATGGCTTCACACACCATCGAGAACATCTCTCAGGTGTGCTGGTTTCCTCACGATGTTTTCCTTCACCGTTTTAAGCAAGTAATGATTTCTTTGTAATACACACTTGACCACGAAGTCAATACGTAGTGACTCAGAGTCAGAAGTTAAATATTATTTAAGAGTCTCCAAAGATTTGCTACTTTCAGCAAATTTTGTCGCTTTTATGAAGTTTTGCGGGATTCTTCTATCGCGACCGAACTCAGAGTCGCCAAAACAATTCATTATTAATGCAGTCGCCAGACCCCTTGTTGCAGTGTTGAGGAGAAAGCTACCTTATCAGTAATTATTAGAATTGCTGATTAAGTACCTATCTTTTTCATTCCAAACATCGAGATCCGAAGACGCACAAAGGTTTTTTACGTTGGAAAACGTGTGACGGAGCTAAAATGGAGTTGGGCAAGAGACCTGGCAAGGTATAGTGATGGCAGATGGAGTAAGACTGTAACCGAGTGGCATCCAAGAGCTGGATGCAAAGTGTTTGCCGCTGCGGCGAGATGGGCGGACGATATTGTTACTGTTGCTGGTAAAATTTAACTTGGATGAGGCTAGTACAGGAGCGTGGAGAACACAGCAAGCAGAGAGAGTCCACTGCCAGGAGTGGGTGAAGTCTGGGCTGTAGATGATGATGATGATGAACCTTCTTCACAACAAGTCGATGGAATATCTCGCGTTTTGTTAGCTTAACATTCAATTATATAACAATACGTAGAAGCACATACATGCGACACTTGTACAGAGCATGGCAAGCAAGATGGGAATGGGTATTTAGAAAATTATACTTATCCTTGGACTAGATAAAAGAACCCCAATTACTCTGTCTGTCTTAGTATTCGAAGTCGACAGGCATCGACAAGTATTTGTGATTACATAGACCTTCACCAATAACCGTCTTTTATTTTGCATTCGGCCGGTGTAGTTGAATAGGTAAGTACCTAATAGTGAAGGGTGGGCGTTTTTGGAGACTGTCTTATTGTAATGTATGACGTTCAAAAAGTACAATTTCAAATGGTAAATATTATTGATTTTAATGCATGTAATTTATATGCAGGTATTACGATTTAAAAGGTACTTCGAGCTGGACCTAAAAAAAACAAAATCGGGCAGATACATACAATAAATATATCAGCATCGTATGAAGTTATTTATTTTTATAAATCTATAGGCACTTAAGTAACAACTTACTCTATCAAATAGCATGAAGACCAGCATGTTCGAATGCATACTACACTCAAGGAGTACTTACTTATAATAATATTGTCATAATTAGGGCATATTTGTTTAAGTTATTTGTTTGAAGATAAATACGGTCTTGAGCAGAATTTAAGCCTGCGCCTCTCGAATAATTACAAACCAGGTGAGCAGAGGCCTCCGCCAACTAAGCCATCCCGACCTCTGTTCACCCCTCCACATTTTTATTCATATTGGTCTTGGTCTGATGTTGTCATAAACTTTGATAGTATAATATATAAATATGTACATTGATGATGACGCAGTAATCCGGTGATACAAAATCTTGCCTTAGGTCCTTACTTAAAAAAAATTACAGCTTTTACAAGCTATAAGCTCCATCTACCATCGCCGTATGAAAACGTGCTCGATTGCAGCCAGCCGCGACTCCAGTACGACTCGCCACAGTACGTAGCGCCGCCTCTGCGAGATGGCACCACTTTACAGGTGTATTGATCTCGCGGCTAGGAATAGTGTGAACCTTCCTGTACCCGGTCGCGGGTGAACACGCTACATCAGACGCATGTTGATGACAGCCTTACTTCATAACGCCCCTTTCATGTCCAAACGCTACCTACTTCCTGTTTTGGTAAATTCATATTTTATAAGATATTTATTCAAAGTGCGGATTGTTTTGTTGACAATGTATACTGGACCGAGAGGCCGAAACGTTGTAGTTATTGAGACAAGGGGTTTTGCCTAATGCAAGTGCCATGGTCCGGAGGAGATGCAGTGTCCGGTGTGTTCCGGTGCACGTGCGCGGCTGTCCGACGCGACCGGGGGCGTGCCGTGCGTACTCCGCGCGCCGCAGATATGGATTTAAGATTAACGAGGCCACGTAAACGCGGCGTCGCGGCGGGGGTCGGGGCGCGCGCCGTGTTTACATGCGGGTGCAGGCGGCGGGTGCAGCGGGCGGGCGATCGATCGCTGGGCGGAGCGGGTGCGGGGCGGGGGCGGCGGCGGCGGGCCGCGGGGGGCGGGGCGAGCGCGCGCCGGCCGCCAGTCCGCCTCGGGGCCGCGTCCGCGCGGTCGTCGCCTGATCCCGCGGTGCGGCGCGCCGGAGTGTCTCCGCGGGCGCCCGGCGGCGGCGGCGAGCCTCGCGCCGCCCGCCCCCGCGCCGATGCCGCTGCCGGCCGGAGCCGTAGCGCCCCCCACCCTCCCCGTGCCCCTGCCGCCGGCCGGCGCCGCGCGCGCAGCCTTGTGTGTCGCGACCTAGCCGAGAAAGCCCCGCCGCCCGCGCACCCCGCGCCGCGTTTGCGCCCCGTGTTCCTGTGGGCGCGCCAGCGCGACGGTACTGTGCAAGAGGTCCGCTGTGAAGATTACGATCCGCGAAACCGAATCCGTATCGCGCGTACCCCGACCGGTTGGCGTGTTATCCCGCGTACTAAAATCTTTGACTCTATACTTGTGACGAGCGCTCCGGCGCACGAATCTCCCGAACCTCCCGAACCTCCCGCTCCTCAGGAGCGGCGCCGGCGCCGACGCCCCGGCAGGCCGCGGCGGAGACGCACGGACGCGGCAGCGCCCGCGCCCGCTTGGCTCGCGCCCGACCTGGAGTCGCATATACCATCGCACACTATCGCGGTGCCGCGTATACCGCCCGCACCACCCACTCCACCTGCGCCGCCCGAGCCGACACCGCTCGACAATCTGCTCGCGGTGGCTGAGCTGGAGTTTAACCAGCAGCGCGGTGAGGAGGCGCTCGAGTTGGAACTGCAGGCGGGAGCCGCGCAGTACCCCTTCCTACCAGAGGCGGAAGAGGTCGCGCGTGACGTCATGTCGTTCGAACTTGGCGAACCGAAGCCTCCTGACGAGATGTTCTTCGAGCAGCGCAAGACGCACGCACCGGATCGCGCTTCCGAAGACGATGCATTTCATAATGATATGGGCGTGCACAAAGACCTGTTTGAAACTATTAGTGAGGCACATTACCTGCCCGAACTCGGTGGGCCTCACGACGAGGCACTACTCGAGTCGCTCGTGGAGAAAGGCTGTGAAGATAATCAAATACTCGGGCAAGCGCTCGACAAGCTAGCACACCTGGTACACGGCTCCGGCGATTACGCTGAGGAAGAAGACGACATGCTACTCGGTGGAGCGCCTGTTGCGGACATCATTGACCGGCTCGAGCAGTCATTGGAGTCGCCGAGTCGCAGTAGCATGACGGCGGCGCAAGGCCTCCTGCACTTGCATCATATCGGAGACCACCTGGCGCCGCCGGATCAACAACAAACTATCGAGCAGACTTACATGACAGATGAAGTGTTTGCATCGGCTGACGCTCCAACGGAGTGTGCTCTTGACACGCTCTCTGCAGCATCACAAATGCAAGAAGCTAATGAAGTTAACCATTTAGAGTATGAAAATGCTGAAAAGAGGCTACAAAATGATGTTCGTAATACAGCTGTTATGTACACTGAACAAGTACCTGATATATCTACACCTGTGGAGGAGCAAAAACTGCAACCCTTACCGGATCAAAGCGAAATGACGTTACCCGGTGAACTACCAATCCAGACTAATAGTGACTCGACTGAAAATGACACTGATAACATAGCCCTCAAAATTGAAAATGACGAAATTGCATGTGATGATGAATCGAACTTTGCCAATACTGTAAAAGAGGAAGATTCGAACATAGATTTCATAAAAGATTTAGATGATACGACAAACACTGTAGAATTGGTAGCAACGGATTTGAGTGTCAAAAATAATAAGAAAAATTCTAGTCGAGTTTTGGCGAGCGCTGAAACCACAAATACAATGGAAGACAATTTATCGGAAAAGAGCGACGACCAACCTAAAGATCTCAGTGTGCAACGAAGGTTACCCACCCCGCATGCGTCGCCGAGAAGGATAGACATACCGCGAGCACCGTCGAGAGAGTCGGATGCGATGCAGTCGCCTCAGCCGAGTGGTATCCCAGCCGTGCCGTCCTCACCGGAAATATTTACTATGCCACAATCGAAAAGTAAACAATCATTGTTTTTAGAAACTCTACTGTCTTCGCCCTCGCCTAAAATGTACACGTCAGAAGTGACTATTACGAAGCAGCAATGTGAACCGCTAAACTTAGGCAAACATAGAAAATCCGCCAGTCCAACGGTAACGAGCTGTTCAGATGAGATTAGAAAGTTAAATAAAGAATTTGGTGAACCTCAGGAGAAAAAAGGAAGACGCGAGTCGACTGAAGACTCGGTTAAAATGAATAAAGTATTCCACAAGTGTGAACGAGACGACCAAGAAACTCATACAAAAATACCGAAGAAGAGTGAAAAAGAAGAAAAATTACCGTCAAAATATATTGAGAAAATGAGCAAACTGAGTCCGCTCGAGCAACTACACAGTTTAAAAACAGGCGCCAATTTCAATATACCCGACCCTATGTTGATCCCGAAAAACAAGCTGAACACTATCCTCTCAGCTCCTGCTATAGAAATTCCGCTGATGTTAATGAATTATCCGGAGTTAAGATTGCCGGAGGCGTTTGCTTACCCCCATGTCCTGCAGGATCCGGACATACTGGTTGTTTCATTAGCGCAATTAGACGGAATAATATTAAACGAAATGAATAAACGGGCAGAGTCGCCGAAAAAGGAACCAAAGCCGCCGACCCCTAAAAGTGCGTCAAGTATATCAAGTATGGAAAATATGGCGCCGACTATCAGTCAGCCCGACCAGACCAACTCGAGCAGTCAGCCAAAGCCGATACCATCGATGGATGCATTAGCTGGCGACATCGATGCAGCAACTTCGGCCGCTCTTAATCAAATGCTCTGGTTGCCGTATATCAGCCAACTCGAAGCAATGGCAGCATGTTCTCAAAATATGGATTTCCTAAAAGCTCTTAATTCTTCCGGTTATAGCGGTCAGAATTATCCCGAACTATCTCAAGTGTTTAACCCAAATTCGCGTTTTGTGGGACCGCCAGGCTTTCCGGTTATGCCACAGATGGATTACGACAATCGGATGCAATTTATGATGTGGCAGGAAGCCATGAACCAGGCGAACCAACAAGCACAAGCTCAGAGACAAAGCCAAGCTAAACCTAACGAGCCTCAGGCGAAGGAAATGCCGTCAAAATCAACGGACGTGCAAAATCCCTATGTTCACTCGACTAAGAGTCATCATCAGAACAAATCGCATAGTAGTATGTCGTCTCGATCGAGTCCTATGGCGAACTATACCGCTAGCCAGCGAGCTGCCATGCAACACAACTCATTCCTGCAGAATATGTACCCAGGGATGAACCCTAACATAAGGCCGAACGTGCCTTTGCCGGGCCTCCAGATACCGTACTTTAACCCTAACCTAATGGGTAGTCAGAGGTCGCCGAGAAGCGGTCAACAAAAGAGTCCGACCTCGCCTTACTACCCGAATAACAACTATCTGCAATCTGTAAAGCATTCCGAAGCTCAGGCGCATCAGAGGAGTAGTTCGACTGGTTCGCAGGAATCGCCGCGACCCCGGATTAGTGTTAAATCCTTACAAAACTTGTTGGAACCACCATCGGCACCGCCGTCGTCGTCATCGTCGCGGCGGGCGCCCGTTCCGCCGGCGGCGATGTCCCGGCGGCGCGAGGAGCCCGAGGTCGGCAGCACCACGCCGCTCGGGGAGCCGCCGACGCACATGCAGTCGCACATGCCGCCGCATCCGCACGACCCAGCGTCGTTCCACTTGTGGCATCCGCTGTTCGGCAAGTAAGTAATTTTCAAGTTTACCCTCTTACCAATATTTGCATATTCGTAATAGGAAATTATCGGCGTATTTACTTTACTTATTGGAGTTTCTTTGATTGTATAATTACAGCGTTAGCGGTAGTTCGAGACGTTGTGAATTCTAAGAAAATTAGTTAACATTTTCTGTGCATCTATAATATCTACCGTTTCCTTATTAGTAAAGTTAAGTTACTTCGGCACTATCTTTCTTAAAGAATACCGTTTTTTTTATCATGGAACGCCTTTACATATGTTAATTTCGTAGCAAATAACCTGTTTACAGTACGCGAATAAATTGCACGACGGTTTTAGTTAGTAGTATTACTTAGGCAATATTGTACTGTTTATTTATATTGTCCGTTTATTGGGTCAGGCCGGCGGGCAAAGCTAATTTTGCCAATATCGATCGGCTACTGAAATAGCGAAGTTCAGGTTAACATGCAGGGATTAGGTCAGTTTGTCTTCTTGTCAAGACTAAATTAGAGAAACGGAAGGATTTGTTATTGGCATGGGCTTTAGTGACATATTGGATAGTACAATAATATATCTCAATTTCTAGTAGTATACAATATGCACGTTATCCTTTGGATGCAAATAAATACAATATCTAGCTACTTCCACAATATTGATGGTAGTCATGCAATTCCTGTGCACCGCTTGCCTGCTCGCAAATATATTTTACCAGCTGTTAAACCGTGCAGTGTCCACTACTGAGACTCGGTGGCGGACACTGCACGGTCTAACAGCTCCTGATGATGCCCCGTGGGGGGCGAAACACGTGTAGAGTAGTTGGTGGTAGTTGCAATTTTTTAACGCTTGCGTAGGTATGTGCAAAGATTTGCGGGCGGGCGGGTGGTGCACAGGCAATTGCATGACTACCCTCAATATTGTGGAAGTAGCTACATACTTTTTTTTTGCATCCATAGTAATGGACTTCCGCAAGGTAACATCTGAATCTATTCAATACATTACCCTTTAGCGCTTTTAATGTGCGTGTGTGTGTGTGTGTGTGTTTTTTCTTCTTTAATCATCGTTGTTTAAATGTATATTGGTCCTATTGTCCAGTGTCACTTTTTTTTTCTTTAGGTGCTGGGAGTAACAAATTAGTAAAGTAATCCTAACGATTGATATTACGTTATTTGTAACATTGCCTAATGGGAGAAAAGGCGTGTTAACATATTTAATCTTGTTGCCAGTAAGAAATGTGTGACATCCGATTAATGTTGCTTTCCTGCCTCTTCGGAATCGCAACGGATATGTTTATTGCGTTCTTTGAATTATTGTTGTTTTTTTAAAATAATTTTATATGAACTGCCGTATGGCTACTGTCGATTTGCTTTTAGGAGTTCTGCAAAGAAACAAAGTCAGCTAGACCGTATTATTTTAAATGTAAACCCTTACTACTTTTTTAAAAACGAGCCAAGTTTTTTTCTAATTTCGAAAATCTACTATTGTGTTCGACGCACGATAAGACATTTTACACAACGACATTAAAAAGTAAAAAGCGTCAATTTTCGATTGTATCAGTATTGATATAAACTAAGCGACAAAACGCAAAGAAAAGTTAAATAAATATGGATTAATTTTAACCTGAAGTAATTATATAATTTAATTTTTATTGATGTCTATACACCTAGTTAATTTACAACACTAATTTCGCAGACTCACCATATCAACTTAAATGTCACTAGAACAAAATAATGACGGTCGATATCTACAGTTGTAAACCAGTAAATGGTTCGTGCATAAATTTTAATTAAATAGAATGCTCGATGCGTCCATCTGTCTGTCTGCCAATTAAACAATTACTACTGATATAATTAATTAACAGAAAGGGACAAATTAGCGATAGTATACATTGCCGAAGACAAATTACTGTGTGATATCGTAAATAGAGGCGTTCCTTGAGCGTGTGTTAGTATGTTTCTCCATTTGTAACTTCGAAACTACTTGACAGAATTTTATATAACGAGTTTCGTTGTAAAATATGCTAACCTACTTCTACCCACGACCGTAAGGAGGACTAGGCGTATAAGTTGGGGGGTTATCCTCATTAATTTATTTCGGGGGGGGTGCCCCCTTTTTCACGCATGGAATACATGTAAACATTATACCACTTCTTTCTAGAATTTCGAGGGGTTTGAACCTCCAACATACTCCCCCTGGATACGGCTATGTTTTCTACCTCATACTATTACAGGCCCAAAACTTCGTCTACATCGAAGATACGCTTTTAGTAACATAAAGAATAAACCTTTAGCCTCTTTTCGTTTATTTATCAACCCCTTTAGGGGCTTAGGCAAACTAAATTCTATGAGAGTCTACGTCAAGAGGACTTTCATGTAAAATTTAAAGTGTATCTAGACTCAACGGACTGAGCTATGCGTTAATATATAAGTCAGTATTTTCTTTTATATACATAGTATATCATCATCATCCCCCCGCCCTTATCCCAATTTATTTGGAGTCGGCGCAGCATACCTATATCTGGCATGCTGCTAAAGTGTTGGCTATGTTTTATGACCGGGCGCCTGCCTGACGTCAACCCTCATTGGGAATGCTGTTAGGGTAACCGCCACCGATACGGTCTCCTTCTATCTAGCTATGCCATACCAAATGTTATCCATGCGCCAGGTTCTGATGTTATCCTAATATTACACTCCACTAACCGGGCTATATATACATGGTATATATAGGGATATTTTCTGCAATTTCAGTATGAATCATAACATTATGACGACGGCAGCCATAATGTTTTTACTATCGCGGTTTTATTATTTTCGTGGTGAGTAGGTACTGCTCTTATCTTTGGTATGAGTAAGTGTTGCTGGGCTATTAGCAAATAACAATAGGGCTGGTTGATCAGGTCAATGGATGACTGATATGTAACCTGTAAGGTTTGTCTTAAAATTAATTTAACATTGTGTAATATCACATCTATTGATATTTTTTATACATTTGACGGCTATGTAAAATTGTTTTAATATAGGCATATATTAAATCAATTTTTCAAGGAAACATTGAAAAGTAATAGACACGGACGGGGCTTGAACCCGCGACCCTTGACATTGAGTGAGAGTGGTGAGTTGATGACAGGGAATGTCAAGGGTCGTGTTAACTTTTCAATGTTTCCTTGAAAAATAATAATTGAGTAATATAACTTAAACATAAACAGCCCATAACTGTCCCACGGCAGGGCAAGGGCCTCTTCTCATACAGAGAAGGCACGAGCATTGATCACCACGCTGGCTCACTGCGGGTTGGCGATTACAAACCATTAGGTGCAGGTTTCCTCATGATGTTTTCCTTCCCCGTATGTCTGTGATGTCTAAGAAAATACATATGACATTGAAAACGTCATATCGGTACATGCCAGATTTGAACCCACAACTGTGGTTCAATAGTCGGGACCGAAACCACCCCGCCACCACGACATCTTATTTGTATACATATTATTTTCTAAGGATTTGCCTGTTAGAATTCTATTTGATTATTTTTGAGATATATTGGCTTGGAAGAATTAGCACTGGAGTAGTTTTAGCGGGCGTACCCCTCTCGCCGCGGGCATATGATTCCCAATCAAATCTTCATACCTTTTACCTTTATGGTTACAATCATAGTACACTATTTTAATCGTGTGTGTCTCAATTTTATTTTTGTGTTTTGTTTTTTTATTTGTGTTATTACTGATAATGTAATGACAAGAGCTATTGTTACTTTAGAGCAAGTTCTTTTGTGCTTGTGTGTTACCTCACCCCCCACCAGAAGGGGCGAGCAAATATGTTCATTATTTAGTCAGAAGCCGCCTCCCGTCTAGTCCTCTAAGTATATTGGCAAACTAAAGTTGTCATATACAATTGCATTTTTTTTTATATGGCATCTCGCATGTCAGCCTAGGAAGTTGTCGAGTGCTTAACCGGGCTTTCCTGTAAATACCTTAATAATCTTAAGGCCCCCAGCCAGGGCATTCAACTTATAAACTAAGCGACAACACGCTGAGGGCACCCCCTGCGGAGTACGAGCCTCGGCTTAGGGCGTCGCTGGTTGGAGTACAGCAAGGGACTGGCTGGATCGATCTGTGTCCAACTTCAGAACGCCTCTTCTTATGCCGTCGGAGGGTACAAGCATGATGATAAGTTCTATTTAACAAAACTCAGTGCAAAAATAATTTCCCTCTAGATTCTCAAAGTTCAGATAGCAATCATTTCGAGTTAATTCCGGTCTAGATCTGCAGTAAATGATTAAAGCCATTCATCATGTGCTTGATAACATAACCAGTCGCTTTGCCTCGTCTGCTGAGAGTACATTGACATAACCTTGCAGTTAATTTAACTTCTAAGTGAGTTTCTAATGCTCATGACCTTTAGATACTAGTTTCCACAAAAAACTGGAAGCATTTTACCTTTTACATTTTATATTCTTAAGTTTTTTTTTTTCAACCTACTATGCATACTAAACTGCAGAACATGCCTCGTTGGTCTAGTGGAACTAAGCGCGCTTGCTGAGCATGAGGTCCTGCGTTCGATTCCCGGGTCGGGCAGTGTTAGTGAGTGATTCTGTTCGGAAATTCTCAGTAGCAGCCCGGAGATTGGAATTGTGCCCGGTAGATGGCAATAGGCTTACCACCTATTACCTACATGGAACTTAATAACCTTTTAAAATGTGGTTGAACAACTGTGTACACCTCTGCCTACCCTTTCGGGGAATACAGGCGTGTTGTTCTGTTATTTTAAACTGCAGAACCAATACCTATGAGCTAGGTACCAAGACAATTGCCCAAATCATTTAGCAGATACTCTGTTGTTACCTGTCGAGGAGTTTCCCTTCTTCGTGGTATAAGTACTCCAAGACATTATTATGGTCTTCAAAAAACGGGACCACAAACTAGACAAACACTTTCAAATAAAACCGATATCATAAAAAAATGGTTTAAAGAATAAAAATAAGAATTATATTATTGCAATACGAGTACAGCAAGTTGACAAAGTTCATAAACATAAGTTCCATCATAGACTACCAGGTGACTGGCGCGCAAATATTACATTATAATGTGGTTAACATAATGTCATCATACATGGAATTAATCAACATATAGTTAAAAAAAATACAAATATATATAATACAAAAGTCAATTACGTATTTTAATTAAATGCCAATTTAAGTAAATATTCAAAAGAAAATGCTTAAAATTAGAATTAGGTGCATGTCATTAAAAGTGATGAGAATTAATTATACAAGGTCAATTACATTAAAAGTTAATTAAAATTTAATGGCAATAACAGTTACTCAGTCAATAATTCGGAAATATTACAATAGCATTTTGTAAAAAAATAAAAGTTTTCAATTGTTTTTTAAACAAGTTATTATTTAATCCTGCAGCTGCAGAATGAGGTTATATATTATTGGAGCCAAGCAAAATACGCTCTTATGTATAAGTGCCGTATTAGACTTCGTAACACATAACCGACTATTATCCCTTCTGCTTCGGGTTTGTAACAGGAGTATTAAAAAATCTATCAAATTTTGTACCTCCTCCGTTTTTGGAACTCAACTAAAAAGGTACACAAGCATAGATACACAGATGTATAACTTTATTGTAGTGAAGGAAAGAAAAGAGCATTGCCACTATCAGTAGGTACCGTTCTACAATCATAACAATTCCTCAAGACCGAAATAAAGCAATCGATAACTCCGGTTTTGTTCCACCCTTTGGAATGACAGATTTGACATTTGAGCAAACCGCACTTAAATTAATAACACTATATACCTATACTTCTATACTTCCTTCCCCGACTTGCAGTAATTACACGGATCTAGACTTCAAAGCAAGCCAATCAAGCGTTTAAACATTCATGAGGAGAATACATGAGTCTCAAACAAAAATAGACCAAATTATTGGAATGGTAGAGGATCGATAACTGAAGTACTGTCGGGGACATAATCCTATTACTACCAAAAGACTTTCTCTGAATTCTTAGCGAATATTAATATTTTATATTCAATTTATGTAGGCAACAAAGAAATTATTTTGATAAGGATTCTGTATTCAATTCGGTATTTTTTTATCAGTGGGTGTAAGATTATGGAGGCGTGTGTTTGATGTTTGAGGGCTTTGTTTTGTTCTTAAATAGCTCAAGGCTTTCCTTTATATAGGCTGTATGTAGTCCCGGTTTGTCACAGTTCTGCCTGATTTTATCTTATGTAGGTTAACAACAATTCAATGACGTCATGGCCACGTGTTTAGAAGCCAATGATCCATTAGTTTATATAAAAAATACTGAACTAAAGAAGAAAGAAAGAAATTAAAATAAATAATTCCTTTCTTTCTTCTTTAGTTCAGTACTTTTGACGGTTGTCTCGAAAGACCAAACTGAAGATGTTTTATAAATCAGCTCTAAGTAGTACGTGTGTTCTCTCTCTGCCAAAAACCTCATGTGAAAGGCCTAATTTAAACATTGGCGTATATTAAAGGGGAGCTGGGTGGGCCGTGCCCACCCCAGAAACGTCTGGTGCCCACCCTAGGATGTTGGGTTCCCGACTCAACAGCGTCTTCGGCTCTAACAACCATCGCTTTTCAGGGTCAGGCCTCCCCTGGAAAATAACCCTAAAGACACCGTTGAATTTAAATTAAATTATGCAGGTTCAGTGTTCTAAAATAGCTTTTCCACATAATTTTAGCTTAAGTTTATAATAAACACATGTAAAACTAACAACACTATCCAGCTTCAACAACAAATAAAACAATCACGTCTCAGATGTAAGGAGTTACCATTCCTGTCGCTACCTTTAAACTTTATATAGAAGTGACCTACTTTCGCGTTTTATACCCTCATTCGCTATATTTGACCTTATTTCGCCTTGGACTCTTTAAAATGTTTTCAGGGAAGCTGGTTAAAATCTACCAGCCAACCACCACGCACGTCCGTCACGTAATTTGGTTTAGGGCGCATTTATTTCACAAAAAGTGCTGATACAATTCTAATCACAAAGCGTGTGTACGACGTGCTTCAGAACTTTGATTAATTAAGATTATACGGAATGGAGATATAGTCTTACAGATAGATATATTTCTAGCTCAGATCTAGTAGGCTGCAAGGTAAATCAGAATCCGGCGTAGCTTGAACTCCTCAGACACCAAATTGGCAAGTATTGACACGAGAGAGACGGTAAAAAGCAAAGACCATTAAAGTAAAAGCCTAAAAGGAAAGCTTTATGAACCAAAGGACCACAGTCTTCGCAATCATAACACATTCAGCCCATAACTGTCCCACTGCAGTGCAAGGGCCTCTTCTAATACAAAAAAGGTACGAGCATTCATCACCACGCTAGCTCACTGCGGGTTGGCGATTTCAGACCACTAAATCCAGGTTTGCTCACGATGTTTTCCTTCATCATATGTCTGTGATGTCTTAGATTAACTAAGAAAGTACATATGAATTTGAAAACGTCACACTGGCATGTTAAATTTGAACCAACAACCTGTAGCACATGAGGCGGGCCCGTAATCACTTGATCACCACGACGATTTCTTCGAAAAATTTAAGTAAATATGGTAAATAAATACATTACGATTTTCTTTCCGACAGTACTTAATGGAATACGTGTCCCTCAAGACATATTAAGTAATTTTCGTATAACCATTTCACGTGACAAGTTTGCTGCGGCTGTCCGTTTTAGTATAAATAATAGATGTAGTAATCACAGGTTTTATGTCTGTAATGATGACCTGGAGTATTAAACTCGGTACAAAGTAGGCCAGCCTTGTTCTAAAGCTAAAAGCTTGTGAAAAATAGGAATATTGATTTTGCAGTAAATGTGAGGAAAATGTGAAAATGCACTACTGAAGGTACACTTAGTGAAAGAAACATTGTGAGGAAATCTAATGTAACTCTAACATAGGCCCAATTTAAAAAAAAAAACGAAAACCAAATTTGGAGTGTTTTGGATGACGAATCTATCAAAAAATCAATATCCTCCGGGCATTCGTAATACGACGCGAGTGAAATCAGCCCTATTTTTATTTACGACTGCCTCGACTCCCTCGTTGATCTAGTGGTCGCAAGCGCGGCTGCTCAGCGTCAGGTCCTGGGTTCGATGCCCAGGTCATGCAAATTATTATTGAGTTTTTCTGTTAGGGAATTCTCAGTAGTAACCCGGAGTTTGGAAGTTGGTGCTGTGACACCCCCGTGCTTTGGGGAGGACGTAAAAGCCGTCGGTCCTGCACCTGATCTCTCTCGGGCAGTGTCGGATTGCCGTCCCATCAGAATATGAGAGTGAAGAAAGAGGGAGTCCACCAGTGTTTGCGCATACACTTGTGCACTATAATATCTCCTGCGTCCGTGGCTGATTTCCGTTGAGATAGGCCGCCGTGACCGAAATACGGTCAGGAGAAGTATTTATTTTTGTCTAAAATTGTTAAGACACATAGAAGGAACGCGCACAGTCTGAACCCTCATCTCCCACGCTCTTCCTCTTTATGAAAAGATGCTTTCGCCTACTAAGGGCTGGTATCGATTCGACAACAAATCGGTTAAACAAACTTGTTTCCCTAAAAGATTTTTTAGATACTCACGACAAAAGTGGGTCGTTTCGGTATTGAAAAGTTGGAAACAGCTCTGACTGAACAGCTATTTAAAGAATAAATAGCAAAGAATTTCCTGGATGTGGTGACGAGATCAATTTACCAGGACTTAGATGAGCTTCTGTAGCTACTTGTCAGAATCCTGGTTTTCTTGAATTGCAAAGGTTGACTGTCTTTCTTGGTATGTCTTCATATCATCATCCCCCGTGCCATTATCCCAATTTATATGGGGTCGGTGCAGCATACCTATATCTGGCATGCTGCTAAAGTTTTGGCTATGTTTTATGGCCGGCCGCCTGCCTGACGTCTACCCCCTTTAGGAATACTGTTGAAGGTGGTAACAACCACCGATACGGTCTCCTTCTATCTAGCTATGTCACACAAAATGTTATCCATGCGTCAGGTTCTGATGTTATCCTACTATCACCCTTTAGTAACCGAGCCACTTGGTTCACTTGGTATGTCTTCATATAGTGAATGATAACACTAAGTTGTCTGCCTAATTTGTCTAGTAGTTACAAATGCGACAGGTGGGCGTGAGGTCCTGGGTACAATTTCCGGGTCAGTATTATAGGTTTTTTCTGTCAGGAACTTCGCAGTAGCGGCACCGCGTGTTGTTGTTTATAATAATGCATTATTTGGCTATTATTTCAAGCAAGCATCATACCATGGAACTTAAAAAAGCATTGGAGAAATATGGGTGTACTTAAATAGTAAAATATTTTACCTACCCTTTGGGGATACAGGCTTGATGTTATTTATAAACATAGCATTACACCTGTGATCCCCGAAGAAGTAGGCAGATGTGTACACAGTTGTGCAACCCACCAATGCTGTTGGCATTATTCCAAACTTTGGGTTGCTATTGAGAATTTCCTAACAGAAAAACTCGATGTCACTGCCCATCCAAGGAATGGAACCCGAGACCTCATGCTCAGCAGTCGCGCTTGGGACCACTAGACCAACGAGACAGCAGATGTTATATAAGTTTTAAGAATAATTGAATAATTAAATAAATTGAATTATTTCTGAGAACACGAGTGACGTCCCTGAGTTTTATGGGCGTCAGACTAGCTTAGATACCTAGATTTCAGACTTAAGTATCTCCGAAATTCAACTACGATTACGTCTTTAATAAATTTAATTCCAGGCTCTTCGGGCCCATTAAGTTTTAGCCGTACTTTCCTGACGTCTTACGAATCGTTTCTGATTGGCTAAAACGGTAATGTCGTACCTACGTATTTCGCCGTGATTGCTCGATAAAAGTTTAATCTTACGCCAGATTGGCTGGTGTTTCTTTATTTTAGTATACGTGACACAACATGGTTTTCTAATAAAGTGGAGGAAATGAAGTTCCTGTCTTTATTACAATTATCTTCTGAGAGATCGCGGCGAGGGCGAGGCGTCTTTTTAACGATTTTTAATTATGTAGGTAAGATTCGTGGCTGTAAACCCTGCACCCTGGTAAAGATTAGTGTAGGAAACGTGTCGTTTTTAGTTGGTGAGAATCCAGCAAAGCGTCCACGATCGATTTGCAAACCTAGAAAAATGGCTCGCGGCTAAGTAATAGCCGAAATGGCCGAACAAGATCAATTAAACGCAATAAGAGTTGGCTGCCTGTTTTGCAGCACCCAGGGGCCACGTGTAGGGATTCAATTTTAAGGGTATACTGACGCGGGCCCCCAAAAAGTGTTCTGTGAGCAAGATTTGACTGCAGCTATAGTGTTGCTACTTGTAAAATATTGTGTAATTCTGATCCTACATGGTGCATTGAAAAATATGGTGCAAGAGAATGAAAACCCCCTCAAACGTTCGTCCAAAATTGCACAATCTTTAATACGAACCCTATCCTGTCAAAAACATTGTGCAATTCGCGATATATTGTGCAAAATAATCTTCTAGGGTTCACCTTCAAGTGACTGCCAGAAACAATATAGCATCCCACCTGTATTCTTCGAGGGAGTAGGCAGAGTTGTACGCAGTTAAACACCCTCATTTCACCAATGCTATTATTAAATCCTATTTAGGTGCTATCTACCGCCCTACCGAGTACAAGTCCAAATTCTGGGCTGCTACAGAAATTTCCTATCAGAAATAACCCGATAATACTTTGCTCGACCTGATCGAACTAAGGACTTCATGCTCAGCAGCCGCCCCTGCAACCACTAGAAAGTGAGGCAGTTATGATGCAGATAATGTAGTGCAGAGACTAATACTGGCACATGTTTCCACGATAAAGTGTACGGTGAAGACTTGAATGGCTTTGTTTTTCCTAGTATGAATGTGTGCGAGGTTTTGCGAGCGATTTTTGGTTTCCGTGTAACCGCGACCTGTTGCTCCTCATTACTTATGTAATACTTACACTGGTTGCCCACCCCCCGAAATACTTGTTTAATGTCAAAAACGTTTTGATCACGTTTCAAATATGGCATTTTTTATTAATAACAAGAGCGTTCTTAAAACCAACCACAGTCATATGTTTTTTTTGGCTGTTTTGGGAACATGGAAACCTAACTTTCATTTGAGATAGTGTCCTATTTTCCCTGAAGGTGTATTTTTAGTAACGCAGTGTTATACGCCGTGGATCTGCGATGATGTGCAGATAAGCTGTGACACGTATTCTTTTCAATAATGGTGTGCAATGAAGTGCTGGTGCGAGTCAGGGGTAGACCAATGCCGTGCATTTACGTCCCTAGTCCCTTAGTTGGTACTCCCCGTCCAACGGCAACCTGTCAGATTACCCTTGATTGTCATTTACTGTGGTGATGTGACGATAAGCGGAATCGGAGTTCACTAAAATTCGTTTATCCATGGTACTAAGCTTCGTATTACTGTTACTGTCAGCCTGTATCATTCCACTGCTGGGCAAAGGCCAACCCTGACTTCCATGTCTGTCTGTCGAGTGGTAATGTGTTCCATTCTATATCAAATCTAACTAGCTCATCCCGCCATCTTTTTCGCGGTCTGCGACGTCGCCGTTTGGTTGTATCAGGACTCCACTTAATGGTCATCTTGGTCCACAGTTGATCATGACAGACAGACATGGCCAATCCAGTCCCACTTCAACTTTTGTTATTAGTGTCAAAAATGACAAGGAATCAAAACTTACTACTACCAATATTACACAAGAAAGAGACACGTTAGGGCTCCAAAACATTGCCGCGTATCTCGTATACATCTCTCGAACACATTTTCTTGCTTACATTGTATGTACAAAGACCTCGTTCTGCTAAGTTTTTTCTACCAAAGCTGGCGGAGCGAGGAGGTGGAATATTGCCCTGCTCATCGCGTTCCTCACATAGGTTCGACGGAAAGCCACACATACAATGGTTCCTCACTTTTGAACTAATTTACAATACTTTTCCTAGTAGCCCTGTATGCTGCAATACGAAGCCAAATTGATTCTCGGTATTTGTTACTTTTAAAAGTAATTGGCAAAAAGGCTTCCTGAAACTACTTAATGAAACTGGCAATATAGCTTTATTGCTTTCTCAATAACATTTTAATTCTCTACCCGTTCATTAACCAACCAATCCAAAGAAACGACAAAGGAAATTTGAAAAATAGAAAGACATTGATTACTCCATTTTAATTAAAACGATCATTATTGCAGTGTGCAGTAAAATGTGTTATGTCTCTATAAAATCGGTGATTTCTTTCTTTGTCTTGCTTGTTGGTAGTGTGTTGTTTTGTGTCCCTTTCGCACGTACGTCACGGGCCTGGACAGGCTTCGGCTGGGGTAGGCTAGATTGATTTTATTGTGATTCGGGTATGTTCGATACTACGATGTTTGGTTATTGGACGCGGCGTGTTTCAAATGTCCAGTGGCTGTCAGTTTGGCTTGAAGCTCGGAACTTGGAAGAAAATGCTTGGGTTTTGTATGTCTTCTTTACTTTGTTAGTATATTGTTAGTGTCTGGCTTGTTGTGCAAAGGATGAATCTTTGGTTTTATGTTACGATACGAGATTCAATTAATGGCGCGGCAAGACTTAATATTTACATATGTATCCATTAAAAAATACGTCATTTTACGGGAAGACACCATACGTCGACAAGGTTCCCAGTTTTCCACAGGACATCAGCGCTGGGTGGGTTGCCTTACAGACACGTCGGCGGATTAGACTGAGCGGCGACTATTTCTAGCACAGCTGCGATGTAGGGTTTACTACCATTGTAAAATTATTTTATTCTGTTTTTGTACATGCATGCATATTGCACTGTGTGAAAATAAATATTTTCTTTCTTTCTTTCTTTATATGCATACAATTTGAAAAATCCTCCGGAAAATTCAGAAATTGGGAAATATGCATCCATGCGTAGCTGGGGTGGGTCGCTAAATATAAACTTCAAAACAAAGTCAAACGCCATCTTGAGGAAAGTTAACTAATAAGAGTTATTTCCTGTATTCGATGGCTCCGAAGATGACCTACCTCAACGTAGTTTCAATCAAATCTTTTTTTATCGACTTCGTTGGTTTACTGCTAGTTTCATTTCCGCCAGTTTGACCTCGATATTTCTAGCTGAATAAAATTGCCAATATTACGAATCAAGAGCAAAACAAGTTTTAATATTCTATTACAAAGAAATCTGCAGAAGATTTGTATGATAACAACTAAGGCGACCAATTTAAGTTTTTTTTAATATTTAGTCACCCGTAGATCACATCGCAAACAATCGAGAATCTCTCAGATAAGCTAATCTCCTCACATGTGTGCCTTCGCTATTTTAAGCTCCGTTTTAAGCGTAAGGTCCTGGGTTCCATTTGAAGGTGTTGACAAAGTGATATTGGGATTCCTGTTAGGAAATTCTCAGTAGCATCCCCGTCCCTTATTACATGGGTCTTGTGATTAAGTCCATTGGTGAAATACGAGTGAACCTCTGACTCCCGGGATACCTGAGGCATGTTGTTAGAAAGAAAGAAAGAATAAGAGAAATAATTTATTTTGGCTTGCACAGATATTTACTTATAATAATACTCCTCCCCACCGTATTTCGGTCACGGTGGCCTATCTCCACGAAGATTAACCAAATACGCAGGACGTATTATAGTGCACAAGTGTATGCGCAAACATAGGTGCACTTCCTTTTCCTTCACTCTCATATTCCGATGGACGGCAATCCGACACGACCAGTTAGAAATCAGGCGCAGGGCCGACGGCTTTACGTGCTCTCCGAAGCACGGGGGTTTTTATATATACAGGAAGGGTGCGAGAAGAAAAAGAAAAACACACCTATTACAAAAAACATCTGTACAAGGCCAGAAATGGCTCTAATCCCAGCATATGCAGCAATAGAAACTTGTCACTATTGTTGCGCTGGTTGAACCGGATCTGATGGAACCAGAAGAAGCCAGGGACAGTCAGAGGAAGACGCAAGAATTAATAGAAATTGTTATGTCATGTAATGTTAAATTAACCTAACCAGTGAATCATTTACTTCTCACACAAATCAAGTCTACCAGACAGCAGTACGCTTACGCATCGCATTCTGCATCCATTGGCAAATTGGTTTGGCACACGCATCGCCACGTGACGCAGAATGTGACCGTTGCATCCTGACCTAGTATGTTGGCCTATTATCCTATCACGTCCATCACCCTACAGGATGCATCCCGTGCAGTTACGTGCGTGCATACTGCCGACTTATGATGTTAGAATGACATGACTAATCGTTGAGAAAAATTGATAAAGTATTTATTTACTCTATTATTTTCAAGGGAAACATACAGCTGTACAATATAAAATATGATAATACCTACATGCTAACACCAAAAAAGTTTCCACAAATTCAAGGAATAATTTTATAGAAGAATAGAACAGGGTTTTAAACACACGCCACTCGAATAAGTACTCTAAGTGCTTGCTAAGCCATCACGACCTATATGTCGTGCTTACTGATATATATTTTAAAAACCCATGCCTAGCCAACACTGAAGTTATAATTTTCTGTGATAAGGTCGTGAGCAGGATTTAAACTTTTGCCCCCCGGATGAATATTCCAGGCTGTCTGCCAACTAATACAAATTCTCAGTAGCAGTTCGCAGTCTGAAATTGTGCCCGGTAGATGGCAATAGGCTCGCCACCTATTAAATTATACATACATACAATCACGCCTGTTTCCCATTGGCAGAGACTATCGATTTCCATTTGCTACGATTCTGACGCACCTCTTTCGCTTCATCTATGTTCATTAACCTCTTCATACATGCTCGCCGATTTCAGTGGCTCCTGACCTGTCCTTTTTTGAGAACACCCGCAATTTTTTTGCGGTACTTTCGTCGAGGTCGACCTGCCCCGACTCTTACATCCACTCTCGCCGCATGCTCGCCGATTTCAGTGGCTCCTGACCTGTCCTTTTTTGAGAACATCCGCAATTTGATTGCGGTACTTTCGTCGAGGTCGACCTGCCCCGACTCTTCCATCCACTCTCGCCTCGTGTACTAGTTTAGTCAATCGCCTTTCATCCATCCTTTCTACTTGCCCATACCATCTTAGCATACCCTTCTCAATCTTTTTCACTACATCCTCTTTCACTCCACAACGTTCCGTTATCACAATGTTCCTATTAAATTATATGGGACACAATAACAGCATTGGTGAAATGTGGGTGTGCAGCTGTGTACACCTCTGCCTTCCCTTTCGGGGAATACAGGCGTGATGCTATGTTATGTGGAGGTATTTATACACCCTGCCCGGGCTGCGATGACCTTCTTGCGCTGCGGTGAATGTAGTTGCAAAGGCTAGGGAATGACCGACAAAAAAAAACCTTTGTATGGAATAACATCACATTAATCAGATGAATAAAATTCTGCTTGTAATAAATTATCTTTGCATCCTTCAGTTTCGGCTCAGTCACCCCGTCCCCCCGCCACCTCTCCCAGTGCATCCTGAGCTGTTTGTGCTGCAATAACCTTGCGGCGCCCGGGCATCCCAACTGGGTCAAGGCTAGGCTACAGCTTCAATAGATTATTTCCTGTAGGGCTGTGTGCAGTTGGGATAATTGATGTGAATAGATGGTAATTAATTTGATCACATAAATTATTAAAAAATCTGCCAGATGGCAGAAATCAGGAGACAGTATAGTAAAGCCCTGACTCATGGGCTGGGATAGAATATTTGTGTATCAGGACTCAATATAGGTAGACTAATTCTTATCGCACAACGCTGGGAATTCTAGCTCTAAGGTTACAATACATAGATTGTAATATTTAAAAAAAATATGTGACATTGTATTGACTGGAAAGTTAGTCGTGTAAGTAGAGTCACTTGACTAGACTGAAAAGATGGCGTAACCAAAAGACGTATTAAAATGTGGAAGAAGAAGTCGGAGTAAGCGAGTAAGCGACTGAAGTATTTATCCGGGAGGCGCGGGTTCGAATCCTGCTCACGACCATATTTTTCTATCCACAAACAAGTATAAACTTAGAGTTCGCTACGCATACGTTAATGCGTTTCAAAAATTTATCTGTAGTGCAAAAAAAATTACAAGCATTTTTAGTAATTTTCGATAACTACGCAAATAACCTTCACATGTACCTTGTGTAAATACAGATCCGGAATCCAAAAAACGATTTTGTAATTTGAATATTATTGTTTTAATATCCCTTTAGTCTAAATAAATCTTTAATCCTTGTTTGTCACCTTCGATGTTCTATAGGCCCGAGTAACATTGTTAACATGACGTGGCATAGTGCAGGTCAGGATTTGCAGTGCAATCTATTGATACACGATGAACGACCAAAATTACGTCAAACGTATGATTTATCATTCTTCAACATAGGCTTTTGTTTGTTTAACGCCAGAGCCGGACTCAAGAGGTATAAAATCAAAGTAATCCAATAGAAGATATTCAATTACCTGTGTATTATAAAATTCGTGATTGTGATACAGTCGTCAAACGCATTCAATAATGCGAAGCGTACTCTAAAGTTTTTTTTTGTTGATAGAAAATTACTACTGCGGTCGGGGTTCGAACCCGCAGCCCCTGGAACCATTTATATTCATATCCACAAAAATTGGTCAAACATGCTATAGACGCACATAGGACTCTTCAAAGATTGCATTGACATGACACTCGTTTTTGTAGTGGTCCAAGCGCGACTGCTGCCGGAGTTTGGAATTTTGCCTGGTAGATGGCAATTGGCTTATCACTCATTTCATGGGACTTATTAACAACATTGGTGAAAAGTGGGTGTTCATCTGTGTCCACCTCTGTCTATCCCTTCGGGGAATATAGGCGTGATGGTATGATAAAGATTACATTGACAGAAATATAAATACTGAAACAGTAAACAGTGTTGTTTTCCAGCCCTTGGACTTTTTTATTATTGGAATTAATATTTTTGAAGACGACTAGTGACGTGGTCTATAAATAACATAGAATAAATATAATGGATTACATGAAACATTTAAAAAATAATGTTTATAATAGTAATAATGTCCATAGATACGCAGTAGCATGTCTGCTGAGGCCCTAAATAGTCTTTAGTAATATTTACCCGGGAAATGACGAGCAACTCTTTAACAAAACCAAGACCGCACAGAGAACCGATTAAAGGCATTAGTTTTTCATTGAAATTCTTTGAAGATCGGCCAGCCATATTGAAATAATCGTTCATAACACCACAATGTGCCGTTTGTTCTTATTTCGCGAATATCTGTGCAATCTGCGCAGAGCGGTGATTACGCGAAACGATTGTATTTGTGTTTCATATTATTTTATTATATACATTTTACTGCTATTTTGTGTTTAAATGAGAAATGATTAAAACGAATATTAAACTTTCGCGATTTGTAGATATTTAAAAAATATATTAAATCGGGTCTAAAACGTGTTATTTTAGTACATATAAAAAAATCTAAGGTAGTCTACCCGGCCGGTGCGATTCGGTCGAAACGTCGGGAAACAAAGGGTACCATAGAAGTCTTTTTGATTATACTATATTTATTATATTTCTAAAAAGATTTTATCGATAACTGTGAGCGATTATCAGCTTTTAGTTTAATTCGATAAAATTGAAAAATTGTATCTCTAAATTTAAAACGACTGTGACCTCTGAGTTTGTTTCGGTATTTCTTCTCAGGAGTAGTCTTAGGAAATACCGTCGCGATTTAGTTTTAAATATGTATCATATTAAACTTCAATGTATTAAACACCATGAACCATAGCCTTAGAATCTTATATGCCATAAACACACTTGTTTTTAACAAAAAATACTATATTTTGACAAATTCTGCTTCTACCAAAAGGATTTTCTTACTTTCGCACTTTCAAAATTACTCTGCCCACCCCATTTCAATTTGCCGGAAGATCATGGTGGAGACCCCAAAAGAAATGGCTTTATCCCTCGGCTTAATAGGTTTTTTTTTTTTTTCATAATTATGTCGCCTTTGACTTTTCATTTATGCCTCAGGCTTTCGAGAAAGAAAGCCGTCTATGTCGTCCTTTCATAATAACTTTTGCTTCAAAATTGTCTGTGTTCTTTCAAAAACTATCGTCAAAATGCATAGTTGTACGGAATGATAATTCATCAGCATCCCCCTGCCCTTATCCCAATTTAACCGCCACCGATACGGTCTCCTTCTATCTAGCTATGCTATAGCTGCTATAGCTATATATCTCTATATATCTACACCAAATGTTATCCATGCGCCATGATTTGATGTTATCTTCTTTTAATTTATAATTGAGTTACATAGTGCTTTAAAGAAATTATCTCTCAAATTATAATATTAAATGGAAAAAGAATACGGTTGCGAGCCCGGATAAATACTCCAGGCGCACTGACCACTAAATCATCTCGACCTCTGCTCACTATCGCGAATTCTTCTTCCACATTTTAACACGTCTTTTGGTGACGTCATTGCTTTTCCATTCAGTCCCTATATATGTATAGATTGTCCATTGAGAAAATCTGCTCTGAGTCGGCAGTATCAGCTTTAACATGCAATGGTATGAATAGGTCATGTGCACGAGGATTCAGTGCAGTGCATCTTGGCTTACACAATCATTGTGTCACTCACGATGCTTCCTCTCGCTGGCTAACCGAAGCAAATTGCTCCAATCACAACACTTGACACTATTACTGCGCATCGCATGGCGTCGTTAGATTTATCAACTGGGCAGTATACTCATATTGGTACAGTCGAAGAAAGTGCATCATGACCCACTTTATTATTCTAACCTGTAGAAGAGTGGAGCTTCCTACTACAGGCGTATTTGCTTAGGACTAGGGGCTCTCCAATCACGAATTAGTTTTGATAATTATTTTTTTATTCCATTTATTCACCTTAGAACATTTAATTTCACAATGCTATACTAATCCTTCTAGATTGTAATTAGCTTAACATATTTCTATAGACAATGACAATAATTTAAGGTTTCTTATGTTAACCGTCTATACATTAACTTAAGAACTCGCTACGCATGCGTTAATATATTTAGTAAAGAGTTCTAGATGTACACTGAAGTGGATTTTAGATACTTCGAAAATGTCTAATTAAAATATTAGTCGGGCCAAGATATCGCTTTGCTGACTGTAACGCATGCGTAGCGAGTTCTTAAGTTATACATTTCATGGGAAATTAAAATACGTAAGTCTTAGCAATAGTAAGCAGGATTTAAACCTGTGCCTCTCGGATTAATACTTGGGGAATACCTATATTGGTTTTTGGATTTGTACAAGTGAATAATGCTACGCCTTAAGCTTCCGCGAACGCCAACGGTCATAAATCACAAGTAAAAATCCCTAACCTACCTCAGATATAAAATTATTCATTACCAAACTTGCACCACCGAAACCAAACGCTTTTCTATCAAAATGGTTTCCCAATAAAAACAGTTTATATAAACAACTGGATGTACACGTGCTTATTAAATAAACAGAGCTAGATTTAATAGGTGTAGTGGAAACGTGACTATGGCATAAGATGATTCCTTTCGCCGTACCTATTACAAATCAAAGAAATAAATACCAACAGTAAAAGTTTGAGGTATTACATTTGCGAAACGTCACTGAAAAGGTTTTAATCGAATATTTTGAAGGGTGTACAAAAACGTCTTTGCATATTTTTACAAGCTTTTATTTATCTTGCAATGTTTGTATGTATGTTTGGCACGAATCTTGGAAGCTAAATTAGAACCACTTCCCGATGTCAGGTGGACATATGTATCTTCGGTGACAACACAATAATATGATAAACTAAAGAGTTATTCTCTCTTCTAACCTATATATTTTTATTGTGGCTTTTATAGAATTATCGAAATCTGACTACTCTATAAAAAGTTATGCATGATCATACATAAAAGAAAAATATACGCGTCAGCTTGAGAACTTCCTCCTTTTTGTTATGTCGGTTGAAACTATTTTAAAAACCGAAAGCTATCCTTTTGAAACTATTCTAACTTCTCTAAAATTCTTATTTTTATTCTTTATTGTACACAAATCATAGAACAGTGGGAGAAACGAAAAGAGAACGTGAAAGAACTCTTGAAAATAATACCGCTTTATTCTTTATTCGTTCGTACTTCAAAATGCCAAAAAGTCAAAAAAATAATTATAGATTCGGGATAATATGAAGACAAACATGCTTTAAAATTGAGGCAACTGTAATGTAGATACATTTATTTTAAAATTACGTGTTGTTTTAATGCGTCTACACACGAAAAAAAGAAACGTCACAGAACAAACACATACACAAATAAAATAAAAATGTGCAAAGGCAAGCTTAACTCAAAATGAGTTTTATTCCAGCCTTAATGCCTTTTTTGTACAAATCTTTAAAAGCAAATCCTTATAAAGCACAATACATCAAATTACCTAAGGCCATAAGACAGTGTTACTTGTGATTACTGAGCTGCGACTTCGAGGTCACGGGTTCAAGTCCCAACAATGGGCGGTTCGTTCACCTCTCTTTACATCATTATTTGGGTTACTCACCAAACTATGAATGGTTGCTAAGGCTTTGACGTCGCTGTGTGAAACTTCTGCGCGATTAGAACATTGGATTGTTGATGTAACTGCAATAAGAAATAAAATCTGTAACTATTTAAAAAAATCTTTTCAATATTTAACGAACAGGCTGTTTTTTTTTTTAAATAAATTCTTAGCTTTTTTTGCTCAAATTTAAATCGACCGCAATCTATCATCGAACCGTCATCTCTTCTCATACGTTGCTGCATCTGCTGGCGTATTGGCTTATTTATTTTAATTTTACAATGGTCTTTTCATAAGTACCTGTAGTACCTACTTACGAAAAGTCAAAGGTAGGTGGACTGTTCCACAAAGTTGGTCTTATGGAGAAGAACTGGAAAGGAACTCCATAGACACTCTTTTAAAATGATGTGTTGTTTACAATTAACATTTATATTTTAGGTTAATACCATAGGAAAGCAAAAAAAAACCATTATAATAATTTTAAAAGCCAAAACTCGGTTGATACCAAAGTGATGCACACCTTGTAGTACATTGCATCGTGTTTAATATATAATGTTATTTTTGCGTGTAGTAGGAGTTAATACAAATACAGATTAAATCTTTGAAAAGCATTAACGCATGCTTAGTGAATTCTAAAGCTATAATTTTTGTGGAAAAAGAATATGGTTGTGAGCAGAATTCGAACCTGCGCCTCCCGGATGAATACTCCAGGCGCTCTGACCGCTAAGCCATCTCAACCTCTGCTCTTCCTCATTTTAATACGTCTTTTGGTGACGTCATTGCCATCTATTCAGTCCCTTTACAAGAATCTGAACCAACACGACCAACTTTGCAGTTAATACAATGTCTTACAGATGCAATTACCATAACAAAAACAGATAAATTTTTGAAAAGCATTAACGCATGCTTAGCGAACTCTAAAGTTATATTTTTTATGGAAAAAGAATAAGGTCTCGAGCAAGATTTTAGAAGCTAAAACATAGTCACTTTGAAGCGCATTACGTCAATAATGCGCTTAAAAGTGACTATCACCACTGAACCTCCGCCTCCCGGATAAATACGTCAAATACTCTTTATCTTTCCACAATTTATGACTTTAGAGTTTGCTACGCTTAAACGAAGCCGGGGCGAGTCGATAGTGTTTAAAAATATATCAAAAGAAAGTACTTATTAATTAACCTTTCGGCTCAGTAACGTACAGATCTGTACGTTGTAACAATAAAAATCTATTGTGTCTGCTAATCAACAGCTAAACAAAAACACGAACACTTTAAAGTATTTAACTATCTTGAAATTACAGCCATCGCCTATTCCGTCCATAAAGTGGGTAGGTAGACTCTTCAAAAGGTCGGTCACATTATCATATACATTTTGTATAAGCCTTCAGTTCCTTAGCATGCAACACTGAAGTGAGGTTATACATAAATAATGCTAGATAGGAAGTTTACGAGTATTAGAGAGAATCCTTTATTTTGTGAGAATCCCGTCAATTTGTCTGTGAATATTTATATATACTGTTTCGACCAAAATATAGTCAAAGTCATAGTCAACAACATCATCATCATCATCCCCTGCCGTTATCCCAATTTATTTGGGGTCGGCGCAGCATACCTATATCTGGCATGCTGCTAAAGTTTTGGCTATATTTTATGACCGGCCGCTTGCCTGACGTCAACCCTCTTTGTCAAAGTCATACTCAAAGGTTTTTATTTCATATAAACCATACAAAGGCACTTATGAAAAGTCAGAATTTAGGTGCACGGTTCCAAAAAGACTAGTCTAGCATTATGTTACTCGTAGGGTAGACAGAATTATACGTAGAGCGTAGCAGACACAATAGATTTTTATTGTTACAACGTACAGATCTGTACGTTACTGAGCCGAAAGGTTAACTGTCTACAGACACAAGTTAGCCGCTGCAAAGATAACCTCGCTAAATGGGGATTCATTGAAACATCAAACAGCAGTTGCGACTGGTGTCTTGCCCGGGCCTGGGCTATGTTCCCGGGAGGATCTAATGCGAGCTTCCGTCAGGGGTGTCCAGTATGCCCCTTACTGGTCCAAATGTATTTAAGATAACATAAATATTGAGTCATTGACACGAAAATGAGAAGAAGTTGGGGGTTGCGATCCCGATACTACGGAAAAGTTAAACGAAGTAGATACCGTGTGGTTTTTAGTCGGTAAGAGTTCGGCACGGCGTCCATCATGGATTTTCCACGCGAGATAAAAAGATAAAGCAACTGCCTCGTTGGTCTAATGGTCCCAAAAGCGACTGCTGAGCATGAAGTCTTGGGTTCGATAACCGGGTCGGGCTAATTGGGATTTTCAAATTAGAATTGCCGATAACAACTTGGAATTCGGATTTGTCATTCTATTGCCATATACCTACGTATAATCTCATTAGAATCACCACCTATTACATGGAGCTTAATAAAAGAATTTGTGAAATGTGGGTGCCTTCAGGGAATACAAGCAGACAGAAAAAACGGCAGACGTGTAGATCCATATTTTCCAAATACAGCCTAATATACACAGGTTCAGCTCATGATTAAGGGCTGTCCGTTCGAGGCGCAGGTTCGGATCCTGCTCGCGACCGTACTTATTCCTTTTCCACAAAAATTTATAACTTTAAGGTTCGCTAAGCATGCGTTAATGTTTTTCAAAGATTTATCTGTAATATAAAATTGATTCACGAAACCTGTAATATTTCTTAATAATTTTCCTTCCGCGATCAGGGACACTCGGAAATTATGGTCACTTTGTAATCCATTGCCCCATATATTACAACTTGTTAATTAAAATAAAAAAGATATAAAACATACGACGCAATGTAGTACAAAGTGGCCATCATTTCGATGCTGGAAGTCCTATCCATCATTCGAGCACAGCGCAGATCGATCGCTCTACGCAGTTGTATACGCGCGCGCCTTACAAACATGGCCGCTCTCTCATCACGTAGTGCATCATTCTATATCTAAGGGCCTACATATATGAAACATTTATCATCGGCGACTTTGAGACTGGAATACATACATACATACAATCACACCTGTTTGTAATACAAAATCCATAATTTTAAATTCTAGGTACATAATTTTTTTATGTATAAATTTAATTTTTTTTCTTATGCGAGTTACCACTTTAAACGAAGTTACATAATAATTTAGACCCTTATTTGTAATATTCTTCCAACCGAATGTTTTGGTCAAGGCGGCCTATCTCCTGATATTAGCCAAGCATGCAAGAAATATTATAGTGCATAAGTGAATGCGCAAACACAGGTGCACTCCCTCTTCCTTCACTCTCACAGTCCGATGGGACGGCAATCTGACACGACCGGAGAGAAATTAGCCACCGTACCGACGGCTTTACGTGCTCTCCGGAGCACGGAGGTGTCACACCACCAACTTCCTAACTCCGGGCTGTTACTGAGAATTTCATAACAGAAAAACCGCGCCACCAGCACACATACACACATTTTACTAAGTACAGTTTTTCTTTCTTTTTGATGTCCGTACCACAATAGGAAAAAACGGAACCCTTATAGGATCACTTTGTTGTCCGTCTGTCTGTCAGGACCATTTATCTATAATTAGAACCATATACTCAGGTTTACAGTTCCTTGAAGCTGTGAAAAAATCAAACTTCTAAGTTAACGTAAAAAACAGATACGGCCGTTTATGCCGCAATAAACGTATATTTCGACACTCTCAGGGATATCAAAATTTATAGGGTACTTTCCGTTGGCTTGAACTATGAAATTTGGCAAGCAATATCGTCTTATAATACAAGTACAGGGAAAAATCTGAAAACTATACATTTGTAAATAATTCATAAATAAATATAGTTTTTATAGGTTTTGGAAACTGAATTTCGGGAAAAGCTCAGAAAAAATTTAGAGACTCGATTCCTGAACTATTTATAATATGTACATTTAAATGTGTACGGAATCCTCGGTGGGCGAGTCCGACTCGCACTCATCCGGTTTTATTAAAATGAATTAATAAATAAAGTAAATTATTTTTAAACGTCACATATTATGAATCTGTATAATTATTACAGGGCATCGAATCCAAGCCCTTTACCAGCTTTCGAGATGCAATTAAATTGCCAGTTGCAGATGTCAAAAGTATCGTGTGTGTGTGTGTGTGTGTGTGTGTGGAACCCTAACACGTACTCGTAAATAAACACGTAACCTCAAAAGCCTTTTATCTAATTTAGGTCACGCTGCTCTCACGTCGGGTCACTTTAAGAGTACGCAGTTCCGAATTAGTTTTAGGTGGCCTATGTGAATTTTGGGGAAGTTTTATCTGTATTACAAGGTAATAGGGTTATTGTGACGGGTAATATATATGTATTTGTTTCGTACTGTTAGATTGTTAGAAACAGGTTCACGTTATAAAAAAAATCATACATAAATTAATACAATTAAAGATAAATCCTTGAAAATCATTAAAGCATGCTTAGCGAACTCTAAAGCTATTATATTAAATGGAAAAAGAATACGGTCGTGAGTAGGATTCGAACCTGCGCCTCCCGGATAAATACTCCAGGTGCTCTGACCACTAAGCCGTCTCGATCAGCCAGGTCGAGGTTCGAATCCTACTCACGACCGTATTCTTTTTCCATTTATTATAATAAATTAATACATTTTTTTTTTTCGAAGAATCAAAAACCGCCTTCAATGGAATAGTGGAAACAATACATAGATATACGAAGAGATAGAGATGATGAAGAGTTTCATTGTCTATCACCGAAGATCTACATCAGATCCTAAAATATTATATAGGTACTAAAACATTTCCTGAAAAATACATATTTAAATAATTTAAACCCAATCCAAATTGGAATACTTTGTATTTTTTGAAAAAATCGGAGACATAGAAATATACCTACATACATACGAGTACATACTGGTCGAATACAGAACCTCCTTTTGTAGAAGTCGGTTAAAAATATTAGAAAACTATTTAATATCTTCAGAAACTTTACGCGCGTACCGCTATTGTCAAAATAATCATATGCTAGTGACAGTTTTTAGAATTTTTGTATGTTTGAAAGTTTGTCTTCAAGTAGCTACGAAACGGCTCAACGGATTTTAATGAAAATAATGATTAATACAGGAATATTAACTTAACTTCCATATCTTACAGGGTTCAGAATATTAATAATATTTACTATTGGTCCAAATCCCAGGCGAACAAACTAGTGTGCATATTCAGCACAGAATATAAACCAGAGCACAAATTTTCCTTAAACACAGGACCAAAATACACCAGACTATAAAGTTTTAATCAAAAAGTACATCAACCAATCTGCCACTAGGTGAGTGTTGCCATACTCGACTAAAACGGTGCAACGCCCTTCAATAATAGCATGCCGACCTTTTGCATTGCGATGAATATTTATGAAATGCACAAAAGGCCACTTTATACCCCTACATTTAGCTTATTTTACTTACAAAGTGTACCAGCAAACGAAATTGTTTTAAGTTCTATGTTAATTGTTGAATGACGTCATTCTGATTTGGTTTTGTCTCAATAGTCTACATTTGAACCGTATTAATATAGAATTAGGTATTAAAATGCCGTATCAATATTTTTTTCGATCGGGATCAATGAACTTTCACTAATGTGACGACGACGCCAGGCCCGATCAGCTGATTTGTGTTCCAATATTGTGTTTTTGTAAAAACTGCTTGACAATTGACATTGCGATAGTTTAATTTGGAAATGAGAGCTATAGGGAAATACACGGACTCGTTTTTTGTGTAATTGGGTGTAAAACGTTAAAGGTTCCGATCGTTAACCTGCTAAAGTACTTATTTATTTATTTATTTTAGCCTGTCTTACCCCACTGCTGGGCAATTTCCTTCTTCCACTTTTCTCTATCAATTGAAAGTATTGGCCAATCCTTCATGTAGGCGTCACGCTCAACCCTCTATCTTCGCCTAGGTCTGTCACGATGTCGTTGGAGGTTTTTAGGGATCCACTTGGTAGTGGATTTAACTCATAAATCATCCGAGATAAAGTAAAGTACTATGACAATATTATTATAACAGCATCACGCCTTTATTCCCCGAAGGGGTAGGCACGTACGTACACAGTTGTGCAACCACATTTCACCAATGCAGTTATTAAGTCCCATGTAATAGGTGTTGAGCCTATTGCCATCTACCGGGCACAATTCCACGTTCCAGGCAGCTACTGAGAATCTCCTAACAGAAAAACTCAATAACACTGGCCGACCCGGGAATCGAACCCAGGATCGCATACTCAGCAGCCGCGCTTGGGACCACTAGACCAAGCATCGGAAAACATCGTGAGGGAACTAGCACACCTGAAAGATGTTCTCGATGATGTGTAAAGCCATGTCAGATGCTTACGGGCGTTTTAAAATATGAAACTAGGTTGTTCATCAACCATATGATAAGAAGAATATACATAGTAGTGATAGCCTAGTTGTATGACCGCTGGACTGACAAGTCAAAGGTCGCAAGTTCGAATCCAAGGCATGCGCCACTGACTTTACGAAGTCATGTGCGTAATATAAACTAACTATCATTTGCTTAAAACGGTGAAGGAAAACATGGTGAGGAAACCAGCACACCTGAGAGATGTTCTTGATTTGATTAGATTGTTCGTAAAGCCATGTCAGAGACCTACGGGTGGTTTAAACTCTGGCACTAGGTTAGTCATCAACCACATGATAAGAGGAAGACACAAATCTCCCATGCAAAAACATACGACCCCTTCAACGTTAAATCGTTGGCTATCAGAGAAAGACTTATTATTAAAATACTGTTAATATTATTATATTATACTGCATCTATTTAAACGTGGGGCAAATATTAATCAGAAGGGGTTTAGCAAATTCAACAGAAATTTTATAAAAGCCCAAGTTCCCAGGAAAAGGCTAGGATTACGAATGCCCGGGGAAACATACAACAGCGTTCGCCGAACAACCTGATAAAGGCTTCGCTCGCTGTGTATATTCATAATTATCTATTTCCCAGTAAATACTGAAAACTAACTGTAAGCCCCAAAACTGAAATAGCAAACTTAGTTATATAACACGTAATAGTTTTAACATTAATACATTAAATTTTCGAATATATATTGTTAAAATTATTTTGTCCTTATAATAAAACAACTTTTAACCGGATTAATCGCGTGTAGTATTGGTTTTTGTTTTTCCTGACGTTTCGAACACTTTGCAGCGTTCGTGGTCGCAGGAGGACAGGAAAAACAAAAACCAATGATACACGCGATTAATCCGAATAAAAGTTGTTTTATTATAATGTGTAGTGATCGCGAAAACCTAAGATAATATTCTATTGTCCTCTTTTCCACTTTATAATGTTACTGACGCTGGTTTGTTTTGTTTAACCCAAAGAATTACGGCGACGAAGTACTAATGCTGGTTTCATGTTTTTTTTGTATTTTACAAATTTTTTTTTATTGTACATTAATACATACATAGCATCACGCCTAAATTCTCCGAAGGGTTAGGAGGTCTTCAGTTACACAATTGCACACCCACATTTCACCAATGCTGTTATTAAGTCCCATGTAAGATGTGGTGACCCTAATGCCATGGACTATTAAAAATTTTGTAACAGAAAAACCCAATAACACTTTGCCTGACCTAGGAATCGAACCCAATACCTCATGCGCTTGGGAACACTAGACTAACGAAGCAGTTTATTTATTGTACCTTCTTTGATCCTGTCTTCTGCTTAATTTTCTTAAGTTTTTTTAAAAGCTAATATTTTCAGTAGTTTATCCATCACTGACTTTTTGCCTTCAGTGTGACCTCTTGACGCGACTTTGTCTTTGCTGATTTCTTCATCTAAGCTTTCCTCTTCCTCTATTTCCTTCTAAATAGAAGTTGACGTGTCGTATCAAGTGATGAATTGCAATTTACCTTCTGTTTAAGTTCTCAACAACTGTGTTTTCTTGGCCAACGATTTGTTCTCCTTTTCGTCCATAACATAGCATCACGCTTGTATTCCCCGAAGGGGTAGGCAGAGGTGTACACAATTGTACACCCACATTTCACCAATGCTGTTATTAAGTCCCATGTAATAGGTGGTGAGCCTATTGCCATCAACCGGGCATATTTCCAAACTCCGGGCTGCTACTGAGAATTTCCTAACAGAAAAACCCAATAACACTTTGCCCGACCCTGGAATCGAACCCGAGACCTCCTGCTCAGCAGTCGCGCTACGGACCACTAAACCAACGAGGCTTTTCGTCCAGTTGATACATTACGTGCATTGGTAACATGATGAATAGCTGTTAGACAGTCTATACTGCGCATCGGACTTTCAATCAAGGAAGCGCTAAGGGTGCTCAAATAATTTTGAGATACAGTAAGTTGATCGATTGGTTGCTTCCTAGGATAATATGCGTGGTGTTATGGGAGTACCCTCCTTCTAATTTAATACCTTTATTAATACAAGTTCAGTTTATTAAATTCTAAACAATTTAATTAAAATATTAATGTATATGTCACAGCTTTCATATTATAAGTTAGAACGTTCTAGAAACACGAAACACTCGATGACCTCCATCGTGAAATCATAATGTTCCGGCAACTACACAATACATACATTACACAAATTATATACAGTTCACAAATTTACATAGTTAATATTATAGTCGTAAATAACTGTTACTCTAACTATGCTATAGTCCCCGACGTCGACGCTATAGTTAATCTTCTAACTTGCATAAATGTTACCAAGGACGTTGAAATATAATAATTTTACCTAAAATTACCAACATACGTCGATTAACATTTCACAATTTTACAAAGTAATCATAATTCCATTAGATAAATGATCATATTAATTTGTCATGAACAACGTTTACTGAATGTATTCTGACTCTTGAATTTTAAAATTGTTCACTTACTTTCGTTGCTGACTGTACCCACAAGGGGACCTGGCAAAATCATATTACGGAGAATGCAAATATCTAGTGTTAAATATGAACGGTCTGGAGGAGGATTACTACATTTGACAAGAGGATACAAATCAGTGAGTTCCCTGAGACCTGCCCGTCCCCTTCACATAGTTACCGCATCTTTTGCGACACCCACAGCCTCTCCATAATGGCAACAAGTATAAAGGAAGATCAAAGAAACGATGAATGGATTATATGAAAATTGTATGGTTAGAAAGGGGTGACAATTTAGAAGACGGCTAATAGAGACGTATGGAAGAAAAAGACCTCAAATAAATTGAAATAAATGCAGAAGGATGATGATGCATCTTAGTATTAGCAGAATAGTATTAGAGAATTGACCTCACCTGAAACCAAACGTTATTTGGATCTTTAATGGTCATGGCATACATATTTAATGATTTTAAAAGACACACTTGAGACTTGCGACTCTTCTGGGAACACATAGGATACGATGTATGATATCAAATCTCAGCCCCTTTTAAAGCGGCATCTATTCAAAACTTGAAAACGTAAACATTTTAACACTCCAAGTACTCGACACATATGAGATAAGTTCATAAAATATGTAGCAAAAACAATTAGAATCTAAACCCTTTGTTCGTAAACTAGGCTAAACCTGTATCTAGGGCACGTTATTAATAATATATTTATTACCATAACATAGTACAAGTAACTAGATCTGCCGTGCCTTGACAAGGCTGCCCTTCTAAAATGATTAGACTGACCTGCGTGACTGCTATACGCTCGGAGCTTTAGAGCAAAACTAGGATAAGTAAAGTAAAAGAGTAGTACAAACTCAAAACCAAATTAAATTTAAGTAAACATTATGTCGATATGGACTTGGGAGAGAAATTTGCCCGACCGTAGGAAAATTTCTAATTGAAAAAAGGAAACATTTATGAGAGATGATAAGTCATAGAATATCTTCACTGTAGATGAAATCGACTATGAGACACCAAATCAAATGTAAACCATAAAAAGGCACTTATAAAAGGTCAGAATTTATGTGCACGGTTCCAAAAAGACGTTTCCTATGGAGAAGAACCGGCAAAAAAACTCAATGGTTAGTCGTTTAAACTTTATATCTTTCACAATTTCTGTAAATACAATGATGGATGAGATGTGTGAACAACGTAATCTTGGATGCAGTCACTAAAATGAATAATCATCCTCAGAGCTGTACGGTACTATGCCTTCAACTTCCTCTGCATCTTCAAAGACAAGGACATTCCTAAAGGGTCGTCCATTACCACCATTCCAATTTTTGTCACCAAGCAGTATTGCTAAGTTCCATTTTACGAAGATACTGCTGAAAATTACACGCGCATGAGAATTTGCCTCTAGAGCCGAATGCAACGATATCACGTAGAGCACTTTCTTGGTGGACGTGACCTAGAAGACATGAGATTCAATAGGTACAGGCTAACGTGTAGCGTCGATGGGCAATCTGCCAATTCTTTCACCTTCTAAAAGATAAATTGGATAGAATCGAAGTGGTTCTGAGCTAATATGATGAAAATTATGACCCCAACAAATACCATTACTACCATTCACTCCTGCAACTGATAGTTCCTCATAGAAATATGTTAGGTTTGCGCGATCACTACACATTATAATAAAACAACTTTTAACCGGATTAATCGCGTGTATTTTTGTTTTTTTGTTTTTCCTGACGTTTCGAACACTTTGCAGCGTTCGTAGTCGCGGGAGTCCTCCTGAATAATACACGCGATTAATCCGGTTAAAAGTTGTTTTATTATAATGATAGTTCCTCATCAATATCAGTATTTTTGTCCGTTTGTTTGTCATCTTATCAGGGCCAGAGAACTTATCTATTCTGGATTGAATTTTGAAGAGTTATATCTTGATTTCAAAACATAGGGACATACTTTTAATTCCGTATATGACGACTGGTAGGCACAGCCGCGGGTACGGATAGTCGTATTTATAATTCCTCATCAAATTCTACCACAATACGGTACTAGACCATGAATCAGCCACATTCAGCTGCCCGTATTGTTTCGGACACACAGTTGTTTGTCTATCTTCCATTGTTACAATGGAAAGTTACTAGAACAACCCGATATGTATCTTTTGTTACGTTTTTAACCGACTTCCAAAAAAGGAGGAGGTTTCTCAATTCGACCGTATATTTTTTTTTTTAATACTATGATCCGCTTACCAACCTCCATACATACATAAAATGAGATGGAATTTATTTATCTGGTACAATGTTGGATCGGATTTATTTTTGTAACTGTACTGGGGATAAATTGGAGTTTCGTATTGTTGTTTGCGTTTCATGTTTGATTAGGACGAAAGTCTGCGTTTGAGATGGTAAAAGATTTTGTTTTGACAATCCTCGTAACTATAAACAGTAGACCTCTTCTGAATATCTGCCTGCATTCTTCTAATTTGCTGAAGAATAAACTAAATCAGTACTCTTGCCAATTGGTCTTCGTTCTCGTTGTGAAGTCGGTAAATGACAGTTGTGCTGCTATGCACTCCTCACTCACTAGTTTTTACACGACTGCCCAAAAAAGGAGTGTTATGTTTTTAGCGTTCATGTATTATGTATGTTTGTGAATTTCTGTTTCACTATAACTTCTAAATGCCTGGACCGATTTCGATGTATGGGATACCCCGTTTGAATCCTTACCTTGTCCCGGGTAACATAGGCTAGTTAGATATTGTAAAATGGCAGGAGTGCTCTTTAATTAATTTCATCTTTAATAGATCTTAAGATACATTATAAGTTTGTTTCTCCATTCTTAACGAGCCGGCGTTTGGCTGCTACCTCATCTGAAGTTAAGTGACAATACAGTCGACGACGGAACACGCTTGCACATCAGAAACCTGTACACTCGACCCTAGGAGACCTCCAGATATTACCAATCGAGAAACATAGACATAACATAACATCACGCCTGTATTCCCCGAAGGGGCAGGCAGAGGTCTACATAGCTGTGCACCCACATTTCACCAACGCTGTTATTATGTCTCATGTAATAGGTGGTGAGCCTATTGCCATCTACCGGGAACAATCCAAAACTCTGGGCTGTTATCGAGAATTTTCTTATAGAAAAACCCAATGACACTTTGCCCGACCGGGGACTCGAACCCAGGACCTCATACTAAGCAGTCGCGCTTAGGACCACTAGACCAACGAGGCAGAAACACAGACGCCGCAAGGACCTCCATTCCCTAGCGGTGCGCATAATAAAGCTATTAGCAAAACACTTCGTGCGTAAGGGTGTAATGTCTACCGTATGAGGGTAGTGCAGTGCCTTGTCTCTAGTTGTGCGATGATGGAACGGGCTTGGGGGATTTAGATTGTGTAATTTCAACACACACTTACCGAAATGCATGCGTTAAAATACCAATATACCAGCAACTCTGCGCCGATACTCAAGACTTAAAAGGTGTGTTAAGATCTCTTTTAATAAGTTATTTGAACGGTTTGTGCCAATACTTACCTCCTCCAGCATGAGACAGAAATGGCCGACACAGCTACATTTAAGCTTGGCAACTCTATGGCCTGTATTGTATTATTTTAATATTGAAATAGAACTGTCCTTGCATTTTCTTAAAATACAACATTCTGACTGAGTTAAAAAAGACTAAGAAGTAAGCAGCCATCTGTTATAATCTATCACATTTACTCGACATTTCACGCCAAGTGTTTTAAGTCAATCTTAATTCGTTGGTTTATGGTTTCCATCAAAGTCGTCTGGTGACATATCTCTGGCTTTCGTTTGATATGACAAGTCATTGATGTATGGAGGACATTCAGAAGTCAAACATTTGATCTTTAAAACAGTCTAATTTAAAACATAAAAATAAAAATGCATACTACTTAGAAGAACTTTGAAGTGGAAAACAATGTCATGAGAGAGTAGTTCTATTTTTAAAATATTGTTTTTCTGGTTGGTAAACATGAATAATCACTCTGATTGACATTGGTGTTTTTAATACAGAAATAATGTTCATGCATAGACATAAAATAGATCACACGAACCGTAACGGATTTGAAAATGGAATGATATGAAAATTATAACTGTTGATAATTACTGGCCAGTAATAGGGTCATCAGTGATAACACTTGAACTACAAAAACAGTCCTTACTGCTACGACATAAAGGTAAAATGTCAAATTCTTGCCATAGACGTTATGAGACCAACTTTAATTACAGTATTGCTGTCTTTTCGGTTAGTGGAGTGTATTATTAGGATAGCATCAGAACCTGGCGCATGGATAACATTTGGTATGGCATAGCTAGATAGAAAGAGACTGTATCGGTGGCGGTTACCACAAACAACAGCATTCCCAAAGAGGGTTGACGTCAGGCAGGCGGCCGGTTATAAAACATAGCCAAAACTTTAGCAGCATGCCAGATATAGGTATGCTGCGCCGACCTCATATAAATTGGGATAAGGGCAGGGGATGATTGCTGTCTTTTCTAAGAATTAGGTACTATATAATCAAAGCCGTCAAATACAAATTCAGGCACGACAAAATAAATTTTCCGATCATTTTTAATCAGCACATTTTTGGGTGGCAACTAAAATTTTTGTTAAACATGCCTAAATTCCATTTTCACGATAATTCTGCTTCTACATACATTATCATGGGATCTTCTCTGAATATTCTGAACCTATCTCTTGGCAATATTGATTAATAAAACGTTATCTTATTTTCTTAGAAATTGTTATTTGGGAGGTTTTACTAACAACCAAAAGAGCCTTTCATGTGACTTTGAACATTCACAAAATTAATTGGCGGATCTTCTAATAAAATATTCTATAACACAATTCAATTAAACTATTAACTAATCGATAAGGACGTAATGGCGCAACCATTAACCTTCTATAATTAACTAATTGTATAAAAAAACTAACACAATTAATTTCTATAGAAGTATTTAATTGTAAAAAAAAAGAAGAAAGAACAGTGCTGTACATTTAGTTTCACGCTATTAGCTAACAATTAAGTGATATTATATACTTACAATTAAGTTGATTTTCAGCAATTAACCAATTTAATACAATTACGTAGTGTTATACTTTTAATTGTTTCGGTAATAGTTTTTTGTAACTGTTTTCTGGGGGTAATGACATAGGCAAACTATTGTAATGACTAAAGTATAGAGGTGTGAGTTTTAAGAATCGATTAATGGTACATTTACCTCACTGGTGGCAGTCTGCGTCGGCGACGGTAATAAGTATGCGAGTAGACTTAACAACTCGATTGCTATAGTGAAGTACGTTAATGATTAGATCTTCATACTTTACTTTTATAGTAATACATTAAGTTTTCGCGATCACTACACATTATAATAAAACAACTTTTAACCGGATTAATTTTAACCGGTCTTCGTGCAACCACGACCGCTCCAAAGTGTTCGAAACGTCAGGAAAAACAAAAACCAATAATACACGCGATTAATCCGGTTAAAAGTTGCTTTACTTATATGTTTAGTTCAGGCAAAGAAGCACAGCATAGGCGCGGTTGGTACGTGTCGCAGGTTCGATGCCTGCACGGAGCCAATATTTGTATGATCTACAAATATTTTTTCCGGTTCTGGATGTGTGTGTATGTGAGATTATATTTCTGTAAACGCAATCACAATTCAGAAATAAATTCCTAAGATGGGGCGTAGCTTTTCATTAAAAAAAAAGTGTACGCTGTGCCGGTGTCCTTCTGTCTAAAAACCACACGGTCTTACTCCAACCATTACCGAGGTCCCGAGTACGTTGCAGCAATCACTGCGACAACTGTTGGATTAAAACGTCAAAACTATTGAAAACTGAAAATATTTGAAGTCCTCTTAATTTTTTCATGTAATTTTTATCTTACTAGACGTGCCCCGCAAACGTTGTTCGGCCATTTAATTTTTGGATAGGGACACCCTAATCACCTAGGGGTATAAAAACCTACGACCTATTCTCAGACCTACCAAATATGCACAAAAAATCATAAAAATCGGCCAAGCCGTTTCGGAGGAGGTCGATAATAAACACTGTGACACAAGATTTTTATATATTCGATTCGGGCTTAACAGTCCACCAGGCCTATCACATTGGTGTGATAGAAATTGAATTAAAATTCAAGGTGTTACCAACCGCCTAGCCTTTTCTCAACTACGATTGAGGCGACTTCCAGTCTAACCGGATGCAGCGTAATACCAGTACTTATTTTACATAGAGCAACTGCCTAAATGACCTCCATAACCCTAACTAGGTTATAGGCAGGTGGATAATACCTACAATATCATCATCCCCCTGCCCTTATCCCAATTTATTTGGGGTTGGCGCAGCATATATTCTTCTTCCATACATACTCTCTACTTGTACTGGAATGCTTTTAAAGTTATGGCTTTATTTTATGACCACCAGCCTGCTTGAAGTCAATCCTCATTGGGAATGCTGTTGTTGGTGGTAACCGCCAACGATACGGTCTCCTTCTATCTAGGTATGTCATACAAAAGTCAAATTCAAAGGTTTTTATTTCAAATAGGCAAAATTACATGCACTTATGAAACGTCAATTGATTTTAGTTGCACTATTCCAAAAAGTTGGTCTTATGGAGAAGAACCGGCAAGAAACTCCATAGACATTCTTTTAGAATAAAATAATACAATAAAGATGCAAGATGTTTGCATAGTTACAAAGTTTGTAGGTGCAAGAACAATGGAGGTTAATGTGTGAGATGTAATATTATCTAATAAATAATGCTACGAATACAAATAATTAGTTAAGTCATATGAGTCATTAATCTCTACATTGAGCTCACATTTACAGCATGTTTTATGGGCTACGAATTTAAATACATATTTGAAATACAGTATCAGTAGGTATTTATATAAAAATTTGTATAAATGTCAAACTGAATAAAATGTCAAGACAGGTCAATAAAACATTGTCACTGACACAATTCAGTCATTTCCGTTTTAATTTTATGCCACTCCACAATCACCTGTTGCCAGGAGAGCCACATGTTCAGAATGTTATCCATGCGCCAGGTTCTGATGTTATCCTACTATCACACTCCACTAACCGGGCCTGGATACTGACAACTAGTTTTACCGCGGGATATTTAGGTGATCGGACTTTCAGGCATAGGTCCTATATTAACTACCCGTATGGGATGTCATACATCTTCATTTGAAAACAGGCACCGACGGCTTAACGTGCTCTCCGAGGTACGGAGGATCTCGATATGAAATTATGATCACCCATCCATAGAACGACAATGAAATAAATAAATAACCAGCCCATAACTGTCTCACTGCAAGGCAAGGGCCTCTTCTCATACAGAGAAGGCACGAGCGAGACTACCAAATCCAGGTTTCCTCACGATGTTTTCCTTCACCGTATGTCAGTGAAGTCTTAGATTAACCAAACATTGAAAAAGTCACATTGGTACATGCCAGGTTTGAACCCACAACAGGTTTGACTCCAAAAATAATAATAATTGTATATTATTGTCCTAATAAATTGATTATATTCAAAATCCCCTAGATAAAGATTCCTAAAGATTTATTACTACCTTCTGTTTTACTCATTGATACGAGGAAAAGTACTTAAGTCGGGTTTTAAGGCTCAGTCAGACATATGACGCGACTGGGACTCGTACCAGTGCGTTAAGTCGCTTGTGATGATGAGGCTTTAGGTATATAAAACTAGCTTACCCAGCGTACCCCAATTTTTTTCTTTGTTTTTAAATTTTCTTTTAAACAAACCTTGTCCTGACACTAACGAACACAAAAAAAAAGAATTATCCAATTTGGTGCAGTCGTTCGGAAGTTATGCGCGTACAAACATTTCGGCGATTCATTTTTATATTTCGAAACTTCGAAAGTATAGAGACATTCAAAATGTTTAAGATACTATACCGGAATATTTGTGAAAATCACATTCTGACATCTGATCTTATTTTAATTAGCTCAGGGTATATTTTCAACTGTTTTCATGGATATCAGATTTAATCAAAAATGCATCTCAATATGATTACTTTATGGTTGATTTTTACCAAACGCTTCGATCATTTGAACCAATACAACACTGTTGGTACTGAAACTTCACGTCACCAGCGCAGTATGCTTCCTTTATCACTCAATTCAGATTGAAGTTTGATAAGGAATTGTCGTCATTCTCTATAACCGTAGTCTTTGCATAATACCAGAGTTTAGATAACTCGATAGCCATTACTAACTTTATCCGTTGGAGAACTGACGTCACGATTGCGTCACGGTTAGTTTGTTTACGTCATTGTTACAACCTTTAGTTTAGATCTTAGTTAAATTCCTGCTGTTATTAGTAATTATATCAAAGACGCTTTCGTATAGTTACGTATTGTAAGGCACTAAATAAAAATTAACGTTTAAACGACTCTTTTTATTACTCGAAATAATTCAATTTCTTTCAGCCCTTCCGATAGTGCCTACGATGCTTGTGTTTCATGTAATACTATTCCGTCACAAGTTTAGGGAAATCTAAAATTTTGTAGGGTTTGAGTATTCGGCCTTTAAACACTTATATAACCCGCTCATCTTAATTCTAAGTTTTAAATTTGTGGAAAGACAAAATACGGTCTTGAACAAGGTTTAAACCTGCACCTCTCGGATAAACACTCTAGTTGCTCTGACAGCTGAGCCATCCCAACCTTTCCTCACTACTCCGTATTCTTCAACCACATTTTAAACCGTCTTACGGGACGTCATCGCTATCTGTTCAATCCCCATGCAGTATAGGTACGGGGGACTGAACCGATACGACTAACTTACGCAGTACAATGCCGTACAGATGCGGTAGTACAATCTATGCTATTATTATAAAGCGGAAGAGTTCTTTGTTTCTTTGTTTGAACGCGTCAATCTCGCGGGGCACAGCTAGTATAATAATTAAAAGCCCATTTCCACATACGTACGTTCCACATGCGAACTCCAACGACATTTTTTTGGGTGGAACAAAATGAGTAACTCTTTATCCGGGAAATGCAGGCTCAAATCCTGGTCACGACCCGTATTTTTCTTTCCACAATTTTCTTAGCTTTTTTATAGTTTTAAGAGACAACTTACAAGAATGAGTAACGGCAGCAATCTAACACTTTAGCACCAAGGTCTTTATACAGCACTTATTTGGTAGTGCACGATTTGGACCGACGCCAACACTTGGTAAATATATCCGTTACATTTCCACTTATGCTTAAAAGAAAGTAAATACGGAATTCTACTCGTGACTCTTCCATCAGCTCATAATATGAGGTTGAATCTAAAACTAGTAACAGGTAACAGATATAAAAATATATATACAAAAAAAATAATTAAAATATGCTAAAAATATCAACCTTTTTAGTCATAATCACTAAGCTCCTAAGCTAATATAAGTAACTCATTTTGAGTCTGCGCTAATTCCACGTTACATAAATGCAGATATGTCTCTTGATTTAATTAGTTTATCACCTAATAATTAATCCATTTTTTTTTTTGAGAAAACGTTGCCCCACACTAATACGTTTACAGAAATATAATCTCACAAGTACACACACACCCAGGCTCGGAGCAATTATCTATAGATCGTACAAATATTTGCTCCGTGCAGGAATCGAACCTGCGACACGCAGCGCAGCAGTCGGTCTCTCGACCACTGCGCAAACCGCGCTCTTTTTTTTTGTCTTAATTTTGGGCGATTATTATATGGTTTAAGTCCGTAAGAGTCGGCACGAAGTCCACGAGGACTTCCTTACGCAAAAAGAGCACTAAATTACCGAACTATAGTATGGTTACCATAATTAGTCGCGCTCCAAAAATGTTGTCAATCTGTGTAGGCGCCTAAGGATTTCTTAAGGAAATACATAGTGTTTAAAAAACGCTAATTAATTCAGAATTCCTGTGGCACTTGACCGCGATACAGCAAACGTGAAATACATTGATATCAACAGTTAGCCACCTGTTACATTACCCATGAACTAACGGCATGACGTATAACTTAGGTAGACTAGGCAACATAACACAGCACCACGCTTGTATTCACCGAAAGAGTAGGCAGAGGTCTACAGTGGTACACCCTCACTTGACCAATACAATTAATTCCAATATTATTAAGTCTCATGTGATAAAGTCCAATGTTATTAAGTTCTATGTTATTAGATAAAACATTTATATGTTATTATGTCCCATTTAATAGCCTATTGCCATCTATGGGGGTACAATTCCAAACTCCGCGGTGTGCTACTGAGAATTTCCTAACAGAAAAAACCCAACAACACTATGCCCGACCTGGGAATCGAACCTAAGACCTCATGCTCAGCAGTCGTGCTTAGGACCACTAGACCAACGAGGAAATTAAAGGCTAGAGACAGAGTAGGCTAGTTTATTCATTCTCTTCAATATAGGAACAGTTTAAATGGCTTCTGAAAATATAATGAAATAAAAATTACCTCGTCACATATTCCCCGAAGGTTTGTCGGACAATTCATCAATGCTGTAAGTCCCATTTCATAGAAGGCGAGCCTCTTGCTATCTACCGGACACGACTCCAAACTCCGGGTTACCACTTCAAATTTCCTAGCAGGAAAATCCAATAGCAAATTGCAAGATCCGGGTATCGAACCCAGGATTTGCATCCAGCAGCTACAGTTATGACCACAAAAAAAACCTGGTGGTCTTATGAACCATTTAACTACAGGAGACCATTTAACAAACCATTCCGATATGAAAACCAAGCCAGTTGAATAAAAAATTTGACATAACGAAGCATTACGCCTGTATTCCATGAAGGGGTAAGCAGAGGTGTACACCCACATTTCACCAATGCTGTTATTAAGTCCCATGTAATAGGTGGCCCTTGATGAGCCTTTTGATGAAAAATTAGAACTCAGTCTAATTCAATGGATTGTCTCTATTTATACAATGCCAATAATTACTTGGCTTAGTGAAATAGCATCGTGTAAATGGTATATTTATCTTAACAATAATGAATACTACAAAACAAATTTTCTTTCTTTCTTTCTTTAACAGGACATTAACAGAAAGAACCTGCGCAACATTCATCGATACTAACAACTGGCGTCACTAAAATTCATCTCGTTTTGAAAATGGTATTGTTATCGGATGGATTTCCATTCGCCAAGTCCCAAATGGATTCCAATCGTGGTAACCTTTCTTTCACAAACTTAGTTTGTCATACTTCAGAATTTCTGAATACTTTTAATCCATTCACAATGCCGAATTTACCTTTCAAATTTTTCTTTTTACTTCAAAACTTATAGAGTTTTTCCACTCGAATTACGTAGGTACCTAAAAAAACAGGCACGTATTAAGAAAACTTTTTATTTTAAACTCATTTGAATCAATCACTTACGTTGCGATAAATAATTGATTTATGTATTATAATAAAACAACTTTTAACCGGATTAATCGCGTGTATTATTGGTTTTTGTTTTTCCTGACGTTTCGAACACTTTGCGGCGTTTGAAATGTCAGGAAGAGCAAAGACCTACATACACGCGATTAATCCGGTTAAAAGTTGTTTTATTATAATGTGTAGTGATCGCGAAAACCTAAGATACTTGCTTCATTTACACCGAATACTTCTAGCATAGTTACTAATTTTCATTTAATATTTTCTTATTGTTCAAAGGTAAACTTCAAAGGTAAAGACCTGCAAAATCCTGCAACTAAACCGTAAATATAGACAATCGTGCCTATTCCCTTGTAGACCGAGTAAACTTAATTTAGGAAATTGCTATCTCTTACTAACACTCACTTTAAGAGCGAGACGGAGCGAATTAAGAGACCACTAATTAGTCACCGAATTTGAAGTGTCATAATACGACTCTTCTCGCTTTTAAAATGTGTGTTAATAAAATATAACAATTATTTTAGTTAGTGACAGCCTAGTGGTATGACCGTTGGACTGCCAAATCAAAGGAATCCAAGGCATGCGCCAGTAACATTTTCAAATCATGTGCGTATAATCAATGATAACTTGCTTAAAACTGTGAAGGAATACAGAAGGAAACCAACACACCGTCCGAGAGATGCTCTCGATGGTGTGTACAGCCATATAAAAGTCTTACATGCGTTTTAAACTGATACTAGGTAGTTCAACAGCTATACGATATTTAGATGATTCTTATAGTTTGATCTACAAGGGAATTGGTACCAATGAGTGTGGTATGTCTTAGTATTCAGGCACCTTCCGAGTGAGGCAAATAGCATGCAACCTTTAATTACACTAATCAGTTTGTACGTGTGTGTGACCGTTATTATTTGAAATTGTTAAAATTCTGAAGTACTGTTCTCAAAGCTTTGCATGGTAGCTTTTTTATGTGTGTGGTGTTCACAGGTAAAATTGACGAGTATTTTGAAATGGAACTGGAACTAGTTTATAAATTAATAAGAATTAGTTTTTTAACAAATTGTGATGCTTCATTTGTGCGTTTTATGTGTAGATTAAAATTAAAAACGCCATCTCCCTGCCCTTAAACCTTAAATGCATAACGTATCGAAAACGATACAATTCGTTCAGAGCCATTTTCTAGCTTGTTTTATTTTTAATTGTTTCCGGCAGAATGATCTGACATATCTTTGGCAATTTTTTTTAACGATAGAATTTCGAACATTTTCTTTCCTTATACGAATTTCCGAAATAAAATACTTTGATATGCATTTAAGGGTTAACTCAAATCATTTGGGGTTGGTGCAGCACGTCTTCTTCTTCTATACACCTCTATCAGCGAGTCTCTGTCCTAAGTAAATTACTAACGAAAATTTTGTATTAAAAGCAAAAAGACTAAGACTAGACTCTAATATTGTCCATATAACATTAACTATAACATAAACATATTATATGTAGTAGATAATATTTTAGGTTTTCGCGATCACTACACATTATAAGAAAACAACTTTTAACCGGATTAATCGCGTGTATTATTGGTTTTTGTTTTTCCTGACGTTTCGAACACTTTCAGCGTTCATGGTTGCAGAATGGCTAATGTGACAGGCGTCATAATAGTTCTTTTTTTAAAAGTCTATCCTACTTTTAATTGATGAAATCACTTTTAAAACTAGATCGTGACGGTATTGCCTCTGACCAGGTATACCTGAGCAGATATACCGAAACAAACTCAGTCGTTTTAAATTTAGAGATACAATTTTATACCTATTCCCGCTTTCCACCAGCCTCCATATTGGTTTTACAGCCGCACAAACTCCATTCAAATTAGACCTCTCGAATATTATATACCACAATTGAGTCTAAACTTTTAGCTACAATAAAACGTGGAATTCTAGCAGAAACTGTAGTACATATTATAAAATGTACATTTTAACGACACCCAGGAGCAATAAAGTCCATACATTATATACATTTATAAGGTACCTATCTAATAAATTATGATTAGTGATAAATGCTTTAGCCTTAGCCTACTTTGTATTCAGTCCAATAGTGAGCTGGTTGTCCAGTTGGCTAGGCGATATAGGACTTGTGCGTGCGATATGACGCTATATACTTTTCTCTGAAGGGACGTTAATCTTATGTCCACCAACTGTCCTTAAAGTCAACGTTTGGGAGAGATACCTTTAAGTCTAAGTCTTGATTAGATTATTATATAAAACAAAGTAAAAATCATTCATAATGTTGAATAAATTTAATAGTATTTTTTGAAATTCCAGATGGAAAACATCACCCTACAGACCGCTCCTTTGAGTTTTCTTTATAAATACATCGAAAGCTATGGAATTAATAACGATTTTAAAATCCGTGTACACAGTTTTCTATCAATCTCTTTTATTTAAAATAATACAAGTGGTAATGGGATTCTTATCCTCAAGTACACTATATCCGAGTATTCTACTCATAAATATGGGGCGATATTTCTTTTATTTTACCTATTCTGTAAAACTTTGTCAAACGCTAGGAATTTTCCCCGTATTTTAGATGCGTTTACAGCTGTACAAACCTGACACTCTTCGCCTCAACTGAATCAGTTCATATAACTTCTCATATCTCCTATCTTTTGCTGGACAGATATCACAGGTCTTACAATTGATCGATAGGTCTCTGCAGTATAGTGACCTAGCATTGTCCTACTTTTAACGTCTTGCAATGAATTTTTCATACACCCATTTCAATTTATTGATCGATGCTATTATAAGAAATTGTTGAGGCAGGTCGTATGACATTTAATCGGGTATTCTTGCAGCTAATTGTGGGTTAAATTGGATATTCTGGCGTATGGGAACTACCACTCATATTATTTACGAAACGGAGTTGTTCAATAATATGTAATTATTTTAACTAGTTTTATACGTTAAATATCGATCGATTTTCCTATTGTGCAGGGCCGGATTTAGAGGATTGGACTAGGGCAGCGAAGACATTCTTTTCCACCGAAGTATTTCTGGAATATGACCTCTTTTCTTTTAGTCTTTTTTCTTATACAAAACCTCATATTTTGGGGGTCTTAGGGCTGAAGTTTCACGGTACTTCAGGCCAGACAGCAATTGCGTCAAAGTAGGAATAGACAACCATGTATCGAGTGTGACATGATTGATAATCAGCACACATTTAGCCCGTCCAAAAACTGTGTTGACTACAAATAACAGTAGCACGTAGGTACGTACGATATTGATGTACATCTTTCGCTTTAACTATCTTAAATACCCTTGAAGGAGACAACACATTAAGAAAAACAGGTCGCCGCATTAGTATAAGTACTCATTCACGAGTTACCATAAAACCTAATAATACCTACGTAATTCCAAGCGCTAGATTTTATATGGCCATGTTTAAACTAACCACACTATTACTACTTGACCATGTGGTTGAGAGGTTAGGAATGGCATACCTCACTACTCGGTACCTATAACATTGAGTAGGTATAGTCAGCGACAGAAGTTCATTATACGCATCAAAACTGCATCGGCTTTAGCACTGATTAATGTCGACTTACGGGTATATTAGTGTTGTTACATGTTAGAAATTTGCCACATTTTGGGGAAGATGCGGTAATTTGAGCACGAAGAAAGTTTGAATTTCAAAAATAATTAATTTGTTTACTTTCGTGAATACTTCTATACATTTCTTATTTTATTCGGTAGCTAGCTGGTGCTCGCGGCTTCGTCTACGCGACTAAAGGTAGCGTATGTCCTTCCCCAAGATACAATCTCTCTTTGCCAAATTTCATTACGATCCGTTCAGCCGTTTAGTCGTGGAAAGGTAACAAAGAAACAAACTGGTTACTTTCGCATTTATAATATTAAAATATGGATGTGATTGAGATACCTAAAGGGTAACCTAAAGGGTTTTGTAACGGACAGGACTTCGGACAGGGAATCGAACTCAAGAACTCAAGCTCAGCAGTGACACTTGGGACCACTAGTTCAACGAGGCAGTTTTGAATCTAACCTCGTGTTATAACACGATACAAGTAATATAAACTAGTATGTAACACTGTTTAACACAGTTCTGAAGGGTAACGTCCAATGTTGCATTGTTTCAGTGCCCGTAACATGTTCTGCAACATTGTTGCGATTGTTACGTGTTACGATCTTATCCACCAGTATGGACGGGGCTTGTTGTCTAACTTGTTACTATGTTTTCATTTATATCATCTTTATTACATTTTCTGATCTTCTTCTTATCGTGTGGTTTATAAATAACCTAATGTCAGAGTTTAAACCACCCGTAGGTCTCTGACATGGCTTTACACACCATCCAGAATATCTGTCTCTGTATATTGTGCTGGTTTCCTCACGATGTTTTCCTTAACCGTTTTAAGCAAGTGATAATTAATTTATAATACGCACATGACTTCGAAAAGACAGTGGTGCGTGCCTTGGATCCGAACTTGCAACCTTTGATTTCAACAAAAATGGATCTACGTTTGGCCATCAACTCGCCTGATGGTAAGCGACGGTGTCGCTGAGGATGGAGCAAGTCTTCAAAATAAATCTATTCAGTCTTAAGTAGAGTGGGTGGATTTTGGGAGAACGATAGTTGGGGAGTTGATGCAACTGCCCAGACCCGTCTCTTACAACGTTACACCGGACTACATCCCAAAACATGACTCGGTCGCTTCATGGCATGGCTTCGTCCGGTGGTAACCAGCCGCGGCCGAAGCCTCCCACCAGAGTTATGTTGCCTGTTTTGCACCACCCAGGGACCACGTGTTGGGATTCCATTTTAAGGGGGCACTCCTACGGACGCGGGCAACTTAGCCCCCCAAAAAAAGTCGCGGGTAGAACCTAGTTTCAAATAAAAATGTTTGAATTTGAAGCCTCTGTCTATACCCTGTTTGTCAACCGCACCAGTCAAAAATTTGAGACTAACAGCGCCTTTATGTCGTGGTAGTAAGGTCGGGTTTCGTAGATAAATTGTTACCACTGACGTGCGGTTGAACGTACGAGAATGCTTCCGATGTAGCTTACTCGTAGGTACTTCGATGCCCGTAGGCAGTGCATTAGCATGACTGTCTGTACTGTGCTATTGCGCACTTAGTCTTTACACTCAACGTGTTTCGCTCCGAATGATCTTAAGTGGTGCTACTAACGCCCTCTGCAATGTTAGTGTTTAAAACTAAAAAAGAAAATCTCCAAGGAATTATTCTGAAAGTTTTGCTGTTGATGTGTCAAAAAAAGTTAAAAATAAGAAACACCTCGATTGCGAACAAAATATAAAAAATCTTTGAAGAATAGAATTTTTCGTCGTGGGATTCTCTGAACAACGCTCTGACTCGAATTTCGTGTTGAAACAGTTTTTAAATATCCTATAGAACACTCTAATTAGCTATCTCAGTGTCTTTGACAACGACAACATAGCATCACGCCTGTATTCCCCGAAGGGGTAGGCAGAGGTGTACAAAGTTGCATGCCAACATTTCACCAATGTTTTTATTAAGTCCCACGTAAAAGGTGGTGAGCCTATTACCATTTACTGAGCACCATTCCAAAATCCGGGCTGCTACTGAGAATTTCCTAACAGAAATACTCAATAACACTTTGTCCGATCCGGGAATCGAACCCGAGACCTCATGCTCAGCAGTAGCACTTGGAACCACTAGACCAATAATTACAGTACCTATTTTTGTATTGTTTTGACAGAACACCTATCAGTTTTCGCCTACCTGTCCTGTCTGTCTCTCCACTTGTCATTTGTAGAGGTCAAACATCTTTTGAAACTTGAAGTTTGGTGTCAAATAATAAATATTTCATTGAATATTCACAAAAAAAACACTTGACAATAGTCAAGTCCAAGTGTATGTTGTACAGACATTAATTTACATATTTTTACAAGACAGCAAACAAACGAATGAAGTACAATACATTAGCAATCTAATGAAGTACATATACATATAGTACCTAGTAGTACTTCTCTCTTAGCAACAGTTCCTACTAATATTATAAACGCGAAAGTTTGTATGTACGGATGTTTGTTACTCTTTCACGCAAAAACTTCTGAACAGATTTTAATGAAATTGGGCATACAGATAGTTTATAGCCTGGATTAACATATAGGATACTTTTTATCCCGGCTGGATTCTGGAATCCACGCGGGTGAAGTCGCGGGCAGAAGCTAGTTTTAAAATATTTTAGGTCTTCTACATATCATGTGGTTGATGAACAACTTAGTGTCCGTAAGCCCTGGCTTTACACACCATCAAAAACATTTCTCAGGTGTGCCGGTTTCCTCACAATCTTTTCCTGCACCGTTTTAGAACAAATTTCTGAACTCCACACGACTTTATTTCTTTCCACTTTCTTAAAAAAGCGTAAAAGAAAAATGAACGAAACACGTTCGTCTATTGTCAATTTCTCTCAACATTTTCGTGGCGCTACGTCATTGCGGGACACGGAAGAGGCGTGTTCCTTCTACAGCGACACGCGTTCGATCTGCTGATGTTTGGTAGACGGGTGTGTTCGTGCACGGCTCTGTGTTGCTGTGTGCTCCACGTCTTGGGAGCTCGCGAGGTATTGATTGATCTTTGTGAAAGGCTTTACTCTCGTTCGTTCCTTTGAGTTTGAACGAAACATTCTCATCTTGGAGCAAAATGTTGCAGTTACGTGGGAACTATCGTTCCGTGCATCGTGTTCGGAATGTTTGAGATATTTCACCTTACTTAGAAGCATGTCTAAGTTCTTAAAATCATTCAAGTATGAGTATTGAATTTTAAAATTCGATCAGAATAAAAATTTTGTGTTTCAGTACCGTTCAATAAACCGTTAAAATTTTTTATGTTTGTAGATCTACATTTTGATATTTTTAACTACTTAAAGGTCGCAATTACGAACCTAAGCTAACCTCAAATGACTTTTCTAACTTAAACTTAAACGGTGAAGGAAATCATAGTGACGAAACCAGCACATCTAAGAGATGTTCTCGACAGTGTGTAAAGCCATGTCACTGACTTACTGTCTCTGACATTAGGTTGTTTATCATTTACACGATAAGACTTGGAAGACTAGCCCTGGCTTTATCGAGCCCCAGCTTGGTTGAGGTCAATGACCCCAACAGCTTCACACTCTAATAGACACATTCTCCATAACCTGGATTAATATCGTTAGCGCATCTGTTATCAGTTTTAACATCTCGGCTCCCATGCTAAACAATGCCAATTCTGGATCTCTTTGAACGTGTGAAACCTCCTTGCTCTGGTCATTGCTCCCTGTAGCTTAGATGGTAATCTAGTAAAGAGATTTTATTACTATCGCTAGTACTTTTAATTTGAGTGCTAGTGTAGCTAGGGATTGAGTAATTTAATATATCTTTGCGTTGGTAGATACATAGGCTCGTGCTAGCTAACATGTGCCATAGACATTTTATCTCATTAGTCGTTATTTATAAATTTTAATTATTTTTATAAATTAAATTTTGATTTGTATAGAATCTACACTATCTATCGAACACTAGGAAGCGATTAAAGTCAAATCTTTGAAAAGCATTAACGCATGCTTAGCGAACTCTAAAGTTATTATATTAAATGGGAAAAGAATACGGTCGTGATCAGGATTCGAACCTGCGCCACCCGGAGTATTTCCGGATATCCGAGAGGCGCAGGTTCGAATCCTGCTCACGACCGTATTCTGTGTGACGTCGGTTGGCTTTAAGATTTAATTTTTTTATTTAACGTCAAAATAATTATGATTTTTATAAAAGGTCCTAATTTATTAGGTAGGAAGCATCTTTTGAAGCGGTTATATATAAATAAATATAAGCCAAGAATTAAATGGAAATAACAAATTATTTGTGATTACTAGTAAGACGTGTCGATGTCGTAGTGCCCGACTGGTTACGGGCCTGTCTCTTGACCCACAGGTCGTGGGTTCGAATCTGGCATATACAAATGTGAATTTGTCAACAACATATGTACTTTCTTAGTTAATCTAAGACATCACAGACATACGGCAAAAGAAAACATTGCGAGGAAACTTGGACTTAATAGTCTGAAATCGCTAACCCGTAGTGAGCTAGCGTGGTGATAAATGCTCGTGCCTCCTCTGTATGAGAAACGGCTCTTGCCCAAAAACTTGAACATTTTAATCTCGAATTTATTAAATCTTAACGCACCTGTTGCACAGTTCAAAATAACCAAACGCATAAATTAAAAAACCTACTTTGTAATTATGAATTCCATGCCTATATGTAGGTAAATACATAAAAAACGCTAATTATGACCACCTGTGGTCCACAATAACTAGCTCAGGGACTAAATACCTGTAATACCTTTAGAAGTGTGATACTAAACGCCACCTGTAGGTTTTTATGTAAATTTGTGACGATCAATACACGTGTAACAGTGAATATTTGTGAGGAAACCCATAGCCATATTTGACAATAGATATGCGAGAAAAAGGACTAAAGGATATATATTATTTCTTTAAATAAAAAATAAACTGATAATCCAAAAGGTAAGGCTCGTGGCTAAGTTACAGTGTAAAGTTAAACTGCGTTTGCCGCGTTCGGTCTGTGAATTATTAAACACGACAGCCACGTGCCTTAAAGAGTACGAGAAGCCGTCGTCCGTCAGTCCGATATGTGGTACGAAGATCTACACAGTCATTACAGAAAATCAGAATGCCTGAGAGTCTGTTAACCAATCTCGCTGCGAGGTATCGGGTTAATTAAAATACTGGTAGGAAGCCGACTTAACCGAAAAGTCAATCAATCTGCCTAGCCTTTTCCCAATTACCTTGGCCTAGCTTCCAGTCAAACCGAATGCAGCTTATTGCCAGTATTTTACATGGAGCGACTATCTATCTGAGCTCCACAGCCCAGTTACTTGGTAACACGATATCTCGTGGAATGTCTGATTGTCAAACTTTTCCCTACAAGCGTTCTTTTTAGCTGTCTATAATGTCAGCATGTTCTATGTTTACAGCCCGATGAAACAGAATAACATAGCTACGAAATAACACCATATATTATTTTTAATATTCCTCACAACGGCATTTGATCAGTCATCAGATACACAACCCTACTCGCAAACGGGGTGATAGGTGTCTGCAATCGCACATAAAATCACACTTACGCAACTAATGGGTCGTGGCACAGAACTATTTGATGCATTTGGTGGTTTCATGGGAACTGAGATTGTACACGAATATTCACCATAGTGGCGTTGGATCTGATAGGCACCCCACAGGGAAATGTGACGATAACTAACGTGTACTCATAACATAATATGCCAAATGGCTGTTTTCAAAAATGGGTACGATGGCTTTATGTCACAGAAAATACCGTTTAAAATTGTATGAAGATAAAAATCTGTTAGGGGCATTTTTATTGAACCGTCTTCGTGCTTCAGAGAGTACGTTAAAGTCGATCCCGGTTGTTATATAAAAGTAGTTAGGCCCAGTCCGGAGCCTACGGGAGGATTGAACACCTCCTGGCAATAGGTTTGTTTCGAACCACACAAAACAAGAACATCAACTCACTCACTTGTTTTATCCCTCCTTCCAATTTCGAAAAACCATTTTGGATTTTACAGTTTTTATTTATTTATATTTATTTATCCTAGTGGACTGTTAGGCTAATTGTTGAGAAAGAAAGGTCTCGTGAATGTTAAACGTGTTTATTTCAGGGAGTAAATACAATACTGCGTACACAAAATTATATATCAAAACAAGCTGTGCCCCGCAAACGTTGTTCTGCTATATAAATTTTCTGGATAGGGCCACCCTTATCACTTAGGGGTATAAAAAATCTAGGGGTATAAAGCCTACGACCTATTCTCAGACCTACCAAATATACACACAAAATTTCATAAAAATCGGTCAAGCCGTTTCGGTGGTGTTAGATAACAAACACTGTGACACGAGATTTTTATATATTAGAAGACGTAGTAACGAAAATTGAAAAGAGTATGCTTTGGTTTGGTCTTTTGAGAGAATGAATGAAAGACGGTTAACAAAAGGTATCTACAAGGCAGGTATAAGTGGAAATGCCGGAAGGGGACGCCCGAGAAGGATATACACTGACCTTATTAGTGCTATCCTCCAAAACCAGATGTATGAACGTGGATGAAGCAAAAGGCATATGTAAAGATCGTAGCAGGTGGCGTTCTGTAGTTTCTGCCTACCCCCATGGGAGAAAGGCGTGAGTTTATATATATATATATATAGAAGAAGTTATCAAGTACGTAGTAATTATAATGTTCGATTGTTCGAAGTAAGGAATACACACAGTGTTGCAATACAAAGTAAACAGTATATTCTTATTTATAAATCTGATTGATATCTGGAATAATAACCTATAAATATAGCCGAGGTCGACCTCGACCTCGACGAACGTACCGCAATCAAATTGCGGACGTTCTCAAAAAAGCTATTGAGTATTGAAAAGGACAGGTCAGGAGCCACCTAAATCGGCGAGCATGAAAAGGTTAATGAACATAGATGAAGCGAAAGAGGTGTGTCTGAATCGTAGCAAATGGGAATCGATAGTCTCTGCCTACCCCAATGGGAAACAGGCGTGATTGTATGTATGTATGTAACTATAGCCTGAAAGCGTATTTAATATATAACATAGCATTAGGCAATTACACAGTTAAACACCCATATTTAAACAGTATCTTTACTAAGTCCCATACTATCAATGCTATCAATCGAGCACAGTGCCAGCACTATAACTGCGGCAACCGGCCACTACGGAGAATTTAGACCACTACGCTGATATGGTCATATACTGAGACTGCCTCGTTGGTGTAGTGGTCGCAAGCGCGGCTACTGAGCGTGAGGTCCTGGGTTCGATTACCAGGTCGGGCAAAGTGTTATTGAACTTTTCTGTTAGGAAATTCTCAGTAGCAGCCCGGAGTCAGGAAGTTGGTGATGTGACACCCCCGTGCTTCGGAGAGCACGTAAAGCCGGTTCTGCGCCTGATCTCTCTCTGGTCGTGTCGGATTTCCGTCCCATCGATATGAGAGTGAAGGAAGAGGGAGTGCACCTGTGTTTGCGCATAAACTTGTGCACTATAATATCTCCTGCGTACTTGGCTAATCTCCGTGGATATAGGCCACCGTAACCAAAATACGGTCGGAAGGTGTAAGGTCATATATATATATCTAGCCATGTTTTAAAAACTACAGAATTTTGCCACCAAATACGAAACTTAAAACTTGTCACTTCCAATAAGAAAAGTCGCTAAGCAATAAAGTTACAATATTATCTACGTTTAGTGACAGTTGAATAACTCGTTACCTCACAGAAATAGAGCCATAACATCGTATTTTAGATAGTCGAAGGTTGCGGAGAATTCCCAACCCTCTTACTATTCTATGACGTAAGCATGAGGACTTTGACCTCTTAGTAGAGTATACTATTTTGCTCAAAGATACTGCTTCTTATATTTTGTCGTAACTTTTTCAGCTTAAATGTTCAGTGCTGAGACATAAAATCCTAGTAATGTTTGATATGCATTGAGATTTCTGAAATTGTACTCGTAAAACTGATGTGTCGAGGATTATTCGGTTAAAAATAGGCAATCATTCTCTTTACCAGTGTGTTGTTAAAGGATTAATGCGTTTAATAACCATATAGGTAGGTTAGTACTGTAATCAACGCCCATAGGCTTATGTAAGAATTGTGGCAATATATTGGTTTCAGAAGCATATTGGCTTTGAATATCATCAAACCTGATTAGTTCTTCTAATAAATCTAGTTATTTTACTTTCTGAGTTAATCGGAGACAACAATATTTGAGTGTCATCCAAACAAAAAATTAAACAATTTCATTCGATTGATCGTTTCTGGAAAAAAACGAAAGTATTAAGAAATAAAATAAAAAAGAGAGTCGTTAACTAATAACTACGACGCTAAGAATGTACCCCTTGTCCTTAAAGCCTTCAGCCATTACAAACGTGACGATAATGCCGTGTTATTAAACCCTAAACTGCCCAAGGCCTCAAGTGGGGCTGATGTAAACTTTATTACCCAGTCCCCCAATGAAAAAGAGGGCAAAAAAACAACTAAATTGTCGTGTGTATTTATAGCAATAACAGCGCAAAATGAAGCCACGTAAGTAGCAATAACGCATTGTGTGAAAATCGTAATAATGCGTAAGCGGCCATGGACTCGGCTAGAGTTACCCGTTTCATTTAGTTGACGGTTATTACGTGGCTTCTTAACCTCTTTTGATTGGGAGAAGCAAGATTTGCACTTCAATCAGCCAAGATAATGTAAGACTATTATGAACTATAAAATTTTATCATCTTGTTTTTCTTAAGGCCCGATTCAAATAGAAAGCCGCATCGATTAAAACCTACCCATTACTTATGGCTCGCATTAGCTACATAATTCAGACTATTACCTAAGTCCTGACTACCCTGTGGTGTTTCGTTCAGCTAGCCACAATTTATTAAAATATCACCTGAACAACCCCTGGCTGACGTATCCCGACAAATACATTAAAAAATAACTTACATTAATTCCTATAAAAGTTCGGTCAGACAATGCTCTTAAAGTAACAGGCATCACTGAAATTATCCCAAAATAGGCCCTAAATCAAAGCTGTCACAATCCTTTTAGTGGGATTGTTCCTGAGCCTGACGTCGCAAACACTGACGGGCACTGATCTCGTCAGACGAAGCTAGAAAGCTTACCTAACACCGTATAACAGCCATCGACCGGCTAACCCCGATATGCGAGCCCAACCCAACCCTAAGAAATACACGGAAAATTTCACCACCAAAAAAGGGTATAGTCTAAAAGGTAACTATTTCAGAAGGCACTGTGTTGGGGAAATTGTGCTTTATGTGCGAGGAGGGGAGGGGGCGGTGGTCGGTCGATCGCCTCAGAGACTCGGCTCACCGGGCGAGCGCACGGAGCGGCAACATCGCAACTTTAAGAGCGGGGGCGGCACGATGCGCTGGCAACACAGCCCGATCAGCTGATGGCCGGACCACTTTATAAATTCAAAACAGGCGGCAAAAACGTGACGGTGTTTCGCGCGGCCCCGATGTGGGACAGATCAAAACATTGGAGGGTTACCGAGATACCGCCGACGACGTTATTATTTTACGTTCTCAACAGGTTGGATAGGCGGACACCGAGATTTTCCGATACGAAGTTTCCTGTAAAAAACCTTTGCTTTCCTTATCGTTATTTGATAAGAAAAGAGATTTCCTTTATCGTAGAAAACTGACTTCCTATTTGTTAATAAGCAGTTGCTACTTACATTTAGGGTTAACGAACTTTACGTCAATGTATTTAAAGTCATTATTTAATTAGAAATACGAGTGTTTAGCATTGCCTGCATAACATTGCATTAGTTAATATAAAATGTAATGGATAAACATGTAGATTTATGCATTTATTCATCACATTTCAGCTTACGAAGGATCGCTGGGGGCGAAGCGTTGATAACGTCGAGCTAGATAACGTTTGTTGTTACATAAATAATTCCTCTTAGAATAGTAAATTACATTTACGTTTTAAATGAGAGTTTAAATAGGTACTGTAGTCTGAGACTATAAATGTTGTACAATGTTATTAAAATAGTACTATCTGCAGCAAAAAATCTGATAAAACAGAAGTCGAAAGCGTTAACTATTGGTTTTTGACAGCCAGTAGTAATACCAAAATATGAACGCCTTGTTACACAAACACAAATTCAAAATCAGAACAGCAACACCAACCAATAAATAACCCTAAAATCATAACCTAACGCAATCTGAGGCATCCCGATGAAACTAAAATCCCGGGCGGGGCACGCGGAAGGAAATGCAGCGGGGAGGTGAAGCGAGGTGGCTCAATAATTTGCGTGCGGGAAGAGTGCGGGGGTAGGGTCGCGGGGTGCGGAGCGGGGCCGCGTGCAGTGCAATAGCCTGCCCGGGCTGCCGACTAGTCCACAAGGTCACTGCCGATGTTCACGCGACTTCATTCATGTTCCACAATTAGGTACCATTTTTGATTTTCCATACGTGTGGAGTTTGTGCCTGATAGGTTGGGATATTGGTTGGTTTTGTTGTATACGATAGGTATGTTGTCAATTAGCTTCCCAATTCATTGTACATAGAGACTTATTTTTTAAATATAAGGTTGCCATAGATTTTTGTCTTTTCCCTTTTAAGACAAATTTCTGTCCATTTACCTTGATATACTTGCACTTATATTGTAGTTGCGTACGTACTTGGTTTTCTATTTATATTATATTTAATACTACAGTTGACAAATACAGCTTTTAAAATAATAGGTTACAGTTTCATATTTATATCGTAATAAAATATTGAATATTATAATAACATAGCTGCGGTACAAAAGTATCAATTAAATGGCGCAATAAAACAAGCAACTACTACAAAAGTATATTATTATCTTTAGTTTTAATAATTTATTTAGCCCATTCGCATCGTGAGGGTTAATTTAATGGGTTGCCAGTATAATTATCTGACAGTTCTTGGTGGTATTTGAGGCGTTTATAAACAGTTTCAACCTCTGGTCGGTGAACGATAGTTGAGGATAAGCAACGCTTGGCTCGGTTACTCTATAGATCGGTGACCGATAGGAGCATTTTTATCTCAGCATCTGCGTGGTTTTATAAAACCGCCAATCAAAATTGTTGTTAATGAATAGGCCAAGCCAAAGCCCTCAACAACAGCCACAGTAGGTTAGCTCAGAGAAGGTTTTAGTCGCACTACTTGTTCACACAAATGTCTTCAAAACATCTTTACTATCTACCAACCCTACGTTTATCTTTTAGTTCCATATATGGCCACGTGGTAGTATAATACTGGCACACTGCATAGTTAATATCGTAGGTCGTGCCACTTCAAAGATTTTAAAGAACCAAAGCTGTTAAAGGCATTATAAAAATAAAATTAATTAGAATATAATTAATAAATTATTATAAATGCATAAACAACTCCGTCTGTCGTCTTTTTGTTAAATTTTCAGGCCCAATATATACCTATCTTTTGTCACGCATACGAAGTTAAAACCAGCTAAAAAGTTAAGAAATTTCTTAAAATACTACAGATCAATCTTTTAAATGTTACTCACCTGTATACGGACTGAATGGATAACGATGACGTCTCCAAAATACGTATTAAAATGTGGTAGAATTCAGTGTAGTGAGCAGAGGTCAGGATGGTTTAGTTGGAAGAGCGCCTGGAGTATTTATCCGGGGAGCGCAAGTTCTAATCCTGCTCTGCGCAAGCTCTAATTTTTCTGTTAGATAATTCTAAGTACCTTGCAGCCCGGACTTAAGAAATTGGCGGTGTGACACTGATACCCCCGTTTTTTAGAGAGCATCTCAAGCCATCGGTTCTGCGTCTGATCTCTCCGGTCGTGTCGGTTTGTCGTCCCATCAGACTATGAGAGTAAAGGAAGAGGGAGAGCACCTGTGTTTGCGCATACACTTGTGCACTATAATATCTCCTGCGTACTTGGCTAATCTCCATGGACATAGGCCGCCGTGACCGAATATTTGCTTGAAAGTATATTACTGTAGATACTGACCGTATTAACTATATTTGTATCACCAATAATAGACAAACTAACCGAGAGATGTTTAACAGGATTCCTGTCCACGAAGCAGACAAAATACTTAAACAATCACCGTGTGCCTTATTTGGTACATTGGGCAGAGAATGGGTTAAAATGGTACGGGCACATAATGAGACGGGATAAGTCCAGACTAAAGCAGTTAATATTATAGTATTATAACAGTGACAGCCTACTGGCTTAGCCTAGTGGTATGACCGTTGGACTGACAAATCAAAGGTTTCAAGTTCGAATCCAAGGCACGCACCACTGTCTTTAAGTCATATGCATATTATAAATTAATTATCTTAGGTTTAAACTCCGACACTAGGTTGTTCATCAAACATACCGAGACCCAAAAAGATAGAGGGCGTCCGCCATCGACTTGGTGGGCAAATATGAACAGGGACCCTCAAAAAATCTAAGGCAGAATTTCTTCGCGCAATAAAGTGAGGAGACCCGGCCCCAAGTAAATGGTATTAGAAGAAGAGAAAGAAGGACCTGACTGTAATGTACATAGCTAACTACCTAGAGTCAGAGTTTAAACCACCCATAGGTCTCTGACATAGCTTTACACACCATCGAGAACGTCTCTCGAGTGTACTAGTTTCCTCACGATGTTTTCCTTCACCGTTTTAAGCAAGTGATAGTTAATTTATAATACGCACATGACTTCGAAAAGATAGTGGTGCGTGCCTTGGATTCGAACTTGCGACCTTCGACTTGTCAGTCCAACGGTCATACCACTAGGCTATCACTGCTTATATAGCAAACTATAGGTACCTACATATAAATTTATTGTAACTTTCCAGCCAGCTTCGAGATAGAAAAGCGTTGTCGGACTTTCTATTGACTATCCGTCTTGCTAGCTTTCTTGTGTTTTATTTTCTTACTTATCTACGCTGGAAAAATAATCTTTATGGTTCACTAAGAGTGCTTTCAACGTTACGGAGCGGGAAAACGGATTTTTTACTTTCTTTTCTTTTTTTTTTCTTCTTTGTTTCTTTGTATAAAACGTGAAGATTAGCAATCTCTTTTTAAATTGTTTTGAGAAAATCGTTTATAAAAGTATATCGTGAAATTGCTTGGAAGCTGAAATAGTTTGCGATGTGATGTGAAATGCTAATAATTTATGAACCTGAAAATAAATGACCTATAAAATTAGATTTACAATCTGCATGTTCCTAACCGACTTTCTTTATGTCGTTCTAAAATTAAAATAACGTTTTACATCACAAAATTGTTGCCATAACAAAAAAGGTTAATTGGCTGTAGAAAAATTGTCCAACATTCTTTATTTATAAAGTATTTTGCGAAGTATTTCGGTAGCAATGTAAAACGTAAAAAACTGCCACGTAGAAAATGTAAGGAAGTCAAAGGGAAGGCTTTTTATGAATATGTTATTCCACGAGATATTTCAACTTTGTTAATGACGCGAAAGCGATAAAACGTTTAAATATGGCGTCATTTTTTGTCAACATAACGTGTGGACGTCCATTAGCGAAATAGTTTCGCTAAAGAATGACTTTAGGATTAAAATAATTTGTTGAATGCCTGTTTGGTTTACCATAAAGAATATATTACGTGTCCTTCTTATGTTCGAGTACCATATATGTATAATAATAGGTGTTGTACATCAAGATAAGTGAACGTAATTCAAGAATCCATCCTAAGATGGTAAAATTAGATTAATAAGGTACCTAACAACTTGGCTGTACGGACGCTTACTGTCAATGCGTTGAAATAAAAAAGTAAAAAGCCCGCCAATTAGGCGCCATTTTAAACAATACATATTTCTCGACATATAATGGTGATTGATTTCCTATTCACATTTATTTATGTAGGACATGAACGACGTCAGTTGATAGATTAGCTACTATAAAGAACCTTTTGTGGGCTGATATGGTAGTTAAAATTTTCCTAATATGGCTATACCATTTAATTATACCTAAGTGAAACTTAAAATAGTAGTTAGCCGGTCAGACAGTGTTACTGGGTTTTTCTGTTAGTAAATTCATAAAAGCAGCTCTTGGCTCGAGCTCTAGAGACTGGATAAATGTGAATGTATGTTTCAGTTTTGTTAAGCCATTCCTTAAAACATACTAAGTTTCGGCTTTCCCCACTAAAAATATAACCCAGATATCATTATTTTCTTACCCTTTTGGGTTGTAACAATAGTTATGTTTGTCTGTGAGCCAACAGGCTGTGGGGTCAGCCAAGAAAATTAATGGTGTGGTGTTAATCTCCTAATGCTAGTGGAGTGTTCTTCATATTAGTTTATATGATGGATCTCATAGGAAAATAATGATAAGGCAAGGGGTTAAATAAGTACGTAATAAGTAGTAGGCTATAACTACATAGATACCTACATAAACTTACGCCATTCTCCCACGGGGGTAGGCAGAAACTACAGAACGCCAACTGCTACGATCCCTACATATGCCTTTTGCTTCCTCCACGCTCATAGATCTGGTCAACACGCGCGGTGGTTGCGAGTACTACGCACTTTACCTTTTTGGAGGATATCACTAATAAAGTCAGTGTACATCCTTCTAGGCCGTCCCCTTCCGGCTTGTCCACTTACTCCTGCCTTTTGTTAACCGTCTTTCATTCATTCTCTCAATATGACCAAACCATCTAAGCATACTCTTTTCAATTCTCGTCACTACGTCTTCTTTTAAACCGCAACGTTGTCTTATCACATAATTCCTTAATTTATCATTCATAGTTACACCACACATACTTCGCTATAACTATTGTCTAATATAATTATGATGAAATCAAAAAGACATGGAACTATATGTACAACTGAAAAAAATCAAAATCAAGGTAATGTTAAGATAAAAGGACTTGAAGAAAGTCATTTGATTTTCATCGCGAATTTAAATCATGTCAACCCTGTTAGTTTGTCTATCATAATAAGCTACCGTGTACCACAAACAACAGAATTCCACAGACTATCCTTAAGAACATTGATTCACAACAAGTTCCCTTGCAGGCTTATTCATGAATAATTTAACAATGGAAAATATTTTTTACGCCAATTAATTCATAACTTAAAAATTCTTCCATATAAATACAACATTATCATATAATTGTCCAATTAACAATTGATGTATTGATCCAATTAAACCGTCACGATTATTTATTCCGAATAATTAATATAATTATTCGATTCTTATCGATTGTACCGCGACATAAACCGTTTTTCTTTGAAATTAAATTAATAATTTTGACGGTAAATTAATTTTTATAGGGTGCGTAAGTAATGAGTTGTTTTAAATAAATACTTTTAAATAACAAAATATCTTAATGTCTGCCTCTCAATGAGCTTTTGGAGTATTTAATTATAACTTTAACTAATTAGCAGTTTTTTTTTTAATCTCCGGTCTGATTACGTAGCAGTTATGGTGAAGTTATTTTTCAACAGGGGGCTTAGGTATAAGCAGACAATAAATATAATAACGAATTAACTAGAAAGAAAAACTTCTACTACCTACTTATATAAATGTTTGTTTAAATTTCAACTTCATTATCTAAATATTGTCTTGGTTAAAATAATCAATTAAACGTATAAACGTTTAATTTATTAACGTTTAATCAAATTATTATAAAACAATCCGAATAATATCGTTACTCAAATAAACATTGTGACTATGTCGACTAAAAAAACGCTGTGTAACACGATATTCAGTAATTAATTACTTATAAAAGTGCAGTATCGCAGCACAGTTAATGTACTCACAGTTAATTGATTCATTATTGAAAACCGTACAGATCCCATTTCTTGACCTCTTTCAATTTAATTGAATGAACGTAATGTGAGTGAATGGCTGTGAGTACGATTAGCTTTCTTGGAGAGACGAATGGGTTTTGTAATTTTGTTAAGATAGTTTTTGCTTCGTTAATTTTTAAATAGGACCAAAGAGCAGAATACTATTATATTTTTTTGTGGAAAAAGAATACGGTCGAGAGCAAGATTCAATTCAATTCAATTCAATTAAATTCAATTCATTTATTGCATTCCATAATATACAAAAATATACAACAATGGCGGTAGGCTTAAATCTAGGGATCAATCAATCAATTCGAACCTGTGCCTCCCGGATAAAACACCCTAGGTGCTCTGACCACTAAGCCATCTCGACCTCTGCTCACTGCCGTGAATTCTTCTTCCACATTTTAATAGGTCTTTTGGTGACGTCATTGCTATCTATTCAGTCCCTATACAGGTGAACTAATAATGCGGTGAGTAATGCTTTTCGAAGATTTATCTTTAGAATACATTTAGAAATTATTTTTCAAAAATTCCGCCGCTGACTTTAGCTTTCACGGTAACTATGTACTTACATGTATGTAGTATATTGATAACTTTAGAAATGTATTTACATAACCTAAAAAATCCGTAACATTCGTAGTCCTCGGAGTATTCTAAGGACTACGAATGTTACGGATTTTTTAGGTTATGTAGATATAACCGTGTGGTTGTCAAGTATAATACATCTGTACTAAATGATATCTTCCCAAAAAGAAATACAGATGTCAATTCTCTTTTCTAATTAAGAACAGAACTCCGATGGCCTATAATAATACACGTTCATCCGTATTGTTCATATTTATGAATAGGGTGGCTTGACGCGAACTGTGGTGGAGATAAAAAGATATATTATTCTCTTCATTTCCGTCTCGCTTGGTATTCTTCTCTGTATTTCTTTCTTATTAAAGTTTTCTCGGTTCGTTAGGAAGGGGTGTCAGTGTTGCGATAAGGCATTTGTATAAATGAGGTTTTTTATTGTTTTGATGAATGTTGAATATTCTGATTGTCCGGAATTTACATAGATAGTGACTGGTGAGCCAACCATATTTGATACAAGAATGTGCTACAAAGACCAGCGACAAATAAGGTAACTCAAAAGTATAATTTTAATGTTAACACATAACGTAATTATAGAAAACTAGCTGGTGCCCGCGACTTCGTGTGCGTGACAAAAGGTAGCCTATGTCCTTCTCCAAGGTACAATCTATCTCCTTGCCAAATTTAATTACGATCCGTTCAGCCGTTTAGTCGTGAAACGGTAACAAACAAATATACAAACAAACATACAAACAAACATAGTTACTTTCGCATTTATAATATTAGTATGGATATTATATGAAAGTTATAATGTAGAATTAAATAACCGCTACCATTTAAATAAGAATAAGCAAAACCTACAGAACGCCACCTTTTCCGCTAGCAGGGGGTAAAACCTTCCCGCTCAGTCACGTACAGAATTATACGTCATAACAATAAAAATCTATTGTGTCTGCTAATTAGCGAGCCAACAGCATATGTTTTAATACTCGCTTTTCTTTTCTTTATACTAATTCGTTTTTAAATTCTCTGGCCAGTATGTTGTCAAATTTATTAATTAACAGTAGGTTTTAAGGCTTACTCTTGAAAATAAAACCGCTTGATTTACATTGGAACATACATAAAAATGCAAAAATATCTTAAAAAAATATTAAAGCATCGGGATTCTAATAAACCTCACATGACATTCTTTAAAATTAAGTTAACTATGACGTAGGTTAATTTATTATAACATAAAAAAAAAATATGGCACTGATTTAATATTGGAATTAGTATTAACTTCAAGATTTAAAAAAATGGAAGGAATGCTTTTCACAGTTCGATCAGTCTCATACTTTATTTATTTATTTATTTATTTATTCAGCACACCAACAGTACAATTACCTTATAAAATTAACATTAACATTTTCAAAGCGTAATTAAGACAGTAATAGCACAGATTATAGGCATGCATGACATTTTTAAAATGATTTTAATTTCATCATCATAAGAGACTAAAACTTATAAATAAAAGATACAAAAAGAAATAAAAAGAAAGTGGTTTGTAAATAAAACAAAATACGGCACATGTACAATATAAATTAAGTTAAATAATACTGTTTAATAAGAAGCGTCTGTATAATATAAATTTCATTAAAAATATATCGATGGGGTGGTCTGTATCGCCCATTCTTTCATTATACATCCTCGCCATACGTGTAAGGGGGCTATTATACGTAGTATTTAAAGTGGAGACTGGTATATCGAATAGTCGTGGGTGACGTTTGGTGCGGTTACTAATCCTAAACTTAAAGTTGTCTATTAATTGTGCGTCTATAGCACCATTTATAATTTTATGAAGTAATAAAAGATCAGAGTTGTTACGTCTGTCCTTTAAACTTATCATTTTAAAATAAGCTAATCTGTCGCTATATTCCGGGATGGCTTTACGGATTCCATTTTTTATGCACATATATCTCACAAAACGTGCTTGTACTGCTTCTATCATATCCACATACTTCATGTAATAAGGAGACCATACAGTGGAACAATATTCTAAGCAGCTCCTAACCAAAGCATTATATAGTAAGGCAAGGCTATTGTTGTTGCGAAATGGCTTTGATAAACGTAAAATAAATCCAAGAAGTTTATTAGCCTTGGTTACCACATTTTCAATATGGTGTTGGAAGCACAAGGACGAGTCAAAATGGACTCCCAGGTCTCGGATAACCGAGACTCTGTCTAGGGGTTCACCATTAATGCAATATGTGAAATCAATATATTTTGCCTTATTCGTGAATGTTATATATTGACATTTCTTTATATTAAGTGTCATGTTATTTTGACAGCACCACTGATACACAACATTAACGTCGCTCTGAAGTTTCATGCAATCGCTATGATTTAATACACTACAATAGATTTTCAAATCATCAGCATATGCTAAACAGTCACAAGTTACGATATCTAACAGGTCATTGATAAATACTAAAAAAAGCAAAGGACCCAATTTGGATCCTTGTGGGACACCGGAACTTGGAATAATAGGGGCAGATTCATAGCCCGCTAATGTTACCAGCTGAGATCTATTATCGATGTAACTTTCAAACCACCGCAATAAACAGCCATGAATTCCGACATGTTTTAGCTTCGTAGAAAGGATTGCATGATCAACGCGATCGAAAGCTTTAGCAAAATCCGTGTACACAGTATCAACCTGACCCCTGGCCTCAAAAGTGTTAGTAATAAAAGTTGTATATATTAGTAAATTTGAAACAGTAGAACGGTTTGAAACAAATCCATGTTGCCTAGGATTAATAATATGACGCAGGTGATAGTAAATTACTTTGTAGACGAGACCCTCGAAAATTTTTGCAAATTGTGATAGAATTGATATTGGTCTGTAGTTTCTCACATCACTTGGACTGCCTGATTTATGTATTGGAACGATATGTGCTATTTTCCATAAGTCTGGAAAAACACCTTCCTTAATAGATTTATTATAGGCTATATGAAGTGGTCTTATAAGGGCATCAATACACAAGCGGATAAATATGGGAGAGAGCCCATCCGGGCCAGCTCCTTTACTCAGATCTAATTTTTTTATGCTGTTCCGTATGTCATCTTCACTAATTACCATATGACAGATACTATAATTTGATGTCTTAGAACATGACGATGAGTTACTACCAGATTGAAAATGTGTATACACAGAGGCAAAATAATCTGCAAAAAGATTGACTACATCTCTGCCTCCTTCTGCCACACAATCACCGTTATGTACTTGATTAGGCACACACTTAGATGTCCTTTTTGACTTAGTATAACGCCAAAATGATTTAATATTAGTTTTCAAATCTGTTTCAATTTTATCAATATAACTCCTGAAGCAGTTTTCCAAGGTTAATTTGGCTTTCGTCCGCAGGGTATCAAATGTATCATAATCTCGGGGGTTATTATACTTCTTAAAACGGACGCTATACTTATTTTTTTCTTTAAGTATTTTAATTAAAGAATGTGTAAACCATACAGGATGGTTTCCTTTGTTTGGGTTACTTTTAGGAGTGTATTTATCAATATTTTCCCATAAGATATCATAGAACTGATGAACAAACTCATTACAGTGCAAATGATCATATTCACTCCAATCCACTGAATGTAAATCGCGAACACAAGCTTCAACATCAGTTTTACTAAATAAGTATTTGCACTTTAGAATGTTATAACTTAACTTTGAAAATGAGGCTCTAGTAACGCCTAGCTGGCGTAGCTATACCTTACGCAAGAGTAATAAATTAACATAACATAACACGTAGCATCACGCCTGTATCCCCGAAGGGGTAGGCAGAGGTGTACACAATTGTACACCCACATTTCACCAATGCTGTTATTAAGTCCCATGTAATAGGTGGTGAGCCTATTGCCATCAACCGGGCACAATTCCAAACACCGGACTGCTACTGAGAATTTCCTAACAGAAAAACTCAATAACACTTTGCCCGAACCGGGAATCGAACCCAAGACCTCCTGCTCAGCAGTCGCGCTTGGGACCACTAGACCAACGAGGCAGTTTAATAAATTAACAATTAATTATTAGATTTGTAGTAAAATTATCCGTTTCTTTCGGTGCCATTACTTGAGGTCGTCAGTAGAGACAAAAGCTCTGTTCTTTGCCAAGCAGAAGAGATGTTTAGCATGAGTAGCTTTTGTCCTTTTCTTAATATTCCTCAGCCACAACGTCTTTCGTCTTTCGACATGTCTCTGGTCTTCTAACTTTCTCATCCTAATGATTAAAGCAGTTAATATCTTTTATGACGTAACACATAAGTCATGACTGATATATTCAGCTATTCTAATTTTTTTTTGGGACTTCATAAAAGTAGGTTCTTTAATCGACCCGTAGGTACATTTGTATGTCCACGATTTTCTCAAAAACAACTGATCTGATTTGGATGGGATTTTCGTCATTTAAATACATATTTTTTAGGGAAGGGTGAGTATATAATATATTAGGATCTGATGAAGATCTTCCGACATAGACAATGGAACTCTTCAATAACTAACAGCAAATGACCCACGATTGCTGCATATCGTATATATATGTTTTCACTATTCCAAAAAAGGCGGTCCTTATACCGTTGAAAAAAAATATCGGTATCTACTTATTCATGGTCAAAAAACATGCAATCTTCAAAATCAAAAAGGATTATCTTGTGTGCATAAGGTTTAAATCACCTAAAGGCTCTATAGAGTCTATAACCTGACCTTAATATACAAAAAAAACTTTAATGTTAAATGAACAACATGCAAAATCCAAATCGAATCTCAACCCTTATCACAAAAGATCTGCACATCACTACTGTACCATTGAACACGTATCGCAAGCTACAAAGGGGTACAATATATCATTCCGCATCCCACGGGTCCTGCCCATCCGGTCGGCGTAAAAAGCGCAATACAACTTGTGACGTAACATCCTTCGCGTTCCCTTTGAAGATGCACGAGATACGCGTGAAGTTTGGTGCAATATATTGTGTATTTCGTGATGGAAGTTAAAAGGATAAAGATAATTTTATTTTGCAAATATGGGTAGACAAGTGATGTCAAAAAATATAAGAGTTTATCCACATTTTACCACGCAGTCATGGCATGCAAGATTTTCAAACATTCAACTTATAACTACCTAAATAATTAAATATATTTTTTAAATATTAGTTAATGAACTAAGTCAAATATATATATATACTAGCGGTCCGTCCCGGCTTCGCACGCGACTATAATTTGAGATTTAAACTATCCTATCTCTCAAGTTGGATCGAACTGCACACGGTGTGCGAATTTTATTATAATCGGTTAAGTGGTTTAGGAGTCCATTGAGGACAAACATTGTGACACGAGATTTATATATATTAAGATATACTAGCTGTGCCCCGCAAACGTTATTCTGCTATATGAATTTTCTGGATAGGGCCACCCTTATCACTTAGGGGTATAAAAAATCTCACCTATTCTCAGACCTACAAAATATACACAAAAAATTTCATAAATATCGTTCAAGCCGTTTCGGAGGAGTTCGATAACAAACACTGTGATACGAGATTTTTGTATATTAGATATATAAATACACTAGCTTAAAACTTCTTTCTCAGTGAGGGACTTCTTAATATTATAATATGCTTTCACCACTAAAAAGCCTCGGTGTCTCGATGTTATGTTATGTAGTTCAGAACAGAGACCTTTAAACTTAAATCCGCAAGCCTTATTTTTCTTATGTTTTGGTAAATAAACAGCCCTAATGTGCGCTGATAGGCCTTTGTCATAGCTTATCACACCATCGAGAACATATCTCAATTGTGCTGGTGTCTTCACGAAGTTTTCCTTCACCATAACTTAAAATTGTCCATCACTCGGCCGTCAGAACAATAAATATTTTTGAGCGATCATCATCAACCCCCTGCCTTTATCCCAATTTATTTGGGGTCGGCGCAGCATACCTACATGCTACTAAAGTTTTGGCTATGTTTTATGACCAGCCGCCTGTCTGACGTCAACCCTCTTTGGGAATGCTATTGTTGGTGGTAACCGTCACCTATACGGTCTGCATTTTTGAGCCATCAACAGGACTCTAGAATATTAACTGGAACTACACTCTGGCTGACCCGGAAATCGAACATAGGACCTCAGGCTCAGTAGTCGCGCTTGCGATCACTACACAAACGACACAGTCTCCTAGCACTAAGTTCCTAAAAAAATGCATTACATTTTCTTATGCAATTTCTAGCAAAAAATACTCGGTCCCTCGAGATTGCCCTCAGACGATCATTACAGAATAATACTGTTACGTACCGACAGCAAAAACAGCGGACGTTGTTGCGTGGTGGTTATTTTTGTTCCCGACTGTACCAGGAAAAACTTTTAACGAGCCAATGTGTTTGTTATAATACGGATAGAAGGGGTTGTTGTAAAGTTTCTTGTTTGTTTTTTAATATTTTTTTTGGGTTAATCCGTAAGTAAGCCCTTTGTCCTGCGTGGAACTGTCCGCGATTATTTTAGGTTTTTTTATATAAAAAGAAAATGGCTTCGGCCGCGACTGGTTACCATCCACCGGACGAATCCATGCCGTGAAGCGACCTAGTCGTGTTTCGTGATTTAGTCAGGTGCAACCGTTGTGGGAGACGGGTCTGGGCGGTTGCATGAAATCCCCAACTACCTATCGTTCTCCCAAAATCTATCGACACTACTTAAGAGTGAATAGATTTATTCCGGATATACGTGCTCCACCCTCGGCCACACCGTCGGTTACCATCAGGCGAGTTGGTGGCCAAACGTAGACCCAATTTTGATATTTAAAAAAAATGCCAAAAGCCTGACTACATGATGAAAGAAGGGAGTATTACATGACAAAATTAACAAAACGAAGTGTGAATTTTACATTTTATCTAATATTTAAAATAATGAACGTTAAAGTCTCCTACTAATCTATACCAAAGGACCTAATATAATAACCGATGACAATACGATGAAACATTACTGTCCATCTCGCACACGCCTCCTTCGAGTACCGTTTGAAAGGGACAGCAATATTTCGTTTTATCGAAATCGTTGAACAGAGTAGCGCCTCCGAGACTGCTTCTACTAAAATACGAGCATTATAAAAAAACACTCCCACTAACAACTTCGGTAAAATATGTTCAGAAGCATCCATCACCCCCAGAAGTGATTGCCGTCAACGAAGTGGTCCCCTGTGACTAGGGGAGCCTATCGCCAGTTATGGGGCAGCAGGATTGAAGCCCGGGCTATAACTGAGATTTGACATACTAATCCACTTATGTACACCCTTTTGAAATGACCTGTGAATTGAAACCTGTGCATAGTATAAAACTAAAGATGAAAGGCCTCGCTGCTTTAGGCTTCTAGAGGTACCACGCACGACTGCTGAGCATGAGGTTCTGGGTTCGATTCCCAGGTAGAGCAGTGTTATTAGCTGTTATTTTAGACTACTAAGGGAGGGGAAAAAAACATATCATCACACTTAAACAATTCTCTGAGGGGTAGGCAAAGATATACTGTTGTACCATGTGGCTGTCCACATGTCACGACACCGATATTAAGTGCCATGTGAGTACGTGATGAGTTTATTTCAATTTACCGGGCAACTAGTGAAAATTGCCTAACCGAAAAATCCAGTAACAATGTGCGCTCTAAAGCTGCGTCTGATAGACAAATGAGGCAGAGGAAATTCAAAGCCATTATTATATCTTTTTCCATTACAATATAAATGAAAACTAAATGGTCTTCATTGGTAATCCCACAGCTTAAGAACAGCTACACCGATCTGGTAGTCTGGTAGTTCAAATAAAAAATTTTAGGCAACAATAATTAAAAAGTTGCCCGTAAAATTATAAAATTCGACTGAACCTAAAAGTGCTTATGGTCAGCTAGCTTATAATGTGAGGTATTATAGACAAATATTTTCATCATAATTGCAGCTGGTAGATGTGACCTGTCCTATAGAAGAGACAATACGTCTTTAAACCGCGAGCTATATACCTTCTATTAGCTCCTAAATTACCACTACTTTTACAGAGGCCTTTACTCCATCACAATTTAGTTGCTATTCTACAAAAAAAAAACAGTAAATGTTACCCTCATAATAACAAAAATGAAACCATTAAACTCATAACAGAATAAACCATTTATTTTCATTATCCTATAAAAAATGGCGGGACATGAATCAACCTAATATTTTATGATGCGGTGCTAACCGTATCAAAAATAGAAGGTTTTCATAAAGCCATATATATTCCGACTGTAAAATGTTATAACACGATAGTCGTAGACATTAAAGCCACCTATTCACTCTGCGACAAATCGAAAGTCGCTACACAAACATCACCGTAAACTTGCTACTTTTGGTCTTGGCGATCGCATCAGTGCTACACATTGTTTTGACGACTCTTCGTTCGATCACGGAAAATACAAGTTCCAGCCTTCAGTTGCTACAGAAAAGCGATTAAATCGCTGATCACTGATGCTATAAGTCGCTAGTCTGCGATAGCTCAGATGCTGTGTACCGCTAATGTTGAGGCAACTAAACAAAACGGCTCGGGAGAAAAACCGTCCAAAACCACAAACGGTGGCGTTTAAAAAAATACAAGCTTTTCGAACGCATCTTAAAAAAAATCTTGAACTAAAGTTAAAAAACGTTTTAACTCAGTAAATTTCAAGTAAAAAAAATTTCGTACTATCGTTTTGAAGTGAGAAGTGTTGTACAGAACTTGTCTTGTAAGTGTCACTCAACGTTATCTAAGAACATCACAATTTAATTAGTTTGGAAGCATGCGCAGTAGCATAATAAATAATGAGTTTATGTGACTTAAAACATAACGTTTTAAGCAATTTTGCGTATTTGTGTCGGGATTCTGTCTGATAGTGAGAATGACGACCCGGAACATAGGCTGGTAAGATTAAAAAAATAGTCATATAGTGGCTATGGTACACAAAAGGTGTGGAATATAATTATAATAATATAATATATATTAATTTCGTCTTGTTTTAGAATACCGAAACTTTAATCTTCCGTCTTGTGCCCTTTCTTGTCATGTTTATTAAAAAGTCTGTGCAGTACTCCTACCAATTAAAACCACGCAGCCCTCCCCTAACCTAAACCGGAGTCCTGTGGTCGCAGCTGTATTTACTGGCAACCCTGGCAGGTTATAGTGCTTCGAAGGTACGACAGACCCCATCAGTTCGTCTATTGCGTCTTGTGCGTGTGCGGCTTTATAAACAGTGAACTGTGGCTTAATAGTTCAAAAGTTAGCCTTGACAATCGAATATACACGATTATGTAATTCGTTTGTAGTTCAAACTGCGCCAAGGCCTTCCTTATCGTGATTACCTAATAGTTAAATGGAAAAAGAATACGGTCGCGAACAGGATTCGCACCTGCGCCTCCCGGATAAATACTCCAGGCGCTCTGACCACTAAGCCATCTCGACCTCTGCTCACCACCGCGAATTCTTCTTCCATATTTTAACACGTCTTATGGCGACGTCATTGCAATTAATTCAGTACCTATACAGGTGACCGAATTGGAGTTTAAAATTAATGCTTTTCAAAGATTTATCTTGAAATACCTAATAGTTATTACCAATTTTATCGTATTGTTTTGTTCTGAAACCTTATGATGGGGTGAGTTTTGAAGGGATGTTTGGTGTCTTTATAAGTAAGCTCTTAGTATTTCTAGCCATTTTCTCACAACTTTGTACATCTCTGCTTCACTCTTCGGGTAACACAGGCGTGATACTGTTATTGTTCCCTATAACTCTTTCTGTGTTGGATACAATGATATCTGTTGACTCCCTAACTGTGGGTATGGCCATTGGACTGATAAGTCTAAGGTTGCAAGTTCGAATCCAAGGCACGCACCACTGACTTTTCGAAGTCATGTGCGTTTTATAAATTAATTATCAATTGCTTAAAACGGTGAAGGAAAACATCGAGAGGAAACCAGCATACCTGAGAGATTTTCTCGATGGTGTGTGAAGCCATGTCTGAGACTTACGGGTAGTTTAAACTCTGACACTATGTTATTGTTCATCAACCATACGACAAGAAGAAAATTATTATCATGTAAAATTTTGTACTTTCGCGAGTATGCAGTTAATTCAAACTCGAAGTTTCATCGTGACTGGTAACAATAGCAATCTTATTATAATTTAGTATTGAAAACAATACTTTCTTCTTTCATACCAGGTTCCTCACCAATAAATACGGTACCATCTTATCAGTTTAAGGGAAACTTCTGCCCATCTGATCGATATAATTTTTTGATGATATCTCATACCGTGTGAGTTCCACCTTCCTTCCCCGTGGGTGTAGTTAGTGGTGGTGAGAATTGTAATAAAATCTGGCGTTTATAGATCGCGATATGAGATACCGTTGCTATCAACATCTTTATTGCTACTGAACCCATGGGGATGCGTTCCCCTAGATGTTATGGTATTATTATGTTCTATGACAAGCTGGTTTGGAATGCCCAATGTCGCAGATTTTATAATAGTTACCATGGGTTTGGAATATTGGATATTTTTGTGATCAATAATATTTAAATCCGAAAATGTGAGTTTTTGTATGTACTACTTATTCTTTTCTTTTTAATACGACCCAGGGGTTAACTTTTGTATACTTTTTATTTCAAATATTTGTACAAAAATTAGTTTTTCCAAGAGAACTAATACTGTTTTTTATTCACATTTTGGGACGGATTTTATTGGCTGTGATCTGAACCAAGCAAGTGAAACCGCGGGTGGATACATACTAGTTTTTAATATTTCCATGATGTCAGACCCAATCCAAGGGTAAACATTTGGTAAGGTAAAACGTTTTCATTAACTAAAATGAAAAATTCTGTACTCCAGAAAAATCGGGAATATACTTACTATAGCAGCTTTTAGTTCACGATTTTATCTTTGGCACATAAAATACTCGTTGTTTAAAAATTTTGCGCCGAATTTTTCGCTAATCTTTTTATAGAATTTTGTGTAGAGCACTTTTGTTTTCTTTTTTACTTTTTTTTTCAGAACGTTTTAGTGTTGGTGTTTAAATGTTTAAGTTGAACATAAGCCTGCTTATGTTCGTCTCGGAGCTTTGCTAAGTACGTAGGTACTAATTTATTGTTGTAACAGTATTATATTATGAATCATGTTTTACTGAGAAATCAGAAAATTACTAATGAGTACCTATGAGATCTAATATATTTTTTTATAACACTTAAAATATCGTATTTTGGTCACGGCAGCCTATCTCCGAGGAGATTAACCAAGTACGCGGGAGATATTAGGTATAGTGCACAAGCGTATGCGCAAATAAAAGTGCGGAGTGCTCTTCCTTCACTCTCATAGTCAGATGAGACGGCAACCCCACAAGTCCGGAGAGAGATCAGGCGCAGTACTGACCGGCGTAACGTGCTTTCCGAAGCACGGGGGTTTCACACTATCTACTTCGTAACGCCGGGTTGCTACTGAGAATGTCCTAACAGAAAAAACACTGCCCGACCTGGGAATCGAACCCAGGACCTTACGCTCAGGCGCCGCGCTTGTGACCACTAGAGCAACGAGCTTAAGATGTTTCCAAGGCACGCTCCACCGACTCCAAAAATAATAATAATTGTATATTATTGTCCTAATAAATTGATTTTATTCAGAATATATTTATATAAATTGTAGTAATATGCAATTTTTACTTAGAAAGATTTTTGGAGTCGGTTCTTTTTTTTGTTATATATTTTTTATTTTTACTTTTTAGTGAATCTTGCGTTCCTTATCTGATTTATCGGAAGTGAATATGGGTAGACCTACTCAACGCGCTGTCCGTATGGGTAGGGGCCATTTAATTGAGACGACCAAAGAAGGGGAGAAACGCCTATATCAAAGTAGGAAATCGAGATCTGAGGCTATTTCAAAAGAGAGTAATGAACTTTGTAAAGCAAGAGGAAATTAATTAAAAAATAAATTAAAATCTGACTAGCGTATGTTACTCACGGGACAGTGTAAGGATTCTAACGATACCCCATATATCGAAATCAGTTCAGGTATGTAGAAGTTATGGTGGAATAGGTAAAGAAACTCACAAACATACTGTCATACATACATACACTCCGTTTTTTGGGCACTCGTGTAAAAAGAGATGTTTGAGAATGCGGTCTTACACTAAAAAGTATTAAATTGTAAAAAAAAATGACGGATTTCCGGTGCTTATCTTCCGGTTTCATCATCATCATCATCATCTGATGATGCAGCTGGAAAATAGGCAGTTCATTAGAACTATTCTAGAGACCGTAGACACCACCGGAAAGTCATAAGAACGCAAAATACACCATTTCGTTTACTTGGACGACGTATTATTTTTCAGTTATTTTGATTTAAATACCAAACTACCAAACCAATTTTCATAAAATTTTAATGGGACCAATCTGAAAGTAAATCCTTTCAAATAAAAAAATAATTTTCCATATCGGTTCATAAATGACGGAGTTCTGAGGTAACAAACATAAAAAACAAAACAACCGAATTGATAACCTCCTCCTTTTTGGAAGTCGGTTATTATCTATTTCAGTAGGTAATAAAATCTACCTATATTATCTTTGCACACCTTCACGTCACTTTATTTGTGCCCATAATACCGGGTTAGACTGGCCTGGAAAGTCCTCAATTTCATTTATATTTTATTTTGCTGCCATTCGAAAAATCGACCATGCATGAACCGTGTACACCACATCCCATCACCAAGAAAAGGAAAACCGTACATTTTCAAAGTACACAAAACAACCATAAACCTAAAATAATATGTCTATGGTTACAACCGCCCGCTCTGTTATCTTTGGCACGCTGTCACTTAACCGATGTTATTTCAAGAAGTAGGACGAATATAATTTATTAATGGTGTCAATCTTATGTCAGTGGTCGACCTAGATCTTATATTTAATACTTCGTTGTTATTTAGTTAAGTCTACTTTGAAAGCTATGTTAATTTTTAATGGGATAATGGAAAAGTATATAGTCTGTTGTGTTCAAGGCAGTTGACATTTTATGGCATCAAATCTAGGACATCGACTTCTTTATATTTACATCCATAATCCATTCTTATTAATCTTCATGCTAACCTCTTCGAATACATACATACATTCCAAAATTTTGGGGTAAATAAGTGTGATTGGTTTTTTAGGGTCTTTTTGATAGGTGGCTGGGATACAGTTCTTCAACCGATTCATATTGCAGCGAAAAAGTGGATCTTGCTTATCATTCAATCCATCCTCTAAAACATTAAGTTTATATTTAATATCCCAATGTATGCTTTTAAAAAGACAAATCCAGAAGAAAACTAAATTATATTTGAAATAATAAGTCATTGATAAATAAAGAATATTACAAAACGTAAATTGCTTTTTAGGGGGTTCAAGTAATTATGGCGATTTTAGGGGTTTTTGACTTGTTTTAATATTTTTTGTAGTTTTTAACCCTGTATTTTTTATTATTTATATTTTCGGCTTTTTTAATTTCTATACTATACTCTATTTTCTCGATTTCCAAGCACTCGGTTGTCAAATGAAGTTCCTATGACAGTCGTTACCACAGATTAGTAATATATGTATGTTACGGTCGTTACGGGTATGTTACGGGCATTGACCTGAAGGTTACAGGTAGTTAAATGCCTGAAAAGTCTGGCAACCAGTTTTACCAAGAGCTATCTGTTACACAGTAACACGTTTGTGGTAGTGGTTTCATTCAATATAACATTCTGGTGTTAAGCTGCATATAATGAGACTGGAAGCCCCCAAGCCACGTTGGTGGAAAAGGCTAGGTAAGCCATATATACAGGCTGTGTTTCTAGACAGTGGCCAAATTGAAGACAATTACAGTACAAAACAATTAAAAAAGTATACCTTAGAAAATCGAATTAATTTCGCAGTTTTACTGTTTTTTGCGTATACGTCGTGTCATAGCCATCGCTGCGTCGCGCGCAGTAGGTACAAGGACGGCACCGCGCACCGACAAAGGCCGTATACGAAAATTTCACAGAGAAGCGTTAGCTGTTACGAGACGAATAGGACGTTGACCTCTTAGCTATTATTGTTTTAATTATTTTTGTACAACATATAACTTGTTGCTGTATATGTTCCTACAATATGGCCACTGTTCAAAACCACAGCCTGTATAAGAACTTTTATATAAAGTTCATACACACATTTTATTATTACGAAACATTAAAATCCCGAACCTGAGCCCTTTCTGCAGTTCATATACATAGTTCATACAAATCTATTCCGGGAACATTGCGGGGTATACTTCAATTGTTTGTCCCCAAACAACAAAGGGAGGTTTCCGCGAATCTCACAATGTATGTAAGTATGTATATATTGAGATGTTTTATATGATATTCAAGGGTAGCCCGAACAATGAGAGGAACAAATTTAAATACAAAATGTTAAAACAAAACAGTTTGTCAACACAAACTGTTTTTTCCTCTTGAAGAGTTTTCCTCTGCTTTTCAAATATTCTGTGTGGTTCTACGAAACCATTAAACAACTATCTTTCCACCAGTGGATGTTGTCAAAGTTACCACCGACATTAGGACAAGAGACAACAGTGTCTTTCAAATCAAAACAAAATAATTTATTTCAAATAAACCATTTACAGGCACTTTTGAATTCTCAGAAGTTAGTTGCCACGTCCGAAAGTGTTGATTCCTATGGAGAAGAACGGGCAAGAAACTCCACGGTTACTCTTTTACATCATATATCTTTCTGCATTATGATCTAAGAAGTAGCACTCAAAAAATTCATTTTATAAAAAGAATGCATTGCCGCTGTCAAACAAATGCGAAGCGATAATAAGAATCGGTAAACATTGGTTATGGGTTGGAAAAAGTCATAATAAGCTTAGTTAAGTCTGACAATCAGAAATACCACGAGATCTCGTGTTCCCAGTAACTGGGTTGTGGAGGTCAGGCAGTCGCTCCATGTAAAACACTGGTATTACGCTGCATCCGGTTCGACTGGAACCCGACCCCAATGTAATTGGGAAATGGCTAGACAAATGAACGAACGATGTAGCTTAGTTCAAAAAAATACTACTTCTTATTGTTTTGGTGATGAACAACCTAGTGCCAGTGTTTAAACCGCCCGTGGGCCACTAACATAGCTTTACACACCATCGAGAACATCTCTCAGGTACCATCATCATCATCATCCCCCTGCCCTTATCCCAATTTATTTGGGGTCGGCGCAGCATGTATTCTTATTCCATACATCTCTATTAGCTGTCATATCGTCAGTCACTCCTTTTCTAGCCATATCATCTTTAACACAATCCATCAATCGCTTCCTCGGTCTTCCTCTACTCTTATAGCCATTTACATTCATACTCAAAATATCTCTCAGGTATGCTAATAAAAAAAAAAAAATTACGTGAGACCTCTGATCATCAAATCATCAGTCTTTGACACCCACCACTTCTCTCCCCTTCATACCATTTAGGCGATCCAAAAAGATAATTTTCCAGTTTCCTAGCTACAGGAATTCACAATATCCTGTCCCTTAAAGACCTCCCGTTGAGTTTCACACGGATATAAATCCTTTTAAAGAAAGTTATACTAATATATGTATTAATCCTAAATATGTATGAGTATACATTATGTATTGTGCTGTTTTTACCTTTACCGGACTAGTAAAACCACAATTATCATCAACCCATATACGTGAAGAGCGAGCAGAAGGCTTAATACCATTAACCGACGCTTGAGGAGTGATTTAGTTATAATAGCATAAATACTAATGTAATTTCCTCGGATTCTCGGGCCGGGCGAAGTGTTATTGAGTTTTTCTGTTAGGAGATTGGCCAAATATCAACTCAAAACAAAAATAAACAGCAGCATTTTATCGGGGCATGCTTTAAATTCCGACCCTGACATCGGGTAACAGGTGAACTCTCCCCAAGCACTAAGCCCTAAGACCGGAATAACACGTCAAGTGTCCCACACTACTGAAGCACCCTATGTGTTTATCAATTAAACCGAGACTCCCCCTTTCATGCACTTTAGGAATGCAAAAACGATCACCAACCATAAAAACAAACGAATATCAACCTTAACACCACGATTTAAAGTATATATAATCCGCACACAAAGTTTAGAAACAAAACAAAATTCAATTTATCATCGCGTCAAAGGAATTTAAACGTTAGATCAAGGTGTTAAAGTTTAAATGGGCTGCAATTAATGAGTAATTTGTAGTGTTTTGTAGTAAGGGCGTGCGAGTGTTCATTGTACGGTGCGACACGTCAAATAGCACTTTCTCATGACATCAGTGAGTGTGTTTATCGTGTGGTGCCTTGCTTCGGAATGTTTTTGAATTAGGAATTCTGCTAATCGCCTTAAAGTTCAAAACCGTTAGGTGTGCACTTAATGAAAAATAATAGATTATTCTTATTAAATTATAAAGTAATTACGCCGATAATAAATTTTGTAATGACTGTGATTAGACTTTGGATTAAATGCCTTAACTGTAAGTACCATTAACTGTTATAGTTACCGCTAATAACAGTAAACTCGACAATACGAAAATATAAATCTCTACCTTTAAAAAAGTACTTCAGCGAATCATAAAAGCTTTGCGTAAAAACAAAAAAATAAGCAGACGCGTAAGTACAAAAACTAAATAAAAAAGTGACATAATCGAAAAAATAAAATCGTTGATTTCCGATAATGTAGGAACTAACTTGCTCAAGAATCCGTGAGCCACAGCAGAGGTACTAAAGCCGAGAGGATTAACATCACAGCACATTTTTACCAACAGTCATTAGATGACGGCGCATGTTTTTTTTATTCTGTAATCTCTTTGATGGCGGCACGACTAAGAAAAGTTATTTTTACTTAAAATAAATGTTGAGTTTGTTGGTTTTAGTGTCTTTCTGTGTATTTGATATTTTTTTCTGTTTGTTATTGATGAATAGCTACATTTGTTAGCCTATATGTGTATAGATCAGTAGGTAGACATCGTATTAAGAAATTGCTTATGAATTTATGATACGGATTACAATCGTAGGTACATAATTAATGTGTGGCATAGGTGTTTATTTTTATATCATAAGCTCAAATAAGGCCAACTATATACGAATCTCTATGTATTCTGTGCTTATATAAAGTACATGGCTGTTAAGCTGTTCTCTCAGGACTTCTATACATAATGGCTCGTTTGTTGGACACGTTTCAACATCCATTACCGGACGACTAACTACTTTAATGGGTCTTTTGTTAACAAATGGAGTGATGGACGCTGAAGTGTGTCCAACGTGGCCCATTGTGTACATGAACTTTACGGAACAAGCAGCTCTAACGTATCGGATTTTAATAATACTGCACACGCAGAAAATAACCAGCTCTTTCGCCGTGAATACCGTGGTAAATCGTTCACTTTTATCTTACAACAACCGGAAACATAACTACTTAACCAGTCTTTCATTCATTCCAAGATCAGCTTGGAAATACGGATATACTGTGACCAATTGTTCTAAAATAGCAAAAGTTTTAAATACTCAATTGCGTGTGCCAACATTTAAATCGAAAATTACAGCCATAAGACCTCCCCATTAATATTAATATAAATGTTTTTTTTCTCGGCAAGTGGCAGGGAATGAATAAAACTGTACCTCCACAGGCGGCATCACTTCTTTATTGAAAGCGTAATGATATATATTGGAATTAAATTATTTATGAGGCCAATATTTATTTTACAAATTAGCCTTTCGAATGCGAGCTTATAAATTACAAAGACATTGTGAGTAGAGCGGCCTGTGAAGCCTGTTGTGTTGTCAGAATGAAAATAACATAAAATAATTACATATCAATTGTACTGCAGCTTTACACATATTGAATTTTAAATAACAGAAGAAATACATTGATGTCTATAGAATTTTCATTGGTACTAAAGTAGGCTTACAATAAGCCTGTTCCTATCTAATTCGAATATCACTTTGAAAAAGCACTACATCAACAAGCCTTTTGGATCAAAAAGTAATTAAAAACGAGACAACCAAATTATAAAAAAGGACGCCAGAATATTAATGTGTTTACAAAGCAAAGTGTTCTGTCAATATTTTGGACGTATTCAGCCATATTTTTCCTTTGCATATCAATTAACAATTGCGCGTTGAAAATGGATGGTATCTTTATTATAAATTGCATGGAAGAGTAACGGTATTGCTGTTCTACATCTTGTTTTAATAACTCCATTTTTTAAGGCTATAGCATACCTTAATTAATGGGTACACGACTTTTATAATTGAAATAATTATAGCCACAATTAGTATATTTGCATTTGTGCATAATAATCCTGGCATAATGAGGTCAAATTATGAAAGCGAGGTTGAAGAATTATAAAATATTAACGTAGGTAAGAAACAGGTTAAACGAAGCTATATTATTTTTGTACAAAACCTTTCCTAGAAAACGTTAATAAAAAAACATTGTTTTCTAACAGCTTTTTCATTACATTACTCGTAATAAACACCATAAAACGATTCGTCCGCCATTTTTTATTGCAACTGACATTAAAAGCCCGCATTTTAACATATCCTTCTTCGCACGATCTTAGTCAAGTCATCCGAATTCATACATATTTATGTACTTGTGCATTAAGTTCAACGCAACGTTCCAAGGTTGTTAGTTGTTGCTAACTCCGAAGGCATTAGCTCACGTGGACAGGTTACGTGCATGACATGTCCAGCAATTTAAAACAGATTTTGTTCATACGCGCTTCTTAACCGTCAGTTTTTGTTTACAAAACCTTTGAAACTTTGTAAGTATAGTAATAAAATGTCTTTATTATCTTGAATAAAGATATTTATAGTTAATTTTCTACAGTGATCTGGGAAATATTGAGTGTGTCTGTTTATTATCCTGCTTAAGTGACGGCTGCTGCGCAAAATGACCCTCTTTGACATTACCGTCCGTCACCCGATGCGTGTCTGAGAGGTCCGCTGGAGTAGTTAGCGACCAACAGACGTTGAAGTGAGCTGAAATGGACAATTAGGCACAATACAGCGGACATGTGGAGCAATTCAGGGGAATTATTTAGGCTAGCGACCCGTCATTACCCTGTCATGCTGTCAAATTATACAGTAGGTACCTATAATTTAACTTATATAGAATTTATAGGTTTTAATTTCTGCTCACTGCATACGAAAAGTATAGCCTATAAATAAACATAAAATATATGTAATGAGCTCGTTAACGGATATATCGAAGTGCGTCTTTCCGCCCCGCGGGATTTCCTCAGGCAGAAATGTCTTCATTAAACTCGGGAAACATGCTTCAGAGCGACAGACTTGTAAAACAATATTCCAATTATAATTACAAACATAAATCTATCTATAGTATAGGTACTACGTCCGAGACTGATTGATACACCGAGCTTCACATTTATCTGAATGACTGGCGTGCTTTTTGTATGTATCTTCGCAATGAAATACAACTTTAATGATAGTAAAGGAACATTTTCTGAAGACAAAACATTATATTCTAGTCTCTCATATATCTTCCCTGTCATTTTCTTTTATTGCAAACTCAAACTGAAAACTCATTCATTTATCACTCCTATGTTCTTCGCAACACGAGGTCCGGATAAATGAGTCATCAAAATGTTTCATATAAATATTTTATAGCATCACGAATGGTGGTGAAGTAAGTATAGTGAATATTTTATATATGGCGAGTAACCCAGATAGTGGCGGAGTGATGTTATTAGCCGTGGCTATAGGGTGGCTGAATAGCTGCAGACATAATATTCCTTGCATAACGTAAAAGGTCTTTGCTTGATCGTAAAGTTTTTTCGTTTGGTTTCCATTCATTCGCACGGCACGTTTTGTAAGTGATGTTTACGTCTTATTTCTTTTATTAATTGTATGTTCTACAAGTACTGTCTATTTACAAGACGGTCCAAAAAAAGGAGTGTTATGTTTTTAGGGTTCATGTATGTATTGTATGTTTGTGAGTTTCTTTATTCCACCTTAACTTCTAAATACCTGAATCGATTTAGATGTATGACATATAGTAAGAATCCTTACACTGTCTTGGGTAACATAGTCTAGTATGATTTAAAAAATAGTAACATAGCAGCTATGTTACACAAAAAGGTGTGAAAAAAATCACACATATCAGACGAGCTTTTTAATTTTTAAATTTATCAATAAAATGTGACAGTTAAAATTTTGTAATAAGTGTGGTAAAATAAAGTAAACCGATTAAATACGTTTTATTTGTCCGGACAAAAAGAAAACGGAATCATAAATTTTTATTACACAAAGGAAATTATATGTATAAATAGAATTTATGTTCTAATTATATTACCTACCTACAAGCTATTTTATAACTTTTCCCTTAGCATAAAATGATTATAACAAGCCAAGGTTGGTAGGGCAGTTTCAAGAGTTACAAGTAATGATCGTACCCATTCCAGTGACTATTTAGTTCAACTATAACATCATGTCCCATTATAATTTCTATATACATCCATTGAACAAGATCATAATGTAAAATGATGACAATTTTCAATTGTATTTATTTAAATTAGATGTCGACCGTAGTAATAAAACGCCCATAAAACCAATTTATGTTAATAGTTTCGTATGTATCACACATTTGTATCTTCCTATTGAATAGTAATGTTCACATCTGCACTATTATCGATGCCGTGATGTTTATTTAGGAACTTAATCTAGTTCATTCATATTATATGTAATTACCTACTACTGAGCTCATACTACAATATATTTTTTGAAAATTTCTAAGCATTTTCTATTTTAATACTTCGAAACATCATTAGCCGTTCCTTACGGAAAGCTGTTCAGTATCATTACTCATTAAAAACTATCTATAATATAAAATATTCCCCCCATAAAACATACTTAACATTCCCATCCAACAACATGTGAAACCATGCAACAAAATAATTTCAAACCAAATAAAACTGACATCGGTCTGTCCATAAAACCGATACATACATTGCGTAGTACAAACGCGACCACATGGGGTTGGGCGGTGCTGACCACGCGATGGGCACCGAACACCCGTTGTGGTTACGGAGAGAAATGTTCTACTAAATAATACACTGCCGCGGTGGCGAACACTGTAGTTTATGGGCTATAATCACTACATAGTTGTAAAAGGAAGTGAAGCTTCTAAAGTAATGATTACAAAACTATTTCTGCTACTTTTTAACGTTAAATAGTAAGTAATAAGCCTTGTGGCGCCCACGGCTCGTCAAATGCGATATCTTATTTTGTAGACAGCGTTTTTCCACTCCATTTCAAATTCTAGGTACGGCTTTTGCTCTTTCTGAATTTAACGTTCTATGAAAAATGTATTACGCATTCATAATAAATTCGCTTTTCTTTTAGGCACGTAAGTATATAATGCACGTACTAGCCTATATAATGTATACCATTCATGAATACAATAGACCTTCCCTTTCAGAGGAAAACGCTGAAGCCTGCTGAGAATTAATTACCGTAACCTATTTAATTTTATTACCACGTACCTACATAAGAGATTCTCTTTTAATTAGAAGGCAGTATTTATTGGATACATATAAATAGGTACCTAAGTATATACAAGGTTACTGAGTTCTCAATGACTATGGCATGAATAGAATAATTCTATACATAATGAGAACAATAAAATGAAACCACACGTTAGTAATCCCAGGTTATTCTTCTATTTATTTACAAAACAAAAATATACGTATACAAAATCATCTACCCACTAATAAAAAACGGTTTCGTTAAAAAAACTAACCTCGTGAATAACCAAACTCAATATTACGCCACACCAATTCCACGAACAAAATAGTGGACCGACCTAATTTTCAATACAAAAAAGTAAAAAAAAAAACGCCAAAACAAAACACGTCACGTCATCGCAGTCGCACGTGCGGCAATGGAGACGCGCAGTCTCCGAGCGCGGGCGTTGACCCCGCCGCGCGCGGCCACAGAACCGATTCATCGTACTTAGGAATTCTACATAGGTAATAAACTTTTCGTATTATTATTATTGTGCGAAACTTCGAAACACTTCGAAGGCTTCTTATGTGTAGTTTTAAGGGTCTTTTCGCTTCCGCATTTTGTATCATGAAGGTTCCGCTCTCTCATTCGTCTTCCCGGCTATAGTATTGATTTTCCTCAGTGAGGAAGGTGTCGACAAAATTGGGTGTGTTCGTAAAATATATTGTTTTAAAACTCGTACGTATGTACTGTTCCGTTTTTTGTTAAAGTTTTCGTGTAAATTTATTATAGGTAGGTACTATTTACTACTCTTAGTACATAATGAGTTGAAAATACTTTTGTAAATTCATTTACTTGTACCTATTCATCTAATCGTTAAATACTCAGGTGTCTATCAAGAATTTGGCATTATTCCAACTTACACGAAAGCATACATCAAATACCATGCCTGATCTAATTGGGAATGGCAATAATTCCCAGCATGCGCCGCTCTGAACCCGCGACCCTTCGTTCTGTGAGCGACATGTGAACTACGAAGCCAGTGGGTCAAGGGGACGGCATGCTGTATGCACGACTGACTCCGTTATTAACTCACATTTACTTGGAATATGGTATTAGTATCGGTATCTCCCATTTGCTAGTTTACGAAGGTCATACGGTTAACTACGTGCGACTGTGTAGGGTTAGAGAAAATGTAGATACTCATGTAAATTATTACCTATCTACAGAATGAAATAAAGTACGCGTAGTAAAATAACTATTACTTAGATACTAACGGACGAATCTTGATATTACTTACTTATTTATATAAGTTTGAATTATTAGATTTTATAATCTTTTCTCCATAATTTCCGTTTTATATTCCGTCCTTATACTTATGAATTATTCTATGAAATTATACAGGACACTTCATTATATTCATTCATAATAACTTTAACTTACCAAGTTAGCGAAAGGATTTTGTCATCATAAGCTATTAAAAAGATCTATAGAATTTCTCTTAAATAAAAAAAAACAAAAAAAAATCTGATGCGTAAAGGTTCTAAAACGACACAGCGTTTCTAAATCTTAAAATTGCAGAATCACAGACACAGAACACATCCAATGTTTTAGTAGAGACATTTGTGTCTGTAATGGCTACATCTATGGAACTGCTAACAGCTTCGCCATATTCGTTGTTAGGCTATGACACACAACAATACGAATCTAATGACATCTCATTTGCCTAATATAGTTGAGGCCTTATATGCATACTAACGCACAGGGTTGTCGCACACGTAGAATTTAAATTATTTTTTTATCAGGTCCCTTTTTTCCAGTATAAGCAAAATGCCGAAGACAATAATTGGCAAATTTGACAACTACTAAAGCAAGATTCATAATTCAATCTAGTACCATTATTAAATTCAGGTTTTGGTTTGGTTTTTATAAAAATCTTAGATCACACCACAATTCCGAAGGATAAAACTGTGGACTACAAATAGACCTCGTTTCGTAATAAGATGGATTAAGTTTGCCACCTCTACTCAGAAGTCAAACCATCAACCAAAATGATTGCTGATATTTATTTATACAGAAAACGTAATGGTTTTAGCTCGCCATTGTAACATAAATTTCCATAGTTATAATTTTGAATTGCATTTTTGCGCACTATAACACTACAACATATTTTTTACCTCCTCGCACCCCTACAATTTTAAGTCCACATACACACGTGGAAAACATGACATCCTCTTTTCTTTGTAATCCGGTATTAAGTCTGATAATACCTTTTATATTCCTAGCTTTATATTTCTTTTTGAAATCGCTATTAATATTAATGATGCCAAAGTTACTTAACATAGGAAAGGACCATGCATAATGTAATAAAGGGAGCTCACAGCTTACGTCATAAAAAAGTAAAAAGGTCTAGGTAGGTATTAACATATGTGCATAAAATTACACTCCCGATTCCCGGGAGATATAGAATTTATAATATTACTAGCTGTGCCCGCGACTCCGGCCGTGTAGATGTCGTAAATTAACACCATGTCGTGTATGAACACAAATTCATAATAATTAAAATGGTTGATAATCAGCTCAGCCCAATGCAAAGCAGCTACTGAGGACTAAGTTATGTAGTTTTTACGTAAACAAACAGTTTTGGAACGAAGTTCCTTATCGCGCGTTGCGAAAAGGGGCTAGACGGAAAAAATTAAGACGAGAAGTTGTAACGACACTTTTTGCTATAGTAAGCTAATGTAAGCCGTGCGGCGTGCGCATGTTTCTCTGTCTGTCTCTCATATAGAAAGCAAGCCAGATATATATATATATATTTTATTATTATTTTTTTTTTGTTTTTTTTTGTCTTTAACTTCGTTCTATCCGGGTGTCCCTTGACACCTCTCAAGTTTTTTTAGACCTATTTTTTTTTCTAATTATATATTATATCTATGCCCCGCCGTTTTACCCGCGAAAATACCTACTAAAATATATTGCACCAGCGCTCGCCCCCCATGACCGGGCCTACCACATCATAAATGCGCCTGCCTCGTTGGTCTAGTGGTCCCAAGGGCGACTGCTGAGTACGAGGTCTCGGGTTCGATTCCCGGGCCAAGCAAAGTGTTATTGAGTTTTTCTGTTAGAAAATTCTCAGTAGCAGCCCGGAGTTTTGAAGTGTGCCTGGCAGATTGCAATAGGCTCACCACCTGGGACTTAATAACAGCATTGGTAAAATGTGGGTGTACGACTGTGTACATCTCTGCCTACCCCATCAGAGAATACAGGCGTGATGCTATGTTATGTTCTTTAGATGTCAACCACGATAACCAATACGCCTGCTGACCTTTCAAACAGGTCTAAACATAAGATGGGTAACGTAGGTCGTTTCGAGTAATGTACTGACATTCACAGACATCTGGTTACACAGGAAATATTGTACAGCTAGCTACACACGTTCAGTATAAGTTGAACTCTCATTGTATGGAAAGCCTATAAAATGTGAGGTCAGCTCTTACTGGGTTTTTTGCTTTATCATGTAGCTGTGAGTACTTACTTTAAAAGATGACATTTTAGAACCATCTGTACTTGTCTATTTTAGGCAGAATTTACGCAAGATCGTACCGTTTTTTGGGTTCCGTACCTCAAAAGGAAAAAACGGTACCCTTATAGTATCACTTTGTTGCACGTCTGTCTGTCGGTCAAGACCCTTTATCTCGGGAACGCGTGGATTTATTCAGTTGAAATTAAAGCCATATACTTAGGTTTATAGTCCCTTGAAGCTGTGAAAAATCAAACTTCTAAGTTAACGTAAAAAAAAGATACGGCCGTTTATACCGCAGAAAACATATATTTTGACACTTTCAAAGTTATCAATCAAAATGTATAGGGTACTTTCCGTTAAGCTAGAACTATGAAATTTGGCAAGTAATATCGTCTTATACTACAAGTACAGGGAAAAATCTGAAAACTATACATTTGTAATTAAATAATAAAAAATAATAGCCTTTATACGTTTTGGAAACTGAATTTCGGGAAAAGCTCGGAAGAAACTGCGAGACTAGATTTCTGAACTATTTATAATACCAATACAAATTTGTAGGTACACTACAAATTTGTACAGAACCCTCGGTGGGCGAGTCCGACTCGCACTTGTCCGATTTTTTTTAGAAAACCTGATTGTGATATGACTTACGAGTATTTAAGGGATTTGTTGTTTTATTATCTTTATCATTTTTTAAATCCCATGTAATAGGTAGTCTTTTGCCATCAACCGGGCACAATTCCAAAGTCCGGGCTGCTACTGAGTATTTTCTTACAGGGAAACTCAATAACACTAATCGACCTGGGAATCGAATCCAGCACTAGACCACCGATGCTTTTAAAATGTTTCTCAATTTCGGTCTTTCAGTCTAAATAATATAGTGATTAGATGGAGAAAGGTATGGAGAAGAACCGGCAAGAAAATTTATAGACACCCTTTTTAAAATTTTTAGCTTTAACAATAAATAATGTGAGAATAATGCAGGTTAATGTGAAAAATAATGAACAAAATCAGTAGGAACCATTACGTATATTGCCTTATAAAAGCAAAGCAGTTAAGAGCTGAGTCCCGACAGACAGCACCCGTTCACGAGCATGACGCGCACATCAGCCTCGCTTATTAGCTCAACCATTTTGTAGGGAACTTGACAACACGATGTACGACGCCACACAATCGATTTTTTTTGTGAGCTTAGCCTATTGTCAGGCATTATGAGTAGGCTATGTGTATGTGATATAATTATAATTAGGACTAACATTAATGTCCACATGATGCTCTCATTTTACAAAGGTATATAAATCAATACATATAAATAAAATTGAACTGTCTGTTTGTAATATCAAAATAATAGCATTTTTTAAGTTCATACAGTTATTGGCACATACTTTTGCCTAAAAATATGTATTTTAAATTTTTGTCTATTTATTCCGGCTAATCTTCGAAACGGCTGGACCTATTCTGACTATATAAGGAGTAGTATCCCTTAAGCTAATTATAATAGTACTTAATATAGAATAATATAGGCATATTCACGTTTTCACTACTGTATTTCAAAGTTGGTTAGAGAGCGTACATTTCACAGTAACTTAACACAAGCAGTTATTATAACTGTAATCTTCGCCGCAGCACTTAACGTACCGACTTAAGATTAACGAACAGAGTTAAAGAGAGACAAAACTCAACCGGTGGTCTGTTAGGTTATTTATTATACATAGCATCACGCCTGCTTTACCGAGGGGATAACCAGAGTACCTACTATTGCACAGACACATTTCATGATTTCACTAATGCAGGTATTAGCCACTTGTATGTCTCATTTATAGCTAGTCAAATGATGCAGGTTGAATCCAAGGCACGCACCACGTGGCACGCACACGTTTGGAGTCATGTGTGTATTAGAAATTAATTAATACTCTTAACCAGATTTGTCGCGTGTATTATTGGTTTTTGTTTTTCCTGACGTTTCGAACACTTTGCAGCCTTCGTGGTCGCAGGAGGACCTAATTAATACTTGCTTAGAACGTGAAGGAAAACATCGTGAGGAAACCAGCACACCTTAGAAATGTTCAGAGGCCTATGGACGGTTTAAACTCTGACTCCAACTCTACTCATTACCATAATGATGAGAGAAAGAGATCGCAACTTGACCCCATAGATTCATCGTCACAATTACCTATGTACCTAAGAAATATTTCGTCAAGGGGTATTCTTAGAATACCACTTTCAATTCTGTCAATCCTAAAAGTAATGGAAGTTTTTCTAATCCAACCCTTACAATACACGTCTCGCAGCAACCACGTGATATTGTAATCCCGTGTCCCGGACCCCGGGATCCCCCGGGATCGATCGTCCCGGGATAAAAAGGGATAGTTTTCAATTGCCTGGGATCAACCACAATCTGTTGTGTTGTCGTGGACCGTAATTCTATAAAAATTGGATTGAAATAACTACACCCTCTATGTTTAAGGGTGGGTTCTAAGATTGCAAAGCAATTTTCTTAAAGCTGAAAAGAGTTTATCGGTGTTTTTCTTAGTAGCACCCCTTCTCACAGAGGATAAAATGGCTCGTGGCTTAATCAAAATCGAAGGACTTTAGGATATTTTGATGAACAATTAATGTAACCATCAAATACAGGCATTATCGGATGCGTAGCGGACTCTAAAGTAATTATTTTTTGTGGAAAAAGCAGGATTTGAACCTGCGCTTCCCGGATAAATACTCCAGGCGGTCTGCCAATTAATCCATCCCGACCTCTGCTCACTACTCCAAATTCTTCTTCCACATTTTAATTTCACAACCTCAGAATCGTTGTAGCATTAAACATATGCCTTTAGCTCTACTTACCCTGTATATAATAAAAAGCGTAATACATGAAAGAGCTCTATTGTTTCGTATTAATTAATATATTCTCGTAGTCGTGCTGAGGGTTTTTATGTTAGCATCGGTAATCAAGCTAATTACCGCCCATGTCGAAATGGAAAAGAATATGAAGTAAAAATGACTGATTTTCTCATTAAAACTAATTGACATTTATTTTCTTATATATAGGTATATTTTGTGCCTATATCGTGTCATGTGATTTTGATATTATAGCATCACGCCTGTATTCCCCAAAGGGTAGGGGCAGATATTTCTGTGGGTGGAGGTGTACACAGTCGTACATCCAAATTTCACCAATGCTGTTATTATGTCCCATGTAATAGGTGGTGAGCCTATTGCCATCTACCAGGCACAATTCAAAACTCTGCTGCTGAGAATTTTTTAACAGAAAATCTCAATAACACTTTGCCCGACCCGGGAATCGAACCCGAGACCTCATGCTCAGCAGTCGCGCTTGGGACCACTAGACCTACGAAGCAGGATTTTGATATTATGATAGTTATTAAACGGATTGACAAAAATTTTGGTACTGGTTACAAAAATTTAATTGAATTGAACATAGCGACATTTATAAAACGTAGCCAGCCATACTCAACCTTTTTTTTAAATGGACCAGAATAACGTTTTAGTCATGGTGCCGGGGACCGCAATATAAATGTATTTAGTTATTCATAGATAATGTAATTTGAATTTAATGGATTTATTTACTTATATAAATATTTTACGAAAAAAAAGTTAATGTGTTAACAATTTATCTGCCTGGATGATGCTTTGAGTTAAGCCTTTTAATCTAAGTTTGTCATACGGTGACATGCGATTCCAACATTTTGAACTTTTAGTTTTACTGGTAAAGAAAAAAAGTGTTTGTGATATTTCTGAAATTCTGAATAGTATTCAAAACTTTGTCAATATCTGGTATGTTGCTGCATGATAATCTAATTACATCATCCAATTGGGAGTCCCTGAGTTTGTTTCTGTACACATTCTTAGCGTATTTCATTCGCGAAAACGACGATTCGCATACGTCTGCGAATCGTAGATCCAATATTTTTGGGGTTATTGCAAATTGATTGCATTGACAATCCAAAATCCCAAATACCCCCCTTTTTTCTTTAAACAGAATTTCTAGATTAGTAGATATAGCTTTAAAATGGTTGTCAATTTATTTAACTACTACGCCAAGAGGGCCGCAGGCCGTAGGTTGAGTATGGCGGGTCTAAGCTGTAATTAAAATTAAAATTGTAGGTATATTCTGTAAATAGGTCTTTAGAAAACTCTTTTTACGTGTCACTTTTTATATCTAAAAGGCGCCGAATTTCCTATCTTCTACTACTGAGAAGAAAAGCCGAAACTAAGTCAGAAGGCATAGTCTGTTTTAAAGTCCAGACATCACTGTTTATGGTTATGTGAGCGTAATCACGCAGGGCGTCTGAAAAGGCCTTTTGAAAGAAATAAAACTCTCATCTAACTTAAATACTCATCTAGTTAGTATTATAATAGCAAATATTTCATTCTTGTCGTCACAATAAAAAACAAAAACAAATTGCTCAAAAGCCATTGCAGTTTTGGCGCGTTTTAATTGCAATTATTATCAGCATCATTTGTGTTATGCTATGTTATGTGAGTCTTTCTTTCTTTCATTTAATTTTAAAGAGACCTACATTTCTCAGTAAAACGTTATCATGGTAATGTAGATCAGGATATTACAGTCAATCAAACAGTTTAATCTTTTAATCGCCCTTCACGACGCCCTGTGGAGAAGGGGCGCCCCCTTTATCTTTGAAGGGAATCATTCTGCACTAATTGTTGCTATAAATAGTCAGTTTTAAATTTAAAACTTAACGTTTGAATAATATTATTACTTACTTGGAAGAATACCACATACATCTTCGAACTGCCAACATCAAAACCGAAAAGCAGTTTTCCAAATATCTATTTATGTTTTCCGCAAAAACCACTCGCTAAATAATCTGGGAATCGAACTCGTAACACAGCTAATTAAAACACAGCTAGAGGAAGTCTTTGACATGATTACATTCTATATAGACTTATAATATATTTTTTATAGGTATGTCAACTTATAGATAATAAAAAATCTGTAATTCTCCTCTCATATTCTCACCATTTTTACCGTCAACGATAATTAGCTTAATTAATCAAAGTTCTACTGGCTTATTTTTGTTATCCTCTATCTCGCGTCGTGTTCCTCATTACTGACGGTCGTGATTCCCCCAAAACAGACTCATATTTTCTCTGGCGATGTTTTGCCATCTGTACCTATACTTGGCATCGTGCAGTGCATCGTGTAGCTTGGTGATCAGAGCTTTGCGAACTTGATCAGATTATCTAAGTGGATTAAGACCTTTGGGACATTTGCCGTCCATCTTGCATGGAATCATGAGCTGGTCATGCCCATAATTTTTTTATACATGTCAACTACAAAATATTTCTATTTTACTTTTCACCGGTTACTACTCCCGTACATTCTTCAGGTTTGCCCGACTAGTTTCGAACTCGAACGGAGCCCTTAGTCATGAGCTGAGGCCGCGGCAATGTCGCGAGTCAGTCTGACTGAAGAATGTACGTGAGTAGTAACCGGTGAACAATAACTAATATGAATATGCCTCCGAAAGTTATTATACAAATATATTTCTATTCTACAAGATCGTCATACAAAAAGATCCTTGTACCATAACACACAAGTCATACATTCAACATTGAAGTCACCCACGGACCATCAAGGTTGTTTGATGATCTAATTAATCTAACAGACAGGCCGCGACCACACTATGTCCATATTAGTTAGAGACAAGCTAAGATAAATGCAATTAAGAAGTTGGTACATTATTGGATAGAATTCGTTCCTAATGTAACTATATCCTATTCAGAATATGAAATCAAATTACTGCCTCGTTGGTCTAGTGGTCCCAAGCGCGACTGCTGAGCATGAGGTCTTGGGTTCGATTCCAAGGTCAGGCAAAGACTTATTGAAATTTTCTGTTAGGATTTTCTTAGTAGTAGCCCAGAGTTTGGATTTGTGCCTGGTTGATGGCAATAGGCTCACCACCTATTACATGGGAAGAACTCCAAAATCCGGGATTTCACACTTCTTGTCCGGGTTAGCAGATTTTAGAGATCGCCACCCTACTGTCATAGAACTGTCATATTACAAATGCAAAACGGGAAATTTTAGCTAGACCAAACACGTTGAGAACACACACACTTCCAGAAGTATGTGTGTAACTTTAAAATATAGAGTGAGGAACAGCGTGATAAGGGATCGCTGTGGTGTGAAAAAGGATGTAGTGGACATGTAGAAAGGATGGATGAAAGGCGATTGACTAAACTAATCCATGAGGCGACAGTGGATGGAAGAGCCGGGGCAGGCCGACCTCCATGAACGTACCCCAATCAACGTTCTCAAGAAGATGAAATTAATTAAAAAGCACGCCTGTTATTTTTTCCCCCTTTTTTTGGGCAGTAGTGTAAAAAAGGATAGGCAGGAGCCACCTAAATCGACGAGCATGCATGAACATAGATGAAGCGAAAGAGGTGTGTCAGAATCGTAACAGATGAAAATCGATAGTCAATGCCTACCCTACACTGCTGTATATATGTACGAGTATGTCCCAAACACGTGCTAAGAAGGATAGTATGTATCTTGACCTGAGTGTTTATGGGTTGTATCTTTCCAGCTAAAAACATGAAACCGAGAACATTTACTGTATATATTAACTGCAAAGTTAGTCGTGTCGGTTCGGTCACCTGTATAGTGTCTCAATATATAGCAATGACGTCGCCATTAACAAATGTGGAAGTAGAATTCGCGGTGGTGAGCAGGGGTCGAGATGGCTTAGCGGTCTGAGCGCCTGGAGTATTTATCCGGGAGGCGCAGGTTCGAATCCTGCTCGCGACCGTATTCTTCTTCCACAAAAATTTATAACTTTAGTGAACATTTATCCAGCGCCAAACCCGACCTACATAATGGTGCAATTAATCATCAAACCATCTTCCCTTAACATATCTCTAACGACATCCGTTTCCCGTTTATACATTACGCATATAGCTATATGAAATTAATGTGCCTACTGCTAGTGATGTGCCTAAGATTTTCGTACCGCGAATGTGCGATTGTGATTTTTGTATTCGAGTTAGTCGGTTTGATTAAAATTTAGAATAAAAATTATACATTTTTGTAACGTAGCATCACGACTGTATTCCCCGAAGGGGTAGACAGGTGTACACAGGTGTACACCCACATCTCACCAATGCTGTTATGAAGTCCTCTGTAATAGGTGGTGAGCCTATTGCCTTCTAGCGAGCACAATTCCAAACTCCGAGCTACTACTAAGAATTTCCTGACAGAAATTCTCAATTACACATTGCCCAACTCAGAAATCGAAACCGGGACCACATGCTCAACAGTCGCGCTTGGGACCACTGGACCAACGAGGCAGTCAGGTAACACGTGCGTTCCTCCTGCAACCACGAACGCTGCAAAGTGTTCCAAACGTCAGGAAAATCAAAAACCAATAATACACGCGAGTAATCCGGTTAAAAGTTATTTTATTACAATAAAGATTACCTCAAATTACTACTACTTACTTTACGTACAAGCTTTAAATACTAACTGTACTTTATGCATACCCCGTTACTATACATAAACGTGATTAATCATGACTAAGCAAAAATAATGTCTAGTTAAGTAATTATGGGAGGAAACTAACTAATTGAAAATGTAATTAACTTGATGCTCGTACACATAACTGTTACTCATCCAGTCTGAAAGAAAAACTGAGGAAAATGGAATGATTCATCGTCTTATCGTCTAGTGCTTGGATGCAAGTAAATAATTGTGTGGTATATGAGATAAGTTACTGTATGTACATAGTGTTCAGCCACTTTTGTAATTATTTTGATTTATATCTGTAAATACAGAATTAACTGCAAAGTTAGTCGTATCTGCGGTGCGAGCATGGTTCATTTTGTTGACAAATTGTCGATTTTGAAACGTTAGATTTGACATAAGATGTCGAAAAAATTCAATGCTTTAAAATTGCATCCGCAATCCGGCAAGGATCCGTGCTCGCCCTCCAATTCAGTCACTGTGTGGTTGACCCGGCCCCCACCTGTCCACAACCATACGTTTCTTTCCACAAAAAAAAAATTTCTAACTGTTATTTTTAAATTTTTTGTCTCTATTGTAATACTCCAACAGTAATTTTATTTCAATTATTATATTTTATTTTAAACAACACAAGTTTGGATTTTTCATAATCCAACATCTCTGTGCACATTTCCAAAGCAATACAAACTTTTTTTTTTGTTCTACTTCCGTAAATAAGTCTTTTTATTTATCGGTAAAGTATTTTTATTAATTAATCTATCAGAGATTAAAAAAATTATCGAACTAAGAATAGTTTCTTTATCATACTCAATGTTATTCATCTCTAACTATGTACATCAACATTCTGCTCAAAATTCGTACTCTCACCAAACATCCCTAGGCACGGAACGGTCTTATCGATCCTGACTAGATATAATATAAAATATATACCCACATACATCACTGTAACACCCGACACATTGGAAAACAATTCTTATGACGTGTGACGTATGATCGCTTTTCGCGTAACGGGCTATGACCTACAAAACATGTCGGATTAATTCGCAACAGGGCCGCATTCGGGCGAGACGTTTTTCGGATGACGTGCCGTGACGTCATTAATTTAATAAAGTTTTACGCCGAACTTCGAATTTCGCATGTCATATTCAGTATTTTTACGATGTATTTTTTATATATCTATAAGGTTTAATTTTGGGTAAATCCGTATGTCATTTTCAGAAGCTTTCACAATATGTTTTCTGGTTGTATATAAGTACGGTTCCGAGATCTCTCCCAGATGTTTACTTAGTATGATGGAACCTTTTTCCTTATTTAAGGTAAATATTTTGGGACGTCTATTCAATATCTAACATACTTTTTTCTGCGAGGTATAAACATTAGGGGGAGATGTGGCTTCAACAAGGATGAACGTCACTTGAAAATGTTAGAGCCAGGGTTCAAAGAGTGCCACAGCCAGCAGATAACCAGTACCGTATTTCTAAATATCTTTGTTCTTTTTCTGATTTTAGTAAAAAACAAGAAGGCCTTTCATCCAGTGTTTTCGGTTTTTTAAATAAGCAGTTCTTAGATAACTTGTGATTTCCGTAATAATTTATAAACTACTTCACAAACCTACTTAAACCAAGGAAATTATATTTCGTTCGTGAATACCATCAGTAGTATGCTAGAATACCGATTATAGTACGCTCCATTCCTCGTTTTAGATAGATTGGTTAGTTTCAACGCAGTTCTGTTCTGCTGTCGCTTCGTATCACAGTAAAATTAATTACGATATAAAGCTGCGCAGTATTCGTGTGCCGGTAGCGTCACTCACATAATCCTGTTAGGTCGGACTGTCGGACGTGACGGTGACGCACAAAGGCGTCATTTAGATAGGCACACTGTGAGACCCGTGTGTCCGCCCCTTTTGGAATCAAGGGACACCACTACCATTTGTTTTTTTGGGCTGAGTACGCAAGAACTACCCGAGTAATTATTGGATTAGGTTATGCATGTGTTTAGACGAGTAGCTCTCGATTTGCACGTGCTGCTGAGCTGTTTATCGATAGTTGTAGCTCAACTCTATTCTTATAAAAAAAAACAATCTATTTAGGTATTTTTTAAATGCAGTTGCAATAGTATAGGTGGGCTGATTTAGTACTATTAATACTATTAGTTTATGTGTTACTGAATTCGATCTCATAAAGAGCAATTTTCTTCAATGTGGAGACAATTTGTTCTCCATTTTGAAACTGTTCAACAGAGCCATGACAACCAAATCATTTCTTGAAATAAAAATTCAATTTTACAAATAGACCTTATTTTATTCACGATATTAGTATTACCATATATTTCTTGTCTCTAAATAGTACACTAACCTGGTTCCCCGAAAGTGTCTTGTCTGCGCATGTCACGTGGAGTCTGACAGCTTAAAAGGCTTATGTCGAAGGCCGTAGCAGCGGTGATATTGGAAAATTGTCACCTCCAGACACTTCTCGGAAATGTTCCAAAGTCTGGGCTTGATGTTGAGCACAGAATTGTCGGAATATTCGGCGTCAACTTCATTATATTTGACGGTAATGAGGTGAACGTTACTCGTAAATCTTAGAAGCCTATAAACATATATAACCCGTAGGTACGGATAAACATTAATCTGCCTAGCCTTTTCCCAATTACATTGGGGTCGGTTTCCAGTCAAACCGGATGCAGCTTAATACCAGTATTTTACATGGAGCGACTGCCTATCTAAACTCCACAACCCAGTTACTGGGTAACACGATGTCTCGTGGTATGACTGATTGTCAGACTTTCATGCCTCTGACTGCCCGTAACGGCTGTCATAGATCTTAATTTAACAACCAGGACTAACCGAGACACGGAAGGGTCTCATTATTGCCTTTAATAGTGATATGGTGCCGATATAATTTTTTATATTTTCAAGAAGACATCTGTCATCTATTAATTTACGATAACTTTTTATCAAATGTTCCGGTTATTTTGAACATTTTGAATGATACCATTGTGGTAAATAAAGTCAACCGCCTCAATGAAAACTCCTTTATGTCGTAGTAATAAGGTCGTTTTTCGTTATGTGTTTCCACTGAAATGCGGCCAACCGTACATGTCATTAACAAAGTCACATTGGTATCACGAGATTTGAACCCACAACCATAAACTCAACAAGCGGGTCTATAACTTCCGAGATACACACATATTTATATTATAAGTAGCTTCAAGTCATAAAGACTCTTATAACAATGGAGACACTTGGAAGACCATAACCGTCACGGTTGTAACTGCAAAAGGAAGGGCAGGGATGTCGGCACCTACTATGATAAACTTACAGTTAATTTAATATCTAATGAAGCATTCATGATTACTGTTTGTTAAGGAGTAATGTCACAGTCGCTGCGGAAAATTTAAAGTTACTTAAAAGAAACTTAATAGCAAACTAAATGAGATCGATTGATCTGTGCGACTGTTACTTAGCCACGAGCCCCTCAAATGCGGCCTTCTGTAATTAAAGAAAAATCCTATACGGGTGACCGAACCGACACGACTAATTTTGCAGTTAATACAATGTCGTAAAGATGCAATTACCTCAATGATGAAAGGGACTGAATAGATAGCAATGACGTCGCCAAAAGACGAGTTAAAATATGTGGATGAAGAATTCACGGTGGTGAGCAAAGTTCGAGATGGCTTAGTGTTCAGTCTTCCGTACTTTATAACATATTTTTACTAAAGTTATTTTATTAAATGGAAAAAGAATACGACTCAGTGGTCAGAGCGCCTGGAGTATTTATCCGGGCGGCGCAGATTCGAATCCTGTTCGCGACCGTATTCTTTTTCCATTTAATATAATAACTTTTGAGTACGCTGAGCATGCGTTAATGCTTTTCAATGATTTATCTTTAATATTTTTACTAGCTCTACCCCGCGGGTTCTATTGCTTTTCAACCGAGTTCAATAAAGTAGGTTCTGTATTCGACCTGTATGTATGTCAGCGATTTTCACAAAAACTACTGATCCGATTTTGATAGGATTTTCGTTATACATACAAATACATATTTTTAAGGGATGGTTTTAGTATATAACATATTAGAATCTCATGAAGATCTTCGGAGGTAGACAATGGAACTCTTCAATAATTAACAGCAAATGACCCGCGATTGCTGCGATCGTATGTCTTTGTATTGTTTTCTCAGGCATTCTTGTTTTTGTCAGGCATTACGAGTTTGTCATGCTCGCTAAAATGTCCTGCTGATGGTGGCGTCGTACATCGGGTCGTCGAGTTCCCTACAAAATGGTTGAGCTAAGCGAGGCTGATGTGCGCGTCATGCTCGTGAACGGGTGCTGTCTGTCGGGACTGGTCGGCTCCTAACTGCCTTGGCAATCATTTTAAAAGGCTATATAAGTTTACTTTCTTTTCTTAGTCTGCTCATTAACCTGCATTATTCTCACATTACCTTATTTATTGTTAAACCAATTTATTTTAAAAAGAGTGTTAATGGAGTTTCTTGCCGGCACTTCTCCATAAGATCAACGCCTTGGAACCGTGCACCTACGAGTAGTTTTGACTTTTCATAGGTGCCTGTAATATGGTTTATTTGAAATAAAAATATTTGAATTTGAATTTGAATCTCCGTTCTATTGAAGGCGAATATTTAGTTTTGAAAATAAAAAATCTTTAATATGCTCGGCTCCTAAAGGTCCTTACTGCATGAGAAGAAGAAGAAGTAAAATCCACTGTACTTATTTCTCTCCCCTCGTTTTTATGGTAGTGCATTTTGTTTCGCGTGCAGGTAAGGGGCGCCCCCTTTTCGCTTAATTGTTAATGCCTCGCTAATTATAATTAGTGTTAGGGGAGAATTATGGGGTAGCTAATAATAAGGAACATGTTTTTGGATTTGGTAATATTACTATAATCATTTTCAAAAAAACTGTGTCGATTCTACCACAGATAAACTAAATTCAGAAACATTGCTGTGTTTTATAACAATTAGGTAAGGTACTATGAGAGCAAAACGAAAGGTGCCTCGGAGAGCACGTTAAGCCGTCGGTCCCGGTTGTCAAATTAAGATCTATGACAGCCGTTACGGGCCGTCAGAGGCTTGAAAGTCTGACAACCAGTCATACCACGAGATATCGTGTTACCCAGTAACTGAGTTATGGAGTTTAGATAGTCAGTCGCTCCATGTAAAATACTGGTATGAAGCTGCATCCGGTTAGATTCGAAGCCGACCCCAACGTGAACTGGATCTATAAATGCAAAACGGAACAAATTAAAATATATCAATGTCAATTTAGAAAAAAAAAATTGTTGGACGTCTTTCATTTTAGTAGGCACCTAAAAGTGTTCCACTAAAAATACTTATTTAGATATTTTAGTAAGACATGCCTCGAGTAAAGACAAATCTTTGAAAAGCATTATCGCATGCTTAGCGAACTCTAAAGTTATAATATTAAATGGAAAAAGAATATGGTCGCGAGCAGGATTCGAACCTGCGCCTCCCGGATCCGCCATCGCTAATTCTTCATCCATATTTTGACACGTCTTTTGGCGACGTCATTGCTATCTATTCAGTCCCTATCCAGGTGACCGAACCGACACGAATAACTTTGCAGTTAATACAGTGTCGTAAAGATGCAATTACCTTAAAAACTAAAGATAAATCGTCGAACTCTAAAATTATAATATTAAATGGAAAAAGATGTGGAGGAAGAATTCACGGAAGTGAGCAGAGGTCGAGATGGCTTAGTGGTCAGAGCGCCTGGAGTATTTATCCGGGAGGCGCAGGTTCGAATCCTGTACGCGACCGTATTTTTTTCATTTAATATTATAACTTTCCGTGCCTCGAGTTTAACGTGTGGATAAAAGTGATTCGTCCATGTCCCTCTTATATCTAATGTTAGTGTAGTTGGCCCGATAAATAATGGGTTCCCCTGCTCTCCTATTTGTAGCCTGTAATAAGCTCTCATTCATTCATTTCATTCCTTCAAATGCCTCATTGATTTAGTTGTCGCAAAGGCGATTACTGAGCATGAGGTCCTAGTTTCGATTTCTGGGTCGGTTAGTGTTATTAGGTTTAACTATTAAGAAAGTTTTCAGTAGCAAATTTAGCCCGATAGATGTCACTAAATCTGCCAACCCCTCGGGGAATACAGACGTAACATTATGTTATGTTATTCCTTCATTTCTAAATCCCAATATAAATGACGATACAAAAATAAAACAGCTAAGTAACTAATTATACCGCAGCTGCTCGCGTTTTGTACATAATCCTGTTACGGCGAGTCTGTGACATTGACGAGAGAGAATTACGGCATTATATGAGATTTCAGACTATAGTGAAATTGTTTATTTATCAAACATTACATAGCATCACGCTTGTATACCTGAAAGGGTCGGCAGAGACAAAGGTTTATAATGGAGGACTGTGTGGTTTTAGTCGATTCTACTTATCGTTTGGTTGATGAACAACCTAGTGTCAGAGTTTAAACCACCCGTACGCCCAATTCCAAACTCCAGACAGGAAATCAATACAAATCCTTAAATAAAATTGAAGTGTCTGTTTGTAATGGCATTTTTTTAAGCTCATACTTGTATTTGCAGGATAGCTATGCCTAAAAATCTGTTTTAAAATATATTTTCCGTCTTTCGCTTTGTTCCGGCTAATCTTCGAAACGGCTGGACCGATTCCGATAAGATCTTACTGTGCCGGTAGCTAACTATTTAAGGAGTTACTTATGGTAATTATAATAGAATTATACGCGGGTGAAACCGCGGGGCACAACTAGTAAATAATAAACAGAAAAATAACACTGACCGACCCGGGGCCGAACCCAGGAGCCGCGCTCTCGGTCACTAGACCGATGAGACAGTTGGAGGGAATATAAAAATACAGATAACAAATATTTTTTATATTATTGTAGCATAAAAATAGGACACATTATATTTAGTACAGTGGACGAAACAGATAACCTATCAGCGGCATAATTGTATTTTTATTAAAGTTACTTATATGCATTCAATTCTAGTACAATTTTCATCAATTATCTAATAATTTGACTAAAACATGAATATCAATGGTTATATAATAATAATACATGGGTTTCAATTAAACCCAACACATTAATGCATCTATAAATAATATTACTAATTGAAATTAACCTTTTATTACATTTTACCTAAATTGACTAATTAGTTAACCACGCAATTAGCGCCACCTGTGGGCGCTAATGTGAAACGTTTTCAATGACTCCGTTATAATTTATTATTAATTAGCTAATGCCACTTTTATACGAATATCATTTGTATACATACTTATGTATTTGTCTACATATATCCAATATTGAAGTAAGAATTATTTTATTTGGTTTTAACTTAAGAATATTTATGAAATGTTTTAAAGTTTATTTTTTTGATAGTTAAGTTAGCAATAACTGCACTGATTTAGATGAAATATAGTTCATACAGTACAGTTAATTACCAGATAAATCTTTTAAAGGCATTAACGCATTCGTAGCGAACTCTAAGTTATACGTTTTTGTGGAAAGAAAAATGTGGCCGTAACCAGGCATAGTGTTCAGAGCGCCTGGAGTATTTATCCATAAGGCGCGAGTTCAACTCCAGCTCATGACCGGATCTTACAAAAATGTATTACTCAGTTTTCTTTAAACATATTTTTTTACGCATATGAGCCGAACTTTCTGTCCACAGAAAAATCTTTAAATAAAAAGATACCTATAACGTAGGCTGGTTTAGCACATGGCCAACCGAAATTGTACAACAATATTTATAAGTAACTTCCCGAAAAATAACACGTCGGAAATATGTAAAAAAATAAAACAAAACGAAATAAAATAAAAAAAAAACACTACATAGTCACTTTTACAAAAGGAACGGTCCACTTGATAAAAAACGCGCGAGATTTTTTGTTTATGGCATGCACTATAAGGCGGGGTACGCACGGGGTGGTTGGGATGTTTCTGGGTCAGTGGGTGGGGCCACCCTGCAACCACCCTTAGGGGTAACACCCTATGCGTGTACCAATTGGGCGACTTTTGAGCCCAGTTTTTTTTTATATTTACGGTTTGCCTTTAATTAGACATTTTCCTCTAATCGCAATTTATTTTTGTTAAGAAATTAAGGTTACTAAGTAACTAATCAATACATTAGTTATCGAGATAATAATTAATATATAAAATAAATATATATTTTTTTATGAATATTCTGTATAAAGTGTAAAATTAATTATATATAAATATATGTATAATATATATGTATGTATTTTACATTATGTATTTATCGCAAAAAATAATTGTAAAATAGATCTGTTTTATAGAACAGCTGAACAACTTTCAGCTGGATTGCCATTGCGACGCGTTTAACAAACCTGCTACCCACGTTTAGACGTAATGTAGAATGACATATCTACAGTCAAAAAGATTTATTTATTGTATACCCGCTGCATTGATAAACGCAAAACGTTTATACAATTCTGCGTGTTATAGTTCAATAATTATGCAAACCGCTAAACGTCCTTCAGCTGTTTCACATAACAGCACTGTTGTTGTTGCACTGTAAATCAGCTAGCAGTTTTGTAAAACAGCTGATTTTACCATCCATCTGCTACAAATTAATTTCAACACGTCCGTTTAGTATTTTATGTGTACCTACATAAAGTTAAAAATAAATAAACATAAAATAGAACAATGAGAGTGACAATAATGACAGACACAATTAAAGAGTTAATCGAAACAGTATGCACTTGAAATAACATTTAAACTTGAAACCAAAACATTTTAATAAAACAACTTTTAACCGGATTAATCGCGTGTATTATTGGTTTTTTGTTTTTCCTGACGTTTCGAACACTTTGCAGCGTTCGTGGTCGCAGGAGGACTAGAAGGACCACGAACGCTGCAAAGTGTTCGAAACGTCAGGAAAAACAAAAAACCAATAATACACGCGATTACTCCGGTTAAAAGTTGTTTTATTATAATGTGTAGTGATCGCGCAAACCTAAGATATTACTATTGAAACCAAAACTTTGAAATCCAGTCTTTCATTGGCACTTAGTAAAAAATAAATATAAGTACCGTGACGCCTGAGTGTCCACTTCTGAACAGTAATTTCTGGGTTTTCGTTATTTATCACAAGAGCGTTACCGTCTTTATGGCTGCATTTATCTCAGACATTTGACAGTTTGAAAGACATCGTCCAACTAAACTCAATAAAACAAAAAAATACCTCTTTTAATTTATCTTTTTCATAAACAATTATAGTGAAGCCTAGACGTTCCAGATCTGCCTAGATAATTAAATTAGCTCCACCACTAATCGAATAAGAGCTGAGTATTTAACATTAAATTATATTATCGCGAAATTCTTCAACCAAATTATATTAAGAAAGCATTCAGGACAAAGTCGACGTGTTTGCTACGAATATTTATTTTGCTTAATTACTAAACGTGCATTACCTCGCTTATTTGAAGTAGGATAAAGTGATTAGAGAAAAACAAACGTTGTAGAGTAATACGAAGTTAGTGTAAATATTGAAACACGTAGATAATTAAGTAGGTATACCGTGTACATACACTGTACGAGTACAGTCATGATTTGAGTTAACCTTTGGCTATAATGGTCTGTAATTGTAGACTTAAAATAAGGAAGAACAGGCAATAAATACCTACTAGATACCAGGCCAATAACTTCGCAAGAGTTGTTAGTAATTTAATCACGGGAATACCAAAATATGTAAAAAACCCACGCGGTCTAATTCTACACGAAAAAATATTTTTACACGACTGCCAAAAAAGGAGTGTTATGTCTTAAGGGTTCATGTATGTATGTCTGTAAGTATATACCTATGTATGTTGTGAGTTTCTTTATTCTACCATAACTTCTAAATGCCTGAACCGATATCGTATGTATGGGGTATCGGTAGAATCCCATACAGTTTCCCGAGTAACATAGGCTAGTAAGATTTTCAAAATGGTAGGCGTGTTGTTAATTTTTTTCTACTTTTTGCTCGAACAATAAATAAAATCAACTGTTTTGGATGTCTAAATAAAACCTAACATTAATTTACAGAAGACAGTATACATAAATGAATAAATTTCCTTTTCACAATTAGTGAATGTACGAAAAACTGGATTCGGTTAAATAGGCATGCACTTACAAATGCTGTTGGCTGGAAGCCTAGGCGACTAATTAGTTTTTGTGAACAGTTTCCTGCCAAACGACTTAAATTCTGATAAAAGCCGCTTTTACTTAAGCAGCAGACGGAAGGATTGAATATTCGATAGCTATTCTAATTTAGGAATTGGATAAACATAATTATAATTTATAAGGATGACTTGTTACTTTATTATTTTGACGTGTTTTCTGGTTAATTCGGTTATATATAATAAGATCCTAATTTATTAGGTAATTTCCTTTGAAAGGGGTAATGTATAAGTCAAATACATTCACTTAAGCTAAGAATTAAATTGATATAACAAATTATTTGTAATTAACATAGTACTAGGAAGACGAAAACGGCTTCTTGAACGGTGAACAATAAGAAAAAAAAAAGTTGTAAATAAAATAATTATATATTACTTGCGCCCGCGACTTCGTATGCGCGGACTTCAGAATTAGGTCCAGCCGGCATAAAAAGTACTCTATGTGTTAATCCAGGTTAAAAACTATCTGTGTGCCAAATTTCATCCAAATCCGTACAGTAGTTATTGCGTGAAAGAGTAACAAATATTCACACATACAAACTTTCGCGTTTATAATATTAGTAGGATTATTAACTTTTACTGTCCGCTTGTATAGTCCTACAAAGGCCAGCCCCCAAGATTTCCTTACCTTTCTGTTTTAGAACTAAAGTGTACTAGATTTTTTCTTTCTCCACTTAACTCCGCCACCTTCTTCGAGGTCTACCACGACGTCTGATTGTACCAGACCGCGAATTAGTGGTGATCTTGGCCCTGAGCTTAATGTATTTATGTATGTTATTACTTTTAAAAACTATCTATCAAATTCTGGAATACTTAACATTGCAATCATGTCATTTTATATGACAAAAATTCAAATATTAAGTATTTCTAATATCACAATAATCAGCACTCCAGTCGGTACAGTTGTGGTGCTTGTTAAGCTATTTCTGTCGCTGACTGTACATGTATATATTCAGTTCCCGTTCTCATTTGGGATCAAGATAAAAACATTTAGTTACAACTGTCTACTAGTGTAGTACTACATGACTACTTGGCTAGCAGGCTTAAATAATTAGCCAGCTACAAATTCAGACCAAGATAATTAAATGTCACAAATTTTATTTAGTATTTTCCTATCACCAAAACAATAAAGTAACTTTAGAGTTCGCTTTGCGTGCGTTAGTTGTGTTAATTAATCATCATCATCATCCCCCGGCCCTTATTCCAATTTATTTTGGGTCGGCTCAGCATGTACTCTTCTTTCATAGGTACATACTCTTTACTTGTACTGGAATGCTGCTAAAGTTTTGGCTATGTTTTATGACCGCCCGCCTGCGTGACGTCACCCCGCATTGGGAATGCTGTTGTTCGTCGTAACCGCCCCCGATACGGTCTCCTTCTATCTAGCTATGTCACAAACGTTATCCATGCGGCAGGTTCTGATGTTATCCTACTGTCACACTCCAATAACCGGCCGGTTGTGTTAATTATTGTTCAACGGTTATTACTCATTTGAATTCTTCGGGATTGCACTAGTTTCGAACTCGACAGGAGCCCTTAGTCATGAGCGGCGATGTCGCGAGTCAAACTGGCGCTGCATCGCATCCCATGACAGCGTTAGTTGTGTCCTAAAAATATATCAGTTTTTTTTACATCTATAATTTATTTCAGTGGCCACCCCGAAATTTTACGTCTTTCTTATAGTCATACTAAGTGTTTAAAGATAGAAATCCTCAAAATTTTGTTTAGTTTCGCTGCCACAATTAATTAATACTTTTCCGTTCTAATTTTGGAATATAAAAACTCCCAGTTATTCTGAGTGTTGACAAAAGTCAAATAGAGTGGGATACCTAATACCGTTACCTAATACGATATTTAGTGGAAAATAAACTCTGTTCTATTCTAAGCGGCAGAATCTACTACAGTCTGTTCGTTTTAGGAAGGCTTGTGTGACAAATGTCAAAATATGCTTTTAGGGATGTGGCGTAAAGTACGTAGATCAGAAATACGTTAAGAACAAATTGTTATCGGTTTTATACGAATTTTGAATGCGCCTTCATGAAATTAATATCTTGACTTCCTACATCTGTGATTCTTATAATGAATTATGATGAGTTGATGACTGAACATAAATTACCAAGTTATTATCACAAAGATTTTATATCAGATCCACTGTGATTTTTTGATTAAGTTCCCTGGTGACCGATACAGGTATTGCTATACCTATCTCAAGCACCAGTCTCTCACAAATTTTGTTATTGGCATGTAATGTAGCTATTACTACTAATTTATTTAGTAAGTTTGTGTAGAGAAAATAAATGAATAAATTATTATTAGATCGATACAATTATCCAATTGTAGAAATAATTTCTCAGAGGCAATATTTAAAACAAATAGTATTTTATTAAGGATCAAATTGGATTACCACAGAATAAACTATACAAATAAAATGACTAAACAATAGTTCTAGGAATACGACGTACCTAGCCACCATGAGCTAATTACCTTACCGTGCGGTCTCGCATCCCTCTGACACAATCACGGTAATTACGCCAACGTACATTATATACATAGGTACACATATATACCTTGCCTCTAGGACCTTTGATTGTTGCGGTCTGCAGGGAAACCAACGTAGCTACACAAATATACCATTCTGTGGTATGGTATGTATAGTACAGTCGAGGAAATAGAATCGTGACCCACCCTATATCTATAGATTTTCTCTTGACAATGACCTCAAATCTATTGTTGAAGATTAAGAGCACGATAAACCGAATTACGAGACGTCAAAAACAAAAGCCACCTCGAATTAAAATTCCTGTTAATTTTTAGTTTGCATACTTTTTAAGTGAATATCCCATGAATGTCCCTAAAATTTTATACGTGAAAATAAAGTTGTTTAAAAATCTTTCTCTCTTTAATTTGTGTCGTCTCACTATTAAATTAACTCTTAGTAAAAGAGAAACGTTGAAACAACGTCAATGAACTCACTTAACATATTAAAGGTCTTGTTCGCGTATTAAGTAAGTTGTAAGTGCAGCTGTCAAATAAACTAATGAGGTTCTACTTACTATTTTGACAATGTAAACATGGTGTAGGTGGGGTATGATTCCATTTTGTCGACCGTACCTACATACATATATTTGTGTGGGTACTAATGAAGCAATCACAGCAGCTCAGCGTTGGATGAAGATGAGTTAACCCATTCTTATCAGCCTGAAGCAATATTGACAGGCACACATACCTACATATCACACATACGGTCACCATATTGGAGAAAAGTCCTGACAATAAACCATACCTTTATTTTTTAAATTATTCCTCTATGCAAAATATTACGTTAGAGAATCGGTTTTGCGGTGAAAGAAAAATCGGAATCTTAAAAAAGCTTTAAAGACAATTTCCTTCTACAAAAACCTTAAAATAAAAAATCCGGACTTGTCCTGACAATACCGAGCGTGAGGCAGCCCTGCACACACATGCATACATAAAAAGTGCCGTCAACAATACAATCCTCGCGCCTAAAGTTTCGCACGCCCTTCTTCACCCCTCTAGGGTTGTCGCGTACTTCTTTGTGTTCTTAACTTTCTCATTAACCTAACTTTGTTTTAACTTTATAATAAAATTTGTTGTTTGAATTCGGCTACTTTTATACAGTTGACTGGGATGGGTTCGCAGATGTGAAAGATAAAGAAACAAATTAGGTAATTTAAAAATGGAGGCTCTTGTATGCTGTTTAATTAGATACACTTTACGTGGAAAAAATCACTGAAATTGTAATCCCAAGTTCCATGTGCTTATTACGTAATACTTTTGTCATGGTTATATTTACCATACCATACAATATTATAACAATAAAATGAAAAAAGCGTTTCAAACGGGCACCGCTCGGGGCGGTCAGAAAAGTGGATAGAACTCAACATCCGCAGAATATTTGTTGTTGTTATGGGTAAAAATGCGTAATATTTCAAAAATAGATAAAGAGCATAATTTATTTTGTTAGTATTAAAAAAAACATCAACGCAAAAGTGTTTCGTCCTTCAATATTTTCTGCCCTACATTTCCTCTCCGGGTGGTCTTCAGAACGAACAACACACATCCATCTTCGTTCACAAACATAAGTACAGTACTAATAGTTAATTTATTAAAAGCACCAGATGGGAGCCCTACCCCGCCTCCCCTCCCCATCCATTTTCCGAGCACTCCGACTAAAGCGAAACTCGCCGCGTTTTTACTTTCCGTAATTTGACGGATGCCGGTGGGGCGCGGGGGGGAAGCGGATTTTTTCCGACAGTGACGTTGGTTATTGCGTTGTTACTTGTTAGTGATGTTAAATTGGCATTGTGATTTCTCGGTTGAGTTGGAAAATAAAATGTTGTACCTACTGAAACGTAAGGCTTGTTGAACAGGGATTTGGGTCCGTGAAATTTTGATTAACAAATTTCTGATAATTTTTGTTTTACTTACGCAGGGTATTTTGTACATCATAGATAAATTTACATTCGGCCAGAAAAAGCCATAAACTTCCATTTTTGAACAATTTATTGAACTCCAATGTTTGCCGTATCGACTCATTCTCTCTATAGATGACAATGACGTCACCAGAAGACGTATTAATGTGGAAGAAGAATTCCAAATAGTGAGCAGAAGTTGGAATAGCTTGTCAGAGCATCTGGAGTATTCAGAAGGGGTGCAGGTTCAAATCCTGCTCACTCCCGTATTTTCCTTTTCAAAATTAATACTTATTTTAATCGTATAGTTCTGAATTATTTTAAAACCTCTCATTAACCCCAAGCCATGTTGGATTACAGTCTACTACATACCTACTAGACAATTATTCTCTTTAAACCTGCACCACTGCACCCATTCCTCTATCATCCGCAACCATTGTAAAGTACAATAACCTAGCTTATGTATTTACCTGTATTCAATATAGAACTAAAATACATAGTCTTTGTTAAATTTGGAAGCCCTAGATCCCATATGTTTTAGGATTCATAATACAATACATTTCTCTAATTCTAGAACTAAGAAGTTAACCAATTTTTAAGTACCAAACAAATTTTTAAGCGTGTTCGTAATATGTTAAAAACATAACATAATTACATTAGCGAAATGGTTCAAACGTTTATAAGCAGTTATAGTCTAGAAGTATGTACATTAGACTGGCAGGTTACAGGTCGCAAGTTAGAACCACAGACTTTTCGAAGTCATGTGCGTATAAGAAATTAATTATAATTATTTAAAACGGTGAAGGAAAACATCGTGAGGAAACCAGCACACCTGAGAGATATTCTCGGTTGTATGTAAAGCTATTTTAAGAGGTTTAAGGATAGTCTGACTTATCGCCATGACATATCTGACATATCGACACGATATGAAGATCATTTTTGTAATTATGATAGTTCTGAATAGGTGCCATTTTGAAAGAGACGGAGTCAAATTAGATTGATTATAATACGGCGTTACTACACAAAACCTTGCATAGATATTCAAGAATAGCTATTAAATTTAAAGATAAATACAATAATAACATCAATAAAATGGCAGTAGTTAATAACGCGATTGACATTAACTGGCGAGGCGCGGGCGCGGGTGCCCCGACCTCAGGGTTGAGGTCCAATTGCCTCCAATTGCCATGGGACCGCCGACCGCCACATTCCGTTTTGTCGAAGCAAATTGTAGGAAATTACTCATTTTTGTTACAGCAATTTGTACAATTCCGATGGAAATTGGTAGTTTTTGCGTTGAGAAAAGTAATGATTTAGTGATCGTCCCTTTATGAACTTTTTAGGCTTTTTACAGTATTACACACACGTATTTTCGATAGCTATTATAGCCTACAGCAAAACAAAAATCTTTATAAAGCTTCAAGCTTCATGCTTGTGGCATAAGGGCTTAGGTGAACATGGGTCTTGATACAGCATCAAGGGAAAAAATATCAAAAACATTAAAACCCAGTGCCTATTTAACAATTTTAGTTACTACATCTCGTATAGTTTTGTTTACTTGTTATTGCCACACTTCATCCTTGGAAAGATTCCAGGCAACTTATCTAAAAGTTATTCTCTCCGACTATTTGTGAATATACTTTACGTTTTATTAAAAATCTAATAATGACCAGTAAGACGTAGTAAAGGGGCATTTAAAGAAAAACTCATTGTTACCGAATTACCTTTCTAGCCTAAAACTTTTTATTGCAACGAAATAATCTCTTGAATTCGTTCTTGACAGTCCACGATAGTTTAGTAATACAGCCATCTTTAAACTCAACCCATTAACTTTTAGGCCCTATGTCTACATAGTTAGCTTCACAAAAGTCAGAAGACAAAGAGCTGGCATTTGGGAGCCTCACCTAGCCTATGACTTTATTATGACATTCGCGTGAAATACCACCGTAAGTACTAACTACGACCTTAAAGTAAACTGCTAAATTATGGGACAGTTTCACTCAACATTATGTTTATAACACGATATTATAACAAAGTCTCATGGGTTACAGATCTTCATACTCAAGATGAGTCAACTCGATTAGGTAAATCGATATGAATCGAGTCGGTTTGTGCTACATTGGTTTCTTACTCGATTTCCTTTACTCGATTTGAAATCGTTTGCTTTGTTACTGATTATTTCGATTGGCAATAAATATGATTTTAAGCGTATCTGTAGGGTTTCTAATGAAATTAATTTAACTTCCAATCCTATTTTGATGTAAAATCAATGCCTAAAAACAATTTATATTTTATTCTTAAAATAAAACCTACATCACAATTATCTTAGTTTTGAAATATGTTTGCAAAGTAGACTTTTACATATTTAGGTAATTTTTATAAAACATTTTTATTTAAAAGTATCTAAAAACTAACTAATGCGATTAATCCGGTTAAAAGTTATTTTATTATAATGTGTAGGGGTCGCGAAAACCTAAGATATTACTATATCTACAAACTGACATATCTCCAATATCAGTCGAATAGATTTATTTTGAAGAGTAACCCTGCTGTACCTATAGGAAATCTTTTGTTTTTATCTGCAATGTTTAGTTCACGACATCTGCTTTTAAATAGAGCTGTGCAGGTGATAAGTACCTACCTGCCTTTGTCGTCGTTCGACAGAGCGTGTGTAACACAAAAAATAATTATGAATCCAATTAAGTTTATAGTGCCTGCGCTGTGTGTAGGCGTGCATTGTTTACCTGCATAGTTATCTCTTTCGCTCACTTTACTATGAAAATAAATTGATAAATGACAACTCGGTGAATTTCAATCGTTGTAGTTAACCAGTAAAACTTTGTGAAATACTATTGTTATAAGTTAATTAACAACTTTAAACCTATTATTATTATTATTATATTTGTTATGGATTTGATTTCTTACATTTTGAATCCTGTAGTGTAGACAATCTAGGTATTCGAGGCTAAGAGTTAATATATTTCTTCTGGAGGTACGTACTAAATGTACCTGGGAATCAAACCCAAGACCTCATGCTCGGCAGTCGCCAGATTATTACCATATCGTCACCACGATTTCCTTTCTATCTATGTTTGGCCCCCAAGTCGCCTGATGGTAAGCGACGGTGTGGCTGAGGATGGAACACGTACGTAAGTACTTACCTACTAAAAATCGATGACGATATACTATATAGTAATAATATGCCTGCGACCACGAATACCGTGTGTCGTTTTTAATCAACAGGCATTAATTATTCAGATCTTGTTGAAAAAATAAAGGAAACATGTATTTTTCCCATTCCATTCTTACATAAATAATTACGGGTAGGCATCGGATTGAAAACAAAACGTCAGACGTTTTATTTTAGTAATACATGAAGAGACATTCATATGATAAAACAGGACTTGTCCATACTTTGACAACTATAACACACACATAGGGGCCGTCCATTAATCACGTCGGACTCGAAGGGGGGGGGGAGGTCGGCAAAAATCACGAAATATCACAAGGGCCGAGGGGGGTGTAGTAAGATATCACGTGTATTTATTTTCTGTATATAAAGATAATATTCTAAAAAAATTAAGAGTCGTAGGTACTAAAAATACACGTGATTTTGGGGGGGATGGGGGGTTAGTGTTAAACCTCACCACGCATCACAAAGGGGAGGGGGGGGGCTAAAAAATGCTAACAAGAAAACATCACGTGATTAATGGATAGCCCCATAGACAGCATGTAATTTTGAATACGCACGTGCCACTTAGCCACGTGCAAATCTTAAATCTATCGTCTAACTCACCACGCAGGCGTGTAGCGTGTACAAAATATGCAGTCACTATCCAACTCATAATATCTTTATAACCTTTAACTAGGTAATACATTCTGCTAGGAAGTAGCTAATGGTAGCTTATTTATGTTCAAAAACACCTGTTACTTAACTCAATGTTTTAACATATACCTTCTCCGTAAATAACAAATTGTCGATATGTTTAACCCCAAGCCCCACCTCGGTAAATATGTATGTAAATTTGATTTATACCCTAAATTGAAAGGGATACCTAAATCGACAGAAATTCATTAGGGTAACCTTTCATTTTGATCCTATGAAAATAGAAACCTTAGTTTTACCATCTGTTCCAATACAAAGATAGCCAGATTTATTATAAAATAAATTTGAATGTAATAAAAGCGTTAGGGAGAAAGTGAAAGAGGCCAAAAAAAAACAACTAAATTGTAATATGTAATTCAAGATAAATCTTTGAAAAGCATTAACGCATGCTTAGCGAACTCTAAAGTTACAATATTAAATGGAAAAAGAATACGGTCGCGAACAGGATTCGAACCTACGCCTCCCGGATAAATACTCCAGGCGCTCTGACCACTCGAGTCGGATCAGTCGAGATGGGTTAGTGGTCAGAGCGCCTGGAGTATTTATCCGGGAGGCGCAGGTTCGAATCCTGTTCGCGACCGTATTATTTTCCATTTAATATTGTAATATGTAATTTACACGTTTTAATCTTGTTCCTACACCCAGATTTCACACAGGCAGTTTATAATTAAGTCAAATAATACTTAAGTAATAGGTGACGTAGCTTTTTACTGAGAATGTTATAATAAATTAAGTAATCATTAACACTGTTCAACCCGGGAATCGAACCCAAGACCTCACACTAAACAGCCGCGCTGGCCTTATGCGTTTACTACACCAATGAGGCAGTCTTCTTATCGTGTGGTTGATGAACAACCTAGTGTCAGAGTTTAAACCACCCGTAGGCCTCTGACATGGCTTTACACACCATCGAGAACATCTCTCAGGTGTGCTGGTTTCCTCACGATGTTTTCCTTCACCGTTTTAAGCAAGTGATAATTAGTTTATAATACGCACATGACTTCGAAAAGACAGTGGTGCATGCCTTGGATTCTGGTGACCTTTGACTTGTCAGTCCAACAGTTATACCATATATAATGAGGCCACTGCCGACTGCCTCGTTGGTTTAGTGGTCGCGAGCGCGGCTGCTGAGCGTGAGGTCCTGGGTTCGATTTCGAGGACAGGCAAAGTGTTATTAAGTTTTTCTGTTAGGAACTTCTCAGTAGCAGCTGGAGTCAGGAAGTTGGTGGTGTGACGCCCCCGTGCTTCGGAGAGCTCGTAAAGTCGTCGGTCCTGCGCCTGATCTCTCTCCGGTCGTGTCGCATTGCGTTGAGAGTGAAGGAAGAGGGAGTGCACCTGTGTTTGCGAATACACTTGTGCACTATAATATCTCCTGCGTACATGGCTAATCTCCGTGGAGATATGCCGCCATGACCGAAATACAGTCTGGAGGAGGAGTATATATAATGAGCCAGTAATTTCACATTATAATAATCATTTCAAACATAACTTTCATAACCTAACCTAACCTTTAAACGTAAAAGTATGGATTGACGGAGTACTGCAAGCAGATTGCTCACGAATTTAACATTAACCTATATCATTTGAATATCACAACTAAACAAAACATGATATATATCCGTTCCATGACTACTCAACCGTGCACTGCCTTAAACGAATGATGAATTAACATGTTACTCCATGTAAATTGTTATTGAATTGATGATTTAAAGTTAATCATTCAATTTAAATGGCCACGATTTGAAAGTCAAGTCTTTGGAACAAATGCCTGACTTTTAACGGGTTCTCTGTCCACGAAGCGGACACAATAGTTGAACAATCGGCATGCATCATATGTGATTCGTTGGACAGGGAAAGGGTTAATTAAACCCTGCACAGACGTGCTTCTTTAATCGTCGGCATCATCATCCCGTTGCCCTTATCCCAATTTATTTGGGGTCGGCGCAGCATGAATTCTTCTTCCATACATACACTTTACTTGTACTGGAATGCTACTAAAGTTTTGGGTATGTGCTTCTTTTATCATCGGCCATCAGAGAATTTCGTCGCTTTTGGTAACCGCGTCCGAACGTAATTAACACCCACAAGACACACTTAGATATAGTTTATATGAATACAGATAAATCTTTCAGACGTTTCAACGCATGCGTAGCGAACTCAAAAGTTATAATTTTGATCCTGCGCCTCCCGGATAAATACTCCACGCGCTCTGACTACTAAACCCTCTTAACCTCTCCTCTCGACTCTCAGAGGTCGAGATGGCTTAGTAACTAGTCAATTTAGCTTATTAATCCTGCTCACGACCGTATTTTCTTTCGACAAAAATTATAACTTTAAAGTTATAGATTAAGCATATCACAAACACATGTCAAGATACGTAACTGGGTGGCGTAAGGCAGTCTCAATAAATAGTTCTTAGACATAGTCCACTTCAGTCACAATCGTAAAAAAAATTGATGTAAAATAGATGCCATCGCGAAGTCGCTGACCACCGATACTGTGGATAAATGATAAATGATTTTATTTCTGTAAAGAGCTATTTTGAAGACACTTTTACAAGTCATTTTTATAAACTACGAGTAGATGGCGCCGGCGTTTCCTATTTGACTATCACTGAGAAGATACGAACGCACTCAGAGGTCAACGTCTCTTTTAAAGTCCAGACATAATACATTCCAGTTACTGCAAGTAGCAAGTATATGGAGTATTATATTTACCCAACTACATCGGGGTTGGTTTCCCTTCTAACCAGATGCAGCTATAATCTGGCCTCCACAACCCAGTTACTGGATTCCATTATATGTAGGTACCCCTTGATAAGTCTGGTTGTCAGGGGAACCTACCCTTCCACAAAAACAGTTTCATAATGTTTGCAATGTCAATACACAACAAATTGCTTTAATACAAACAAGTCCTAATGCCAGTATGGACTTACGGAATTCAGCTATGGGGCTGTACCAAACAAAGCAATAGAGGAATCATACAGCGATTTCAAAATAAAGTACTCAGGGATTTCGCCAAAGCACCTTGGTAAATCAGGAATAACGACCTCCACAGGGATTTCAACATGGACGTCGTAGCCAGAGTAATTAAGAACTATGCAGAAGCTCATGACCAGAGACTTCACCATCACGTGAATGTCGAGGCAACCCAGCTTCTCGATAACACAGAATTAGTGCGTAGACTAAATCGGACAAAACCATTCGAATTAGTTTAGTGAATAGTGACATGTAAACAAAAGTAGTGATAAGTGCTGCCTAGTAAGAACACATGAAAAAAGTGTCTCCTTATATTATCTAGAAACTAATAAAAGTTTTTGGACGTTCTCTTAGAATTTTAATACCATAGGAATTTAGGTTAATATTAAATTACTCATTATCCGAGCCTAGGCTAGATTGTAATTAAAATAAAATACCTATTCATCATGGTACTAAACAGTAAATAAAAAAAATTAAAAAAATGCAAAACGTTTTTTGTGAAACGGGATGTTATTACTATTCATGTTTCATTTTACAAACCCGGTAACGAACGTAAATGGAAAGCGTTTGGAAAATTTGCTAGTAATTGTATGGTTATCAAACTATCAGGCCACTTCAATCAAAACTTTAACAATAGAAATCAAAAAGTTAAGAAAAATATTTTCAGTTATTATTACTATTCCTTGCCTTTGTAAATTATTAATCTACTGGGTATCCTAAGACCTATTGTACATCAATTTTCATTTTTTGTACAATAAAGAATAATTATTTGTGTGTACAATAAAGAATAATTAATTAATTTAAAAAATCAAGAGGAGGAACCCTCAACAACTCAAAAAAATATATAAAGAAAAAACATAATTTAAAGATTAAAATCTTAAATGGGCTTGCATCCTGTTCTGAAATGACTCCTTTGACGTTAAAGCGAAATGCTCAAGAATCAAGTTATTACATTTAAAATACGCAGTGAAGCACGTAGGAAGGCAGCTAAGTATATGGTGAAGTATTTAATAGACTTGAACATTCGGTCAGAAATCAATAGGTATGTATGTACATTAATACTTAGTTACAATAATACACACACTTTTTAGCGATAAGACCGTCAATTATTGTACTATTCATGGATTTATGTGTTTCGCTCTGTCTTTTCTCTTGGTGTCTGTACTCTATCTATCTATCTACACACATTTTAATCACAATCACGATTATAAGAAAGAGGCGCTCCTTTACAAGCCTAACTAATCCTAATCTTTCCTAACTAATACCTATTAAAAATGCGAAGTATGTTTGTTTTTGTTTGTTATCTTTTCAGAAACGTTTCTGAAATTTTGCATATACGTTGTACCGAGGACAACAATAATGTTTAAAGATAAATCTTTGAAAAGCATTAACGCATGTTTAGCGAACACTTTTATCCATTTAATTAATATAATAACTTAACAATAACATTATTATGATAGTAGATGGCGCCACGTGTCTTTCGAATCATGATTGAATTTTAAGTACTTAATACATTTTTTGATTCTACAGTGTCGATAGATCGTTTTTTTCTGCTAATTAAGACGAGCGAAGCCGCGGGTAGAAGATAGTTATTGATAAAATACCATTTTCCCTTAAAATGGTAATTCAACTCAAGTTCTACGTCCTTATTCCATTAAAGGTTCATACACATTTACCATGATATTTACGTACCTAAACTGAGTCATATCCATAAATACGTTGACGGCAGCGGCAATAGCCGATAAAATATTAATAGCATAAACGATAAAATGTTTTTATTAAAAACAATTATTTGAGAATTGCTAGTTGTATAACCTGTGTTGGAAATTGGATCTTATAAAACAGAACTCAAAAAATATGGTTACTGTTAAATTACTTAATATCAAATATTTTCTGTAGGCAAATAATGGGAATTAGTATCTTAACTTTATTAAAATACTGGCTGTTCCCCGCAGTTTCAACGGTTTTCTTTCTTTCTTTTTATTCGGCTCCTAATTAAATTAGCGTCATATTAAATAGCCTATGACCTTCTTGAAGAATTGGACAACCAAAAGCAAAAATAATTTTTCAAATCCGACCTGTAGTTCCAGAGATAATCGCGTTCAAACAAACTGTTCACCGTAATTATATTAGTTTAGATCGAATTAAATCAATCGGTATACTTCTAATTACACAGCCGTATCTAAAGTCGACCCACCATAGTTGGGAAAATGATTAATTATCTATATATCTATATATAATTATAAAAATGAATCCTTATTTCCCTTGGTCACGCCATAACTTGATTGATAATTATTTTTATGGTGTGTTCGTCATTGTCAGGACAAGGTTTTTTTTTAATCGTACGGAAAAGTTTTTAAAGAGGCTGGTGAAACCGCGGAGCACATCTAGTTACTTATAATAATTAGGTAATGCACAGATAGGAAACAAGTAAAATGGGACATAAGTTTTTGCAGTAACATATCTAATCTTTCATATTTCATAGCAATAATCTAAAACAAAAGTAGTATGTAATTATCATAGCAGATGACGTTCTATAGTTTCTGAACATCCCCATAAGAAAAAAGCGTGAGTTTATGTACGTAATGTTGAAAAACCGCATCTTGTTTCATTGTTCATATTTCGGTAAGACATTTTAAAAGCCAAAGACGTAGAAATGCCTATATTTTACTAAGTTAACCCTTTCACTGTCCAATGAACCACATGTGGTACACGGTGTTTGTTTATCTTTTGTTTCTGATTCGTGGACAGGGAACGTGTAAATTTCTCAGTTGAACATTATTCCTCAGTCTACCACACCGTATCTATATGAAATATCGCACTAAATGAAGAGTGAAATTCACAATTTCTCCGAGCTGCACAGCATCCGAGGCTAACCCGTTTACGTCGCATCACTCAACACTAATCCTTCTCACACTGCAAACCCTAGCACCTATCACTCGTAAGCCGTCTATGGGATTATGTCCATCGCTTTAACTCTGACGATTTTGAGGGGAATGTGGTACACTGCAGACTGCATTAGATAATGGATGCCCTTCTGGACATAAAAGCCTGGAGTTCTGCGAAAATGACTAGGTTATTTTTCCACTTTGAATCTGCTATCTGTTGTAGAATCAGATTGTTTTGCTTGTCAGTATGAACTACGTTTTATTTGCTATATAACTGGACATTAAAATAACTAACCTTACAGTGAATGGTTTAAGTAGATATCTTATATCTTTTTCGTGAAAAGTTATGTTATTGTTCAAGATATGTCTTTGAAAAAGCATTAACGCATGCTTAGCGAACTCTAAAGTTACAATATTAAATGGAAAAAGGATACGGTCGCGAACAGGATTCGAACCTGCGCCTCCCGGATAGATACTCCAGGCGCTCTGACCAACTAAGCCATCTCGACCTCTGCTCACCACCGCGAATTCTTCTTCCATATTTTTAACACGTCTTATGGCGACGTCATTGCAATCAATTCAGTACCTATACAAGTGACTGAACCGACACGACTAACTTTGCAGTTAATACAATGTCGTAAAGAATGCAATTACCTTAATAATTCAAGATATGTCTTTGAAAAAGCATTAACGCATGCTTAGCGAACTCTAAAGTTACAATATTAAATGGAAAAAGAATACGGTCGCGAACAGGATTCGAACCTGCGCCTCCCGGATAGATACTCCAGGCGCTCTGACCAACTAAGCCATCTCGACCTCTGCTCACCACCGCGAATTCTTCTTCCATATTTTTAACACGTCTTATGGCGACGGAGTATCTATCCGGGAGGCGCAGGTTCGAATCCTGTTCGCGACCGTATTCTTTTTCCATTTAATATTGTAACTTTAGAGTTCGCTAAGCATGCGTTAATGCTTTTTCAAAGACATATCTTGAATTATTAAGGTAATTGCATTCTTTACGACATTGTATTAACTGCAAAGTTAGTCGTGTCGGTTCAGTCACTTGTATAGGTACTGAATTGATTGCAATGACGTCGCCATAAGACGTGTTAAAAATATGGAAGAAGAATTCGCGGTGGTGAGCAGAGGTCGAGATGGCTTAGTTGGTCAGAGCGCCTGGAGTATCTATCCGGGAGGCGCAGGTTCGAATCCTGTTCGCGACCGTATTCTTTTTCCATTTAATATTGTAACTTTAGAGTTCGCTAAGCATGCGTTAATGCTTTTTCAAAGACATATCTTGAATTATTAAGGTAATTGCATTCTTTACGACATTGTATTAACTGCAAAGTTAGTCGTGTCGGTTCAGTCACTTGTATAGGTACTGAATTGATTGCAATGACGTCGCCATAAGACGTGTTAAAAATATGGAAGAAGAATTCGCGGTGGTGAGCAGAGGTCGAGATGGCTTAGTTGGTCAGAGCGCCTGGAGTATCTATCCGGGAGGCGCAGGTTCGAATCCTGTTCGCGACCGTATTCTTTTTCCATTTAATATTGTAACTTTAGAGTTCGCTAAGCATGCGTTAATGCTTTTTCAAAGACATATCTTGAATTATTAAGGTAATTGCATTCTTTACGACATTGTATTAACTGCAAAGTTAGTCGTGTCGGTTCAGTCACTTGTATAGGTACTGAATTGATTGCAATGACGTCGCCATAAGACGTGTTAAAAATATGGAAGAAGAATTCGCGGTGGTGAGCAGAGGTCGAGATGGCTTAGTTGGTCAGACCGCCTGGAGTATCTATCCGGGAGGCGCAGGTTCGAATCCTGTTCGCGACCGTATTCTTTTTCCATTTAATATTGTAACTTTATGTTATTGTATATATAATTATATATTGATAATATTGTCGTTAAGATAAATCTTTGAAAAGCATTAACGCATGCTTAGCGAACTCTAAAGTTATTATATTAAATGGAAAAAGAATACGGTCGCGAACAGGATTCGAACCTGCGCCTCCCGGATGAATACTCCAGGCGCTATATCTACAAAATGCTAAAATATGACTGCCTCATTGGCCTAGTTCTCCCAAGCGCGACTGCTGAGCATGAGATCTCGGACTCGATTCCCGGGTGGCGCAAAGTGTTATTGAGTTTTTCAATACGGAAAGTTTCAGTAGCATTCCGGAATTTGGAACTGTCACTGGTAGATGGCAATAGGCTCACGACCTTTTACGAGTACACGTGGCTTAATAACAGCATTGGTGAAATGTGGATGTACCACTGTGTACACCCTTCGAGAAATACAGGCGTGATGCTAAAAATACCCTAGAGAATGATATTCACCCTAAGGAATTAAATTCCTTCTCGTTATACAACACTTTTTACAACCAACATTGGTAATACCAAGCAATCGCAATTAAAACAACAACAATAAAACAAAATCTATTCGACAAATAGCAATGAATCGTTCGATGTCGCACGCGAAACGTAATCGTTTACTTATCTGACTCTATCGCACGCAAATGCGATTTTTTTTCGATTAGTGAAAATCGCGTGCGATCTCATTTCCTCGTGAGTTATTAGTTATAAGAATGTGGTGTGTTTTGTATTGACAACTGTACATGTTGAGTCATTGTACTTGTATAGAGAAAGTTTGTGGCATATAGGAAATAATTATACGAGGTCCTTTGAAAGGGGTAATATATAAATCAAATACATTCACTTAAGCTAAGAATAACATACCTACCTAGTACTAGCAAGACGAAAACTGCTCCCAGAACAGCAAAAATTAAGAAAAAAATAAAATTGTTGTCAATGTTTGAATAATGGCTTAAATTAATCTTTATCACTTACACATTGAGACCTTAAAAGGAAATTACCTAATAAATTAGGACCTTATTTAAGGAAAAATGTATGTCACATCATGAATGTGGTTGCTACCTATTTAGTCATTAGCAATGATAGCCTAGTGGTATTCGTGGACAGACTGACAAGTCAAAGGTCGCAAGTTCAAATCTAAGGCACGCACCACTGCCTTTTCGAAGTGATGTGTGTGTCGCAGATGGATTGTAGAATCCGCTGTTTTAGAACACTGCTAGCTGATTTACAAAACAGTACTGTTTTATAAAACAGCTGAACGACGTTCAGTTGGATTGCCATTGCGATACGTTTAACAAAACAGCTACCCACCTTTAGACGTAATGCAGAATGACATATCTACTGTGGGACAGGTTTGTTTATTTATATAGATAGTCACCACTCAAGTAAAAAAAAGATACAGTATTCTGATTTGGCTTTCCGTGCCTGGATCGCGGGGCTCCTATTTTTGTGTCTGAAAGGTTAGAAAAAGCCTATACACGAAGAGGATGACGGGGGTAGTTCGCTCGCTACGCTCGCTCACTGGCCCCCGACATCCTCTTCGAACCTAACCTGTCCGTGTCGGGATACACGAAACTCCCGAGCTCGCTTCGCTTGCTCATGGATCAATTTGGTTTATTTTCATTCATAATCCCGATATATTGTCGACTATTATAGTGGTTTAGTATTTACGTCATTCAAAATTTTCATCATTTTTTTGCTATTCACAATAAAATAAAGTTAGGTTATTATTGTTAAGACATACAGAGCCATATGCGACAAAATTTCGAACTTAAATCAACAATCTGACAGTTCATTTCACACTGTTTTACATAATCTCTGATCGTTGACCCGCTGCATTGATAAACGCAAAACGTTCATTCAATTCTGCGTGTTATAGTTCAGTGATTATGTAAAACCGTTAAACATCTTTCAGCTGTTTTTCATAACAGTACTGTTTTGTTAATCAGCTAGCAGTTTTGTAAAACAGCTGATTCTAAAATCCATCTGCGACATGTGTATTATATTGTAATTATCTCTTGCTTAAAACGGTGAAGGAAAACATCGTGAGGAAACCAGTGCACTTGAGAGATGTTCTTGATGTTGTTTATAGCCATGTCAAAGACCTATTACAGTACATACATAAAAAAACAAGCCCATTGAGAACTTTTTCCTTTTTGAAGTCGGTTAAAAACAATAAAATATGTAAAAATATACCTGCCTACACACTTTTTCTATAAAATACGCGTAGGAAGGTAATTTTTGTTATAATGATTTATTTACTTCCCCGTATAATATTGCGTCGCAGATCTCGTAACTGCGTAACTTATAGGATGTTTCCTCCTTCTCCTCAACCGTAAGTGGGTCAAGGGCTCCTCTAATTGCTCAGACTTACACGTGGATTTATTTTGACGTTGAAGGTAATCTGAGAGTTACTTATGTTGTTTATAGGTATAATATTACTTATTAGAGTCATCGAGACTGCCTCATTAGTCCAGTGGTACCAAGAGCGACTGGTGAGCATGAGGTCGGATCCCGATTCCCGGTTCCGTCAAATTTTTTATAAAATTCTCATTAGCAGCCCGGAGTTTTGAATTGTGCCTCGTGGATGGCAACAGGCCACCATTTATAACTGCATTGGTGAAATGTGGGTCTACACCTGTATGACACCTCTGCCTATCTTTTCGGGGAATACAGGCGGCTAGAATGCCTCGAAAAGATTAATCGAAGATTTTATTACGCTTTTGTGGAGGCTATTCTTATTATTTATAATATAGATAAGTTCACTACTTACTCCAAATTTTTTTCAAAATTGATTTATGATCATCATCATCATCCCCCTGCCCTTATCCCAATTTATTTGGGGTCGGCGCAGCATACCTATATCTGGGAAAGCTGCAAAAGTTTTGGCTATGTTTTATGACCGGCCGCCTGCCTGACGTCAACCCTCTGGGAATGCTGTTGTTTGTGGTAACCGCCACCGATACGGTCTCCTTCTATCTAGCTAGGTCATACCAAATGTTATCCATGCGCCAGGTTCTGATGTTATCCTAATGTTACACGAATGATGTATCCGGAATTAACGGGTCAATTCAGAAGTATCGAAGAATCGAATCAAATATGTATGTAGTTTTTGTTGGTACTAAGGACTGTTTTCATAAAAACGTATATTCTTGTAATACTACTTTTATTTAACTTGTTACTGTCACTGCCTCATTTGCCTAGCAGTCACAAGCGTGACTGCCGAGTATGTGTTCATAGATTCGACTCCCAGGTCGGGTAAAGCGTTGGGGTTTTCGTGCTGATTGATGGCGATTTAATAACAGCGTTGATGAAATGTGGGTGAATTACTGGTGTGTACAATTCTGCCTACCTGCCCGGGGAATACAGGCACGCCTGTCCCCTGTATAACAACACGACGAAATGTTAACTTTATGGTATGTGAAATGACAGAAAACTATAGGAGAATAAATTATTGCTACGCTCTGAACTTGTAAATTAGTCGTCACAATATCAGTGTATCAGCGTACCTATTAGCCATAACTTTTTATTACATTGCGTCGTATGTTAGAACTATGAAGCCGAAAACTATTACATACGACGCAATGTACTACAAGATGACCACCAATTCGTTGGTAACAAAGACAGCTAGACGCTAATAATGTCAGAACATAAAAAGAAACTGCCACCATTTTCTCAATTTTCCCCATAAAACAATTCAATGCACATTTCCATTACTTAAATATTGATGCATCAATCAGCCTTGTTTCCTGGAACCCATTTTTTCCCTCATGTTGGCAGACAGCGTGAAGACTGCGTCTGCGCACGAACTTGACCCACTTGTTGGAAGTTATGAATTATTTACCGTATTAGTTATACGCACGCAACGTTTTGTTGGCAACGTTAAAATTCACTCATTATGCGTGGGGTGAGGTGCGTGTGATAGCGAGTAGCGGATATAAAATACGTATTCTTTAAAAAAATAACATAACATTTTATTGAACTGCCTCGTTGGTCTAATGGTCCCAAGCGCGACTGCTGAGTATGAGGTTTCGGGTTTGGTTCCCGGGTCGGGCAGTGTTATTGTATTTTTTTCTGTTAGAAAATCCTCAATATCAACCCGGTGTTTGAAATTGTGCCCAATAGGCTCACCGGATGGGACTTAATAACAGCATTGGTGAAATACTGGTGTAAAACTCTATGTACACCTCTGTCTACCACTTCAGGGAATACCGGCGTGATTCTATGTAAAATTCTCAATATTGTGGAAGTAGCTAGATATTGTATTTATTTGCATCCATTGTAATGGACTTCCGCAAAGCAGTGCCTGAATCTATTCAATATTTTATGCAATGTTATGATTTTTCTAAAAAATAAAATGCAACTACAATAAATCATAAAAAGTTAAATTTATGTTTAATGCAAGTAGCTAAGTTATAGTTAGTAAGTCGACTGATTTCTAACACTGAGAGTGTAGAAAACACCGACGAAGAAAATTACAATATTTCTTGTCTTTTTACCTTACGCGGCATAGTCCTCCTCTTTTTTATGGATAGATAGATAAATAAACGTTTATAAAATCTCCTACGTCACTGCTTTCAAGTCCATTACATAAAACATTACAAAAAAGTAGCCCTTAAAATCTAGAACGTCTTTCTAGCAGGGGTATAAAACGTTTTTTTCTTTTTTATGTGTCTCTGAGCTCCAGCAAATTTTTATTGAAACTAAACTAGAAGAAAACGGCCAAGATACTTAGAAATAAGAGGATTTTTAGTGTATGTCATTTTATATTTATTGGAGAATATGAGATTGCATTACCTGCAAAGTGGCTAATAACAGAACATAACATAGCATCACGCCTGTATTCCCCGAAGGGGTAGGCAGAGGTGTACACAATTGTGTACACCCACATTTCACCAATGTTGTTATTAAGTCCCATGTAATAGGTGGTGAGCCTATTGCCATCAACCGGGCACATTTCCAAACTCCGGGCTGCTACTGAGAATTTCCTAACAGAAAAACTCAATAACACTTTGCCCAACCCGGGAATCGAACCCGAGACCTCCTGCTCAGCAGTCGCGCTACGGACCACTAAACCAACGAGGCAGTGGCTAATAACTAAATAAAAACGTAGCCCACACTAAACAAAGTTACTTGATGACATAAACTGAAACTATTAAAACAAATATAATTAGTATATAGCCACGGACTTTAAAAAAATACGGACGGAGCGTTGCGTACGACATGTGAGAAGCATGCCTAGTCATCCAATTTCGCTTGTCATACACGAGCTAAACGCATACAAATACTTAAAATTCATCCACTCGGCGCCAGTACGCTGCGTGTAATCTATGGGTGTGTGCGTAATCTATGCTTCACTTTTGACAAGGCAAGATTCCAACCGCATTTTTTTTTTCAAATTTAGCACTGTAATTATTTTCAAATCTGTTCATGACCCGTTCCTACGTAAGCTTGATTTATTTCCTATCTAATACCTACCTAATGCACTTTAATTAACGGAATTACTTTAGAAACTCAATTTATCATAAAATTTAATTAAATTGCTATCATGTTTTATACTTAGTCAATATTAATTGAAACATATTGTATAACTTTCTATTAATTAACTGGAAAGGTATGTACTTTCGTAGATTAATCATAATTAAGCTAAAGTTGCGATTAATTAAATTACATAGAAACATTGATTATGTAGTTTCATATTAGTACCCTCTAGACAGGATAATTAAATAATATATTGGAAACTAGCTATACCTGCGGCTTCGTTCCCGTGGGATTAGGACAAATATAACATTTTAATCCGCAAGATGGCAGCAGTAATAGCTTTACAAATATTTATATTCATATCTTCCAATCCCAGCAAGATATTAAAAAGGAATATACCCGAAAAATTATGTTAAAACTCCTGTTACAATCCCTCCAATTTTCATTTCAAATCGTAAAGCCGTTTTGGAGCCTAATCGATACAAACTTTCAGACAAACATACACACAGACAATTATTATAAAAATGGTAATTTATGATTAATTCATGCATAGTGTAAATACCATTTTTTTTTTAAATCACAGTCGGACCCTTCACTTTTATTTATTGGTATAGATTAACTATTGTAATCAAGACGCTCTGAAGTGCGTATCTATATAGGGGCCCGTAATAAAGCTAATATACATGGTGTGTCGGAACAGAATCAATGATTAAAGGCTCCCCCATACAAATTCAACATGAAACGTTGAGCCTATGATATACATTTCAAAATAGTCGTAGTGGGACTCTTGGTACCATCAGTGTATAGAGCCACATGGGACTTCTTATGTAAAATGAAAAATAAAACCTTTAAGGAACAATCACTATACGCTAACGTAGGTTCGATAAAATGGCTTCCTCATCCTCCTATTCCCAAAATCGGATCATTTTGTTCACCAACCGTAGCATTTAGTTACGGTACTATGTAACTACTGCTTTGAATGGCTCTAAAAGCAATTTAACCTGTAAACGCTTCTAAAGGATGAACAGGTCGCCCATGTCTATATTGGTGATACTTAGAAGGGAGTGCCTTAGCCAAAAACGGTCGGAAGGATAGAAATTGATACGTATACTACATTTTGTATATTTTTCTTTAATTTGAAACGAAAAAACTTTTTTTGACCTCAACTCAACGTAGCAATTTTAAAATCCTGATTTATGGCAACAAGGAAGGAAGCAAATAGCTATTTATTTAATTTTTTAGATAAATAATTACAAATTACAAACTCTTATACAAACATAGCAACTCTAATTTGATTCGAGACATCGCCGCGGGCTCAGCTCATGACTAAGGGCTCCGTTCGAGTTCGAAACTAGTCGGGCAATCCCCAAAAATGCACGTGAGTGCCGGTCACCGGTCACCGGTGAACATTAATTGATAGTTACTATAGCTAGTTGCGAGTTTACGAGTTACCAACTTACGGAAACATTTAAAACTTGACAGGTGGTTCGCAGTTTTGCGCATCTTTCCTGGTTGGAGACACGATTAATTTTTCTGTATATTCTCTTTTTTTTTTACTTTTACAGTGTTTGGCACAGCACAACCCATTTTCTTCCACAACTATCTGTCAAATGTTGTATTAGTCCAGTTCTTCACAATAGCAAAAATATCATTACATCATACAATTATACGCGTGAGTACCTACCTACCATAGAAATAAGAATAATTTTACTACCTACCTATCTTTTTCTTTAATCGCTCCCCGCTTTCATAGCAACCACGCCTGCGAACACAAATTACAATATGCATCAAACATTCTGTTACGCTCAACTCGAGAAATCTTGCGAGATGACAAGCAAATACGTTCGTAACGGCTTATTGATTCAGATATGTAAATATGTATTTACTCCTATGTACTCAGCTTTGTGGAGTACAAGCAATTGTAAGCAGCGGTAATTGATTATATTTCCCGTATTATTGATGATATTTAAATTTTGTTACTGCAGAAACTTTTAAAGACGACGAATAGGCCCAGGTGGAAACAAAGCGAATGGACTGTATTAAAAAAAGGTTTATTAGGTGGTTAGCAATTATTGCAACGTAAGTACTTAAAACAAAAGGTATATGCGAGCGCGGTCGTGTCGGACGATGTAATGCCGCGAGTCGACGCTGTTGCGTTCCTTCTCTCCGCGCCATGCCGCGTCGCTCTAGTGTGTTCGTTGGATTTGGATGTGGATGTGTGAACAGACGAACTTAAGACGAATTTTCTAAAAATTCTATTGAAGCCAAAGTGGTAATGGTTACTGGCTAGAGTAACTTTACCATTACCACTATCTATCAGTAAGTCTCCGAGTTAACGAGTTGCCTAACGAATCGAACGATTACTAGGCCTGCAACAACAACGATATAATGCAGATTCTCTTAACAACATTAGGAACGATGTCAGCAGTCACGCAAATTGTACGTGATTTTGAAAAAAATATGTGCATAAGTTGAAATTGTTGGTGGCGCCTGGCGTCCCTTACATAGAAATTTAACAAACTCTACTAAGTATACTTAAAGAAGTGTGGCGTGTGCTCCCTCACATTTCTACATTAAAAGCATATCATGTGAGCGGCCCATACTTTTTGTTTGAATACATTATATCCATGCTTCTTGTTCATTTTGATGCGCCCGCGCCTTTTTTGTGAGCGGCTGCCACGATGGCCGACTTTCCAGCCGTACGGTTTACTCTTTTACGGTTTCCTTTTAAACCATTAAATAGGAAAAATAAATTTTAAACGACAGCAAAAACACATCGATAAAATAAATACTGATATATCTTTCAAACGCATCAACGCATGCGTAGCGAAATTTAAAGTTAAACAATTTTGTGGAAAGTAAAATGCGGTCGTGAGTAGGATAAAATAAGTTTTACTATAATGTGTAGCTAATGAACGCAAAAACTTTAGACATTGCTATAGGAAACACTACTTTTTGGGGCAGTCGTCTAAAAACGACCCTTAAAAGCTGAACCTGACTCCCCAGAATGCTATTTTCTATATGAAATTAAAGTGTAAGCAGAGTCAAAGTATTTCTAAACAGTCATACTAGCATTAAGGATTATTTGCACACGTTACAAGTACTAACGATGTTTAAACATCAGGCTACACGTGTCTGCCTTTGTACATAAGACTTCGTGAAACTATGCACTAAGGGTCAGTGTACACTCTACCTAGGTATTCACACCAATTTTTTTTGGTTCTTTATACTATGATATGCAACCCATAGAAGGCCAATTTTGCTCATCAAGAGTCGGCATTATTAAGTCTTGAGTAAAGGCAAAACATAGGTAGATATAAAGTTACAATATTAAATGGAAAAAAAATACGGTCGTGAGCAGGATTCGAACCTGCGCCTCCCGGATAAATACTCCAGGCGCTCTTCCGCGAATTCTTCATCCATATTTTAATACGTCTTTTGGCGACGTCATTGCTATCTATTCAGTCCCTTTACATGGTGACTGAATTTAATTTTGTAACTTTAGAGTTTTCTAAGCGTTAATGCTTTTCAAAGATTGATCTTCAATAGGTAGATATAATTCAAATGTTAACTGTTTTCGACCCACAATATGATGTTACAGAGTACAACAGGAGGCTACGAATGTGCTAGATCTGGTCTATTTCGTGTTGGAAGTAACGAACCCCACTTCATACTTCAGTTCTTAAAACCATATTCTCTAACATGGCCTTTTTCTTCTTTACAGTCAAAAGAGCTACAACCATCCATGGAATTGGACGACAGTGACTGCGACGGGCGACTGACCGAGGGCCCCGCGCGGGCCGCCGCCCGCGCACCCGCACTGATGCGCACGCGCACGGGGACGGGAGAGGGGCAGGGGAGAAGTGGGGGGGACACTTAGTACTGAGTTGGACGACCTAAATCACCAGCTGCTACAGTTTAGTTAATCAGTTCAAGTTATAATCAATAATCAAAAGACACAATTCAGTTTTAATGAAAATGTCGGATAGGCATGACTGTTTAGTGTTGTAATTTGTCGGACTTATCACGATATGATTCAGTGTTTTAGATGTTAATGAGTTTTGCACTGGTTTCATATTGGCTATAATATAAATGTTGTCCAGAATAATCGGAATATAAATATTACGATATTGTCGCGCAGTTGGATACGTAGTAAATATAAAACAGCACTGCATAAACGCCACCATGAAACCAGTGTTCAACAGTCTTATAATATTAATCACCAACTGATACGATTTATTTCTAAGTATAGTTTTATTATCAGAGGCTTCGGCAGAGATATTCTTACCATGACCAAGTTATACATTAGTTAAAGAAAATTAAAAAATTAACTAGGTCGGTCGTATTACTTTTACTTCGTTATTGTCAGATATTTTATAAGTAAAACATAATCTAACCATCTCTAACTGTTAATAAATTTTAAGTACACTGTCAGATTTTTCCAGCGTAGAGATCTTCACTAAGAGAATTTTCCATGTCAAATTTTATCGCCAGGTGTCAGAATCAAATTGAAATTACTGTTAGATATTTTTTAAGAAAATCGCAACTCATTCTACTTACTCTACTATAAATAATCGCTGTTCACGTACTTGGTTGTTTAAGCGGGAAAGTGCATCACTACAGATGTCATAGCAAAGATGATATGACATTTGTGTTGGCAATTTTAAGGCCAAGAATTGAATCAGCATGTGCTCTGGCTTAACATTATTCCTGTCACTGTCATACAACTGTTAAACTACAAGTGCAAGAGAGAGACGGGAACACAAATAAGCCAACGCACTTGCTAAAAATGTGGGTTTATCTTGGCCTAAACTTCATTGCATAATGGTTTCCATGGTCAAATAAAACTAACATGGCTTACAATTATATTAGGATTCACGTGTATTTATTCTAGTTTCTATGAAATTTGTCAATAGTCACGGTTGCAGCAGATAATCGATTTGTTAAAAACAACAACTTTAACGATTCTAAGTAAAATATTAAATAATGTTTCACGTCTATGGTTGATTGTAATTTTTTTTTAATACTTTGATGTTTTTTTTATCCGGAACTAAAACCGTGACATGCGGCGTAACAAAAACTAATTCCGATGTTTTACTTTTTTTTAATATTTTGACAGATTATGGTCACGTTAATATTTTTTGTAATTTTAAATACTTTTTTTTGAAATGTTACATTATATACAGAGTATGGTAACGATTGTTTCTGTAAATAGAGATTAATATCTTAACCAAAATAGATTTTAAAATTTACAAATGTTTTTCGCTGAACATAGTGCTTAATTACTAGCACAAGATTATAAGTTTCCTTTCAACGTGACACCTGTATAATGTCTGTATAGCGAAAACAATTCCATTCACAATAAGAAAGGTCTTTATTACAAAGAGCCAAGACAATGTCGCCATTAAATTTTCTTTCTTTTAGATCATATAACGTTACTGTTTGTAGATATCAATCCCCTCACAACCACGTGGCAACAGCCAGATGATAGTGAACTCTATTTAAGTGATTTAAGGTGCAATTTTAAAGGAGACCCCCTGAGCCCGAATGGTGAACGAATTGATCCGTCCGATGTTGTGAAATCCCCGTGTCGTCGCTCACTGCGGTAGTCCCGTACTGTGGACTGTCTCTTTATGCCACGTTACTATTTCACGACAAATCTCGCACTTTGATGTACATCGACATTTTAATAACTTAATCCTTAATGTATCACTGCATAGAGTGGTCTATGTATGTCGTCAATGCGAGATTTGCCGCAAATAGGTACCGTGGCACAACATAGCCTGTGAACTGATCTGTATACTTTTTGAAGGTATTGGAAGGTGGTTCTGATCATGTTTAGAGCTTTAATTTTGTTAGTGTAATGACACGGCACATTGCTTACGTACTTTATGAAATATAATAAAGATCTCAAATGTAAAAGTACAATTAATTTAAACATCAACCAGACATTCTTAATTGAACTAGTCTGCATAAATTGACTCGGCAACGTGGCGGTGACGTTGATGTTATTTAGGTGTCCGCGGCAGGACCAGCCAATTGAGACCGGGATCCCGGACCCTCCCTTCCTATACACAACTACAGGCAATTACAAGTTAAATATTAATTCCATCGTCAGGAAGCGCATTTGGAAACCACTTTTATTTTAGGGTATACCAGAGTAGTGTCTGTTTACGAAGTAATAGTTGAGTATAACAGCAAAATAACGCGTTAATTTTTGAAGGATCTCGGAAATAACAAATCGTTCTCAATTACATGTTAATTGTCGCGTACACCTAAGTGGCAGTACCTACATTATATACTAGTTTATCGTTTTATATATGCAGATACGTTCACATAGTCTATGTGTGTTCACTGGAACGGAATTGCAAACCCACCTCTAGAGCATCTACAGTTTACGATAAATATGTTATACACATGATGTGATCATTGTTTTGTTTTGATGAAATGACTGGTAGAATGAATGAGTATTTCTTTTTCTGATTAATGTTCAATATCTGTTGTATTTTTTTCTATTACATAAATGTTGAACCTTTTAAATTTAGGTACTCATAATTTAAATTATTTTGTTAACGTTAACTTGATTTCAATACCAAACGAGACATGATTTAAATAAAGCAAACAGCGAGGAAAATTAATTAAACACGAAAAACAGCTCCGAGTTTTTCACAAAGGATAATTCGTCGCCATGTCCAGACGCATTTTTCCCTACCCACCTACCTACATATCTGCTACCCATGCTTCCAATAAACAGCTACATATGACATCTATAGGATCTCCGGCGGCTACCATGACAACCGTTTAAACCCGTTAAAGCCGTAAAGGGATGTCGTGTTCACAATCATCGCACATTACTCTGACACTTGATCAAAATCGATTACGCATGCTCCGCTCATCTCCGCCATTTTGTCATGCACACAGGGAAATAGTTTTGTAAAATGTTAATTTATAAACTTTGATTGGAGATGGAGGGACTTGTGATTGTGACTTAAGTAGGTATCCATTTTATTATTTTCTATTGAATCGTTAGTATGCAAAAGTGTAGGTACATATACAAAATAGAACATAACCTTAAAACTGTAAACAATGACCGTATACCATGTCCTACGGTCTGCGACAGGTCCTACATGTTTTTTCACTTACGTGAGAGGTTAAAGTAAATTGTAGATGCTCAACCAACCATATCCGTAAATTATAAGATGGTGCGTCAATGGGTACAGTTACACGTACGTAGAGCATAATGTTTTATTGTTTAGTTGTGATATGTAACAACACACGCCGGGGCGCGGCGTTAGTTCCAAATAAGTGCAATCCAAGTCGGACTGCAATGTATATCGTAGTTAGAAAAGTTAAGAGGAGGTACGATGCATTTAATTTATGTGTAGGGGTCTGATGCAGGTCTAGTGTGCAATTAAAATCGCAGTTAAATGTCTAAAATATCTAATTACGTACTCACGTGTACATTTTTAGTATTTAGTCTATTAGAATCGTTGGTGAAAATATCGATTTTCATCAGTCATCGCCATCTATCGGTGATTAAAAGTATTAAACAATGTTTTATTGACAGCTCGACCTGCATCAGCTTCATTTATATTAGACAGAACCTCAAGGTGACTACTGTTAGTGTCAATCAAATATAATTAGGCTAATAGTAGTCTGCGTGGCGTCTGAATCTGGTTAAAATGAGAGTAGGCAAAATACATAATCCAATTCAGTAACGAAATGTTCAGAGGATTTATGTTCGTTAGCTAAAGTGAAAATATTTCAAGACTCGTCCTTTATCGAAAGTGGTTATTGTAGGTACATTTACAAGGATTTGAAGTAAACAGTGCTGTAAAATGTTTTAATTATTCAGTGTTTATTAGTGATACTAGAAAATGCAAATTATTTCACTTAATTTAAGTTAAGGCAACCGGAACGTATCTTCGATTGCGGGTAAATAATATATTTGTAATTGCATCAACATCTTACTGTTGCACATTAACCAAAATTTAGTCAGTGTGAATATTAACCAGTAGTAGCTGTTAACATTTATCTCAGTGTTCGTTTTTGTCAATCAATGTAATGTTTTGCTTCAGTGAAGTTCATAAATAAACGATTCACTCCGAATATAATAATTATGGTATAGTTATCTGTAGTGTCGTTGAATTATTCTCATTTTAGCCAGTGTAAATCTGTGTTAGCGTCGTAAATATTGATGTCGATACGTGTTCTTATGACTTATTGAAGTTTCAATATATTTGTTTAGACATACACCCTAATATAATCGACATTGTAAGAAATTACAACTCAATATTGTAAACACTTCATTTTCCTCTCCGTTGCGATTTTTTGCACTCATTGATGACTTTGTAAAAATAACGTAATGGTCTATGAAATGAATTTAAAGTAATAGGATTCTTGAGTAAGCTCTGTATGTACCTTATATGTGTAAGATTAAGAAATAAATTGATATCAGCATTTTGCATGCAATCAGTTTTATTATAGCTATATACTATTTAATTCACAGTGCAATTTATTTTAGTATTTCATTATGTTTGAGAATTGATTGCAAATATGTTATTTTATCATTATTTTTTATGATTTATTAATAAAATAAGCAGTTTTCATCAAAAAAGTTATAAGAACACAAAATCGACATTAGAAATTATAAAATAATACCTTTTTATTAAAAAAATCTATTTATTTCGTTATTTTTTAAGTTTTCGATGATTTTAATTGTTCTCGTTACTTTCCTTGGGAATCTTTATCAATTTGTAGTAATTAGTAAGTACAATTCTCGCGCAGTATGTAACAACGGGGATCGAAGCCGGTATCTAAGTATAAGAAATTATTATTGATATAAAACTACTTTTCTAATGTACAATTCCATTTTTTCTATACCGGTGTCACTAATTATTGTGTGTAAACCCGTATTAACCGGTTATTGTCGGCATTGGCCGGTCACTGCCGGCATTGTCCGGTTCAATCCCCGTTACGAAGACGCAGTGTTGTTGGTTATTCTTGTTCGTGACTACTCACTATTCCAAAAGTTTCCTGATGTAATTTATTGACTTGAATAATGAAATTACGCTTCTAAAGTGTATTACGTATGTAAATATAGGACAAACTAATACCTATTATTGATAGTGAATGTTGTAATTTGTATATAAGTAACGAAAATTAAATTTTAAATACATAGATAACATTGTGCGTATTTATTTTCTTTCAATTATTTCCTTAAATAAGTCCTATAAAATCTGTGATCAGTCTCAAGAATTAATTTTGTCTCACGACAGTGTTAAACCTTAGTCAGTTTAGCAGGTAAAGTACTACAGAGACAATGTCTAAAATAACCGGTCGCTGTGAAATTTAATTCTTAATGAAGTCCATTCTTTAAGGAAGTGTGTAAGATATGAATAAAACGATGATGAAAAAAATCAATATACATAAAATATAATTATAATAACACATTATTTGTCACATTGTACAACCCTGTCGTAAATGTGTAAACTAGGATCGGAAATGTATAGAATTGAAATAGCTTTGTACAATATGTATAGTCATATAAATACGTGTGAACATGTATTAAATATTTTGTATACAACAAACTAAGCAGCACTAATCGAATAGACATCGTCAATAGCTTGTTTCTGATACACATCAAGAGATGGCGCTATTACAATATTTACTTAGTTCCGAATACATGCAACAGATGGCGTTGGTTATAAATATCGCCAAGTCTTTCTGCGCATTTTCAATACAATAATACTTTGTTCAATTATTATGCTTTCTGATATAATACTAGTTGAGATCGAATTACGCTATATAGCTATCGACACTATGGCTGTGAACGCACTAGGTGAGATGAACACGAAAGGGAATTAGGTATATGACATCGGTAAGGTTACCTGGTACGTTGACAGCCTAAAACGATCATAATTATAGATCTGTTTTCATTCGTAAAGGCGACCCTCCATATTCACCTTACTAGCAAAAGTACAAACATTTTTTTTGTTTTTTTTTTGGGTTTTTTCGCTTAGCGACCATATCACCTATTAGATGACAAAGATATTTCTATTTTGTCTGGTAATTACCGAGTTAATAATACAAACGCAGTACTATTAAAGCCGACTTATATTATCGGAGGGTTACACCACAAAACGCAACCAATCTCCTAGATAATTTTTCTATGACCAATCCTTAACGGCGTCGGTTGTTTACCGAGTAAAGGTTACGATTGGCTATGCAGCAGCCTGCTTATTAAAATGCCGTTAAGTGAATAAAGCAGATTAGCAGTTATAAAGTGATATGGCAGTATTTCAGTATTGGTCTGACCTCAAAAATGATGCAGTTATCAGTGTATGTAGTCTTCAAATATTGTAGTTCAATAAAGATAGATAATATGACCCAGACTAATATAACTATAATTTTACAATAATGTCACATAACGTCCCATTAATAAACGGAAGGCAGTATGGGTAACTCGCATTGACGGATCATTCGACTTAAGTATGTTATAAGTTGCGAATTTGCGATGCGACTACGCGCCAAACTTTAGCCTTTACACCAACACGATGTGTGTTTAAACGAGGTCTACCGATACAAAAGCACACCAATAATAGGGAAGGTAACTTAAAAGCTAAAATAGATGTCAGCACCTACGCTTGTCCTACTATAACCAATCAAAATGTATTATTTTGACATTAGCGATTATGTCAAAATGGTTTCCGCCAATGGCCTTGCTTTGATACAAGCTACAGTGGCGCCATTAGTTCCTTATTTGATATGGAGGGGCGCGACTTAGCAAGTGAAACAGTCTATAGACACCCAAATAATTTCAGTCTACGGAAGCTTAATCACATTTTTGGACTTCACCATACAAAATATTCAATACATAATTAAATATAAAAATCACAGCTGAGAAGTAGCGCCAAATATACAACATGTCGCCCATTACAGTGGCCTACTGGATATTTATGTGACATTGGTTGCAACTGAAGCTTAATTACTATTGGGTAATATTTAAGCGTGTTTAATAACATTAAAGTTACAAATTTTTTAGGAAAGAATAATACGGTCTTAAGCGGGATTCGAACCTGCGCCTCCCGGATATATATTCCAGACGCTCTGACCACTAAGCCATCTCGAACTCTGCTCTCTACTCCAAATTCTTTTTCCACATCGTTAATATGTCTTTTGGTGACGTCACCACTATCTATTTAGTCCTTATACAGGTGACTGAACCGACACCACAATTTTCAATTAAGATATCATACAGATGCTATTTCCTTAAAAAATACAGACAAATATTCCAAACGCATTAGATTTTTATGGAAAGACATTTCTTTTCTACATGAATGTATAACTTCAAAGTTTGCTAAGCCTGCATTAACGCGTGTTAAAGAATTATCTGTTATAGTAATATTTTTTGTGAAAAGCTATTATTTCAAACCGGGAGTGCAAGCATAAATCCTGTTCAATACGTGAACAGGATTTATGCTTGCACTCCCGGTTTGAATACTCCTGGCGCTCCAAACTATCCCGACCTTTGCTCACAATTGCGAATTCTTCTTTATCGAGTTCGCTATACATGCATTAATACTATAACAATATTAAACAAAAGCTTTTAACCGAATGTCATAACGACCACGAACGCTGCACTATTCGAAACTTCATAAAAAAACAAAATCTTACTCAGGTTTAATTCGGTTAAAAGTTGTTTTATTATAATGTGTAGTGATCGCAAAATCCTAAGATATAACTCAGATTAAAGAAGGTAGAAAATGGCACGTATCAAAAAAAAATTGGTGAAAAAAATTGGAGCGCGAGGTGATTCGTAGAGTTAGGCAACTCAGTACTGTAGTAGAACCGGATTTTATGGTTGTGAAGCTATTAAAACTATCTGGCACAATTCCAAACTCCGGACTATTCTAAGAATTTTCTATGTCCGGACTTAAGACCTAACTCGCTCAGCAGTCACAATTGCGCCACTAAATCAATGAATAAATTATTTAATAACATAACATAACATAGCATCACGTCTGTATTCCCCGAAGGGGTAGGCAGAGGTGTACACAACTGTACACTCCCATTTCACCAATGCTGTTATTAAGTCCCATGTAATATGGTGGTGAGCCTATTGCCATCAACCGGGCACATTTCCAAACTCCGGGCTGCTACTGAGAATTTCCTAACAGAAAAACTCAATAACACTTTGCCCGACCCGAGAATCGAACCCGAGACCTCCTGCTCAGCAGTCGCGCTACGGACCACTAAACCAACGAGGCAGTCACTTAACCAACGAGGCAGTCTAATAACACTTAAATATTACCCTTTATTATAAATGTATTTAACTATTACATTTAATGGAGATGAGTATAACTCTTAAACGTATATTTGTGATGGTCAGCCAGGAATGCTTTTTTATGGTCAATATATAGCTCGAGCACATGCCACTATTATTATACCATGTTCACATTATCACCCCAATCGGGTCGAATCGCCTTTACATAGTCTTAGGCCTACAGCGCGCTGAAGTAAAATACCGTGCGTATTTTTCTGCAAAAATAGTGAACAGTGGAAGTACGTTTACTGCGAGAAAAAATCGCATGTTTATTCACTTTATATATCACAGATTTTACGGCGCAAAAAACGCAGCACAAGTCACCACACCTCAGTGCGCTGTAGATCTTTGTCATCAATACGGAAAAAAGCTAAAAATATTTTATTTGGAAACTTACGCCATTTCTTAGACATCAATACGTGTATGCCCGAAGGATTCGAGCGGTATTTTTTCGCAGTGCGGCCATAGCCTTTGGTCTTATCAGGCGTCCGAGCACGGACCTTTATCAACAAACTTGTCGAGTCGATAAAATATAAATGTGTTGAATTTATAATAAAATAACTATTAACCGGTGTTTTATTGGTATTTGTTTTTCCTCACCTTTCGAAAATTTTGCTTCTGTTTATTTATGACTGAAATTTATGTTTTTTTGTGGAATAAGAATACGGTCACGAGCAGGATTCGAACCTGCCCCTCCCGCATAAATACTCCAGGCGCTCTGACCACAAAGCCATCACAAATTTACGTTTAAGAGGTCGAGATGGCTTAGTGGTCAGAGCGCCTAGAGTATTTATCCGGGAGGCGCAGGTTCGAATCCTGCTTGTTTTATAACTTTAAGGTTCGCTAAGAATGCCTTAATGCTTTTCAAAAATATATCTGAATTCTATGGTTTATTTAATGATTTTTTATGTATTCTTTATATTGTTATACCAATAACTTAACGTCAAATTTGACGTTTCAAATCGACAAATGTGTCGACAAAAGAACGATGCTCGCACCCCAGATGCGTCTAAGGACCTGGCCAACATCGATATTCCAAAGACTATGGTCTGCCAGACTTTCTCATGAGCTGATACTCCTTGCCTTATTCAGGTTAGAAAAATATCAATTTAGAGAATAAACCCATTAAATACTTCACGACAAATATGTAGTCTGGTTTCTCACCATTTTGTGTGAACTGTGTGGAGCTATGTTTCATATGCAAGCGGCACTTTTATAACAATACAATCACAATTCATTTGTAGTAATAGTTCACTTGTCTAATACTCAACATAGGGCGCAAAAATATTAAGCCAAGCAAATATTAAAACCAACTCTAACGTGTACAAGTTAAAAAGTGAAAGGAAAACACTGCTAGTTCATGAATAAGGTGATTTTTGCTTGGCAGTCGGAATCATATACATTATTATAGTAATAGGTATAAATAATTACAATTAACAGTATCACAAAATCTCGTAAGATTCCATAAGAAAATATATCGGAATCATTAACCAAGTTTGTTTGTAGGAAACTGTACAAAGGTTGATACAGAAAATAATTATGATAGTCACCATTGAACAAAACACTTGCTTCATCTGTCATTACATAGATTTTGTGAACTAAATTATTAACTAACGACCTTATAGCGTTCACAATAAAGGTCAATTTCATCTAACTGCAAGAACGCAGAGCTATAGGAATCAATAAGTGTAAAATATAAACATTTAAACATTACATAATTATTGCACTGAACACTAATACTAGACAAACTATTGCCAAGTCTAGACATTAAACTATAATAATTATAATAGTATGTAGTGTTGCCTAATTATCGATAGTTGATCTATCGATATTTGAACTTGAAATTTTCCATAGAGTTATCAATTAAGCAATAAAAAATTAAGCAACACTATTGATGAGGAGCAATAATATCACTGCAGTTTAATAAAAATCGTGATTAAATATCGTTAGAGACAAAATATCGATAATTGCGATATTATCAATACTTTAGATTGTACTGAATAGTATCGATAATATCTATACTACAATTCATCATCAATTGTTTAATTTTTGCGACCGATACCTACTGTTGTTTTATTCCGACACTAACCTATCGAGAATCTATCGATAGCTAAGCAATACTAACAGTATGTAAGAATAATAATTGAGACAGTACAAATACTTGTATAATCAGATACAAAGTTCGACTTTTATACTATTTTATATTTGGGCCAATTTGTGACTAGGGTCTAAAATTCTAAATCATGATGAAATTGATATAAAAAAAAATGCATTAAGATTTCCCTGTATACCCTTAGCTTTATTTAAATATTTTTTAGCTACATCGTAAACAGGTACCAACGGAAATAACGGAAATTGTTTAAAGTAGAACTTTAGAAATTTGAGACCAGTGTCAATTGTAGGAAATAAATAAAATAAAATAAACATTTCATTTTATTTGTGATATAATTCGGGTTATTCGTGATATACTATTTTATTTGTTCCGATACACATAGGTATTTATTTTTAAAACTGTAAATGTTGCATTATTATACGAAAGTCATTACTTACAGTGTGGGTTTCTTTAGATCTGAATGCAAAACAACCTTTACATATAACATAGGTTTCACAGTCCACCATGCAGACATTAGAGTTGAACTCTGGTTGCATATTTACCTATGGATATCGGTACAGTTGTACGGTTAGCGACATAGGAAGCTAAACACATCAACATTTATCCATCAAACTGTAGTAAAAATCATTCTAATCTGGTCGTCATATAAATATAAAGTCATTACGTCGGATCACATTTTTAGCATTAAAGTCGATGCAGTTTTGGTGCGTGTTAATCGACTTGTATCGCTGACTGTACCTACTACACGAATGAACGCAATCTCACCAAAGGGTGTATTTTTTATTGTACTAACAAGAAGGGCTCACAGATCATATTCCACACAAAACATAGAAAGTATTAATGAATACATCAATGAAATAAGAGAAGCGAAATATTAATAACTTAATACGTAATAATATTCAGTGATGTTATGTCCATTTTTGCTAAAGGAATTTCAGTCTAAAATCCATCAGTAAAAGCTTCAGTTTTCTTGAAAACATAATAAGTAATTAGTTTTGTCAAAGGTGGAATTATTTTAAGAACATTATTATCCTGTTTTGTATTTAAAACTATTATTAACACCTCAACGGCTCCCAAAATATGTACCTGACTAAACAATTCCTTTTGGATACGTAATATAATTAATATTAATAATAATGTATAATATTTATAATTACATCTCACTCATATAGCGATACTAACACAAGTGTACGTTATTACATTAAAGTATATGGTGTTCCTATATTTTAGCCCAAATGACGTTGGACCAGATATTTGTAATTCTAGCTTTGAACTAAAAGGGAACTTACAATAACTTGACCTTGTAGAATTGTTAGATTAATCTGTTAAGCTTTATATCTTTTACATTTTAAAAGATTAAAGTCTGGCTCATTATTATTATTCTAAGAAAACATTGAGAAATAATAGACACGAACGGGGCTTGAACCCGCGACCCTTGACAGTCCGTGTCATTACTATCTCAAGTGAGCTAGCCAGTCGTTGTTCAATACTACTATTTTCAAGTTTCCTTGTACTCGTCTTAAGGCGACGCCTAGCGATGTTTATTTAGCAATCATTAACAGATTTACTAAATGTATAAAAAATATCATTATACATGCTTTAAAAGGATTGGGATGTTGTTCGGCGCCTTACAACTGCAAAGTGGTAACTTCGAGTTTAGTAAATCTGTAAATGATTGCTAATAAATATCGCCAGGCGTCTCCCTAAGACGAATACAAGGAAGCTTGAAATTTAATAGCATCCAACATCGACACGTTAGCTCAGGAGAGTGCTGACACGGACTGTCAAGGGTCGCGGGTTCAAGCCCCGTTCTTGTCTATAATGTTTCAATATTTTCTTAGAAATAATAGTAATTAATAAAGGCATTACATGGCCTTAACATGTATAAAAAATATAATTATATATAATTATTATATCATAATAAACTCTTGTTATTATGACAAGGATAACTCTAATTTTTGTGGAAAACGAATACGGTCGTGAGCAGGATTCCAGAACCTGCGCCTCCCTCCTATACTCCAGGATACATCCGCGAGGCACAGGTTCGAATCCTGCTTACGACCGAATTCTTTTTCCACAATAAATTATAACTTTACAGTTCGCTAAGCATGCGTCAATGCTTATTAAAGCTTGTATCTAATAACTCTGTAACTAAATTGTCACTTTCATATGTTTATATGCAACATACCAACACAATGGTAACAAAGCATCACACCTGCATTCTCCAATGGGGTAGGCAGACGTGTACACAGTTGTACACCCACATTTCACCAATGCTATTATAAAGTCTCATGTATTAGGTGGTGAGCCTATTGCCATCTACCGGGCACCATTCCAAACTTCTTTTCCAAACTGAGTATTTTCTAACCGAAAGATAATAACAATACCCAACCTGTGAATCGAACCCGAGACCTCATGGTCAGCATTCGATTAGGACTACTACATCAAGGAGGCATATTTATAGTAACAATGATAAAAATACTATGTCAAATGCACAATAAGTATTTTTCCCGGTTCGTAATCTTATATACACTCCATACAGACAAATATAACATGGTCCAAGATCTTTAAATACAAATACACACCACGTACATAATGTAATAACGTACATAATAATTATTACATAACGTTGAATAAATATTCTACAGTCAAAATTCTAAGGGCCGGGCTTCACAATCATAACTTACTTGTAGTTAAACAGACGTCATAATCAAGCAACAATGGATTAAATAAACTTAGTTTAAACTGGTTTTGTGTAGTAAAAATATAACATTTTATAATTATTATTATTTTGTTTTATAGTTGCTTGTTCTTTGCTAGTCTGTACATACTATAAGGCGCCTCATTCACGACAGAAAATACTGAAGGGTAGACAGACTAATTCATTCATTAAATAAAAATTTCTAAGGTACAAATCTCACGGATTCCCATCGTGAACTAGATTTTGGTTGGTTAAGATTTAGAACACGTCGCAATTTTCAATTTAACTTTCGTAATGTTAACTAAAAAATACACCATTATGCCATCAAATAAAGCATTATAAATTGTATCATAATTCATACTAAAGACTCATAAACTAGTCCCGATTTTTTTTAAATATTAACCTACTTCTTTTAGAGACAGTATTTAATGTAACAATTAAACGCATTTATTTGGCGATATTTAAATCAATAGTAATGAAAGGTCATGTTTAACTGGTCAATACCCTTCGTATTAGCCACCATGAATGAAACACATATTGTAGAGACCCGCCCATAAAGTATAAATTGTATCTACTTACTAGAAGTACATTAGGCGTAAGTCTTATTTTGGTTGGACGCTTCAAACATACTTTTGTTGAATTGAGATCTGGAAATGAAATAAATTTTAATTAGTTTATTTGTTTTTACAGATGTCGTGGTGGCCGAGTGGTTACGGGCCCGCCTCCTGAGCCGCAGGTTGTGGTTTCAAACCTGGCATGTACCAATGTGATTTTTTCAATGTCATATGTACTTTCTGAGTTAATCTAAGACGTCACAGACATACGGTGAAGGAAAACATCGTGGGGAAACCTAGACTTGGTAGTCTGATCTGAAATCGCCAACCCGCAGTGAGCTAGCGTGGTGATCAACGCTCGTGCCTTCTCTGTATGAGAAGAGGCTCTTGCCCTGCAGTGGGAAAGTTACGGGCTGTTGTTTTTTATTATTTGTATTTTACAACATTTAAGAATTGTACAGCTGAGGAGTCTATGATAAAATAAAGTTTTTGGCAGTTAGTTGTTGAAATAATATAAAAGTTAAGAATGTTCTAACAAAAATTTAAGCCAGGAATTCGGGTGTATATGTGCTATTATTCACGATACATTTAGTGAAGTGGTTAAAATATGTATGTATAAACATACACGCTGTGGTTCTAGACAGTGGCCAAATTTCGCAGTTATACTGTTTTTTAAGTATACGTCGTGTCATAGTCATCGCCGCGTCGCGCGCAGTAGGTACAAGGACGGCACCGCGAAAATTTCACAGAGAAGCGTTAGCTGTTACGAGACGAATAAGACGTTGACCTCTTGGCTATAATTGTTTTAATTATTTTTATACAACATATAACTTGTTGCTGTATATGTTCCTACAATATGGCCACTGTTCAAAACCACAGCCTGTATATTACGAAAGATTTAAATAAATCGAATAAAATATCAATTATTTATTATTATTTTATATTTATATTTATAATTGGGTGTTTCCTACTGTTTTTGGAAACACCCACACGTTTTATTTTACTAAAAGTGTTAGACATTAAATAGTGTTTACGTTCGATTGTTATAAAGCACGCACTGACCGGTTACTTGTCTAGCAGCGACAGCCGCAGCGCGTCGTCCAGCGCGCGCTGCTCGGCGGCCAGCTGGCGCTCGCGCGCGGCCTGCTCCCGCGCCGACAGCGCCAGCGCCGCCTGCAGCTCCGCGTCCGCGTCCGCGCCGGCCTCCGCTATGTGCTCGGGCGGCTCGTCCGGGCTCGTGCTGGACAGGGACACCGCCGCCAGGGACGCCTCTATCGCTCTGCGGACCACTAGCTAGTTAGCGGCTAGCGTACACTACTCTGTATGTGCGGATATTACTATTGAGATGTACACAACTTTCAAGCAAAGTTGCAGGCAAATATAAAAGCTTTAGCAGACTTGATGAGATACTAATTTGATGTTGAAATTCTGTACAAATTGGTTCGATAAATAATTAAGCGTCCCCCAACCCCCATGATACACACATTTTCGTAAGGGATAACCAATTAGTATAAATAACTATACCCAAATAATTTAACATTGTTTTTTTTTCTGAATAACTTGTTTTGTTTAAGTTCATATCGACACTACACGATTTTCTATAGAAAAATAATTGACACGGAACATTTTTCTCCGGGGGGACACCTTAGCAAAAATGAATCACACACATAACGAAAACACCTATACATAGATTAATTAGACCCTCTCTGACTATAGACTGTTGAACGCCGGCCAATTAATTTAGTCGGTTACCTAAATCATGAAGACCTAGGGCAGTACACAAATTGTCTAATTAATTTCTTCATACAATTAAAATTGCAACTTTTGGACAATAGTTTGGTCCGTAATCTATAAGGACTATTCGTAAGACTACTAGTACTGAGTAATAAACAATAATAGTGTCTGTTTTAATATAAAACTACGTGGCTTCACCCGACACTCTCAACTATTATTATAATTAAGTGCAACACGACAAAATGTGCAACTAAGTAAACCCTTATGAATAATTAGTTTTAATTATAATGTATTGTAGTTCAAACAACTTATTATTTAGCACACAAACACTCGCTAAGTCTACCAATGGAATCGCCAGCGTCTGTGAAATATATTGTTTTTATTTATTACTACAATAAAACGACATTTTTCTGTAATTCCCAATTTTTCCTTTTAGTCGATTTTTTTTTGTAATCTGCCTTATTGGTGTACTGATTGCAAGTATGACTGTTGAACCTGGGCTCGCTCCCGGGTCCAGCAAAGCGTAAATGGGTTTCTCTGCCATAAAATTCTCAGTAGCACCTCAGAATATAGAATTGGGCCCGGCAGATGGCAATAGGCTCACCACCTATAACAAATGGCTTAATAACATTAGTGAAATGTGGGTGTATGACAATGTACACCTATGCATACCCCTTTGGGGAATGCAGGCGTGATGCTATATTTTTTTTATAGTAAACCCTTTATTCCGATTATGATAAGAAAGTAATGATACAATGTTGTTGTATTTAGAATCCTACCTTAGTTGGAATAAAGTTTAAAATACTTGAAGGAAAAGTTGTGACCTATAGATATTCTCATTCTGTAATACGAGGGAGGTTTTTGTATTACGATAGCAAAATTCGGTACAAAAAGATTAGTAAATCACTTCTTTTAGCTTTGCACGCAAACTGGTGAATGGTGCCTATCAAAGAGGTGATAGCGAAACTTCGACAGACGTAACCCAAGTACAGGACCAGCCAATAAACTTACTGTGTTAAAAAAAAAAAAAACTTCAAAATTGCCCACAAAGTATTTTTGATCACTCAGGCTATATCATAAAGTTTAAACAATGTCATTTGAAAGGCCTTTTTAAAATGGAGCCATATCAAGCCGAACTGTCAAGAGTTATTTCTATCGGGCTAGGTTCATGTACAGTATATCAAAAAGAATATAGAAAAGTCCGCTGGGTATAGGAAAAATCCAAATAATGAGTCACTGCTTCGTTGGTCTAGTGGTCCCAAGCGCGACTGCAAAGCAGGAGGTCTCGGGTTCGATTCCCGGGTCGGGCAATGTTATTGAGTTTTTCTGTTAGTAAATTCTCAGTAACAGCCTGGAGTTTGGAATTGTGCCCGGTGATGGCAATAGGCTCACCACCTATTACATGGGATTTAATAACAGTATCGGTGAAATGTGGGAGTACAATCGTGTACACCTCTGCCTACCCCTTTGGGGAATACAAGCATGATGATATTAACTTACAAATAATGAGTGGAAATGTCTTATTCAGTAGTAACAATTAACAGTAAAAATGTATGAAACGACACCATGGTGGTATTTTCGCTATGCGTTGCTGTTCTTAGTGTAAATATACTTTAGAGTTCGCTACGCATGCGTTATTGCGTTTGAAAGGTGTATATGTATTTGTTGTAGTTATATTTACCTATTATAAAAGATACTTTACAAAGACCTAACGAAGACTCCATACATTTTTAAACTTCCCTTTTTTGCGTAAATTTTAAGCGATATTAGAATGACACTTAGTAAGGAATTCTCAAATAACATTGGTATACGGGCCAAAATCCATCTACGTGCGTATTAGATACATTGGTTGACATCGAATTGGTTATCACATGGTCACACAATGTACCGTATTTTATAGCTTTACCTACGCGGCAGTCATTTGGGAAGCTCAAACAGTTTATAGAAGGTTTTTGCAGCACGACTTGATATTGCAGTCATCCACCGGTTTACTAAACTGCACGTCAGTGGAGTACGTCAGGGACTCGGCTTAAGACTGTCATCTTAAGAATAATATTGTCCAAATTATTACCGGCCTTTGTTACAACCTCAACGTTTTGAATACTAAATATACTAATTTGAAAGTAATAATCGTAACTGTTCTTTAAATAATAATAATAATTTTAATGAAAATTTCAGAAATGTTCATCTTCTTAAATAAAATTCGTGGAAGATAATAGTATACAACATTGTTATATAATTTAATATGGACTATACGTGTAAAGTTGTCTGAAATAAAGATAACATCATTATTATAATATACTACAGAGTAGGCCGGTTAGTGGAGTGTGATATTAGGATAACATCAGAACCTGGCGCATGGATAACATATGGTGTGACATAGCTAGATAGAAGGAGACCGTATCGGTGGCGGTTACCACCAACAACAGCATTCCCAAAGAGGGTTGACGTCAGGCAGGCGGCGGGTCATAAAATATAGCCAAAACTTTAGCAGCATGCCAGATATAGTTATGCTGCGCCGACCTCATATAAATTGGCATAAGAGCAGAGGGATGATGATGATACTACAGAGTGGATCATCATTTTGATATCAACCGAGATAGGTCATACAGCTGCTAGTCTTTCACTGACTGTTACTGTGTGTGGGTACGCCTGTGGTATTGCTCAGAAATTTCAAACCAACCAAACTTTGCAATAGTACTAGGCAAAAGTGAAATCATTGCAATAAAATGTAGCAAAGATTACTATTGTGACTGGACCTGCCCAGGAAGAAATAGACTTGCCACATGTTCCAGTGATTTCCAGCAATCTCCTTGAATTTGCATTCAATGTATTGTCGACCATACAATTGCTTTACCACCCTAATGCTGCATTTCGTTTGCACATCATAATATACCAAGGTCTATTTTCGCTTACAAGATCATAGTAACAGTCAGATACTGTCAGCCTTATTGTCATTTTAATTTACTGGAAGTTTTTGACAATTATGGTAAAGCAATTTAGTGGTCGACTATACACACATACCAGTCCAAACCTATAGGATTGCTTTTAATTTTTAATTACATAGAATTTGCATTCAATGTACATACCAAGCCTGTAGGTTTTCAGCATTAGAGTCTATTATGTTTTAATTGGTTTTACCGGGGCTTGAACAAACTGGACTTGGATAATGAGTCAGGACTATTTATTCCCAGGTCAGTATTATGTTATCGTATTATAACTGCGCATATCTAAAGTTGTACGCAAGTATGCTGCGCAGTATTCAATTTAACATAAAATCGGCGCATTCGCGATCTGATGGGATTGCAGTAACAGCGAGCTGTGTCACTCACTCTTTACATTCCGTCAATACATATGTCTCGCTCACTCGGGAGCCGAATACAGTCAGTGCCACAAATGTTTCGCGGTCTTGTTGATTTACTTAACAAACTTAAATATTTTTGCACGTTAACACTTTTCTGTACAACTGTACCTGCACGGTTGTTTAGAAAGCCTAACTTCAAACATGCGCAGTTATATTAAGACACTGTACGTGGCGTGATCGTGTACTCTCACCTTACACCCAGGGTATTTTGCTGCCACCCTCTAAAATATTAAAGATCATTGTTTACGGAGAAAATAATTTAAAAAGAACGTTCCACACTCACAAAGATGCGATTTTTTTTTTTATATGATGAATTTGTATCTTGATTTTTTTTCTTGGTTTAGATTGTTTAAGTCTCTTTCCTGGGCCGATTATATTATCGAACCGATTTAATGTGAAAAAAGTCAGTCAAAATACAGGATTTTTATGAAACACATAAATAGAATACTTTGTATGGAAGGAATTGAGTGATAAAACTATTACCTCTGCAGCTGCCTCTCCTCATGGGCCAGTAACTCGTTACTGTCGGACTGGTCCCGCGGCGGTGCGGGCGATACTGGTCGAGCACCTCGTAATGCCTCCCATACATCCACCTAGAACATCGGATTACCTTAATTCATAATTACTTTTTAAGGAGACGATACGAGAATAACAGTGCCAAACAAAAGAAAATGGTGGAGGCAACGCAAACCTAGATCAATTGGCAGCACACACCTACACACCTACACACACCTAGGACTATACTCTAGAATAAATCAGAACGTAAAATATTGACATTACCATTTATAATTATATATTTAATATAAATACATGTAATGCCTATATTAATTACTATTTTTCAAAGAAACATTGAAAAAATAATGGACAAGAACGGGGTTTGAACCCGCGACCTTTGACGTTCCGGGTCATCACTCTACCAACTGAGCTACCTTGTCTCGTTAATATCCATTGAAATTTTCAATCTTCTTTGTATTAAGTCTTAAGGAGACGCCTGGCGATATTTAACTAGCAATCATTTTCAGATTTACTAAACTCAGCGTTACCACTTTACAGTTGTAAATCGCCGAACAACATTAAGACGAATACAAAGAAGATTGAAAATTTCACAGTTGTAAATCATCGAACAACATTAAGACGAATACAAAGAAGATTGAAAATTTCAATGGATATTAATGAGACAAGGTAGCTCAGTCGGTAGAGTGATGACCCGGAACGTCAAAGGTCGCGGGTTCAAACCCCGTTCTTGTCCATTATTTTTTCAATGTTTCTTTGAAAAATAGTAATTAATATAGGCATTACATGTATTTATATTAAATAATGTTAACTCAACTTAATGTTAATATTAAGTTGTTTAACATTCATCCCACTATATAGATAATACACAACCTAACTATTGGCTTAATTCAAAGACCTGTTCAATCCCAAGATGAAACCCTCCTGCATCACGCAAACAAAGTTAGCACAAAAAAACTTACGCATAATATAAACGCCTGACTTACGAATACCCCTGCAGATACCTCTGTTCACACGTAATATTGTTCCTCCACACTACCATATAAAACTGACCTGATCATCCTGCGTGCCAGTCTCCATGAGGCTCTGCTGTATGGCGTACTGCAGCAGCCCCTCCTCGTCGTCGAGCCCGCAGGCCAGGCGGTCGTCGGGCCCGGCCGCGTCCCGGTAGCCGCGCCCGATGGCGAAGCACTGGTCGTCCACCAGGCAGGCCAGGCGCGACCCCTCCTGGATGCACTCGATGTACGGCACCGGAGTCTCCGTCGCGAAGATGTTGCCGAATGTTATACGGGCATTTAGCACGTGGAACAGGGGGATTTCTGTGGGAGAACACCGGAAGTTTTGATTGAGATCACGTGCCGATTATAAAATGCGTAAAAAGTTTTTGTAGCTTGCGTCCATAAAATGTGGTAACTATTAATAAAGATGGTTCCATTAATATATGTGCATGAAGCTGGTGTCTTTTATACCAGTGAGCCACTCTTTCATATCTTCGGCATATATCAATCAAATTTTCAATCTATCAACCAGTATTGAGAGTGCCTCTCGCCCTAGAACATAATATTACACGGCCGTGACGACATGAGAACCTACAAAAGTTTTGACAAAATGATGAACGTTACGTTATTCAGTTATTATTCATTATGAAGCGCATGACATTAGTAGGTCAATATTCAATCTATACATATAATAAAACAGTAAAAAAACTGTGTCTGTACATTGAATATATAAATTAAACAAAAAATGAAAACCGCCTTCAAAAATCTACTACACTAAAAAGTTCAAAATAATATCAAAATTTGCTTATAATAAAATAATTTTAAAAGAACAGTATATAATAATAATCTGTTAATTTTGGAGTCGGTGCCTGTACTGGGAGAGGGTTATTGCTTTCCTCTTGTTACTCACTTATGTTCGTTGTGCTGTGGTTATGTTACCGGCCTTTGTATCTGGTTATAAACCCCACATACATCAGGCACCGACTCCAAAATTAACAGATTATTATTATATACTGTTCTTTTAAAATTATTTTATTATAAGCAAATTTTGATATTATTTTGAACTTTTTAGTGTAGTAGATTTTTGAAGGCGGTTTTCATTTTTTGTTTAATATTAATTTATTTTAGTCTTTTTAGTTTTAAGTGTAATATATATATATATATTGTATAGGTCATATATAAGTTTGTATACTTCATAAATTAATTAATTTAGTAATTTAATAATATGGGTAGGCTTTCGAAAGCCGCTAGGACTTAATTACTGCATCGGTGAAATGTTTGTGTACAACATTGAAAACTTCTGCCTACCCCATCGGGCAATACAGGCATGATGCTATGCATGTATTGAGTGGCATGAACTATACATGAACATGCGATTACAGCAATTGAGAGTGATTTGCTGTAATTCATTGAAGAGTTCCATTGTCTAACTTCGAAGGTCTTCATCGGATCTTTACTAAATTTAAATGGGACCACCTCTGGGGACTACTCTTTCAAACGAAGATATCGACGGACATACATAACAAAACATGGTAGCTAATGTTAAACGTTGAGGAGTTCCCTTGACTGTCCTTCGTTTTCATCATCAGACCCCTAATGACAGTCACAACTCATCTAGGTGTAAAGTTCTCATCAATACAAATTAATCAAGCCCAAACACCAGGTAATTGCTGTAAATCTTTAAAGAGTTCCCTCGACTGTCTTTCAGCTCCATCATCAGATCGACTCCACACCTTCATTAAATAGTAGTGCTTTAAAATACTTAATGAAAAAATTAACAAATGCACATGTCGCCCCTATAATTTTCGAAGGTTTCCTCGATATCTCGGGGATCCATCATCAGATCCTGGTTTCCTTATCATGGTACCACCGTTGAGATATCATCTTTCCAACAAAAAAAATAATTATCAAAATCGGTTCATAAACGACGAAGACACACATAAAAAAAAAAAAAAAAAAATATACGGTCGAATTGAGAAACCTCCTCCTTTTTTGAAGTCGGTTAAAAAAAAACAATTGAGAGGGGTTTAGAAAGAATAATAAAGCACGAATCCAAAAAAAAATTCTGTCTCTTTGGAACTACTGGGCGGATCTAAATGTTTTTTTTTGTTGTATAGATATTAAGTCTGGGCAACATATAGGCTATAATTTATCTTGGAAACTTGAACACCTGATGCAGAACCGCAACAGACCAGCTAAACTATAAGAGATACAAAAAAGGTACCATAGCAAAAAAAAATCCACGTGATGAGCATTTTCTGCTGACAGAATAAATTTGAAGATCTGGAACACCTGATGAGGAACTCCAAGAGCCCAGCTACACTATAACATATATAGGAATGACATATTATCAAAAGTTGTTTAGTTTGATGGGCATTCCCTGTTGACTTACAAAAATTAAAGATCTGGAACGTCTCGAATCGTATTGCGCATCCCGTTGTTTTCCCGTCCCCGGGCTCTTAGTATTCGACATCAGACGTTTCAGATCTTCGATTTTGACGACCCCGTTGTCGCTGGCATAAGCAACAGGATCTGCGTACGAAGTCGCGGGCAGAAGCTAGTTATAAATATGCGAGGATCTACATGACGATATAAAACTAAGAGTAATCATTAAAAACATACCGATTTTGACAGGGAAGCCAGCCGGCAGTTGCATTTGGACGAAATCTTTTAGTTTAGCGAAGTGTGGTGACGATATCGCAGCCATTAGGTCCAGGATCGGCATTATTTGTTCCTGCAACTGTTTGAACAAAACCAATTACATCAACAAATATAAGACTACCAGCAGTTCCCTCAAAAAATTTAAAAAGCCGTGTTGTACGGATAGTGGAGTGCCTAAAAGTCTGTCAACTAGTCCTACTGCAAGATTTACATAGTGTGTCACCCAGGAACTGGGTTGTGGAAGTCAGATAGATAGTCGTCACTCCATGGAAAATACAAATCGCGTACCTAATTTCCACTTTGCGGTATAAATATTTATAGCTCGTGAGTTTTTGTGGACGACGCGGTGTTGTTGTACGTATTATATTAACTGTACATTTCTGAAGTTAGGTTACTAAACTGCCGAGGAGTTGCAGTCGTATAGAAATGTTACCGTGATAAAATATTTAAATTTATTAAAAACTTGCTGGTGCCCGCCGACTTCGTCCGCGTGGATATTGCTTTTTTTTTTGCTGGAATCCCTAACTATTTTCGGCAAAATAAAATAGCCAGCTACCTGCCAGCTACTAGCCAGCGCCTGTAAAATCTTACCAGAATCGGTCCAGCTGTTTCGAAGACCCGGAACAAACAAACAGACAGACAGACAGACAGACAGACAGACAGACAGACAGACAAAAATTATAAAAACAGTTTTTTAGGTAGATAGTGCAAATTACTATACGACCTTAAAAAAGCTATTATTTTGACATTACAAATAGACATTTCAAATCAATATCAAATCAAATCATTTAGAAAAGACACTTAAATTTTATTTATTTGTATTGATGAAATTGAAAATCATCACGACTGGGAAACATTTAGGGCATCGACTGTTCTCGGGCTCTGAGCGAACGAGACGAATGTATTAACGGAATTTAAGAGTGAGTGAAACAACACGCTGTTACTGCGCTCGCCGAATCGCGCATGTGCAGATTTTATCGTAAAATTTACTAACTTGCATACAACTTCAGGCATGCAGTTAAAATACGACAAGTGTAAATCTATACAGGCTGAATTTTTGAAGTGGGCATGGATGGCCAAATCCGAAAATATAAAGGAAAAGCGAAAAATATTCAAAGGAGCCTCAGGCCCGATATCGAAGAAAATTAAAACGGCAACATTGGATTTCTAAAAATAAAAAATCTATATTCCTAGGCAAGAATCAAACCCGTAGATTTTGCAAAAATAACGCAAAGGTGCTGCTATTATTACATCTTTCAATAATGTTGCTAAGAAGGATCAAATTCTCGGAAGTAATGGCATACGGCAAACTCGTATACAGGAAGAGCAAGCAGAATGGACAAATCCATATTCCCTAAAAACGTAAAACACACCACGCTAGGAATAACGCCAATATGAAAGCTAAATTAAAAATATAAATCTTTGAAAAGCATTAACGCATGCTTAGTGAACTCTAAAGTTATATGTTTGTCACCTGTATTTTGGGACTGAATAGATAGCAATGACGTTACCAAAAGACGTGTTAAAATGTGGAACAAGAATTCACGATAGTGAGCAGAGGTCGAGATGGCTTAGTGGTCAGAGCGTCTGGTGTATTTATCCGGGAGGCGCAGGTTCGAATCGTGCTCACGACCTCTTTTTCCATTTAAATTTATAACTTTAATATATTTTACTATTTTAAAACAAAATCACTTCAATCGATAACAGACTGGAACAACTAAAGGTGACCCTCTCTTCGAAATATTTCAATTAAATTCACATTCTCACCTCTAAAGGATAGTCTTCGCACAGCCACAAGGTCGCTCTGAACTTCTGCACTTTAGTAGACACTTCCCGAGGTCTTCCGATGTCCCTGTCCAGCTCCTCGTCCGAGAAGTACTCCTCCCACGTGACGGGGAGGTGTGTCAGGTCCTCGCGGGATCTACTGCTGGTGGGGGTGGAGCTGGAGTCCTCCTGGAACAATGGGAATTGGGAGGATTATAGTCAAGTAGAATTATGGTATGGTGGTTGAAAAAAAAACTTCATTCCATCTATATATTATCTTCGGAGTGCACCCCCCATTGTAGATGTCATCCATTGCTTTCATGCAAGCGAACTGCGAGATCTTGTAATCTAGTAAGCTTGACAGAACAACCCTAGTTACCAAGATATATTTTAGAAACATAACTATAAAGTTTGTTACGCATGTGTTCGTTTTAAAAATGTACTTGTATTTATTAAGGCGCTTATATACAAGTTAGCTGTGTCAGCTCAGTAATTCTATAAAAAAAAATCTAAATATATGACTACTGGATGTATGAATAAGTCCACCATTTCTCTCTGAATCTCACCTCCACAAGGAGTCTTCTCGTTCAGGAGAGATTCTAATAAGTTAGCTGTAGTCGCGATCAATTATTTGACGAAGCAGTTGGAGCCCCTATCCACGAGGCACGGGTTAACCAGCCAGTGGCGGTGGTGTTTTCTGTGCACAATATAAACCTAATTACCTTGTCAGCTAACAGTGGCGCAGTGCCTTGTACGTCAGCATCAGCGAGTGCCAGCAGTCCCGCCAGCGGTGCGCGGCTCGGCACTCTCCTCTCTCCTTTGGGCACGTGTTCGGTTCTCGTCTTTGACACCAGTTCCACATTATTCGCTCCAAACACTTTGCATTCGTAACCGTTTACCGCTTCCGTTTTGTCTTGCCGCCAGCCCCAGATGCCACTTTTATTCCTGCAAAAAAAGAAAAATGATTACATAAACGAACCTTTCCGAGAGGTCGCCAGGAAAATCAATCTCCTTTCTTGAGGAGTTGGGGTGGATAGAATAATTCATTCCCACCCCAGACGCAAACCAATCGCCCAGAGGGGGGAGTTGCGGAAACCAGCCCACTACTCCAATTCCAAAACGTAAACGTATAATTCTTTCTTCAGGAATATATAATATTGGTCATTACCCATAACTACTATAAATATGTTTAATTTCAAAATTTCGCTAATATTGGGGTGGGTCTATCTGGTCCTCCCTTGTATGTAATTCCCGCCACCAGTATAGACTGACCTCTCGAAGCTGATCTTGTCGGTGTCCAGGTAGTTGATGGCGAGTGGCGCGGCGAGGCGCTGCTCTATGACGTGAGGGGGGGTGGGCGGCCACTCGCGCTCTCCGCCCAGCGGCTCCAGGTACTCGCACCACGAGGTGCCCAGCTCGTGGTCCAGCTCCATCAGGCTGGCTGTACGACCTGCAAAACCAATCGGAAAGCATTTTGTGCATTGTCTTCAAGACAAACAACAAGCAAGATTCATCTCGAAGTCGCTTCATAACTGCTTTGTAGTGTTCTCGCTAGAGATAGTAAGCGGCGCATTCCGGTCCATATTTGAACATCCCAATCGGCATGATGACGAATATTAAATTACAAATAATGTTTTTGGTATACTTGTTCCATTGTCATGTACTTTTGTTATGTAGCTGACATTGATAAAATGTGGAAACTGAATCCTAAATGCACAAAAATATGGTTATAACAGGAAGGAGAAAAAAAATACATTTATTTTACCTTCCTTCCTATGCCGTAACTGATAACTGAATTGTAACAATTGCACGAAATTATTTCATTTTGCTATTTTAGTGTATTACTCATTCTTCCTGATATGATTTAATCGGGGTAACTACAATAGGCATGATGACAGTATTAAAGAATCAAAGAATAAATGGTTGAGAGAAAAATATATGTACACAGGATTCTAAAAAATTACCTAGTTTTAATAAAAACATTAATATTTTCAATAAAATACAAGTACATTATACTGCAATCGGCCATGTTGACTGAAACGCCAATCACAGCGAATGACGTCACGTCTCAATTGAATGTCAATCACCGTCGTGGTTTTTCTTGAACTTTTGTCAAATGATAACGAAGCGTGACGTCATAACCCATCATAAACGGTGCCATGACATCCATGAGCGTTTTCGCGCTTAATTCAAATTAGATATATTAAAATGCAATTATCTGCATCAAAACAGAGTTTATTGCTGAAGTAATGGGTTTTTCGGAAATATTAGACCTATATTATAGAAGGAGATTTAAAAAAGATCTTTCCAAAAAGTAGGTTGACATGACAATGGAACAAGTATACCAAAAACATTATTTGTAATTTAATTTCATAAATTACAAATAATGTTTTACTTTTTGGAAAGATCTTTGCAGTGAAAGATGAGAAGTTATTTCTTTTAAAATGCTTTTCTAACTTCTCTCGGCGCTAGAACTGTTACGCAGTTCACTCTACTTCGATCGTCTTCGTATGGATGGTGGACAGAATGGACAACCTAGTGTCGCAGTTTAAACCACTACAGGAAAGGTAAAATAAACTCACCTTGTCCTCTAAATATGTAGGTTCTGTCACCTCTCTGCCAGCGATTGTTGTCAAACCCGACGAGGGTAGTGTCGACGCGCACGTTGCCGCCGCGCTTGTACACCTTGTATGTGTCGAACGGACACATTCGAGATACTAGGGGCACTGAGAAAGATAATTAATCATTCCCGTTATAATCTGAAAAGGTGCTGAATTAAAAAAGATAGTCAAGAAGTGTAATCTTTTGCTAGAACTGTCAAAAAACAATAAGCATTCATTTCGCAACCGCAGTATTTGGATCAAAATCATTTTTTTAAATACAAATTTGCTTGGGTCATTGGTTAAGATTTAAGAATATACTTATACTGCCGAACAATGGCTAGTGATTTTTGAGCTGATCAGCCTCCTGGCATCATCACATCAGTGTAAATGCATTAACTATCATTAACCTAAAACAATTACTCAGGTAAAGTTTCGCCAGCTAATCACGAATACTGCACGTCACTTACGTAGGAATCGAGTGGTCTACAATTGGAATAGTTACATAAATAAGTCGTTTCTGACGACTCAATAAACGCGTTCAAAAATAGACTCGACAACAAGCTACAAAATAATAAACTTTTGTGTAATGAATGAGTAATAATAGATAAATAATTTATTTTAACCTACTATAAAACCCTGAAGAGTCATAACTAGATTAGCTATACTAAAGACAAATAAAAGGGGAAAATGTCATGTCGTGTGTTGTTTTATTAAACTTACCCCAGCTAGTGAACTCCCACTTCATTTCCACATAGAAGTCTGGCGCAAGGCTGAGCCGCCGCAACAGGTCCGGTATACCTCCAGAGCGGAGCACGTGCCGCTGGTAGTCTCTGCGCGATAGCACCAGGGACAAGAGCTCCGGGTTACCGGTTGCTGTGGCTTCTTGGACCGCTACAATGAGAAAATTTCAAATTAAGACCTCTAAGAGTACGAATCTTTGGGATAGAATGTGATCCCTTTTCAAAATGAATTACATTGTGGAACGCAATAAATATTGAAAATTTAAAAAATACTCAAATCAACATAAAAAAAATTCATTAAATTTTTTTTTGTTATGGTTTACATATATTATTTCTGCTGGAGAAACATAATGCACCTTTTTGAGATTTGGTGATAGATTATTGAGGGCATCACAATGAAAATGTGGTTGAGACTAGCCTAGTCTCAGTTTCATGACCACTGCTAAACATAGGACCCTAAACAAATACTATATAAAAGAGTTCAAGATAAATCTTTGAAAAGCATTAACATGCGTAGCGAACTCTAAAGTTACAATATTAAATGGAAAAAGAATACGGTCGCGAACAGGATTCGAACCTGCGCCTCCCGGATAAATATTCCATGCGCTCTGACCACTGAGCCATCTCGACCTCTACTCGCCACCGTGAATTCAATCATTAGGCTTTATTTAGTCTTTCAACTTTAATTTCGCTAAGCATGGATTAATGCTTTTCAAAGATTTATCTGTAACTGCTATATTATTATTCCACATGACAAAAAATCCTGTGTTATTGTCAGCAGACATGAAGACACGCAATCTCTTAGTTCATAACACCAACAGGTTGGACTGAACTGCCAGACTGGTATTGGTTTAGCGAGCTGGTTTCCGCAACTCCCGCTCTTGGCGAATTCATTCCGACTCCGGACGCAACTCGGGAGGAGTTCCAGACTTGATTGGTAAATAATTTCAAGTCACTTTAAATTAAATTTTCTTACCTGTCCAGCCATCCTTCTCGCAGTTGACATCAGCACCGGCTTCTATGAGCACTTGTGTTGTCTCTAAGTGACCTAGTGTCACTGCTAGTAACAGGGGAGTACGACCCCGACAGTCTTTGGATTCTAACTCTTCTTTAGTGAACTGAAAGAGAGGGGACATGGTTAATATTAATACACTTTTGTAATCATATTTTAGTACAAAGAAACAAGACGAGACATTAGAGTGAAATATATATTGTTATAGGAAAGGCAAAATAGCCAAACATTTATTGGCGGTTCAGCAATTTAGCCTTTTCTGTGACGTGACAATATGTACTTATTTACATAGAGGTTAAAAAGTTTTTGTATTAAATTGTGTTGTCTATTGAGAATCTTGATACTCCCTGTTTAAACAACATGTTTAAGCAGCAGTGATAGCTTAAGCTGTTGCGTCAGTCATTTGCAGACACAATAGATTTTTATTGTTACAACGTACAGATCTGTACGTTACTGAGCCGAAAGGTTAATGGTATGACTGTTGGACTGACAAGTCAAAAGTCGCAAGTTCGAATCCAAGGAATGTACAACTGACTTTTCGACAGACATGTGTGTATCGCCAGATCTGGGACTGTCTAAATACAGAGGTGCCATTTGACATTTAATGTCAACAAACAGGCAAAAGATTACATGACTGGCCCTTCTGGTTGTTATCAGACTTTATGTGTAAACAAATTACATATAATATATGAAATTCAAGCAGCTATAGCAGATAAGATTAGATTGTGATATTCATTCATGTGTTCCATGATAGCATATCACTGTTACACTCATGAAAATATATTTATTTACTTTCTACACTAAACTCTTCAATGTGATCTATTTAAGGTCACATAGTTTGACACTGAGAAATAACATGATAGACATTGGCGTCAATTCTAATGTAGCTAACTAAACTAAATTTAAAACATTCCTGTCTTTTACCAAAAGTTACTATATGAGCAAGATGGGACGAATCAAGAGATGTGAAATTTGAATTTAGACACATCAAATTAAAATCTCCGAACATTTTTAGGAGGCACAGATTTAGGTGGCCACTAAAATTAGAGACGTCAAACGTAAATTATATGGACAACTTAGGTTGACATGATTAAATTTGAATTTGATGTCATCCCGTCCTGCTCTTATATTAACGATTAGTAAAAGACAGCTATGCTCTAAATTTAGTTTAGTTTGCTACATTAGAATTGGCGCCATTTTCTAATAATAATAAAACATATCGATGGCTGAAAGGCTAACTGATCTTAGCAACATTTTAGTGAAATATGAAAATGTCTCTAAAGGCTGTTGTTTTAAAGTTAATTTTTTTAAAGCAGAGTAATTACACTTGAACCAAATAGCTTTTCACCCATCAATATGTACAACTACAGATAAATCTTTGAAACGCATTAGCGCATGCATAGTGAACTATAAGTTATAAAGTTTAGTAGAAAGAATAATATGTTATGATTGCTCACTACTCCAAATTCTTCTTCAACATTTTCCGACTATTGAGCTGAGGTTGTGACAGAGCACCTAGAGTATTTATCTTGGCACAGGTTCAAATCCTGCTCACACCTATACTATTCTTTTCGCAAAAGTAACAAAGAGAAAACCCTATGTAAGTAGGTATATCTTGATGAAATGAACTACCAGAAAAATTATGATAATTATTGCTATTGGTTAAACTAATCATTCCACTAACTGAAGTCAAATTCCTCTAGTTACTCCTAACAGAAAAACAAACATGTTCTACATAAACATCAAACTTTAACTACACCAGCTAACTCATCAAAAGAATCTAAAAGTATTTATGGCCATGTAAACATTTCAAATCAAACAATCAACCTATTCTCAATTCTATTTCAAGGAAAACAAGACTCAATAGCAAAATGCAAACATGTATATATGTTTTTAAGAATCCAGTTTCAGATATAACTTTAAAGGAGGATTTAGTTAGGGAAGTGCATATTTTGTTGAAACTCAATCATTATCTGTTTTCAACCTTCAATTTAGTTTTCTAAGGCTTCTCTGTAATGAGATTATTTTTGTCCTGTTTGGCTTCTTCTCACCTTGAGGAGGTTTAGGAAATTGATTGTGTCTTGAAATTAATTTGTAATTAGAATCTATCACACAATGGATACTAAAAAGATTTGTAACATAATTGCAGTTGACTATGAATCATCTTTAATTTAAGATTCATAACTATTACTGATGTGTCAAGTTTTCATACTTATCAATGTTATCCTCATGTGCATAAAAAATTTGTATATTTTACTTAACATGCTCTTAAAAGGCATGACAATACAAAAGTTTTGTTATCTCCCTTTCTATATAAAGTTTACAATTTCATCAACCACCAGACAAAAACAATGTCAAATGACAGCTGGACAGCATGATTACAAAAGGAAGGGCTTATTTTTGTATCCTTGTAAAACAGGTCAGAAAAAAGGAATTATATGACCTACGTAGACCAAACACCCACTTCAGTTCAATAGCCGGGAGCCGAGTCCCGTGTATAACCTCAAACGACGCCGATAGACAGGAAAACACTATTTCTAATGCATTTGTAGCTGCCGTATACCTTATTAGCGTCCAAGGCAGCCTTCAGCTCCTCGGCCTGGTTGTTCCACACTAACCAGTGGATTGGATAGCGACTCGCTACACCTTCCGCAGTAAATGCCATAATGTCAGCACATATAATTATTATGTTACAAAAATAAATAGCACAGTCTACCCTATACACATATCACCGCCTTGTTACGCGTAGTTACACTGAGTGTGTTAATTAATTGCCATTAAAACATAAAAATACGCTTTTTAGACTATCCAAGCGAAAATGTCAACCAGAATAGTGATGTCCACAAATACTAGGCATGTGTAACTCTCTACTGATATGACTCACTGATCCGAAACATTTAGATGTTCCGAAAAATTGGGTCAGTAACAATCTTCTTAACGTATTATTTGGAACTGAAACATTACATTGCGCTTTGCTCCGTGAAATGCGTCACTTGAGAGCGCCAGCTCGTCGGTAATCGCTCCGCCTGATTCAGAGTTCTTGACAAACTTAATACAATCTTAACAAGTGGGAAAGAGATATAATAAATAAATAATACTTATTTACTTTAAAGGCGTACATACAATTAACAAACAAAGAAATGAAATTATAAGTATCTCACACTCATAACTCAGTAGCGTTCCCGCGACGTAACAAACTTAACATTTAGAATTTTCCAAATGAAACATATCAGTATTTCGGAACATTTCAGTGATCGAGATGCAAATGTCTCACACTACTACACTTTGCCCACAGGAACAAAATACGATAAAGGACGAATAAACCTAGTTAGACTCGTTATTATAGATGATTTTAATTCGATTTATTCGAGATAACGATATCAATAATTCATTCGTGTAATGTTTTTACGATTAAATCCAAACAGTCATTTCATCAAACGTTGCCTTTATTGGCCAAAATGTTTAGAGGTTGAAAACGGAGGTTATACCCACGGGTGATAATCTTCATAGAAGGAAACGTATCATGTAGCGCCATTTTGGTAGGCAACCATAGTGACAGGTAGCTTCAAACGCCTTGGTTTCTGATTGGCTAGCAGGGCCCGGGCCGACTCTTGTTTGACAGTTTGTTTTCAACATGGCTGTTTTTGTTTACTTTAATACTACAATTCTACAAATATTTTCTCATATTACAAATATACTCTCCGCTTTATTTGTATTTATTTCAGAGTTATTTTACTATTTGCGAAATTTTTCCTACGTACATGTGTGTAAAAATTTGCGATAGGACTCTACACTGTTTACAGCGATCTGAGAAAAGACCAAAAAGGTGTCCTAAACGTGATGATCTGAAAAGATTATCTATAATAGTAAAAATGTGTACGTGTGTCATGTACACACTAAGAAGCTATTCATCACTTGAACAGGCAGTGGTATCTATCTCTGTTTACTGAAGATGTATTTTCCACAGGAATACCATCTTTAGAGAATACTGGTAAGTTTTTAATTAATCAAATAACATAGAATGATATTCAGTAGATAGTTAATTCATTAATATCGACTAAAGGATTTATACTAGCAATAAATGTTCCTTTAATAATACTTCATAGAGTAGACAGCTGAGACAGAATGCCCACAGTTCTAATATCCTATTTCCTGACGATCTTATGTGATATCCTATACATTTAGTATTTATTTTTCATTGTATTTCATACCCATCATATTTGATTTGTCAACAACCTAGATATAACATAGCTCCATAGTTTTAGTCCACATGATAAACAACCATAAACGTAGGATAGAAAAAGACCTACAAAGCCTACTATGGGAATGAAATCTCTTACGGAAATATCACATGTTGGAAAGAGAAAGCATATTTAGGTTCAGTCAGCTCTATTGGCAGATGTTGTTTTCTCGAGTGTCACTGTCAAAAATCACGCTAACTTATATTTGCTGTATTGTCAGTGAATCTTGTATATTTTATACAGTTTTAAAATTTATAAGCAATGCCTACGTGTTGTGTTGGTGACTGCGATGTTTCTTATAAAAATAATCCAGAAAAAGATTCATTTCACAGGTAAACTGTCAACAACAGCAAGTATTTTCATGGCCATATTTTGGAAAAATCTGTCTTTAGAAGATTTATTTTGAAAACCAAATCCAATCAAGAAAATAGTGAATTTTCTCTGTAGTAAAAAACAATGGTCATAAAAGCAATATTGAGTACGTTGTTCTAATATAAATTTTCATTTCATGTATACAAAATAGTGACTTGTCAGTGTCGACTATTGTGTCGATGAAATTTTAGAACAAAAAGTTCCGATATCAGAATTTATTATTAGTGTAGATCTACCAACTATCTTTGCACATTGATATTTTTTCAAAAATTTTAATTGGGATTCCTAATGCGTTTTAACCAAAATGTTTGGAAACGTTTCTGTCTGTTTGTCGGTGTGTCTGTCCAAACGTTTATAACATATAAGAAGCTTAGCGTAGCTTAGTGGCCCAGGTTACGTAATAAATATATTTCATCACGCTATTACAGTAGTCCCCAATTGCGGTTCGAATCCGGACCGCCAACCTACTTTGTGCGGACCTTAGTTTATTAATGATCTAACGAACTGCGCTACTAATATTAATTTTAAAAACATACTCCGAATGAAACTAGTTGGTGATTCCTGCGCTATCACCTTTAGGTGGTGAGCACTGAGCCTATATGTGATAGCGTAATGAATATGTTGTTTACATATTTTTTACTACAAATTCAAGAGAGTATCACAATTTTATGATATATTCTTTTTATACTAAAAGGTTTCCTGTCGATGCTAAGGAAAAAGAAAAATGGATGAGACTAATTGATAAAGAAAAGAATAAAGATAAAGAAGAAAAAATAATAAAGAAAAAGAAGAAATAAGAAAAGATAATAGGATATACCTAATTTTTTCGGGGGAAACCTTCAAAAACGCGCCCGGACTTTATGGACCGGGGTGTGTGAGATTCTTACCTCACTCAAACCACCTCGGCGTTCACCATCAGCATATGGAGGGAGGCACTTAATAGACCAGCTCCAGCACCCCCGCTATGCAGCGCCTATTAAGAGACATCCCTGGAGAGACGGAAAAGGGGCCTCGCTGTGCACTATAGCACGTGACCACTATGCCACCGTCTTCTCTGGGATCACGATGGGTAAATAGAGTCCCCTCTCTAAGCACCCGTGACCCCAAAGGGCCGCCTGTCTTAAATCGTACAGGCGGGGTTTCGGCTGTTAGGCGCCGAGGCGGTTGCCTCTTAAACGCCTTCTTCTCCGAGAGGGATCGGCCCTCTCACAATCCCGCTCGGCGGCCTCTTTCAGGACGTCAGCAGTTTCACAAAAGGAAACCATTTCTCTCCAGTTCCCCAAATCTGCCAGCGTAAACCTAACTACTGCCGGCAGAAATAGATCTCGCCCGATACTGGCTCTTGGTATCCGCCGCTCAGCGGTCTAGGCAGGGCACACCACAAGAGTGTGCTGGAGTCCAAACCACCTCCGCAATGGTATTAGGATAGGTAGGTAAAGATCATTCAGTCAATCATCATCTCAATCAGTCATACTCTATACACTGCTCAGGGTCCTTAAAAGCTGCTTTCTTAACAAAGTACCTATTACCAATGAAATATAATTATAGTTTGAGCGTATGAAATGTTTTTATTATAATAATGTAATTAATTAATGAAGTGCATTTAATAATACATACGCTTGGGATTTATTAACATAATTAGATTGAAAATATGTTCATTTTGTATACCAAGGCTTTACATCTGAAATACTGTTTATCGATAATCGATATGTGTCAATATTTCCACGTTGTACATCACTATTGCACGCACACATTGACAATTCAAAAACGGTTGCACTTTTTTGAGTTCTATGTCCTTCTATGGGGTAGCAAAAATATTCTAATTCTATGTAAACAACTAATCATTCGGTTGTGCTATCAAACTTTGACAGATTTCTGTTTGTGATCAACCTATGGACTTTTTTTTATGACGACAGCAAGATCCTATTTGTTAGGAACATATAAACTATCAAGAAGTTCTTATGATTCCCTAGTACAATCTCGGGACAAATTATTTTATTGACGGTAACAAGACCCAGTGTACTAGGAACACATAAATCACCAAGAGTTTTTTTTATGAATCCCTAATACAGTCACGTGACAATTTTTTAAACTAGTTTAATCACGTGACAACATTTTTATATGACGACAGCAGACCCTATGTACTAGGAACGCATAAACCACCAAGATTTTTTATTGATTCCCTAGTGTATAAATAAACAGGTGGCTTTTTTTTATGACGACAGCAAGACACAATGTATTAAGAACGCATAAACCACCAAGATTTTTTTATGAATCCCTAGTACAATCACGTGACAAATGATTTTAATAACGGTAACAAGACCCACTGTACTAGGAACGCATAAACCACCAAGAGCGTTTTATGATTCCCTTGTACAATCACGCGATAAATTTTTATATGACGACAGCCAGACCCAATGTACTAGGAACACATAAACCACCAAGAGTTTTTTTATGATTCCCTAGTACAATCAGGTGACATTTTTTTTATGACGAAAGCAAGGCCTAGTGTATTAGGAACGCATAAGCCACCAAGTTTTTTTTTATGATGCCCTAGTATAAACACGACAAATAATGATTTCCTATCAATCAAGTGACAAATTAAAAAAAAAAAGATTCCCTAGTATTATCTCGCGACATTTGTTTTTTATGATTACCTAGTACATTCTGTGACAAATGATTTTAATGACGGTAACTTGTTATGAATCCCTAATACAGTCACGTGGCAATTTTTTAAATCTAGTTTAATCACGTGACAACATTTTATATGTCGATAGCCAGACCCTATGTACTAGTACTCCTTTGGAATCATTTTTGACTGTGCTACCTGGATGATATAGCAGGAAAGTCCCAGTTTAGCGTAGTTCAACTTACATTGGTCTAACTTATTGACAAGCCCATCCAAATGTGTTGATATAACGTTAATTGAAGATTTTTGTTTCAGCTCAATATGCTGATGGCAGTCCAGTCAGCGACACAATTAAAACCACGGCAGAAACAGATCTATTTTTTTATAAATTATTTGATAGTGCTAATGGAGCTGCTACATTTACAACAATCTAAGGGAAAGCCTCTTTGCTGTTGTGATGGAACATACCCCTCATCATAAATTTTCGGTAGACACGATATGAAAATTAGAAAAAAATAAGTTTATTGATTTTACTGGAAGCTGGAAGAGAAGAGTCTGTACTTGTGTCAAATAATATTGTCATAACATTAAAAAGTTATATGAGATTATCAGTATCTCAAAAAGCTCTTAAAAATAACTTTGCCAAATCCTAATTTGTTTGACTTTATAGACTGTACTGAGCATAAACGAATTCGTCTCAATAACTTCATTTCTTTGACAGTGCAGTTCACAATAATAAATTGTTGCAGTTTATAAATAGAAAATGTATATACATACATATACAGATGTTATTCGTTTAAATACCCGTCATTTGCCTGTGATGCAAAAGAAATATTGGTAAGGTTTCTAAAGAAGTTTAAAACAGACATAATAATGTTTTTTTTTTTTGATAAAATAAACTGTTATTACATATTATTTAGAAGCAATATAGTATGAAGCAATTTATTTGTTTCAACTTACTAATATTACAAAATAATAATACAATGAATATGAGGGCTGGCATGCACGTTATGGGACCAGCATTTTTGCCTTCCTAGGCTAAAAGCCTATGTGTTGAACATGCTTTTTTTTTTTTTTTTTTTTTTTTCCTTCGCCCTAATCGGGCAGGCTAAGGTCTTAGACCATACCGCCTCGTCTTCAGTGTTCTTGAATAATAGTAAGGCCAAAGCCTCGTCTTCAGTTACTTCCTTCTTGTTTTAATCAAGTATAAAAAGTTATTGCAGTTATTGCCCCAGTAAAACGGTGGAAATTTTACTGAGTCTTCGATGGAGTTTAGGAGTGAACACAAAAAGTCATGATTTTCAATTGTATACAATTTGCCCACACTCGCACACCTTCATGAACACATAATGGTTAATTATCCACCATAATTACACATTATACTTCGGAGAAACACAAGTTTTAGAAAACAATATAAAATTGACAACGTACACTTTACATTTTCCCGCCTAAACTCTGTTGAACATGCGCCCGACGGCCCTATTTACTTGCGCTTTAAAAAACTAAGACCTGTCAGTTGAGGTCGTAAGATACATAAATTACTAATCTGTGGTTGAGGTTGCCTACCTTTTCTAGAAGAAATAAATTGTTCCCGTGATGTTCGTCTGATACGTAGGTAGTATCTCTTAGTAGTCTGTGGCTATACCCTCTGTTTTTGCATTATTGGGATCTATAAATGTTTTTACAAGAAGTTTGTAGTATTCCCGCAATATAATAAAGTTTTCTTTTATTTGACACAAGTGGCATGGTTGTCCTCTATATTAAAATAATTCCACACCTGTGAGGAAACTTTGATATTTTCATTATAAAAATTGTTTTACATGCGTTAAATCAAAATAATTTGATGTTCTATCAGTTGAAAGTTCGTCGTCAGTTTATCTGCAAACTATATATCAACAGAGTTGCTGTCATAGAGTACTTTATAATATAGGAAAGTTGCTATGACCAAATTAATGTCCGAATTTATACTATTATATTTTAAACATATTTTTACTTTCACGATTCCTAAATCAATGAACCTAATATAATATCAACTGCACATTTTTATTGCCACTTGACTTCATGACTTGACAGTTGACAGATTTGTTGAAAATTGACAGTTGACTACTTGACATTGACAGCTGTTTCTGAGTACTCAGCTTGTGTTTTTGTCTTAGACCAAAAATCAAAAAATATTTACGTAACGAAACAAGCATGCATTATTAGAGTAAAATGAACAAAACATTAATAACATACAGTTTAAGATGCCTAGATCAAATAGTTCCATCTTACTTTTGTCCTACATTTATAGTCGCTAAGAAAATAACTTCGAAAGCATCAGACAAAAAAATCGCGGTAAGTTTCATCAGCATCATAAGTGTATTTTTACTTACCAATAAACTTGGTTAATCTATGACTTCGGTGGCAAGATAGACTAGCAAATATGTATAGACACAATAGATAATATTACTGTAAAGAACCTTTCATAACTGTATGCATAATAGTTCTTCTTTTAAGGAATGCTACCATATTCTGAACATACCACTAAATTCCAAACAAGATGCAGTTCGTGAAGCTTTCCTGCAGCTTGCCAAGAAATATCACCCAGACTCAGGTTCTCCAGAAGCTGACATGGACAAATTTGTTGCCGTAGAGAATGCTTTCAGAACCCTAACTAAGCACAATACTGGAGTTAGTAACAAAGAGGAGGTGGATAAGATTGTGTTTGATATAAGAGTATGTATCCCACTTGTTTATTTCACATGTTTGGTGTTAACACTAGCTGTAACCTAGAATTAAAAAAAAATATTTGGTAATTTACTGTTAGCATACATTCCTTAAGCCTTAAAAAATCCATTGTTAATCCCTTGTTTAAAAAAGGAGATGCAACAGATATGAATAATTACCATCCAGTTACCCTTATACCAGTAATATCAAAAATTTTTGAAAAGGCTATGCTAAAGAGACTGTATAATTTTGTCCTAAATCAAAAAATTCTAAAAGAAGAACAGTTCGGTTTTCGTAAAAATAGTAGTACTTCACTTGCCTGCTTCAACCTGATAAAAATTATTACTGAATCAGTTAATGACAGAATACCTGTAACGGCCTTATTTCTAGACATGAGTAAAGCTTCCTGTTTGCGACCGTATTCTTTTTCCATTTAATATTGTAACTTTAGAGTTCGCTAAGCATGCGTTAATGCTTTTTCAAAGACATATCTTGAATTAAAACACAAATAATACTATTTCAAAATTATAGAAGACGACATATTGATTTAAATGTAAATTACAAAAATAATAAAATAGAAGAGGTAAGCACTGCAAAATTTTTAGGCCTGATGCTTGATAAGCACTGCAACTGGAGGGAACATGTGGAATATATTTGCAATAAACTAGATCGATTTGTATTTGCTATCAAACGTTTGCTACAGACCGTGTCAACGGATGCGGCACTTAGTGCATACCACGGATACATATCATCGGTGCTCTCATATGGCCTTTTGATGTGGGGTAACTCGGTTGAGATTGAAAAAGCATTCCTGGTGCAAAAGAAATGCGTGAGAGCATGTGGAGCGTGGTCTACAGACAGTTGTAAGCCACTATTTGCTAAGTTAATACTACCTCTGGTTTGCATGTATATTAGGGAACTATGTATATTTGTCAAACAGCATCCACAATATTTTAGCAAATATTCTGAAAAGCCGGGTAGGCAATGGAGATATAAATTTAAACTTCTCCGACCTAGGTGTCGTTTGGATATATATGAAAATAATGTATATGTGAAGGCGATAGATGTGTATAATAAATTACCAGACAAATTCAAAGAACTCCAGTTTATTATGTTTAAGAAAAAACGTACAGCGTGGCTTGCAGAAAAATGTTTCTACACTTTAAAGGATTTTATGACGTATAAAGAAAATGATGTTATTAATTAATGTTGACATTTATTTACCTCATTGACATTGCAGCACAATAATAGAGTATTCACATTTTATCTTTTCCTCATTACAATGTTTTCTCACGGCATACATTTTGACATTTAATTATAATTTAATTACGAATCAATATAGTTAAATGATCAATAAATTGTATAAATAAATATCTTCTCTAACATTGACATATTTACGCACCATTGTTATGGTAGAATGTGATAGGACTATAATTACTATAACACCATTATGTAACCACATTTCTTGTAAATAAAGGATTATTTATTTATTCCTTGGTCAAAAGTTAGCCCCATAAAATCGAAATAAGTTTAATATTCATCTGTGATGAATACTCAATTACTCTGCACTATTTGAATCTAGGCATGTATTGCATAAAAGACTAAATTCAAATACTTGTAATGTTTACTTTTTACATACTGATTATATTTCTAAGAATGAGTTACATACTTTTTCCAGCACACAGCACCTCAACATCGGCAGTATCTGAGCTATGAGGGTTATGGCCATGGAACTATATTTCAACGACAAAAGCAGTATACCCAGGCACGTGCTCAGAAGGCAGCCATTAACCTTATGGAACACCGAATTGAGAAAGCCATGGCTTCTGACAAAGCCCTTATGATGAAGGGACAATATGCAAAGAAACATGACATTAAGACAAAGTACGGCTTTGATAGACTAGTTGAAGATTTAATACAGGAATCTATGTCTAAAGGAGAGTTTGAAAATCTGAGTGGGAAAGGGAAACCATTGAAGAATCAAAATAATAACCCCTATGTGGATTTTACAACCCATAAGTTGAATGAGGTAAACTGTTATAAAGTATTAATCTGAAAATATTAAGATCTCACTGTATTTCCTAAGCTTTGGCTCAAGTAATATGTCAAATGTGTTAAAATAATAAAATCATAGTTATGAAAGACAAGTTAAACTTTCCCCACTACAACATGGGCTACCTCAAGGCTTGCTACTAGGACCAACACATCCTGCAATAATTATACTCTTATATTTTTAGGTACTCATAAACAACGGTTTCACACCAGAATGGATAACATTAGCCAAAGAAATAGATCAAGACATTGATCTTCTGAAACAGGACATCCGGTCAGATAGAATGCCATTAGGTCCGTATCCGCTGACTGACAATGATATTGATAAATGGAAAAGAATATGCAAAAGTAATAAAGAAATAGCATTATCAATTAACATGAAAATAAATAAATATAATCTTATAGTTCCTTTGTTAAATAAACAGAAGTTTCATGTAGAATTTGATAAAATATGTGAAGATATTTTAAAGAATGGTGTTCATTCTGTTCAGCCTTTAATTGAGGAAGAAAGCATGCATGTAGTAAAAAATAGTAGTGCTATTAGTAGCAATAATGAAGATTTGTTTGGGGTGTTATTTAAAGCATTAGGTGATTTGTTAACTTTTAAAGACAAGAAAAAGTTTTAATTTATTGTATTCAAATTAACATAACAGTGAGTCATGTTTTTTAGATTTACCATCATAAAATAAATAAAAGGGTGATGTTGATTATTATAAATTATAATTTCAAAGTTTTTGATGGAATTATGTATTATAATCAAATAAAAATATTCAAATGGTGCATATTTACAGTGATTAATACCGAATATTTGAAAATATTCATTTTAATAGTTTTTTAGAATTTCTAGATCTGTGATATTAAGTAGATATTTTTAATTCAAAACAGGAAAATAAAATACTTGAATTATATACAAAGTTTAATTTCAAACACACTATAAAACTTAACATACTTATATTTTAAATGGCATTTCATGAACATGCTTAATTATTACAATTTTATAAAAAAACCAAGGATATAATATATTTATTAACCATGTTTAATATAGTTGGTTATAAAATCAACCATGCTATAAAGATAATCGTATTCCACAACCATTTCTTTGTTTATATTAACAATTTAACTGTCCGTTAAGAAAACTTAATAGTTAAAAAAACCGCCGTCCATTACATGCAAGTAACTGGACAGTCAACATGTTAAGATTATAATTTTGACTTAATTAATATTAAATCGGATTAATCGCGTGTATTATTGGTTTTTGATTTTCCTGACGTTCCGAACACTGCAGCGTTCGTGACGTCGAGGACAAACGTCAGGAAAATAAAAAACCAGTAATACACGGGATTAATCCGGTTAAAAGTTGTTTTATTATAATGTGTAGTGATCGCGAAAACCTAAGGTAAATCTTTCAACAGGTTCTATTTGAACATATTTACTTTTGTGCTATTTACGATATTGATTAATTGAGCTGCTTTATTAATATCAAAATCCTTTTTTAAACATTTGTACAACATTCATATCTTTGACTAAAATAACGATATATGATTATACTTATCTAATAATGTGATAACGTAATCCTTATATACAAATTAATATCGAATTCGAGACTTTTATATACTTTGATATATTTTGCAATTTCATAAAACTGTAGTAGACCAAACAGTCTCACTACCTTACTTACTCTAAAAAAAAATTATGTATAGTAGGAATGTAATATTACATTTATATTAAACAGTTGTATAGTTCAAAATAGGAATGCATATTATGTATATAGGAATGCATAATGTATGTAGATTTACAATCATAAAAAACTGGTTTTATTAATATTCGAGTCTAGTTAATAGAAATTCGAATTATTTGATTATAGATACCTAACGAATATTTAGGTTAAATATTTCATACTGGGACATTCTGAAGCATTATATAACACAGGCCGTTAAATTTTATGCCATAGAAATATTATGACAACATTATGTAAACATAATTATGTTTAAGATGTGTGCAAACATAATTATGTTAAGTACAAATACAGATTGCAGGTTCTATTTGCATGTATTACGAAGTTATCACTTCAATCTATACCTACGTTAGTAGTGAAAAAAAGTGCGCATTACTGTCAAGCTATTAGATTTTTTATGCAAGACAAACAATATGTTAATGTCTCGCATATAATTAGCAGAAATGTGTGATCATGCGGTTTATACAGTATATTGTTCAGTAGTACTAACACTTACTGGTTGTCTTCCGTGATTTGTAAGTTATCCAGATTTAGATGCTGTTCTTTTTCTCTTTCTTTCTTCTTTTCTCTTCTCTCATTAGCTTTTAAATATGGAATATACAAATCACGGAAGACATCCCGTCAGTTTAGTATTAGTAGTAGATAGTGGAAACGGTGAAAAGTTAAAAACTGCTGAAATAGTCCGACTTTTTAAGATATGTAGCTTATTCTGTAGCATATTCAGAATATATGGATATGAGAGAAATACGTCAAAACTCACACTTAATTTGAGTAAAACAGCCATACGGTTACAAATAATCCGACTACATTAGGGGCCAAATTTTCCAACGACAGATATGTTTTATCAGTATTAATTATTATTATGAATTGCTACTATAATAATTGCTATTCAAAACCTATCAAAATTCAAATTAGGTCTTTGGTCCTCTTGTCCTTATTTGGTCCTTAGAAACGAATTATGTCAAATCAGCTTGTGGTCTTAAAATATTTTCTAAAATTGCATTGTTTTGATGTGTTCTGAACGGGTGTGGTCCTAAGAGTACCACATGAGCGTGCCGTGTTGGTTGAGCCGCAGTCGGCCGGTGGCCACGAGGCGCAGCGCCCGCGGGTAGGCGCGGTGCTCGGCCTCCAGGATGCGCTGCGTCAGGGTCTCCACCGTGTCCTTCTGCTGGACCGGCACGCGCTCTTGCAGGATTATTGGCCCCGTGTCCATACCCTCCTGGGGTGGGGAAAGTAAGTTCAGTTTTGGCATAAGGGAAATTTATGTTTTATTACAATCGATTTATGATAACTTTTGTTGCGCAGAGGAATTTGCGGGCTTTTGCGGGATTTTGAAGGTAATAATTTTCATATAACATTTCAACACATCTAAATATTTACATATAGACTGTTTTTATATTTAAAAGCACGGAATGGAAAACTTACAGTGGAACATCTGAGACAAATTCAAATATTCTGAGTCGGCGCCATGACGGTTCCATAATTCATGTTATAGTTGATGAACAACTTAGTTACAGTTTAAACCCTCAGGCCTCGGACATGGCTTTACACACCATCGAGAACATCTCTCAGGTGTGCTGGTTTCCTCACGATGTATTCCTTCACCGTTTGAAGCAAGTGAAAAAAACAGTGGTTGTCTTGGATTCGAACTTACGAGCTTCGACTTGCCAGTCCAACGGCCATACCACTAGGCTATCACTGCTACCTTAATAAAGAATGTTAAAGACTTACATCAACAAAATGTACGGTACATCCACTCTCCCGGTCCCCAGCGTCGAGGCACTGCTTCTGGGCATTGAGTCCTGGGTGACGCGGCAGTAGTGACGGGTGGATGTTCAGCAACCGACCGTGCCATCTAGAAGTAGCGAGGTGCGTATTCATGAATGTCAATTTAGTGGAAGGTATGTTAAGATTTTTCTGACCGTCTTTACCAGGAATACAGTTCGAGACGGGGGGCGGGGTTGCCACTTCTTTCGCATATAAACATTATAATTTGGGGGGGACTGGGAATGGGCTTACATACAGGCACCCCCCCCCCCCTGGCTACAGCCATGTATGTAAATCTTATGATACCTAAAAGCCTAAATATGTTAAAAAAAATTACATGAAGATAAGCAAAAGCACATATAATAAAATCAATAAGTTGAAAGAGTGAACTAAAATAGATATTTACAAGCTAAATTATTTGATGAAATCATGTAAAGTGATAGTTTTAAGACTAACTTTTTAACAAACTCGGCGGACAGAATCCTCATGTACCCCGCGAGGCAGACGATGTCGATCTTGTGTGCCTCCAGCGCGGCGGACACGGCGCGGTCGAACTGTTCCCGCGACGCGTACTCTTTGTGGTTGAATACCTGGAAACGAAGCAATACGTGGAATAGATAATACGTGATGAACAGTGGCGTGCATTGCATATAGGCAAATAGGCAGCGCCTACCTCAAAAAATTACCTAAATACAACCGATATCTTTATTTAGTAACATAACATAACATAGCATCACGCCTGTATTCCCCGAAGGGGTAGGCAGAGGTGTACACAATTGTAAACCCACATTTCACCAATGCTGTTATTAAGTCCCATGTAATAGGTGGTGAGCCTATTGCCAACAACCGGGCACATTTCCAAACTCCGGGCTGCTACTGAGAATTTCCTAACAGAAAAACTCAATAACACTTTGCCCGACCCCGGAATCGAACCCGAGACCTCCTGCTCAGCAGTCGCGCTACGGACCACTAAACCAACGAGGCAGTATTTTATTTAGTAAACTGTGATATAAGTTGTATTTAGGTAATTTTTTGAGGTAAGCACTGCCTATTTGCCTATATGCAATGCACGCCACTGCTGACAAATATGTAGTACATGATTTGCTATAATTTTATTTTAATAAAAGTTACACATTCCTGCCAGCTGTCAGGACATATTCATTAAAATATTGAATTGTATGTATTGGTCACGTGTAGACTCGCGAGTCTACGCAACTTTATCGAAACGTCGAGGTAAATATATGTTGTTTTTAGCGCGATTAAATCCTGTTCGAATTCAATAATAATGTATTCGAATCGCGAAAGTTAAAAAATTACTATATTCTTTAAAATATGCGTGACCCTTAAAAGAGGCATTCTCAAATTATGATTGTTAAACTCATTTCAGGGTTTTTTCTGACTGGAAATATATAATACCGTGTCCGGCTTTTACAGCGCAATGAGTTCTCCCCATTACGCTGTAAAAAGTCGAAACAAATATTATTTTTACACTTCACAATCTTATAACACATTCGCTGCATTGCTTCTAAGCTAATCAGTTTTGTGGAACATTCCATTTCACTCGTTTATTTTCGGCGGCATTATGTATCTATTTCCTGACTTACAGAAATTGGTTGTAAAATGGTGTTAGTCCAAAAAAATCAAGCAAATTCAACTCACCAGTGAAGGCACTCCCGCCTTCTGAGCACGCTGCAGAGCGAAGGCATCCTTCCTGTTACTGATGACTAAGCAGACGTCAGCACATACACACTGTGCTGCCTCTCGTGTAATGTCCAATAACGCTTGCAAGTTACTGCCATTGCCTGATACTAGGACTGCAACCTGAGGAATGGAAAAAATTTTGAAAGACCCAAATTTAACAAAAGATTGGATGAATGAGCAATAATAAGTTAAAAATGTGTTGAATGACCAACAGTATGATAAAGAAAATGTGTTCAAAGACCAACAATATTTCAAATGTATATAAGGACCAATAATATGATAAAATAAAGTATTTCCTCAATATTCTGTGGTTAAATCACCTTCTTCTTAGGCAACAGTGGCATCCGCCTAGTGAAGTCCATAGCGGAAGCGAAGTTATCGACAAGTACTCTTTCACCGCCCGGCGGACGCTTCTGAATACTGCCGATCACCATCGCGCCGAACGCACGGGTTGTGTTCATGACCTGGAAGTAATAAGCAAGTACATAATATAGTTGAGAAATACATAACATCACGTCTGTATTCCCCAAAGGAGTAGACAGAGATGTATACATAGTTCACCAATTACATTTCACCAATGTTGTAATAGATAGTGCGGCTACTGCCATCTATCGGGCACAATTCGAAACTCCGGGCTGCTACTGAGAATTTCCAAACAGAAAAACTCAATAACACTTTGCCTGACCCGGTAACCGAACCCAGGACCTCATGCTCAGCAGTCACAATATATAATTATGAGGTTATTATTATATCGTGAAGTTGGAGAATCAGTTTTGAAACGTACTACTTTTAGCATTGGCGATCGGAGGTTTTACGATATCACCAATGCTCAACCACGTTTTATCAACTCTGTGTTCGATTTTAATATTCAATCGCTGTATCAAGCTACCAAAAAGCGTCAATATCGAAGATCATCGATATTAAAAGGAGCCTTAACTCTTCAAAATGGAGAAGTACAAAATTGTATTTCATAGCAATAAAAATCTATTGTCTCTGGTAATTAGCGAGCCAACAGATTATATATATTTAATTGGCTGTGTCCATCATACGTTTCAAAGTATTTTTTTCATTTTAAATACATGTTTTCTTTCCACGTAGATGTATCTATGTTTAGTCCAAAACCTTCCAGAACAACTCTCCAAAGGTTCATAGTAATGTGATAAATGTTATAGAAATGTTCGTATACATCTACACTAATATTATAAAGAGGAAAGATTTGTATTTTTATATGTAACGAAAAAACTCATAAACTTACAGCGCGATTTGAAAAATTCTTTCCCCGATAGGAATCTACACTATCCACGGGTAACATAGGCTATATAACATCACGCTATGACCAGTAGGAGCGGAGCATTAACGCGGGTTAAACCGCGGAGCACAGCTAGTCTTTTGTGAAAATACGAACAAGCATATAATTATTAAATTATTTTTATACGTTAATTTGATTATGTTTACTCCACAGACTGTATTATGTTTGCAAATGCAATATATGACCAATTGTATCAGATCTACATAAAAAATGCAATCACAAAAAAGTGTTTAAACAATTATTTCATATATAATTATATCTTTAGTAGATCTGAAAATGATTGCTAGATAAATATCACCAGGCGTCTCCTTAAGACGAATACAAAGAAGGTTGAAAAATTCAATGGGTATTAATGAGACAAGGTAGCTCAGTTGGTAGAGTGATGACCCGGAACGTCAAAGGTCGCGGGTTCAAACCCCGTTCTTGTCCATTATTTTTTCAATGTTTCTTTGAAAAATAGTAAATAAACAATTATTTATTTACTCAAACATTATTTCATAGTTGGAAATCTGAAATTACTAGTTCCAAAGGCCAATCTATAAAGTATAACATTTCTTACGTAAGTTTAACAATAAAAACAAGTAACTTCATGGTCGTTCATTCATCAAAACAGGTTTAATAAGCCGGACAGGCTGTAATATTATTGTAACTCACTTGTGCCTGGTCTTCAGGTGATACAATAAGCACCATGCCGATACCGCAGTTGAAGGTACGTAACATCTCCTCGTCTTGTACTGAACCAGCGTCCGCGATCCATGAGAACACCTGCAATATTTACTATAATGTTAGTACTAACACGGATAAATGTTTTAACGCATGTGTAAAAATAAGACAAAATTTATTAGTTTTAGTAAAATCTTAGGTTTTCGCGATCACTACATATTATAATAAAACTACTTTTAACCGTATTAAGCGCGTGTATTATTGGTTTGGAAAAACAAAAACCAATAATAATCGCGATTAATCCGGTCATCATAGTTATGGTTGAAAAAAAAATGCCTCCCCAATTAATACATAGGCGCTATGATCACTAACCATCTCGACCTCTACTAACTACTCTGAATTTTTCAACGTTGGTAGTACTTATAATATTTATTATCCAATGCGAGTCACTCCTCATGGAGCTCGTCGAACCAAACATCAATATGGCTATATAAATTATGTGACTTTCTAAGCAGCCTGTATCTAAAAAAGTGTAATCTGCAGTGGATGAAATAAATTGCATGTGGTGTCACTACATAATTCACAGTTCTTTCATCGATCGATTCGATAATAATTATGAGACAAGTCATCATTGTATGCCTGCATGCCTGTTTTACATTTGGAACATAGTTATACGGCAGTGCAACATAAATTAAATTTAAAGTCGCGCAGAATGTCTCACCAATAGGGTATGCAATAATTTATAAATTAAATCCTACTTGTAGTTACAAAAAAAACATAAACAATAAATCCATATATCAACAACCCCCATTGTACAGCTAACTTTTGATGAAACTTTTAACTTTTGATCATGGAACTTTTAACTTTTGATTATGGAACTTTTAACTTTTGATTATGGAACTTTTAACTTTTGATTATGGAAGTTGATATAGTTAATACAGAACACAATAGATACCGGCTGCACATGCCACCAGTGCGCGTTAAGGCGCGCGCGCACGGCGGCGGGCATGACGCGCGGGATGTTCTCCAGCAGGCCGCCGCCCGTGATGTGCGCCACGGCCTTCACGCGGTTACTGCGCAGGGCCGGCAGCACGCTGCGCACGTAGATACGGGTCGGTTTTATTAGCTCCTCGCCTGGCGTATGACAAGGGTCATAATCAGAGTTCGGTATGTCATTTATTTGATTTGTTTGTGACTGTCTACAATGGTCATTAGAATTTTGATGAATTAGTGAAAGCCCACAACGATACTCCCTCCAGAATATTTTAGAATAATAGTATCTGGGTAACATAATAATAATGTTTGGTGACATTTGATGAGTAGCTGTAAGTTTACAATGATCAGTACAGATATTCTGAAGCAGAGTTATAAATAATTACTATGTTGTTATCGAATATTTACTCTGTATCAATCAATATACCATTTATTTAGTCATAATAAAATTATTGACTAAGCGTGTCATTTTCTTTAGAGGTAAACCAAAATCCTACGTATTTACTCTGGGATTCCTTATAAACAGGATCAAAACACAATTGTGAAATACAGTGCCATTTCCTGTGACCCAATTTCTATAAAGTTTCAATAAAAATGACACCAGGCCCCTATTTCACCAAGCTAACAGGTGGCGACAATTGACAAAAAACTATGACACTTGACGTAATTCCATAAAAAAAAAATAACTTGCGAATTATAGCCTGTCACCTGTCAGCTTGGTGAAACAGGGACCTGAACGACAAATATGACGATATCTAATAGTTCATACAAATTGTTCTATAGTACCAGTGACCCTGTTAATCTAGAATAATTCATATAATATGGTAATTTAATGGTCTCAATGACTCCTAAACATACCCAGCGTCAATCCCTCTTTACTGAAGGGCGCCCTGTCGTGGAGAGCGAGTCCAGTCTTCTTCATCAGTTTGTGGATTAAACTGAAACCGTTGCTGTGGACTCCGTTGGACGGAAGACCAATGATTATATCACCCACCTGTAAATAAAATTGTATATATATATTTATTTCAATTATAACTTATAAGATTAAACAAATAACAAGATGAAATTATTATTATTATTTTTATTTTTTATTATAGTCCTTTTTGTGTACCATAGCCAATATATTACATTTCCTTAAAGCTTATTAGCCTATGTTACCCGGGACAATGTAAGGATTGTAACGATACCCAATACATCTAAATCGGTGCAGGCGTTTAGAAGTTATGGTGGAATAAAAATACTCACAAACATACATACAATCATACATCAATCCTAAAAAACTCTTTTTTTAGGCAATCGTGTAAAAATTACAGCATCTATTATTCAATACATGCTTTTGATGGATACCCATGCCATACTTAGGAGCTAACTTCTTCTTATCGTGTCGATCGATGGCATTTTATATTTTGTTAGACCAGTACTTAGCCATACAAACACTATTGTCTGTGGTGTTGGAGGTAATTATACCGCTGATACTGAACACGACTCAATAAAAAACATCATTACCAAAAAAAAAAAACAAGTTCGCCCAGAATAATGCGCGCGACGCAAAGCCAACCCGTTGAAAATCAATCCGTTCGGGGCATTACGGGTTTATTCTGAAAAGCTGATGTTTCGAATTCGATTTGTACAAAAAAAATATTGACAGAAATTGGAATAATTGCACTTTTGATCCTTAGTCTCCAAGAACAACTTTCGACATTAAAAATATTTTTTAAACCAATATACCCATAAAATATCATAATCCTAAGAAAATCGTTGAAAATTGGGTTAATTTCTGAACGTTTCAAACTGATTAACTATCAATGTTGTCGCGTTCATTAAATTCAATGTACTTACAGCGATGTCGTTGATCTTGGGCAATATATGAGACCGTTCGACTACGCCGAGCGCGAAGCCCGCAATATCGTATACTCCCGGTTCATACATGCCGGGCATTTCCGCTGTCTCGCCACCTAGAAAAATAAATTGGATGTCATTTAATATTCACAAGACGCGGTTAACTGAAGATTCCTTTATCATAAAGTATATGGCAAAAGTGCATATAAAACAAAGTATATTTTTCGAGAAAGAGAAGAAAAGCATTAACGCATGCTTAGCGAACTCTAAAGTTACAATATTAAATGGAAAAAGAATACACCTCGGTCGGTCGGTCACCTTCGGTCACCTGTATAGGTACTGAATTGATTGCAATGACGTCGCCATTAGACGTGTTAAAATATGGAAGAAGAATTCGCGGTGGTGAGCAGAGGTCGAGATGGCTTAGTGGGCAGAGCGCCTGGAGTATTTATCCGGGAGGCGCAGGTTCAAATCCTGTTCGCGACCGTATTCTTTTTCCATTTAATATTGACAGAAGAAGAAGTCTAAAAATACGTTAAAGATATTACTTAAGTAAATAAAACACAGTGTCTATTCTATGTATGTATGGGGGCTCATATTACGTCACAATCTTTGGACAGTGAACGATGTTTGACCGCTAGATGAAATTTCATCCGATCGTCTCCCTGCTTCGGAAGACCCGTTAAACCATCGATCTTGGTTGCTAAACGAAGGCAGAGACATCCAACGTACCTATTAGCTATTTCAGTTACCAACGAATCGGTGGTCACTTTGTAGTACATGGCTTGTTGTAGCATACAGCATGTTTATGATCAGCAAAAAAACATACGGCGCAATGTACTACAATTCGTTGGCAACCGAAATAGCAAATAGCTACACAGAAACTTAAAAGTTAAGCTCAATAAATCTCACCAATCAAAGCAGCAGAAGCCTGCCTACACCCTTCAGCGACTCCAGACACGACATTCCTGGCCACGTTGACATCGAGAGAGCCGCACGCGAAGTAGTCCAGGAACGTTAGCGGCGACGCGCCGTTACACAATATGTCGTTAACACACATGGCCACCAGGTCGATGCCGATCGTACTGTGCTGGTTGATCTTCTGAGCTATCTTCAGTTTTGTGCCCACTCCGTCAGCTGCTAGCACGAGGACGGGATCCTGGAATGAGATAAGCTTTTTTATTTTTGAAAATACATTGCCCCACACTAGGAATTTCTTCCTGTATTTTGGGTGCGTTTACAGACATAATCTCACAAGCACACACACACACCTAGACCCGGAGCAATTATCTATCTATAGATAATTAAATATTTGCTCGTACAAATATTTGCTCCGTGCAGAAATCGAACCTGCGACACGCAGCGCAGCAGTCGGTCTCTCAACCACTGCGCCAAGTGCGCTGTCAGTTGTAAGATGAATGTGAGTGGTATGTAAAAAAAAGACATTATAATGCCTTAAATACTATTCTTCTCATCGTGTGGTTGATGAACAACCTAGCCTAGTGTCAAAGTTCAAACGTCTCGGGCATGGCTTTATACACCATCGCGAACATCTCTCAAATGTTTCCCGACTTGTTACAAAAGTCACATGAGATTTTTCACTACATAAGGTGCTCCATCAAAATGAAGCAGCGCTGGGTTTCGGATAGGACAAGTAGAAAGTTGGTTATGTTTATGCAACGAAGCCTTAGGGTACATTCACCAACGCCGTATACGTTTATAACTGGTGAAATGAGAATCTGAGAGAAATCCGGGAGATTTTTAATGTTTGATAAATTTGTCATACAAAAATATTAAAATAATTATAACTTTACAGTTCGCTAATGCTTTTCAAAGATTTATGTTTAATTGTAAAATACAAAAGCTGGCATATTTTTTTTTTTTTTTCTATTTTACTTGCCATTAAAGAGAACTCAATAGTCATACCTTGTATTCTTCTTCGACGGCCTTCAGTTGGAAGCATCCCCCGAACCCGCCCAGACCACCGAGCACGCCTGAGCGTGATGTCGACCTGTGGATCAATGACCATGGTATTAAACTTTACTATAACATATCTCGTTACCTAGAATTTTAAGTTTATTTGAGAAACTCGGTTTACTGCAGTGTTGGTCTAGCGGTCCAGAGCGCCACTGCTGAGCATGAAGGCCTGGGTTCGATTCCCAGGTCGGGCTAAGTGTTATTGAGTTATTTTGTTAGAAAATTCTCGAGTAGAAGTTTGGAATTGTGCCCGGTAGATGGTAATAGGCTCATCCCCTTACATGGGACTTAATATCAACATTGGTGAAATATGGGTGTACAACTGGGTACACATCTGCATACCCCATCGAGGAATACAGGTGTGATGATTTGAATACAAGATAAAAACTCCTACTAACCTGGCCAAAGGCTTGATAAGAGACACAAGAGAATCTCCTGCTTCAATGTCCACTCCACTGTCTTTGTAAGAGAGAGACTTCTGTGGAGAAGCCTCATCTCCCGTCACGTAGGGAGAAGTGAGGGGGTGCATCGCTTCCTTAAAGTTCTCTACTACTACTTGGTGACCACCTGATGGGAATTGAGACATTTTTGAAGTTCATGTCGGAGAGGAATATTAATATTTTTATTGGTAGTTCAATCTAGATATTTATTTAGTTGAATCTAGATATTTAGGCTGTTCTACACTTTTTGTATTATAATTTTACATATCTGAAATTGTACGCAAGTAAGTCGAAAAAGTAGTCAATTATACGATAAAACCAGCTGGCGATCTCTCTCACTTATTCAGGTTCCATTAATACATTTGTCTCGCTCGCTCAGGGGCGAGAACAGTCGGTGCCATAAATGTTTCGCGGTCGACTTGATTTTTTTGACAAATATAAATACTTGAGCACGTTAACACTTTGCTATACGACTGTACCAACGCGGCCTTGGAAAGCCTAATTTCAGACGATTGGAGTTATAATACGTAAACTGTACATGGTATATGCCCGGTTTCTGGAGTTCCTGGTTAAACTCTCACTAACTATTGGTTCAATAAAATTATGCATTGGTTAAACGCCGGTTAACTGGTGCTGTGTTTCTGAGCACCCAGCATGCTGTTCAATAACTATGGAATCAATAATCAGTTCCTTATTTCGCCACTAGATGGGTCTTTTTCAGCTATCGATTTTAAAATTATTTGTATCATTTAAATTCGACGTTAGTATTAGTTTTGTTAACAAAAATATATTTTATAAAGACAAATATTCTCTGTTCACTATTTTAGTAAATAAAATATGATATTTGTATTTATTAGCGGTTGTTTGAGAATGACTTCATTGCCGAACGAAATGTCAAACCTTTAAAGGTAACGGTAACTTCTTGGGTAACTTCAACAGATAACAAATTATCAACTAAACTATTTAGTATTTATTACTCTCGCGCGTGGCAATTGTTTTGCCTGAAAGTCAGTGCGAAGTTGTTTTTATTTAGTGGTATTTATTTAAACTACTTGGCACTGTTATATTTGAAATAGCTCCATTACTTCTAAATCAGACTCTGATGATCTGTTCGAGTACATTATACTAGTATTTATTATTCAAATAATCTAAAAACATAACTTTCACTGCCTATTCAATCAATATTATTACTAAAATAAAACGTAATAACCTCAAAGTCCTTGTTGTTTGTCACAAATTTAAACACCAATAAAGTTATGGAACCGATAAACGGCGCAGAATGGTCGGTTAAGGTAACCTACGTTTAACCGGAGTTTATCTTACAATGTGTTGTTCGGAAACGCTTTTTCAAGAGTTATCGAACCAATAGCGCTAACGGAAAGATAAACTCCCGACAAAACAACCTCAGAAACCGGGCAATAGTCGACCATACAATTTGCACCCTAATGCTGAATTTCGTTTGCACATCACAATATGGCAAGATCTATTTTCGCTTACAAGATCAAAGTGTCAGTCAGATACTGTCAACCTTATTGACATTGTAATTTACTGCAAGTTTTGTCAAATATGGTAAAGCAATTTCGTGGTCGACTATACAATTAAGTTGCATTTTTTTTTTGTATTATAACTTTCGTGAGACGTATCCATATTAATTATTGTTTAACGGTTATTACTCACGTGCATTCTTCGGGATTGCTCAACTAGTAGTTAGACTCGCGACATCGCCGCGGGCTCGGCTCATGAATAAGGGCTCCTTTCGAGTTCGAAACTAGTCGGGTAACCCCGAAGAATGCGTGTGAGTAATAACCGTTTAACAATAATTAATTAAGTTGCCAATTGAAAACAAAATCAAAACGCATGTACCGTCTCAACCTTGAAGGAATTAGTACTGGAGTAGTTTTAGCGAGCGTACCCCTCTCGCCACTAGCATATGATTCCCAATCATATAAAGGTACCTTATACCAGTATGGTTACAATGATAGTACACGATTTTAATCGTGTGTAACACAATTTTTTGTTTGTATTTAGTTTTTCATGTATTTTAATACTGATAATGTAATGACGAGAGCTATTGTCGCTTTAGTACAAGTTCTTTTGTGCTTGTGTGTTACCTCACCCCCCGCCAAAAGTGGCGAGCAAATTTGTTCGATATTTAGTCAGAAGGCGTCTCCCGTCTGGTCCTCTAAGGTCTCAACAGTGTTTATACGGTTTAAGTTTGAATAGGACTGGCAGCGAATTCCTGTCAAGCCTACCATATCCTTGCTAAACTGTTTTTTTTGGTATTTCTAGTATCGGAAGCCAATTTTAATTTAGAGTTAAGTGAGAAATAACATGAGCGTAATTATTTATACTAGTACTCTTTACTTTATGCTAATAATAAATATAAACAGAGGGGCCCGTGGCTAAGTAACCGCACAGATCGATCGATCGAGGTTAAGCTACGCTTGCCGCGGTTGGTCTGTGGATGGGTGACCATCATTTCATACCAAGACCCCTCCGTGCCTCGGAGAGCACGTTAAGCCGTCGGTCCCGGTTGTCAAATTAAGATCTATGACAGCCGTTACGGGTAGTGAGAGGCGTGAAAGTCAGACAACCAGTCATACCACGAGATATCGTGTTACCCAGTAACTGGGTTGTGGAGGTCAGATAGGCAGTCGCTCCATGTAAAATACTGGTATTAAGCTGCATCCGGTTTGACTGGAAGCCGACCCCAAGTTATTGGGAAAAGACTAGGCAGATAGTTAAATATAAACAACATAAAACTACATGCCGTGTATTCGATTAGACCATGTGATCAGATGAGTATTAATAAAAAAGAAACTATATACACAAAATAATACTGTGATAAATCTAAGTTTTGCCACATACCCTCCCTGCCCATCCTCTCGACAGTGCCGACGATAGCGATCTCCCCGTCCACCAGCTCCAGCAGCTCCTTCACACAGACAGGGTCTACGATCACAACCATGCCCACTCCGCAGTTGAAAGTACGGAGCATCTCGAAGTCTGACACCACACCTGCGATAGTAAACGTTATAGTAGAGGTTGTAGGGTTTATATTACTTCGCCGATAGCACATGGGCTATGTACTAATACGGCCATGTGAACACCGCAAAAAAGGCATGATGACAGTATTAAAGAACCACATAATAAATGGTTTAAGAAATAAAAATAGGCACAAAGGATTCTAAAAAATTACCTAGTTTTATTAAAAACATTAAGATTAATAAGATTTTCAATAAAATAAAAGTATAAGATACTGCAATCGGCCATGTTGGCTGAAACGTCAATCACAGCGAATGACGTCACGCCTCAATCAAATGTCAATCATCGCCGTACAATATGGCTTCAACTTATGTCAAATATACTGAGGCATGACGTCAAAACAGCGCCATGACAGACAGCATCGTTTTTGCGGTTAAATCAAATTAGATAGATTATAATGCAATAATTTCCGTTGAAACTTAGTTTATTGTTTAAATAATGTATTTTTCGGATATAGTAGAAGTGTACCTACATTATAAAAGGAGATTTCAAAATCTGCCATCATGCCTATTGAATTTATTGAGCATTTCTTAAGTTTGGCCCTAGGTTTGATTAGAGAGTCTAATTTACTTTACGAAAATTATGAGCCAAACTGTTGTGTATGTCTTATTTCTTAGTCAATGGTAGAACCCCAATATCACATGACCTCATTACATGAGCGACATACAAAACTATTCTATGAGAAAAATCCTGTTTTTTATATAAAAACGTGAAACTGCTGTGTCAAAAAATAAGTTATACAAAACGCAGAATAAAAAATAGCATGAGTCACGCTGCAAACCATATCAAATAATAATATTAACATACCATACCATACCAGCGTCTTTGGCACAAGACTACACTAGGTTAATAACAAAGCCAGCAAGATCGAACCTAGTGTTTTGTGCCAAAGACGCTGGTATGCTGTTCTAGCATTTTTAGGCATACATATAAAACTGGAAAGCTTAGACTTCAAACAATTTCTCTAAAGAATCCCACCTTTAGCCTGTAGCCATCCGAAAACCGGTTTAATATTGAACTTGGTAGCGTCCATCTTGATCTTAATACCCGGGGGCAGGATTCTGGGGATGTTCTCCAGTAGGCCACCGCCGGTGATGTGTGCTAGGCCTTTGATGAGCTCCTTCTTGATAGCCGGTAATAGGGCACGTACGTATATACCGGTGGGTGCGAGGAACTCTTCACCGTAAGACTTGTTTGTGGTACTGAAGGCTGCTGGCTCGTTATATCTGGAAGGTAGAGGGAATTTTGAGTGAGGGATTTAGGGTTTTTAGTGTTGTCAGCAAATTTCTCATGGATAGTCACTATCGTAATTTTTTTTATTAGAGTGTGTCGCGGTCTACGACTGCCCAAAAAAGGAGAGATATGTTTTTAGAGTTCATGTATGTATACTATAACATCTAAATGCTTGAACCAATTTAGATGTGGAGGGTATCGTTACATTTCTTACATTTTCCCTTAAGATTAAATATATATATATGTCGGATGGCAACACTGTTCTATATTATTGGTGTTGCAACATCGAGTGCTACGGACGGTCGGCGACTACGGCGAGTGGAGGTAGTCTCTTGTGAGCCGCCGTGGCGGACGGACCTCTACACTCTGACTTATCTATCTAGACCTCTGATTTCATATTGTAATACCTACATTGTACATTGTAATATAAAGTGACACTACTAATAACTAACCCAAAGTAAACGTGCTCTCAGTGGCGGAGAGCCTTAATATTGGTTTTATTTACTATTACCTTTAAAATCCGGTCAGACATACAGATCTACGATCCTATTCTTCAATATATATTTCCGACATATATACTAGCTGTGGTCACAAACAAGTATAAATAAAAAAAATATATAAAGATGAGGTATGAGAGAAATTTTCATAGCAGTCGGGAGACCTATGAGATAATGTTTCACAGTACTGTCCCCCGACTGCGATGAAAATTCCTCATCTACCTTGTTTCTCACTTTTTAGTTGACACATGGGGGTCGTGGTTTTATTTTTATTAAACCTGTTTAATTCAAATCATCTAAAAGTTATCTTATAAACTATCGCGTTGCATGATATTACTATATAAGGTCCTAATTTATTAGGTAATTTACTTTTAAGAGGTCAATTTGTAAGTAATAAGGATTCATTTAAGCCATAATACACATGATTACGACAATTTTATTTTTTCCTTAATGTCCGCTGTTCAAGGATCAGGTTTCGTCTTGTTAGTACTATGTTAATTACAAATAATTTGTTATATCCATTTCATTCTTACCTTATGAGAATGTATTTGACTTATATATTAAGCCTTTCAAAGGAAATTACCAATTATATATTAAAATTAGGACCTTATATACTATCAGGGATTGACGCGCAATAAATACATTTGAATCGCTTGACGTTTCGACCAGGTTGCACTGATCGTGGTTACAAGCAGACACGTCAAGCAATTCAAAGGTTGCGCGTTAATTCCTGTTTGTATATAGTAACATCTAAAAGTCTTCAGCCTCTTACTTATGTCCTGTTTCTGCCATAATCTTCTGCACCAAACTGTATCCATTACTATGGACGCCGGTAGACGGTAGTGCTAATACTACATCACCAGCTCTGATCTCCTTGGAACGAGGCAGTTGCTTCATATTGTCCACCACGCCGACGGCAAAGCCAGCAAGATCGTATTTCCCGATCTCGTACATTGAAGGCATTTCGGCGGTCTCACCACCTGAGAAGAGAAAAGACATTTAGAAATTGTAGTATTTGCTCTCTTGGGCCCAATTTACTTTTTTACCCTTTAAGCATATTTAAAATATACCTATATTGAGCTTAAACTATCCCAGGTTTTCCCTGCGTTGTCATAAGCCAGAATTAATTTAGGAAACCGAATTTTTTAGCAAATTGACTTGCCGACGTACATTTGTATGTCTTTCAAAATTAAAACTTGTTTACTTAAAATGGGCGAAAACTCTTTTTTTTTTTATCTGCTTCCCAGTTATATCTGGGAAAAAGAAACGACTTTCGATATTTGAAGAATAATTTTAGTCAATATTCTATTATTATAAAATAAGACGTAATGACGAAAATTTAAAAGAGTACGCTTAGATGGTTTGGTCGTATTGAGAGAATGAATGAATGACGGTTAACAAAAGGTCTAAAAGGCAGGTATAAGTGGAAATGCCGGAAGGGGACGCCCTAGAAGGATATACACTGATCTTATTAGTAATATCCTCCAAAAGATAAAGTGCGTAGTACTCGCAACCACCGCGCATATATGACCAGATGTATGAACGTGGACGAAGCAAAAGGCATTCTAAGGATCGTAGCAGTTGGCGTTCTGTAGTATCTGCCTACCCCGTGGGAGAAAGGCGTGAGTTTATGTTTGTATGTATAAAATAATATTTGAATCTGAATGATCAAAATGCACACTCACTGTGATCATCCATCACATTGTTAGATACCGAGTTGGAACTGAAATTTACTGCACACGTTCCAAATCACTTACCCTGGACCAATTTGATTTATTTTTCTTTTTATATAACCATTTTCCATTTTTCCTACCTAATAAGGCACACCCGGACAATATACAGGCATCAGCGATCCCCTTGACGATGGTGGTGGCCACATCGACCTGCAGACGGCCGCACGCCATATAGTCGAGGAACGCGAAGGGCTCGGCGCCCGCGCACAGGATGTCGTTTACGCACATCGCCACTAAATCCTGGCCTAACGTGTCATATTTCTGCATTATTTCGGCTATCTGTAATGTGGGAAGTCAGTAAAGTTAGCTTTGAGAACTTTGTCTTTTTTACTAAATGAATTGCAGTTATGTATGTAACAGTTCGAGTAGAGGAAGACCGACGAAACGATGGTTTGATTGTGTGAAAGATGTTATGAATAGAGGAGTGACTAGCGAGATGACGGCTGACAGAGATGTATGGAGGAAAAAGACGTGCTGCGCCGCCACCAATTAAATTGGGATAACGGCAGGGGGGTGATGATGATATGTAACAGTAAAAGAGATAGATATGCAAGCAGTTAGACCATTTTTAATACGACTGACGTCAGCTGACCGCACCCGCGTCAGTCCAACCATGGAAAAGTAACAAAATTATTAAAAATAATATGTCAGAAGTATCTGTAAACGGCTATTATCCATACTAATATGTATTATAAATGCGATAGTAACTCTGTTTGTTTGTTACCTTTTCAGACTAAACGGCTGAACGGATCGTAATGAAATTTGACAAGGAGGTAGATTGGACCTTGGAGAAGGACATAGGCTAGTTTTTGTCACGCAGACGAAGTCGCGGGCACCAGCTAGTTTGAAATATATTTAAAAATGAGCCGCTAGTGAATACACAAATATTTATACTTTTATTATTTTATAAGTATTCCTTTGTTTCAACTTTAAAATTATCCTCAATACCTTCAGCTTAGTGCCGACGCCGTCAGTTCCCTGCACTAGCACAGGATCCTTGAGGCTGGGGTCCATGGCCGACAGCTGGAACAGTCCACTATAGCAGCCTAACCTGCCGAGGACCCCTCTCCTATGGGTTGCGGTCGCGATCGGCTCTATCTGACGTACTAATGTCGCAGCTGCATCAATGTCCACACCACTTTGAAGGTATGAGAGTCCGTTAATCCTGGATAAGGAGGCAAAATTGATTTATTTCTGGCTGTGTTTTTATGGTACTGTGATAGCAAAACCATTGTTGCTGCAAAAGAGACATGTATCAATGAATGACTTTACAAAGTCATATGTTGTATTTTTTTAGTTAATTTGAAAATTCACATAGATAGGGCGAAGGAAACATCTTGAGGAAAGTTTAACTAATGGTATATATATATTAGCGATATGCTATAAGCTAGCGTTATGATGAATATGCGTGTCTTCTTTGTATGAGAAGAGGCCCTTGCCATGCAGTAGGATAGATACGGGCTGGTCATGTTTATATAGAGTTGTTAAGGTTTAAGATGCTGTTGGGCTTGGGGTGAAGAATCCGCTGAGTAAAACCAGATTTGTACTAAAAGAGTTTATATTGCGAACGGTAGGTATACAAAACTTGAGCGTAGGAAGCGTGCACTGTGCGTCGAGTAGCTTTTCGGACTGTCTAATAATTTAAAGATGGAGTATTGGAACCCGTCCCGCACCCCCGTCCGTACACCGCGCGCTCCCTCTCACAATGTTACAATGCCAATGAAATTTACAGTAAATATATGTTATATTAATTTTTGTAATTAGTTTTAAGGAAGATTCTTAATTTTGTTATTTTATTTAAATTACTAGCACGTCGTTAACACGCCCCACCCCAGTGCTGCTCAGCAGCACTCATTACTCATCGGGATTCGAGCGACACGCGTTACTGATCTAGTCAGAAATCCAGACTTCGTTTTAATTTTAACCATCCTTACTCGGCCATCTTTGCCAGGAATAACCTCTTGTACTAAACCTTTAGGCCATAGATTACGAGGGCTATCTGGATCCACTACAAGTACAAGATCACCTATTTGCAAATTTGTTTGATCTTGTTGCCATTTCTTCCGGGGCAGCATGTCTGGTAATATTTCTCTGACCCATCTACGCCAGTACATATCCGCTAATCTTTGTGAGATTCTCCATTGTTTTCGCAGGTAGATATCAGACTCATCAAATTTTCCAATATGAGGTAAGCTGGACGATGATCCCACTAAAAAATGATTAGGAGTCAAAGTTTCCGGGTTATTCGGGTCTACAGACACATGAGTCAATGGCCGGCTATTAACCATATTTTCAACTTCGGCCAACAGCGTGTTCAATGTCTCATCTTTCGGAGCGCGTTCTTTGAGTACAACTTTCAAACTAGTTTTTACGCTCCTAATTAGTCGTTCCCAGGCCCCACCCCAGTGTGGACTCGCAGGTGGTATAAAGGTCCATTTAGTGCCGTGGTTTAAAGCCTCATTCTTCAGAAGTTCTTCCTCTAATCCTTGAACTGACGTCTTTAACTCTGTATCCGCCCCTTTTAGATTTGTGCCATTGTCGGAATATAAGTATTGTGGCCAGCCACGTCTTGCAGCCATCCTTCGCAGAGCCATTATAAATGAGTCTGAGGTAAGTGTTGTAACAACTTCCAGGTGGATAGCGCGTACTGTCATACATGTAAAGAGAACACCGTATCTCTTCTCTCGGCGCCTGCCCACAGTTACTTCCATAGGGCCGAATAGATCAACGCCACAGAAAGTAAAAGGGCGTTGGTGATGGGCCATGCGAGCCCCAGGTAGGTCTCCCATTCTTGGTACTTCTGGTTTGCATTTCTTAATTCTGCACAACATGCATTGAGATGTTATTCCTTTTATAACAGGTCTGAGTCTCGTGATCCAGTATTTTTGCTTGACTTCATTCACTACCGTCTCTTGGTTTCCGTGAGCATAATAATGGTGGTAATACTTAACAATTAATTTAGCAATGTGACTTCTTCCGTCTAATATAATTGGATTTTTCGTCTTAGGTAGCACATCAGCAGCAGCACCAATACGGCCACCGACGCGCATCACTCCATGTTCATCGAGGTAAGGTGATAATGTGAGTATTTTACTAGTTCTTGATACACATCTTTTATTTATTATATCAATTATCTCTTTCTCAAATGACTGTACTTGTGATTGTTTCAGTAATAGTATTTCAGCTTTCTCCATGCTGTCATCAAACTCGTAAGTACGTCTCCTACATTTATTTATAAATTTTATTATAATAGAAGTCGCGCGAAGTAAGCGTAACCAAGAGGAAAATCGAGTAGCGTCAGGCACCGGTAAGTTTTTATCTTTGTTTTCTATTTGAATATTATGAATACATTCTATTTCTAATTTCGTTTCGTTTCTTTCAGGTTCCAGAATCATAAAGTCGCAAGGCCACTGTTTTTCATCGCTGCTTAAAAAGGTAGGTCCATATATCCATTCATTTTTCAATAAAGAACAGTCATAAGATTCTCTGGTGGCAATATCGGCAACGTTGAGCTTCGTTGGTACGTATCGCCACTCACTTGCACAGGTTAGCTCGTCTATTTCCCCGAGACGATGAGCCACGTATTGTTTATAGTTTCTAGCGTCATTACGTATCCATGTGAGTACCGTGCTCGAGTCGCACCAAAAAAATTTTCTTGCAGCTTTCATTTTATGTTCTTTTGTTATTGTTTCAGCCAGTCTAGCGGCTAGTACAGCCGCCTGAAGTTCTAAACGGGGCACTGATACCGGCTTGACGGGCGCAACTCTGCATCGACTAGTTATAAACGCTGTATGTACAATATAGTTATGTACCCAACGCCAGTAAGCCACCGCGCACATTGCTTTCGTTGACGCATCACAAAATATGTGCAACTGTAGGCATGTATAGTCAGTTGTTATTGTAGGTTCGATGGTTTGCGCGGGAGCTCCTCGCTGTGTTTGCGTCGACAGTTGACTGGGGACCGGTTCACTCTCTGTCTTACTCGCACTCGCGTATGCTGTCGCCATCGGATAATATCTAGGTAGGCGCACGTGACGTAACGATTGTAATTGTGTTATCCATTTAAACCATTTAGTAAACACAATCACATACCATTGGTATCATCCCAGCTGATTTTTTGTTTCCATGTTTCTTGTAATATAATTTTGCCATTGATAGTATACGGTGCTAAAAACCCATAGACGTCAAAAATAGACATTATCACACGTAACATATCCCTTTTGGTAGGCCTTTCTGTGCCGTTAATTATATTTTCAGGAATCCGCTTGAAAGATACGTCGAATCTCAATGTGTCATCACTAGGATACCATATTAATCCAAGAGTTCGTTCACCTTGGTAATCCTGTCCGATTTTAAACTTTACAGCCGCGTCTCCCAGCTTATCTTTAGGTAGGCTGTCTAATACTTCTTTACTGTTACTAGTCCAGTTGCATATTTCAAATCCGCCATTCTTGTGAATGGTCGTGACGTCATGAACCAGTTGTATAGCGGTTTTTTCATCTGGTAAGCTATCGATATAGTCGTCCATATAATGTTGTTTATATATTGCAGCAGCTGCGGTAGGCATAGATGACTCAGATTGCTGCGCGTTTTTGTTTTTAATATACTGGGCGATAAACGGCGAGCAATTAGCACCAAAGATTAATGACGTCATAACGTAAGTATTCACTGGCCCTTCAGGTTCATCCCTATGTAAAAAACGAAGGGCGTTTTGATCTTCAACTCGTATCTTTACCCTCAGGAACATATCTTTTATGTCTCCTGATACAGCTATTCGGTTTTCTCTAAATCGTAACATAATACCGAATAAAGATGACAGTAGGTCAGGTCCTTTTATTAAATAATCGTTAAGTGCCACGCCATTTGTTTTTGCAGCTGCGTCGAATACCAATCGCAGTTTCTTTTTATTTGGGTTGTCGACGCCAAAGTGAGGTAAATACCAAGTTTTCGGTGTAACATCAATATTGCTCAATCGTTTAGCATAATCATTCTGGAATAAATGGCGTATGCGTTCCTTATATCTTTGGGCATATTCTTTGTTTTTATTCATCTTAATTTCAACACCCTTGAGTCGAGACATAGCAGTTGGATATGAATCTGGCATTACACTCTTCTCATCCTTCCAAGGTAAGCCGACATGCCACTGACCATCTATAAGTTTAGAAGTTCGTTCTAGAATACTCTCAGCGCGTAAGTCATCCGAGTTCTGCCTTGGTTTAGTAGTTACTCCCATGGACTCGATGGTGAACGACCGTCGTACTTCTTCTTGGATCTCTTGTAGGATACGGTTGGGTTCCATGACGTCACTAGTTACAAACAGCGTGGAGTGACGTACAGAATCAGTTGAGTTAGCAGGTACCCTTCCATGCAGGCACCAACCCAGAGGGGTCCGGGTGGCACAGGGTTCATTGGGTTTACCCATCTTGGTTTCCAAAGGTAAGAGCAAGTGATGGTTATCTTGGCCAATTAAAACTTGTGGTTTTTGTTGTTCTGTACATAAGTTATGACTAATATTACATAAGTGCTTATAGTTTTTATAGTTTATAGAAGTTACGTTTTGTTTAGGTAAGTTAAGGTTATCAACAACGCGCGCATTGATTGTAAACAATTCATCATTAGAACCGCATAGAGTTAAATTGACCAGCTGAGCGACGCACACTAGCTCAGTGTTGTTCCACGCACCACGCACACGAAGAGACTCCCGGCGTCCGCGTAGCCCCACCTGCGCCGCGAGGGAGGCGCTTATCAGTGACACCGTCGAGCCGTCGTCAAGCAAAGCAGTCGCACTTACGATGCCGTTCGGACCGCTAATTTTTATAGGAACGACTTTCAACAACACGGAACTGTTAATGTTTATATGAGTTACCGTTTCGGATGGAATTTCAGTTTCTGACACTGGCACGGGTACACTATTGTCCTGACGCGGAACGTAATGCAGTAACCGGTGATGAGCCTGTCCACAATTGTCTATATCACAGCTCGGGGCAGGGCACGTCTCCCTGCGATGGTGCGATAACAAACACTTATAACAAATACCGTAACGTTTCACATACAACCATCTGTCCTTACGTAGTGATTTCTTAAACTTTTTACACTCGGTTAACTTGTGATTTGAAGTACGACAGTAACGACACTTGTCTTCATTTTGTCCGTCTTTTAGTAAAACAGTTTGAATGTTGTTCACTTTATCGTATTGTTTACGTTTAGTATTGTCTATCTTCTGATGCACTAAAGTAGCACTACAAGTAGATATTTTCACTGCCTCTTCCGTAAGAAAATCTGACAATAGATTCAGTCTAGACCTGGGTGAGCTGACGGTGATAAGTGGGTAACTGTAGTCTGTCCACTTGGAGAGAAGAGTCGTTGGTAGCTTGGATAATAATATATTAGCTACTTCCACTCCTTGTAGGTACTCATCTCGCCCGAGAGCATGTACCGCCGCTACGTAGTTTTTCACTTTAATAGAGAATGGCACAATTTCACGATAATAATCCGCCGATAGATTACACATCCTCTTTATCTCTGTTACGATGCGGTATAAGATGACGTCTGCGTTCCCGAATTGCAGTTCTAATGTAGACATCACAATTAAAGGTGAAGAAGCACTTATGAGTAGTGCTGCTACAGCATCACGTGCAGCACCACGTAAACATTTACGTAGCCGCCATAGGTTTTCTTTTTCACTGAAATTGCATACTTCGGTGGATTCTTCATAAGCCTGTTTAAATTGCAACCACTCCATCGGGTCTCCGTTGAAAATCGGTAGTTCTTTTGACGTGCTAATACGGCTGAGTAGGGTAGTGTTCTGCTGACCAGTAGAGGAGGTGACCAAATCCTTAAGTGCGCTCGCCAGTTGCTGAACTGGTCCATTAGTGTCAGCGGAAGCCGACGTGAGCGGCATGCCTTTGTTTACAAGCATAGTGGCATGCTGCAAATCCAGTTCCTGTTGACTGCGCTCCACCCACCTCTCGATATCGCTACCAGCGCCGTGACTAGGCTCCGATGTTTCTGATGGTGGACTGTATTCTTCATCTAGTTCGGCGAGGTCCGCCGCTAATTGTTTGTCGATAAGCTCCATTTCAATACGCGCCTTCGCCTTGGCTGCCTCCTCGTATAGAAGATGATGACGACTTCTTTGTTTTTGCAGTACGACGTGAAACTTGTGAAGGCGGTTTATTTTCAAATCGTTCCGATTTCACTACGCTCCCAGCGTGAGATTTCTCCATCTTGTTCTCATCATCATCTTTCTTTGTTGCAGGTGTAGGCGGTGGCATTTCCTGTGCTCCGGTGACCATTTGTAGTTTTGTCTGAAGCTCCCTCTCCTTTTCTCTTATCAGCTGTTTACTCGCGGTACTGCGGGTGTTCACCATGGTTTTCTTCGACGGCGGAGTATTAAACATGAAGATCCTGCTCGAAGGACCACTTGTTGGGCTTGGGGTGAAGAATCCGCTGAGTAAAACCAGATTTGTACTAAAAGAGTTTATATTGCGAACGGTAGGTATACAAAACTTGAGCGTAGGAAGCGTGCACTGTGCGTCGAGTAGCTTTTCGGACTGTCTAATAATTTAAAGATGGAGTATTGGAACCCGTCCCGCACCCCCGTCCGTACACCGCGCGCTCCCTCTCACAATGTTACAATGCCAATGAAATTTACAGTAAATATATGTTATATTAATTTTTGTAATTAGTTTTAAGGAAGATTCTTAATTTTGTTATTTTATTTAAATTACTAGCACGTCGTTAACAGATGCTTTGTACATCTGACTAGCGGTCTGTTTCTGTGTGTGTACTCTCAGCGACTGATAAAGCAATTAGTCTAATACCAAATGAGATTCACGTAAAGGATTCTTACCAACATTATCCCATTAGAAATGCGAGCTAAGATAAATACAAAGGCTGTTAGAAACGTGTAGAAACAACTAGATTATCCTTCTTATTCGGTTTAATTTTCGCGTTAAGCCATCGCCTTTGGTTGTTGTTAAAAAGTCAGAAATTTCGTTGATGTCGTCGACGTGTCGTTTTAAAGAACCTTTAGTAGATTTAGTTCAAACGAAACTAGTTTGACACCTTATAATAAAACAACTTTTAGCAAGATATATTGGTTATGGTATTTTTGACGTTTCGAACACTTTGCAGTCTTTGTGGCCCCAAGTCAGTCATCCTGCGTCAAAAACCAATATATTACACGCGATTAATCCTGTTAAAATATGTTAATCTAAAGTAGTAGTAGTAGTGATCGCGAAATCCTAGATATTACTAAGTCCGAAACCTATAAGTTGCTACAAATTCGGATCAGTAAACGATCGTGAAGGTTAAGCAATGCTTCGCGCGGTCAGTTTGTAGATGGGTGACTAGTAGCATTTTTATCTGAGTGTCTCCGTGTTTCGGAAGCCGAGTACGAGGGCTACGGGCAATAATTCTTGTCATAAGGTTGTCTCAAACCAGACGAAAAAATTGAGGTATGGCTGTGTAGTGGACACGGCCGTGTGTTTTACGTACACTTAATGGGTAATATTTGAAGAATTTTAACAGCGAAACGACCTCAAAATCGCAACGCTTCCCTCTCAGCTGCGTGCTATGCGTCACAGTTCTCTCACAAGGTAACGAGTTCTTTGATCCTTTAGCTATTGAGTAGTTTATAAAAAAATTGGATTAAATGTGTAACTGCACCATCAAGGTGTATCCCTGATTTTGTTACAATCAGTTTTCTGAATAGCATCCTACTACGTAAGCAAATTTAGAGACACATTTACGTCAAAAGCAAGCGACGTACTTGGTGAAGGCCCGGTGCGCGATGTCCTTCCGGTAGTGCGCGCCGGGGAAGTCGACGAGCGCGGCGGCGGCCGTGGCGGCGGCGGCGGCGGCGCGCAGGGCGGCGGCGCGCGCGCACACCAGCAGCACGCGCCCGCCCCACGTCACCAGCGAGCCGTTGGCGCCGCGCGCCACGCCGCTGTGGAACACCGCCACGTGTGCCAGCGACACCACCTGCGTCAGCCCTGCCGCACACCCCAACTTACAGAGCTTTGTGGATACATAACAGCAGTGATAGACCGTGGGACTATCAATTCGAAAGTAGCGGGTTCGAATCCAAAGCACGCACCACTGTCTTTTCGATGTCATTTGCGTATTATAAATTAAATATTACTTGCTTAAAACGGTGAAGGAAAATATCGTATGGAAACCAGCACCACACCTGAGAGATGTTCTCAATGGTTTGTAAGGCCATGTCCGAGGCCTACGAGTGGTTTAAACTCTGACACTAGGCCTATCTCACACAATAAGAAGAAGATGGAAACATGTGAGCAGGCAGAGCTTTTTTTTTTATCGTGTTCTCTTTCCGACTAATAATCAGACGGTCCTACTTCAACATTTACCGAGGTCCCGGGTTCGTTAAAGCGATCACAGATGCAATAAATTGATTCTCTGATTTATGAGATAGTCACCCTATTGAATACAAATATGAAAGTGGCCGGCCTATTTTTGGATCTTACTTCTGCTTTTGATAGGGTAGATCTAATATACTACTAGAAAAAATTTTACATTATGGTGTTTAGCGGCAATGTCTTAAGTTTGTTCTAAGAAATAGGAAACAATTTGTAGCGGTAACATCCATTGAAAATAATCAAAATGTAGTAATAAAATCTAGAGTCACTAACATTAAACGTGGTTTACCTCAAGGCTCAATACTTGGGCCCATTTTCTTTATAATATTTTGTAATAATTAAATGATTATTATTCTTAGAAATATATTAAATATTACATTTTCTTTATAATTATTCTGTGAGTCATATCAAAAATGTAAATTGTTTAAAATATCTAGAGAATATACTTATATATATATAATCATGCATCAATAACATACCACTAATAACACATCCCTTGGTAGAAGTCTCAGGGTATCCCTTGGAGGCGATGACGACACCAACAGCGGATAGTTTCGTGTTCCAAGTCACCTGCATCTGCTTCAATGTGCCCTCCACGCATGCCTGTATGAACGCAAACAATAACATTCAGGCTGATACATTGGAAAAATGGTCGTTGGTTTTATTTCCGGGTCGGGCAGTGTTATTGAGTCTTTCTGTTATGAAATTCTCAGTAGCAGCCCGGAGTCCGGAATTGTGCCCGTTAGGTGACAATAGGCTCACCAGCTATTACATGGGAATTAATAACATGATATATAATGGGACTGCTCACAACCATAGTTTTCTTTCTATAAAGATGTATAACTTAAGCGTTCGCTACGCATACGTCTAAGCGTTTAAAAGATTTATCAGAACTCAATTCAAACCTCGGGCTTGCAGCTCCCAGACCAATGACGCAATTGCCCGTAGACAGCTTTTAAAAGATTTTTAATATAAGTATGAAAGTTATTATACATTTAAGATTTGTTGATATAACTTACCGTCATAACCTTGTACAAGTCTGATTCGAGTAGGGTCATGAGAACTTGTGTCTCTGGGTCACCGAACCGGCAGTTGAATTCCAAAGTCATCGGGCCTGACTTAGTCACCATCATGCCGGCGTATAGGACACCTAGAAGTAAAGGGAGATTATAAAAGTTAAGATACGCTACACAAGTATGTAATTAACTAGGACTGCTACGATAGCGAAATAATGAAATTAATAAAAAATAGAGCACGTCTGCCATGTTTTTTTATTTCACACATTTTTGTGTAACAAAACCACTATATTACAATTTTTTATGTCACCCGGGAGAATATAAGGATTGTAACGATAACATACACCTAAATCGGTTCAGGCGTTTATGAAGGTTTTTAAAAACTATTATTTTGACTTTATAATAAAACAACTTTTAACCGGATTAATCGCGTGTATTATTTGAAAGCGCGGTTGGCGCAGTGGTCCAGAGACCGACTGCTGCGCTGCGTGTCGCAGATTCGATTCCTGCACGGAGCAAATATTTGTACGATCTATAGATAATTGCTCCGGGTCTGGGTGTGTGTGTGCTTGTGAGATTATATGTCTGTAAACGCACCCACGATACAGGAAGAAATTCCTAGAGTGGGGCAACGTTTTTTTTTTTTAATAATAAATTGTTGTTTTTTTTGCTTTTCCTGACGTTTCGAACACTTTGCAGCGTTCGTGGTCGAAAGTTGTTTTATTATAATGTGTAGTGATCGCGCAAACCTAAGATATTACTATATTATTTTGACATTACAGACAATCAATTTTATTTATTTGTATTGATGATGATTAAAAAGCTTATAAAACCGAAAAATCATGCTATCTCGCTATCTATTTCTTAACCACAATATTCTAAATGGGCGTTTTTCAGACAATACGTCAGTATTTTAAAATGCCTAAAGATTAGCGATAAATTGTGGAATTAATTTAACGCAGTATAATTTTCGATAGCAAAAATAATTCATTTTATCTTCAATTTCTGTTTGACCTATAACATCAAAAACAAATATTTCATGATGTAAGATGAGCCTGAAAATATTATGTATTAATTTATCTATAAAGGAACCCCTTGGCAACTGCAAAACAGACAAACAAACGCAATACTGAAATACAATTGCTATCTATCATGTGACTAAGTAAAAAGAGACTTTATCAATACCACATGAGGGTGTATTATCGTTTTTATATTGTTGTTAATTTAGATGAAATCATGTAATATTGTTTATCTAACGTGGTCGGTGGTTGTTATAAATAATGACGGGTCAAATGCCATTGACATACGTAATACTACGATTGGTTTGACGTAAGACGTAAAAACTGTTCAGTTTTAAAGTGTTTTTTTGTTATGATTACAATTTCGCGATAGTCTATTTTTACGTATTTTTAAAACGCGTGCAAATCTAAAAACATTTGTTAGAGTTTGGGCAATCGCATCTGTACAACAAATTAACAACAAAAACAAATTATCTGTAAACTTATCATCGTATCTAGTCACTCTTAGAGTCTAAATGGATTTAATAAATAGCGGTGGCGTCACCACGACGAGAAGTATAAAATTAAAAAAAAAAATAGCTTAGCGAGATTGCAATACCTTAGTAAGCAGAGCACTTGGAGTACCGATCCAACAGATCCACAAATTCAATATTTAATTTATTTAATTTTTATCATAAAACTAATAGACCCGACCCTGCGCCTCCCGGATAAATAATCCGAATCACGATGAATCCCGCTTACGAACGTATTTTTCTTTCCACGCAAATTCATACCTTTAGAGTTCGCCTCGCATGCGTTAATGCGTTTATAAGATTCATCTGCATTTACTAATAGATCCCTGCACATTGGACGTTGCATCAGAATCGATAGCGTCTCCGCAAACCCTCGTCTACCAAGTCAAATCTTTCTTAGTACTCTAGACATTAGGGACAGTGAACTCATCATGACAGCACTTAACTATAGTTCAAAAGTAGATGATCTAATCTCCTATTTGATTGATTGACAAAAATAAATGATTGATTGATAGATAGAAAAAATATACCGTACAAGAGTCTAGGTATTTCCAGAGAAGACCTTACTCGTTTGGACAGAACGTTGACCTCGGAGTTTGTTTCGGCCTTTCTTCTCACCGAAATACCGACGCCATATTTATATTAAAAGATGTATTTACAAAGGAATATAATTTATCGTTTAGACTAGACTAGAATACAGGTTCAAGCTCCTCAAGTCTAGAACATATCTCCACTAGATACCTCCAAATAAAAACCCTATGTGCAGGGATTAAGTTCCAAAATTGTCTGCTATCGCCCTTACGGATAACCTATGACTGTTTAAAGCAGGAATTTTCCAATGATACGCTTGTTATTCATAATATCGATAATGTTGTATTATAGAAATTGGTGAGTAAAAGAATTTTTCATACAATTACCGATAAGATCGATGTTATTAACGTCATATACATTTATAATAATTACTGTTTATTAATATTATAATTTATAACGGTTCTATTAACTAATATTTTAGTAAAGAAACTCGATTAACGTTCGAAGAGGCTGTCATAGACAGTTTCGTCGTATACTATTGTTTTATTTATAATTTATTTAAAAATAAGAATCTATAACACTCTTGTGCGTTATTTTGAGATATAAATGTTAATATAAAAAAAATGGTACAAGTGTACAATAAGAGCTTGTGGAGTTGTTATATCTTGTATTGCCTATGGTTACTACAAGATTGGGAAATGGGACAAAGTATGAGAAATTTTAGTTGACACAACAAAAATTGAACTTGACGTATTTTATGTCCCCATCTTGGTCTTATTGTCACTGTGGTAATAAGATTATATTAATAAAAAAACCCGCCTGCCATGTGTCAATCATATTTTTAGTTAACACTTTTTATGATTATTACCAGCCTAAGTTACCCGGGACAATGTAAGGATTCTAACGATACCCCATACATCTAAATCGGTTCAGACGTTTAGAAGTTATGGTGGCATAAAGAAACTCACAAACATACATACATACACACACGAACCCTAAAAACATGACACTCCTTTTTTTGGGCAGTCGTGTAAGTGTAGTATAATTAGCTTTCGTTAAAATTCACACCAGTGTAAGAACATTTATTAGACACGATTCCTACGAATGGCATGGCTGTCACCCTCGTTTATTGTGCATAAAAATCTAACTACTATTACATATACAGTAATCATATCTGTACGACATTCTATTAATTACAAAGTTTGTCGTGTCAGTTCGGTCAGCTGTATAGGGACTGCATAGATGTCAATGGCGTTACCAAAAGAGATTAAAATGTGGAAGAAGAATTTTGGGATCTGAGCAGCTGAGGTCGAGATGACTTAGTGCTCAGAGCGCGTGAAGTATTCATCCGGGAGGCGCAGGTATTTTTCTTTCCACGATATTTTATAACTTTAGAGTTCGCTACGCATGCGTTAATCCGGCAAATGATAAATTATTTTATTTCGGTAATAAGTCTGTTGAAAACACTTTTACAAGTCATTTTTATAAACTAGATGGCGCCGGCGTTTCCTATCCTTCTGTCTCTGAGAAGAAACGCAGAAACAAACTCAGAGGTCAACGTCTATTTTTCTTCTCTTCTCGCTATAAGATTTATCTGTATTTGTTAAAGTAATCGCACCAAAACAAATTATACCTTTACCAATACACAGCTAGGGATTAAAACGATATTTATTAACACACGATCAATCGGCATACTTTATAAACTTACATAACGCATTCAAAGATGCCATAGTGCATGTAAATAGTGCGCCAAAGCATTGAGAACTCGTTACTATCAGTCTATATACATAACTAACGGCTTCGCTCGCGTTAATTTAGAATTTAACAATCAATTCGGGGTGTACTCTATTACGGTTAAGAGGAAAATCCGGTCTATCGACACTCAAGACACACAAAATGTATTAGGTACTTAAATTTAAAATTCAATCATGATTCGAAAGACACGTGGCGCCATCTATTATCATAAGAACGTTATTGTTGTTTTCCTCGGGAATCGTTTTTTTTTCGGCTTGAACGGTACTCTATATCCGTTTCTGTACACCTTACAACGCATATGCAAAATTTCAGGATGATCGGTTCAGTGGTTTAGGCGTGAAAAGGTGACAAACAAACAAACTTAATATTTATTAGGATATGACTTGTGTGGATAGATAAGTGATTGATACCCTATTATTTTTCGTAAATATAACGGGCACTTTTTCTACAGATTTATTATATGTATAGACTATGTCTATGTCTAATTATAATTTTATCATATACAGTACTTATAACAAATTTTTTGTCACTCTCTCGGTGTGTTTGTTCCGCTTAATCTACGAAACGGCTGAATCGATTTTGACGGGCAGATAGATGATGTGTTTTTGTCTGATTCAGACAAATTCTATGTATAGATATAGATTAATGTAATCATATAACACACTTCGCCTTTAAAAACACACTTACCAACATACTTGATCCCCTCAGCCTTCAATCCATCCACAGCCCTCTGTAGGACCTGCTCCTTCACATCCAAGAGCTGGTCGGGGGTGATTAGTGGACAAGGACAGTAGGCACCCATACCCCCGGTATTGGGACCCGTGTCGCCATCTCCGACCCGTTTGTGATCCTGCGCGGGGGGCATCATGGAAACCGTCTCGCCGTCTGTGAAGGCTAGCACCTGAAAATGAGAAAGGATATGAGTTTTTGAACACCATACGTGATACATACATGGTGTTATTTCTTATTGGAAACATCTTGATATTTTTGACGGAAACCTGTCAGATCTCCCAGATTTTGTTATCCGACGTTGCTGAAATCCAGTCTATTCAGCATGTTTAGCAGTACTTTCGCATCGCTCATAGTGCTTTAATATTTTTTTATAATACCTACATGATAAGGACTTTTGAAATTAATACCAATATAAATCTAATGTGTTATTTTAAAATAAATTTACCGACATCATAGTTACCTATCTCAATTTTAAAGCATGTTGGGTTATTAGTGCCACAATTATTTCATAATTTTAACATTTTGGCATTTAAAAGTACGGATTGACATATTTCCAACTAGCTGTACCCCGCGGTTTCACCGACGTATAATCATAATATATTTAGCCTAAGTTACTCTTTATATAGTCAGCTACCTGCCAGTAAAATCTTATCAGAATCGGTCCAACCTTTTCGAAGATTAGCCGGAACAAACAGCCAGACAGACAAAACTATTTTTTTTTGTCATAGTTGTCGTACAAATAACTGTATGAGTTTGAAAAAGAACTATTATTTTGATATTACAAACAGACACTTCAATTTTATTTATTTGTATTGATGTTAATCGAGCGGATTTATTTTCAAGATTAAGCTTATTGTTATGCCTATACTAATTATTATATTAAAAGAATATCGTAAAAGAATAGACATGACGACAATTTCCGTACTGTACAATAGGCATGATGACTGATTTTGAAATATCCTTTCATAATATAGGGACAATAATATAGGGGCGCCTACTATTTCCGAAAAACACATTATTTCAGTAATAAACTAAGTTTAACCGCAGATTAATGCATTTTAATCTATCTAATTTGAATGGTGCGCGAAATCGCTCATGGGTGTCATGGCACCGCTTATTATGGGCCGTGACGTCACGCTTCGATAACATTTGACAAAAGTTCCAGCAAAACGTATGGCGGTGATTGAAATTCATTGAGGCGTGACATCATTCGCTGTAACTGTGTTCCTGTCTACATATATTTTTTATTCTTTGATTATTTAATATCAATCATGCCTATTATGATGCAATAATTAGCACATTATTTTACTCTCCCGACTTCATACATACTTATCTTTCTATTATTAGATGAAAAAAATATACGAAAACATAAAAACAAATATCATATGATCTAAATATCTTAACAGTTTCCATGACCTTTAAAAAATATCGCCCGACAAACAAGTTTATTTTTTCATCTCAATGCAATGATTTATCAATAAATATACTGACTAATTACAATTGCTACTTAAATCATTCATTATCGGAACCCCAATGGGTGCTCAAAAACAACTGTTGATTGACCTCTGCTATCGTGCGTTCATGTCAGTCAAGATACGTTAAATAGTTCGGGATAACAAATAACAACTTTGAAAAATTGACGCCATAGGAATGGCGCCACTCCTATGGCGTCATATATGCTGCGCGGCACCGTCCGGGCCTGTTGCTGGTCGGACGACGAATTGCCTACTTAATACTGACTGTTAACTTACGTAGTTTTTGAAGTGAAAACTTGTTTAAGCGCGTTGAGCACTTTTTGTGTGAACAAAAATCATGGAACTCGCGTCATCGTCACCGAACGCTTTCCACAAGTTACTTAGTTTTCACTTCTATCGGCAGTCCCCAAAGAGTGCCCCGCATGTTTTTTTTTACCACCACGACCCAGTAATATAACTATAATGAATAAAATTAACAAAAATACGTAATTTTAAGCTTATTTTTTAAAAATATGGAAGATCCATTGAAATATGAAAAATATGGAAAATAAACATACAAAAAACGAAAAGCATTGAAATTTAAAATATTTATTTATACGGATAAATCTTTGAAAAGCATTAACGCATGCTCTGCAAACTTAAAAATTATAATTTTCCAGGCGCTCTGATTTCGGGGATTTGGAGTATTTATCCGGGTGCCGCAGGTTCGAATCCTGCTCACGACCGTATTCTTTTTCCATTTAAAAATATTTATATACTTATTTATCCGGGCCATAGTCATGATTTAAATCTAGAGCCGTATTTTAAACGATAAGAACAGTAACAACTCGTGCCAAAATACCAGCCGCACAAATCGATCGATGGAAAAATTACTTTTTTCGATCGATCGATTTAGCTTGCAACTTTTAGTCTATGCATGACCATTATTCCACATCGAGACCCCTCTGTTTTAGAGAGCATGTTAAAATTTTCAGTTTCAGACCCCGTCGGTCGTGGATTTCAAATGAAGATCTATGATAGTCGGTACGGGGTATTCGGATATCTGATAATGCGACATCCAATCTAACCGAGAGGTATACTGTTACCCAGGAACTGGGTGGTGGATGTCAGATAGACAGTCGCTCCATGAAAAATATTGCAAATAAACTGCATTCGGTTGGAACACCCAACTTAGTAGTAATCCAACGCCAGTTGGGAAAAGACTAGGCAAATTTATTTATTGTCTCAAAAAGTCAGTTTGTATATGAAGCGTTTGTCCAGTGAAACGATATCAGGTTTATATTATGAATAATTATTATCATAGCATAACTGACATGCTCTTGGTCAAATTACTGATATCACAGGTAAGTCACTGACCACTTAATAAAATATCTCAGGTCATGCCATTTCTCAGAGAATAGGTTGCGATGCAACGTGTCTCGCTAATAATGCCTGTCTCTTAAACATACATCAAATGACCGCTATGTCCTGTGAGCTCATTCGCGTAATTATATTTTTCTCAGAGACAACGCGACCTTAACGTGAACCGACTTTTCAACGGCCACATTCATTTAGGACGTTTGAAAAATAATATAAGATAAATAAAATAATAGGTGTCAATATGTCGGCGAGTATTTAGAAATCTGCTAATCAAATCCAGGCTCATGTTTAGGATCCTTAACTAGTGTATTGTTAAGGGGAACTAAGACAAAATCGCGTGTATAAGAAAACATAATGCAAATTTTGCCAAACACTAAAGAAATACGAATCAAAAGCTTGTAACTCACCGAAACCTCGTCTCCTTCAAGCAGCTCCTCAATGACGACCGTCTGTCCAGCTGATCCATATTTAGCATCAACAAGGATATCGTCGACGGCCTGGCAAGCTTCCTCCTTATTTGAAGCAACGACCACACCTTTGCCTGCCGCGAGACCTGAAGCCTTCACTACCAGGGCTGGATATGGAGCGCTGAATACAAAAAGTTGAATGAATAAAACAAACTTTCAACAAGTTATAAATACATATAGATCTTTCAAACGCAGTAACGCATGCGTAGCGAACTTACTAAGTTGGCGCGGTGACCCCAAAATGGAATGCGTAAAGTAATATCCTTTTCTGGAAAGAAAAATACTTTCGCCGCGGGGCACAGCTAATAAATAAATATATTACAAATCTGTGACCGTATGTTTGTACTGCAATAGCTCAAGCTTGTGCGAAGGAGATCCTTATGCACGGCAAAATACAGGTTACAGGAAGATGGCCCTAGACTGTATAACTAGTTTACTATTTTAGAAGTTTTTAACGAGGCCTAAATCATGTACAGATACTGCATATAAAAATAGGCTATACTTCTGTGAAGATGTTCGTTTGTTACTAAGCAGGTGTTGTAAATATTATTAGCAGTATAGTGAACTCTTGGGGAATTACCATGCAGAATTAATTTATCATTGGCTAATAATTCCCTTTCATTTTTATAAGAAAGAATTATCTTAATGTCATTATAAATTAACTATGTGGGCCAATGTCGGTAGGGAAGTTATTTTTATAATATTTATTTCCACTGGTTATCCTTGTGATAGTGTCCTTTGACACAATTAACCTTATCGTCATATTTGTATGAACAGAAATCTTAATGTTATCAACTCGATAGGGAACCCATCACAAGCACGTATAGAGTAAACTACTTGACTGAATAAAAGACCTTAACATAAAAAGTATACTTAAGTAGCTGACTAGAAGTTCGATATAATGGAACATAGACTACACTTCAAAGAGTATAAAAAGCTATAGATCAATCTTCTAAGGTACCTGTCACCCTCACGCCCAAATGCTCAAACACTATTCCTTTGTCCGAGCAGCTACAGCACGAGATTTGAGGACTAAGAGCTCCTACAAATCGTCACATTAGAAGAGAACCAATTGCGAACAGATCCGAGGACCAGAAAAATCCAGATACATCCACGCGTTCCATCACCTTATCATTCTCCACGCACCCATATAATAAACATTGATTACAGAAAGCTCTTTGTACTAAATGAATAAGGCATATAATAACACGATAGTCACAGGTTAACCGACCTTAATCACAATTATGTAAGGAGAACGATAATTATGTATATCGAAATGTATTAATGTATGAATGTATTAACTAATACATAAAATAGTAAACATCTGTAGTGGACGGCACATGTAGAGCTGAGAATTATATAAGAATAATCTAGAATAGAAGGGGCTCGTAAATAGCCGACGCCGAGAACTGACGTCTGGATCGTCGAACGAGAAGATAGGAAGTATACTAGATTATTTAATACTAGCGGTCCGTCGCGGCTTCGCACGGGTGAACATTTACACCTTGGGTTACATTATTCAAGTTTTAGTAAGGATCCCTAATATTTTCTAGTAATAAACATAGCCTATGTTACTCAGGGATAATGTAGCATTCTAATGATGGAAGAATTTTTGAAATCGTGCTATTAGTTTTTGAGTTTATTCGTTACATACAAAAATACAAATCTTTTCTCGTTATAATATTAGTGTAGACTACACTAGTATTGAAGATAGTGGACCAAAAATTCTTGTAGGGCTCCTGTTTTTGGAACGTGTGGGAATCCTTCACCTTCATGAGCGTCGAATTCGTACCGCATTCTCAATTTCCTATCGACAAACGCCTGATATGCTTTTATGCCAGGCTGTATGATGGAGTGTGACTTTTGAAATTTATCAATGACGTTACTCACAAAATGTTGCAATCTCTGTTCGGTAAATAATCGTTGAGGTTAAGCGGTAGAGCCTTTCGGCTCAGAACGTACAGAATTATACGTTGTAACAATAAAAATGTATTGTGTCTGCTAATCAGCGAGGCAACATCTTAAGCTCCATTAAAGTCGAAAATGTTAGTACCTAATACGTTTTACCAAAAAAGTCCCTTGAACGGTGGCGTTGAAAAATTTCATGCAAGCATTTGTAGCCTTTACGATACGGTCGACAGCCAACATGTTTCGACTTTATGTAAAATATTAGACTAGATTGATGTCGATGATCAATTTAAAGAGTAGGCTAAACGAATAATACTGTGTAGCAATTACTCCAATATCATGATACGATTAAGTTTTATCAGTGACATAATTATTAGTCTCAAAGTGCGTTCGGGGGACCTCTACGAATATAATTATGTAGTATAGCTTTAGCTTCAGAAATAGATAATAGTATTGAGATTCTCAAGTAGGACGACGGTAATTTTTCTTAAATAAAGCGCGAATCCTAGGTGCCTGCCTCTTAAGAAATAAGAGTATTAGAAAAAAAAAATAGTGAACTTAAATATTGAAACAAAGAAAATATTCTTAAAAAACTTACTTAGTTATAAATTCCTTAGCTGCCGCAGCATCGCTGAACGACTTGTGTCTCGCTGTGGGTATCTGGTACTTGTTCATGAAGGTCTTAGACCAGTCCTTGTCAGCTTCGATCTGAGCGCCAGCTTTCGTGGGGCCAAAGCACTTGACGCCTAAGGGAGTGAGTCCGTCCACGATGCCATTGGCAAGAGGATCCTCTGGGCCAACTACCACGATATCTACTTCGTGGTCTTTGCACCATTTTGCGGTGGCCTGCAAAAAAAGAGTTTGTTATTATATATTTTTTTTAAAGTGGATGAAATAGGAAACACTCAAAAATGTAGGTTATTTGTTAAAAGGTAGTGTTAGAAGAAAAATATATGTATGTATTTGGAAATCCAAAATTTAAGCGGCGTACGCAAATCTTGGACATACTTATAAATACTATCTGAAACCAACTAAGGCAGAGAATGTAGGATGCTATAAAATAGCTGCTTTACAAAAGCTCGATAAAATAACTGAGCTTCAAATGCAAACACTTTTAGCATTAACAATTCAGACGCTTTTCTGAAGCGACTGAATGCTAAACTCGATTGCAGACAGTCGCTAAAACGCGATGAATTGCAGGACAAAGTTGAAAAAGCGCTGATCTCCCATGCAAACAATTGTATGTCTACTAAGACCTAAATAATTCGTTGAACCAATTAATCAAACAAATTGTAACTACACTTTAAAAGTGCTTCCTTCTTATCTGCCTTCCCCTAGAAGCTGTTTTCTAAACGAAGTATTTCGAGTGTCAAATGAACTTGCCCCGGCAAGTACTGAACTTCATGATATGGAAGGTACGGGTTATCGCACATACACGAGCGTCTATTAAAATCTATAAACAGTTAAACGCAAGGTATGTATATAGGCATGTGTATAACCTTAATGATTAGGACAATATATTTATGAGGGTTTGTGGACCCCAGCCTCGCAAGATACGACTGCAGTGATCCAGTACAACCTATGTTACATAACATGGCATCACGATTCACGTCTATATTGCGAAAAGGGTTCAGCAGCCAGAAGTGTACTCTTGTCAGCCACACCCACGTTTCACCTCCGTTATTCAGTCCCATCAGATATAGGTGAAAGTAATGAACTTGATATTATTAATTATCGGTCACAGTTTCTAATTCCAGACTGCTAACAGAAAAACTCAACAAAAGGAATCAAAATTGGACTTTGCACTCTCAGCAGATGCGTTGGTAACCAGTAGACTAATAAGGAAGTTCTTGTATGCTTTCATGTTAGATCTTTTGTAACAGGGTCTCCTGTACTTGAACTTGTACAAGGAAATTTGGGAGACGGGTCTGGGCAATTGCACAAACTCCCCAACTATCGTTCTACACAAGTCTATCCACTCTACTTAGAGTGAATAGATTTCTTCTGGATCTACGTGCTGCATCCTCGGCCACACCGTCGCTTACCATCAGGCGAGTTGGTGGCCAAACTTAGATCCATTTTTATTTTAAATATATATATATCATTGCAGCCAATTCCAATTTAAATGCCATACTAAATGCCAAAACTATTTAAATCAGAACAATAATTAGCAGTATAAAAGAAGAAAGTTGTCTAATTTGTATAGCTTCGTTTCAATCAGAACCGGTTATCTCGAGTTCCCCCATCTGATATCAGTTCGTATTTCAGAACCCACAGAAGTTTGATAAACATTTCACCTTTAAGCTGTCTATATGGTCCGTCTAGATTTGTTTTTGGGTTGAATGCCTTTCACAGACGTAAAGTCAAACAGTCAAAATATAGTAGTCAACTAATCAAAGTACCAAAAATTAACCGTTGGAATATACCTATTAAGACTTATTTTTCTCTAAGACTGATAAATAAAGAAAAACATAACGTAACTGCTTATCGTCTCGCGCAATTCGTGACTCCACTGTACTCCACCTAGTGTTGTCTAAGTTTAACTATTGCATGTTTGTCCAATTAAAATAATCATCCAAGTTAATGTTTACTGATTTTACTTAAACGTCATCGCGTTAGTTATGTGTGTACCGATATCACTGACAGAGTATGCGAATATCGTTTTATTCTTATTATGATGGTTTTGAAATAGGTGTGCTACCTAGATCTCTACTATTTCATAAAACAATATTTGATAAATGTAATTCGCTAATATCATAATAAATGAACTGATGGCTCAAGGTTTGGTTCTGGTCCGTTAATGAATTCTTGCTATAAGACGACGATATATTTCTTGTTTTAATGATTATTTGGAAATAAATGTTAAACCTGTCTTTTTTTTTTGTCTTGCTGTCCCGTGGTATTGGGTGAGCCACATTAGTAGAATGCATCAGAACAGATGAGCTAGAGTCGTCGCACAGTCACAGTAGGTACCCGAAGAAGAACGACGTCACCAATGCAGGTACTAGAAAACGATGGCGTGATGACCTAGGCAAAGGTATTTGTCAAGGGCTAGCTACTAATGCTATACAAAGCGGGAAGGCACATGAACCGTTATAAACCATGAGAATTTTATCGACGCTAGGGTGGCCTTTGCGTACCAGTGCGGCAAAATAGGCTAATAAAGCCAGGCCACTGGGCGACCACTAGTTAATAACTAGTAGTCGCCCACTGACCGAAATTCGAGCATATTTAATTTTGAACGTTAATATGATTCTATTGTCAAAGATATATAATTATATGTGTGTCAAACGCATGGTGTGTAATTTTTTTTTTATAATTTAAAGTACATGTAATGCATATTATATAAAAATATTAGCTTTCTGCACTCGCTTTCCATATAAACTTTAACTGTACCAAATTTCATACTCCACCGTTCGTGTAATTTTCGTAAAAAGTCGCTCAAAGTTTTTGCTTCACGTTTTAATATATAGAATCTATATTATAGATAATAAAGGAATAAAAGACCCACTGAGAAACAACGAAGTTATTAGCATCGATATACTGAGGGAAGGGATTCGCCTGCGTCATTGACCTAATTTGCTCAGTCAGAGTCCAGCGAATGGTAATGGACTGAAATTGGTCGCTTTGGAAGTCGGAATAACGACTAGAAATCACTTCGGACCCGGGACATTTCTTGCCAAAAGTTTTGATTACAATTTAATTTGATTGGAGAACCTTTTCATGTGTGGAAATTCATAATGGACGTAGTTATCGATGGTTTGGCTACGAACTACCCGAGTCTGTGGCGCACAGGCTATATAGCTCATGGAGGTCGGAGATCGTTACGCAATCTCCGGTCTCTCCATTTTTCACGTCTTCTGCGGCAGGGGTGACAGATTCACGTCTCTTTCCAACTACCGCCTTCCTTCCTAGCATCACAACCTCGAATGAGATGGCGATGGCTGAAGAGCTGTTCAGTTTTTGGGGATGAGCTTCTCTTGTATCCCCATACAAAAGAAGCCCATCCCCAAACCCTTGAACAATGAGTGTTGTCTTGCGTTGGAATGCAATGGAGGGATTGTTAATGGAAAGATTTGGAAGGGCAAGGGCAACATAAAAATATCAGACCTGACGTACTAAATAAAATAAATGGAAGTTGAACAAATTACTTAAATAGACAAGTGAGCTGAACAAAAGCTATCGCTTTATCTGTATCCGAGTACCTTCAATTACAACATCTCTGGACATTTTTATCATACTAGGTACATAATGGTAACTAACCGAATTGAATAGCAACTGGCTGATAAATTGTCATTAAAAGCACATTTCGTACATGTGACAGTAATCTAAGGTCATCGACTTCATATCTATACGGCCGGGAAAGGTTAGGAAGCACAAGAATTTAACTTCATACGTTTTTTTACGAGTTGCTATGTAGGAGAGCCTTTACACTAAGCGGGTAAAGGCTTGACCCACTATCACTCCACAAATAGCTGTACTCTTTGTTAAGATTTTTTACGCAAACATCTCCGAGTCTACGTGTTAGGGTGTACTGTCATGTAGTTAGTGACTTGCAGTGCAATTTTTCCTCACAGTGCGCTCACTTCCACCGCGGTTCGTATTTCTTAGATATTGCGAAAAATATTTTACAGAACTTCAACGCAGTGCGCGGTATGCTTAGCCGCTACTGTTTACGTATTAATAGGCCAAGCCCTTAATCAAGTCAAAGTATAGTTTGTTGTCTGGGAATTTTAATGTTTTCCACTCATAAACTGGACTATTGAGCGACATTGTAATTGGATTATAAGGCCAGAACTTTGACACAATTATACCGAAGTTTTTCTTTAATCCGTAATAAAATAAATGCACTTGGACATTTCATTTCATTCATTTCATTCGGACAGAATAAGTCAAACTATAACCTGATCTATACTAATATTATAAATCGAAAGAGTTTTTTTGTTTGTTTGTTTAAACGCGCTAATCTCTGGAATTACCCGCCGGATTTGAAAAAATATTTTTGTATGTGATAGCCAGGTTCATGAGGATAAGTATAGCCTTGAATACTGGCGTAATGGTTAGTCGTACGAAGCGTAGTGAGCAAGTGTACGTAGAACATTGTATTTGCGTAGTTATACGTAAATAAAGTGTACGTAGAACATTGTATTTGCGTAGTTATACGTAAATACAAAATTCTACAAAAATATTGGTCCTTAGTACATCTAAAAAAAGTTCGCGATGCAATGCCTATCTTTTATACATAAGCCACGATAAGTTATTTTGTGCAAAAAATATTAAAAATTTGAATGACATTTATTAGTATTATTAAAGAAGAACTAAAGTACCTACATTATCAAGATAATTTTGTGAAGATAAATGTTGCATTTACGGCATGTTATTTGGATACATAGTTTAGGAGATAATATCAAATGAAAACATTTAAACACTCGCGCGAACGAGTCGTGTGACGCATAACGGCATAACCCTGGCCAGAGCATTGGTAAGAGAAAAACTGAGAATGATTTTCTATTTGTTGGTTAGTAGTGGTTGGTAATATAATTAAAGGCGGGTGAAACCGCGGGGCACAGCTAGTCCTAGAATATTTATTGCTAATCGAGACTGGAACTGCCATCACTTTTTAGGAGGGCTTAGTATTAGATAACTTTACGATTAGAATATTTCATTGTTCTGTTTTAGATAACATAAATCATGAATAGTGTGCAAGCTCCATAATATGTTCTTGATAAGATAAAAATACAAGTATTCGTTTTTTGGGACATGGGTGTGAAAGTATCCGATTTGTCTTCAACTTTTCTATCATGAGGTGTTATCAGATCTAGTGACAATGATAGTTTATGATAAACTTTTTCTACAAGTGATTTTGTAAAGACTTTTTTGCAGTGCAAACTTTTTTAGATGTATTGAGCAATTTTTGGTAGGATATAATTCTGTTATTTATCTGCGATAAAATCTTATGGGTTTGCGTCACCATTAAGTTAATGAAAATTTAAAAGATCAACAACACTCTCCTTATTTTTAAGATAACCCTTCTGCAAGCATTTTCCATGACTGCCTATATTTTTTTTATTAAGTTAGTTGTTATTTTAACCTTTTTAATTGAAATTAATGTAAACCAGATCTGGAATAGGAGAAAAGGTATGCAATTTTGCGTTGACCTGTCCCAACAGTTGGTTTTCTTCTATCAGTCATAGGTCAACTCTATAGGAATTTGAGTATTAGTTAATAAAACACAAAAAAGAACATTCTAAATGGATTTAGATTTATAAGAGTTTGAATATTAATACTTTATGTCTTAGAATGGGACAATTCAGCATTCCTGTGGAAACGGAAAATAGAAACTGCAGGCACAGTATTTTACTTATATAATGCTACAGGACCAAGGGATTTTTGAAATTATGAACAATAATTTGAAATTTTAATTTAGTAGGGTATTTTTTACTACCTTATGAATAACACTACCAACAATAAGAAAACTGTAACTGATAAATACATAAGTAAATCACCCAATGGCCCTATAATTATATACATGTCTGGCTACACAATTTTAGGGTCCTTTTTTGTATAATAATATATATATTTTGCCAACTTTGGAAGTATTATTCAAAATATTCAGCTGCAAGAAAATGTGCACAAATGATACACATAATATTTCCTTTTAAACAGTCTGTTCATTAGCAGAAATCCAAATAAAATCTGTTGAACAGTTGCAGAGATAACTGTACACAAACACACAAACAGATGATCCTTCCTGCTCATTGTTTAAAAGATTAAATTATATAAAATGTTTATAAATTAACATAGCCATAAAACATACAACAAGTAAGATTAAATTACAAGTACAACAGAGATATTTATTAAAACTATTTGTACTTTTTCTGAGATTTAACAGTCATAATAAGGATAGATTCTAGATTATTTTTTGAGTTATCAACATTGGCCCAAGATCAATACAAAATTAAAACTACCACTTAGTTCATAAAAAGATGTGTTGAGCCAATGCAAAATAAATTGTGATAAAGGCAAGAGAATCGCTATGATACTTAGTTCATTCTTTTTGAGAGGTTCATTACTTTTATCAATATTATGAATATTTATTACTCAAATAATACTTTTTCTTCTGACCACAAGCGTGGACATAATGCCTGTGTGTTAACCAATTTCTTATAAGAAACTTACGGGATAATTCTTGATGTCGATATCGACGCACTCGACTTTGTTGGTGGTCGCGATGCCAACACTGCCTGGTGCACAGTATACTTGTCGCACAAACGGCGAGTCCGCCAGCTTCCAGCATAGCGCATGCTCCCGCCCGCCGCCGCCAATCACCAAAACTTTACCACCAGACATCTACCTTGTTTACTAAAACTTAGCTTAAACGTCACGTGTCCAACTATAAACAATTCAACAAATTAACGATATTTCCAAATACTTTTAGTAGTTATTTCTAGATCTGCTTGTAGTTTACTGTATAAAACCGAGACGCAGTTATGTTTAAATAACAAAAAAGATTAATTTTATTTAGAACCGCCGTCTCTGACACGCGCAAACTTTTAAATGAAATGACGTTCCTGACGTTTCGGTTAGTTGTAATTTTGTAAATGTATGATGCGGTAATAGTGATGCCCACATCAGAATATCGATAAATACCAAATAATTATTTTAATACTAGCGGACCGCCCCGGTTTCACATCGGTAGAAAAAATATTATCTATAGCCGGATGCAAATATATTAGAAAGAAAGAGACGTGCTGTGTGTTTAAAAATGTACGCGAACCGTGCGATCAAGTTTTCCCTTCCATTAGTTACAAGTACACAATACAGTAGAATACAAACACACTAATGCTCACAGCACAATGTAATATAGAGCCATATTATTTCAAATTCTTATATCTTAAGACAATTTAAAAAAACAACTAGAACACCTAGCTGCCAGATGTTTCGACTTATTCAACTATCATCGTCATATTTCAGGCAATTTACATAAACCTCAATGAATTATACACTTATATCTTCATCATAAATCAATCCATCTATTTGTGAAAACCGTAGTAGTCGTTTTTGAGTTTACCACGTACAAACAGACTGATAGAAGCGGTGGGGGACTTTTGTTTTTATTATGTAGTAATGTATTAAGAAATATCATAAAAAACAGAGTATCAAACTAAATCCCATAATAACTCCTATCGAGTCCTATCTGCTATCTGATTTCACCCGCGTATAATTATATTTTTATTAACTCCTTACTAGTAACCGACAAATAAAAAATAATTCACAGTTCATCTCTCCTCGGCAATGCTCGGTTCTCGTCGGGATTTATTTATTTCATAAGGCAATCACAACATGTAACAATCACATGACTTAAGTGGGTATAAAATTATACCTTTTACTTAGATTGATACTCTAACGTAATATCACAGCATGATATGCAATATTACTACACTATGGAGGAAAAACCAAAATATCAAGTTCAACATACAGAATGCAGAAGTTCAAAATTAGTTTAAGAATAAAACTACAACAATGTTTGATGGATAAAACTACATAAAAACAAGAAGATAATCAATTTTAAGTATTGACAGGAATACTGCTGTTAGTTAGGTTAATAGGGTAGTAACATTTATTTTCTTCTAAAGAGCACGGCACGGGAATCAAACATTATGCGTCACATGGCTCATTCACACGAGTGTTGAATTATTTTCATTTTCCATTATCTCTTAAAGTATGCTTCAAAATAAAATGCTATAAGGGGCCAAGTTTATCTTCATAAAATTGTCTTGATGATGAAGTACTACTTTCGTTCATAAGGATTAATATACCATGCCAAATAATAATGCTCATAAATCACTTTTAAATTTTCAATAAATACCTTATTGTGGCTTATGTATAAGAGATAGGCATATGGTATGGCGGAAGTTTTTTTTATGTGCTAAATACCGATAATTGTGTAGAGGATTGTATTTACGTATCACTAACCATTACGCCAGCGCGCGCGGAGAAAGCAGTTCGGGAGCGCTTTTTCTTCCGACTTACATAACAATATTTAAGGCTAGATGAGAAGTGTAGCCTAATATTAGATAACCTATACTATACATAATAAATCTGGCTATCATATACAAAAGAGTTTTTTAAATCCGTCTGGTAGTTCCAGATATAAGTGCGTTTAAAAAATCAAACAAAAAAACTCTTCCGCTTTATAATATTAATATACATTTTGCCCTCTCATATTAATTGTAATAACTGGTGATTTATGATTATGACCAATAATAATATACTCCCAACCATATTTCGGTCACGGTGGCCTATCTCCATGGAGATTAGCCAAGTACGCAGGAGATATTATAGTGCACAAGTGTACCCGCAAACACAGATGCACTCCCTCTTCCTTCACTAACATAGTCCGATCGGACGGCAATCCGACACGACCGGAGAGAGATCAGGCGCAGGACCAACAGCTTTACGTGCTCTCCAAAGCACGGGGGTCACACCACCAACTTCCTAACTCCGGGCTGTTATTGTGAATTTCCTAACAGAAAAACCCAATAACACTTTACCCGACCTGGGAATCGAAGCCAGGACCTCTGAACCGCTCGACAGCCGCGATTGCGGCCACTAGACCAACGAGGCAGTCATTGGGGAATATCTGTCACTCTCTTCAGGAACAGTCACTCTACACCAGTAGACCTCAGCAAGCACCTACTATTTTCTATGTTTCAATAATACTATTAACTATTAAGGGAAAATCGTTCTGCTGCAGGAAAACCAACATAAAAATTTCAGCATGTATATTGTACAAAAAGCTCCGTGATAATGATAACAATGCTGAAAGAATGAAGACTACCGATATCGGCCAAAATATCAGTATGTAGTATGTACATCGCTAGGCTAAAGTACTCTTCTCATTTGGCATGTCGCATACGATTTATTTCTTCTTCTGATATTTATCAATATCTTACTCATTCAAGCAAGTGCAAAATAACAGAGGTCAAAGTTTACGATGTACTGGTTGATTTAATTTCATCATCATGTTTAATAAATTATTTATTTCGGCATTTTCTATATGGTTAAATGATGAGTAGACACTACTTACTTAGTTCTGCTTTTAAACCCAACTAATAATATTTGCTATTACATTATGTAGGCACACAGCCAGTGGCGTAGCTAATACTTATGGGGGCCCTATATCAAAATTTATATTCAGGTCTTTTTATATCTTAAAATATTTTGCTTACACCGAACAAACGTTGGGGCCCTTGTGGCTCGGGGGGCCCGTATCATTGTCGGCTGATACGGTGGTAGCTACACCCCTGCACACAGCGGTATTCATAAAAAAATACGTACTTATACCCGTCCCTTTCACATAAATGTCAACGGAAAAAGATGACAACAGACTTTAGAGACATTTATGTAAAAATGCATTAAATATATACACGTTTGTTGAAGACTAAGGAAATTAGACTATAAAATATTGAAGATGTAGGTTTCAAGAGCCCCTAAAAGGTGGAGCCACAGTAGGTGGTGGAAATGGCAATAGGCTCACCACCTGTTACATGGGACTTAATAAAAGCATTGGTGAAATGAGGGTGTACAACTGTGTACACCTCTGCATACCCCTTCGGGGAATACAGGCGTGCTGCTATGCTAAAAGGTGGAATCCAAGGAGATTCCACCTTGTAAGAGCTCTAACAAGCCGACTGAAACGTACGCAGGTATACCAGTTGAACTAAATCTCTTTACAATGAGTACCTAACATACAAACAATGGGTAAATAGTAAATACTTACAACAGTATATATAATTAAATAATATCAGGATTAGGTATTTATAAGGCGCACATACATTGTAATACGAATCAGTGCACTATTTGCGAACCCTGGTAATCTATCTCGCTCGTTAATCACTTGATAATATGTAGGTAGTGAAGACTTATTATTTGAAAACTACCTGCTTTTCATATCCATAAATATTTTTTATCATAATTCTTGGCCAAAATTAAATTTATTGTAACTATGTCCTTTTTATACAACCTTTGAACCTTGTATCAAAATAACGATGTCGATAGATCGTGTCGCCGCTGCAAAATGAAATTGTGAAAACGTTCCTTTACATCCATATCCGTTCAAGTTACAATAATTTAATTTGGTTCTCTCTTGACTGGTATACAAATATAAAAATTAATTATGATCTTTTAAATTAGCTAATAAATACATACATTTAATTAATACGAAAAGGTATTGAATAATTCATATTTTTGGAGGTAGACTAATAAAAATTATCTGAACGATGAATGAGTGTGGAACGGTTCGAAAATGGCGAATTTATTCGTTCTTGTCATTTTGCTGTGATGCTTGCTCGTTGTATAAAAACTTGTATTTTGTTGCTTTAAAATGGCTGACACCGGACTACGTATGAATTTTGCGGCCCTAAAGAGGGCAGATCCATACGCTAGAGAAATAATCGACAGTGCTACCCACGTTGCGCTTTATACATTCGAAGAGAACGAATGGGAGAAAACTAACATCGAGGGTGCTTTGTTTGTGTACAGTAGAAATGGTGAACCGTACCATAGTTTAGTGATTATGAACAGATTGAGTACGAATAACTTAATCGAACCAGTGTCGAAAGGAATAGAACTGCAATTGAAGGAACCTTTTCTTTTGTATAGAAACGCCAAGTGTCGCATTTACGGCATATGGTTCTATGATAAAGACGAGTGCGTTAGAGTTGCGACAAAATTAAATTCTTTGATCAAAGAGTCGATGAAACAAGTTCCTGGCGAGAACATGGCACAGAACGCAGTTTACAGCACATCAACGCCTTCCAGTGCGCCCGTCGACATATTCAGCATGTTGAGCAAGGCCCAGGATGACTTCAATTCTAATAAGGGGCTCGTCGCTAACAAGTGTGACTCGACACCGTCTCGGGCCCCCGATATGACGTCGCAAAGCGTGATGGACTTCTTCGCAAAAGCTGGAAGCGGCGCCGCTGCACAGATGCCGGCGGTGTCTTCGTTGCCGTCGCCGGGTATATTCGGACCGCGACCGACAGACGCGCGGGAGGTGCCGCAGCTGCTTCAGAGGCTCATGAGCAATCCTGCACATTCTGTAGAACACATAGAGAAACAACAACGCTCTGTGACACCACAAGAAGCTCAAAGTTCAAATGGGAACATTAACTTGGATTCAGCAATAAGACAAAACTGTGGATTCCCGTTAAAGTCGACTCCTATTGACAAACCAAATCAGCAGAGGATACCAGGCATGAAGAAGGGACAATTGGATACAATTGACACCAATGGTATTATACCAATGGAGAGTGAGTTGAATTTGATGCATATTTCGTCTCCAAAGCCAACATCCCCACTGGCTACATACTTGAATCAGTCACAGGACATCAGCCACACGGTAAGCTCTTTTAATGGTAGCAAATTGGAAGAAATTGGAATTTACCCTTTGATTGACTCTGTGACAACTCAGCAGAAGCCGGCGCTGATGCCGCCTACAATGTTCACTGCTAGTACTGGTGGAGATGTCCAGCCTTCACCTGAGCCTCTCACTAGGAACCAGCTGCTCCAAGCTTTCAATTATCTACTGAAACATGACGCTGACTTTGTGAACAAATTGCATGAGGCTTATGTAAAATCCTTTTCAGAAAAGGCATTCTCTGTGTCATAAAATTCATTCTTTCATAAGTACTGTTATCAACAGTCCTGACATTTAAAGTAAAAAATGTACAGCCGTAATTTGAATATAAACTAAAACAGTATAAACTGAATCTTCTTAAAAATGTTGTGTAGACCCTCTAGTTTTGTAGTGACTCATTGTTTGGAGTATTTTTAAATAAGATTTAAACCTTTGACTGTAACCTGTACAGAGAATGAATTTTAGTGACTAATTGTTTAATTTGGACAGATATTGAAAAGGTTCCTTAAGCCGCTACTTGTGATATTTATATTGGCTTCAGCTTAAGGTTTTATCCAAAGTCCGATGTATCTGAACAATAAGTACCTTCAATTTAGGTTTAACTATGAGTTCATTGCAATATTATAATATTATGTACATTTTGAAAGACAATACTATGACTACTTTGACAAATATGCTTTTCTAAGAGATATTTTTATTGACTTGATGTGCTGCATTAAACTTCCATAATTTTGAAAGAAAGAAAAACACTTCTTTTAATATTATAAGGACTGCAAAAATTTGCTATATCTTTACAAGAATTATTCTTATTCATTACAGCGTAGGCATCAGCTTTTTTAGGTTTTATTATATGTTAAATGTTTTTATTTCATGTAAAATTTTGTCAGTAGCTAATTAGTAAGATTTGTCCCTATTCTTTTATATCAAATTTATTCAGTAAAATTTTAGTATATGTATTTAACGTTATACAAAAACAGAAGACTTTAATATACATTAGATACAGGGGAATCAAGTGTTAATATTGGTTAAAAAATATGTTTCTTAAAAGATGTAAAATTTAGTCACTTGTTTAGGGAGAGAAAATAATTTCGTAAGTTATATTCTCCTAAGAATCAACTTTCTAAGGATGTACAGTGTGTGTGCTAGACACACTGGAAGATATATAAGTTCAATTACCAGGAAGTACTTGGTAAACTTCCAAAGGGGAATCTACCATGTGCCTACCCCCTGAAAAGTCTCCATTTCAAATCCGAAATGGGAATACGTACTTTGCCAAACTAAAAAAAAAACGCCTTTCAAATATGTATGGTCGGTTTAAATCGGCGACCATGTGGTTATTAAAAATCATAAAACAGTAATAAGACAAAAAAATGTTAATACTTTAGAAAATGTCTAAAAAAATTATAACCATCTTTATGCTTGTACCTACATCTTATGATAAATAAATGACGATGTTATATCTACTACCATCATAAAAAATATACATTTGGACAGCTATCAATGTTGAGAAGTCCCATTAAAATTAGGGAGCAAGATTTTTGGAGGAAAACTAATTTTTGCCTACATAACATTGATCCTGTACATATAAATAGTTGAAACAGTGTAACTTATTGAAATGCTCCCACAATCCTGTTATATACATTTTTGTTAACATGTAGTTCTGGCGACAATAGATTTTGACAATTTTGAGTTAGAATGTTATCATAAAAATAATCTCAAATTAAAGGGTTCATCGAAGTAAAGCCTTTATTTTATTTAATAACCTTTCCCACAAATTATCAATGTACAATATTTTTTGCATTATGTAAAACATCGAAAGTTACTACTGGTTACTAATATGTAAACTGATTAGGTACCATCAGTTCGGTTTTGAATATGGTGGAAAAAATAATTTGTGTTTAATTTTCACATTATATTACTTGAAAATAAAGCATAGGTACTTCTGAAAAGTACTCCAAACAAGGGAATATGATTCCTTAGAACTCTACATAATTATCTATCTATATATATATAAAAATCAATTGCTGTTCGTTTGTCTCGCTAAAACTCGAGAACGGCTGGGCCGATTTAGCTGATTTTGGTTTTGAAATGTTTGTCGTTGTCCAGGGAAAGTTTGAGAAAATGTAGAAAAATTGCGGAAGATAGCAAAAACAACAATTTAATTTGCCCATATAAACTGTTCTACCTACTTTCGTGTCAAACATTTGACGTTCGAGGTGATACGAAGTACACCGGGTCATCTAGTATCAATAATTTCAAGATTAATCCATACTGCCCCATCTTTTAAGTCTCAAGCTACATATGCAGGCTGCTTCTCTACTCACTTCTGGACTAGTGTAAGTAAAATAAATACACCTTTTTGTTGAAATCGATTTAATATTGCTATATTACAAATCGCTTTTGAACTTTGAACAACCAGTTAGGACAGCAGTATTACATTTTTCAATATTTATGTAATCGCCAACATTGGCGTGTCCACGTTATCCATGTTTTATATTTTAACAGTAAACATGTATCAAATAATAGAGCCGTATTTAAATATTGTGACCATAATAATGTCACAGTAAGTACATGTATGTACTTAGCTTTTAATGATCATTAAAATTTATTCTAAGATGGTAGTAAGTTATGAGTATTCTAAATAGTATTTTTTTTATACAAGTGATATATTTTGTCACAGTAACAGACCTTTCCTCTAATTCTAAATGGTAAAAAATACTTTCAGAATACTGTTTAATATGTAGTCAAAATATTTAAATACGGAATTCGTTCATGCATTACAATTTTACAAGAAATTCTATGATTGGTTGTATTCATGTCCGCTTTCCTTCGCCATTCCGGTATTTACAAATAAAGGAGGATTTGGGAATATTTTTAGAAAAAATAACAGCTAATTTTGCATGAATTGCATTCAGTATATTGTGCTATGTGTTTTGTGAATACAACTACTATATAAATACCGCCAATGTTTCAAATGTTTTGTGTGAGCCAGTAATTAGTTCATCAAATGACATTTATATTTATGTAAATTACTATGGGTGTAAATTTCTAACACTAGTTCTGGTGTAACATACATTTTATAACGGTATTATGTACTGCGTTTACGATAATGATCCCAACACAATAGACAGCAATGGTGTCAACTGCTTATGTATATTACAGTAAGACCTTTGTTCGTATACTTTACACCTGGAAAGCCCAAGTTCCTTTACAAGACGTAAAAATTTACTGTGTCGTATGTATGTATCTGGACATTTTTTAAAATTTCATACAAACCATTTGAAACACCTAGATATTATGTAGATATATTTTACTGAGCTGATAACAGAAAATTACTCATAATCTCACTGTCAAAGGAATCACCCTGTGAATTTCAAATTGGAACTATGATACAGATAAAAGTATAATATGTACATGAAAAAAAAAACATTGCATTATATGTCCCCTGTATTCGGACACACTACTTGTTGTGTGGGAAACTTAATTAAGTAAATTTAAGTTTCCTGATGGAAAATATTATTTATGAGAGCATGATACATGTAGAGGCAAACATATATTTCAACAGGTACACAGACTATTTGAACTGTTGGTCAACTAAGAGTGACATTGGCCAAGATATTTTGTCAGAACAGAACATAATATTTTGAATGCAGATTCTAAAGGTTAACTATTGTTTGCTGGCATTATATAATTATTTACCTCTTGAGAGGTTGCCTCAAAATACTGGGCATTTGGTTTTCCGCCTTGATACTTTAAAGGGTTGAAAGATGCGTTTACCCCAAACACTATTTTCCAGCGCGGCGAGACCCTACAAAACTTCATTACATCCATCCTAAAATTACACAATCAATAAATCAACCTTATGAACTAAATTAAGGTATAGCTGAAGATCTTGCAGTAATTACAGCGTCAAAACGCATCACAATTTAAATTATAAAGTATGACAATTTTGTAACAGTCCAGTTTTAAGGTAGACATGTGATTTTTGCAAAAACAAACCAAAAATAGTCAAAGAGTAAGTTTTTAATATTTTATCCCGACTGTTATTGTATTATCGTGTAAATTTATTGTAAACATGAATCGTTTGAATATTTTATGTATTTTTTTAATAAAAGTGAAAAATAGTTTTTAATAAATTGTACTAATAAATACATATACATACAAGTTTTTGCAAAAACACATCACCAGTATTTCTAACAGATTATAATTTTTTATTACTAAAAACTATTTATCTCAACTATTTGGTTTAAAAAGAACATTTATTTCTATATAGAAACAATTCAATAATAACTAATCATTATACACGATTTAATGGGAATAAACTAAGAAGACTTGCCGAGTCTCGACGTAGAGTTATAACATGTTTTAAACTAACATTTTGTTTTCTATAATCGCTTCACAAACCTGCGGGAAACTAAAACGCGAAACAGGACTAACTAAAATTTCCATAAAAGAAAAGATGTAAGTAATTGGTCGATTCATTTGTATGCACTATAACTATAATTATATTGTCATAGTTATCAAATAGCGATTTTGAATTTGGACGTTTCATGTAGCGCTTATAGAAACAAAATCTAATCTTAATTGCGGTGCGAGCATGGTTCTTTTTGTCGACAGAATTGTCGATATTAAACGACAAATTTTACATCAGTTGTTGTCATATTTGTCATCATATACACTTTTATCGACTCGACAAATTTGTCGACAAAGATCCGTTGTCGGTCGCCTGATTCGGCATACATTTGTACCTGATAGTTTATGTAACGTACACTATTCTATTGTCATTAAGAGAGGCTCACAGCTCGTGTGACTTAAACAAACGTTAGGAATAATAGGATGCGTTCTACTGTATTATATATACATGTGATATATGTAAATACAGTCACACAAACGCATCCAGAGTGATTTGCCGATTTTTAAATTAATGATAGAAAAGTTTCTCTTAAAATTTCACTGCACACATAATTATTGAATTGACCAAATTGCCAATTATTTATAATTTACGCTTCAGTGAAATTACTTACACAATTATTCAGCCCAAGTTACAGATTTTATGACGAAATAATGATGTTTGTTTTATTGTTTAACACTTAACATGTTTTTGATGGTAGACTGAACTCGGCGATTCAAGAGCTTCCAAGAAGCAAAGTAAAACAAACTATAACTAAGAGATCAACGTCGTGTGTTCAAAAATAGGCAAATCACACAAGACTGTCCATTAAAAAATTATATTTACATATATTAGTTATTCCACTGGAAGATTAAACGATTATTTGTACCAACTTTACTCAAATAAAATTGTTTTAATAGGTTTAAGTTGAATACGCAAGGCGGAGATACCAATTTTGTAGTAAAGAATATGGTAGGCTAGCACCAATTAAAAAAATCAAACTCACTTTGAATTTTCATAAGATTTTCTGTTAATTATGTAGATTAAACTAAAAGTTACATACATAGTCATTCATTCACAAACCAAATAAACATTGGTACAAATAATTTTGAAAAGTACTGTTTGAGCAAACCACCTCACTTTTGATAAATTGATTAAAACCTCTGTGATTCATATTGCATTTTTTTCGCCTGACAATACCAGACAGTGCTGGCCAGTAAGTAATAGAGCGACGACAATAAACCGATGTTTTAGGTTAATTCCATATTTAAAAAGAAGTGAGGTGATTCGAATAAATTAAAATGGTTCTTATATGCAAGTTTTGATTTTGGTGGGCAGTGCGTAATCAGTTTTAATAGTTATGGTCATATTCAATGTGTATTTTATTAATATTTAGGCGCATAATGTCCACGTTGTGATGTGTTATTTTTAAGTCTAACGATGATAATATCATTCAATATTCAGGAGAACAGTAAACAAAATTGCTTCAAAGTTTAAAGTGATTATGGCCATATCTAAACAAACCGTTTGAGTAAGTCTAAAAAGATAAGTATGATTTGATTTCAGGGCTGTCTAGAAACACGCAGAAGCAGTAAAATTAAATAATGTCGGTATTTTAGCGAATCTGTTTTTACCCGGCTGACCCAGGAGGGTAATGTTTTTTGGAACTGCTGATGTTTCTAAAATATTTGATGTAACTCGATTCGTTTACTTTTAAAGCTTGATTGTGAACACATTTACCGCAGAAAACATTTCGTGCATACGCGATTGATTAAAACGCACATAGGATCAATATCAGTAGAAATCAGTAAAAAATCATTCAATACAATAACCCAAAATCTTATTTATCAAAATTCACAACACAATTCTTATTACAATAACAGTCATACGTTTAAGTATATTAATTGGTTCTCCATACAAAATGAACCAAACATTAATTTTTCATCAACATAATTTTGTTTAGGTACATAACAAAAATTGTCACGATTTCGAGACAGCCCTTAAGTGCAACAATGAAGCCTTTATTTGACCTTGATGGCATCTGTCTCACCTTCCACCGTATCAAAAGAAAGGGACAGCGGTACAATGCCAATATGAGATATGGCCCCACTGAAAGCGGACTGGAGAATGTATATATTTTAGTCTTTACCAACCCTGATTTTCGTTTAAATGATACTTGATTGCAATAAAAAAAAATTGCTATGTCAATGAATTTAGGGAATCTGTTATATCTCTTTATAATTCGTGTTATCAAAGTTGGTATATGGAACACACCACAAAGAGAATAATTACAAATTTTTTAATAAATTTATGGGACACAAAAGACTCGTTGGCGTCAATGCATAGTTTAACATAAATCAATGTCATGGAAAACTCAATAGGACTGATTACAAAACAAAAACTAGATTATAGAGTTTTAAGTTTCTTGCTAAAATTTTACAACGATACTATAGTAGCTAAATACCAGTCGAGGAACAGTTCCAGAATATTTTATATTACTTATATATATGCAATATGTATCTGTTAAAATAACAGATACTGTTAAGGGTAAGCACTACAACATTGAAGCTCAATTTAGGAACATTTAAAACTCTCCTATAGCTTGCAGTGAGGCCTCACCCCAATTCGTTCTTGCACTTACAAATATGTTTAAATAACACAAAAAACAGCGTTTTAAAAACGCTCCCTCCCTACATATGTAGGTAACTAACCAACATACACAATGCGAGTGTACATTACACCGGATAATCACTTTTATTTACGTAAAAACAAAACTTAAAAAAAAATTCAACTATATTAAATCTATATGAATAGAAGCTGAACCGCCTAACGAGTGACAAAATAATAAATAAGTTCAGGAGGCCTGTGGCGTCCATTATTTGTACAAAAGCCGGTTTTTAATCTGAAAATAATAGAAAAATAATACGATTATATAATGATGCGTGGGAATAACACATTCAACTTTTAGTAACTTTCTAGTCAAGGTCGCGGGAAAGACTCCGATGGAAATAGAATCGCCCCCCCAGGGGTTCCACCTTGTCATGGCGGGGGGGCTCTAGTAGCCGTGGCTTGGTCACCCACGGTGAAGCTAACGGAACCCGAGCAGGGCCGCTCCTCTGGGTTTTGCCTTCAGCCTATGTTGGAGCGGCGCCGGCGTACGTTGCAGAGCGGTATGCGAGGGCATTTCTCCACATAAAAAAAAAAAGGTATCGTAAACAAGTCTGATCTACCAGTCAGAGCCCTCCAGAATATTTGTTGCGCGAGAGCACGGAGCGCACGTCGTGCGTGAAGCGCAGCGCGTCGAGCACGTGAACACTTGTACAGTATGTAATGCTGACTGACTCACTAGTAGTGCTACCACAGACGGTGCAGGTGCAGGTTGCGCGAGAGCACGGAGCGCACGTCGTGCGTGAAGCGCAGCGCGTCGAGCACGTGAACACTTGTACAGTATGTAATGCTGACTGACTCACTAGTAGTGCTACCACAGACGGTGCAGGTGCAGGTTGCGCGAGAGCACGGAGCGCACGTCGTGCGTGAAGCGCAGCGCGTCGAGCACGTGAACACTTGTACAGTATGTAATGCTGACTGACTCACTAGTAGTGCTACCACAGACGGTGCAGGTGCAGGTTGCGCGAGAGCACGGAGCGCACGTCGTGCGTGAAGCGCAGCGCGTCGAGCACGTGAACACTTGTACAGTATGTAATGCTGACTGACTCACTAGTAGTGCTACCACAGACGGTGCAGGTGCAGGTTGCGCGAAAGCACGGAGCGCACGTCGTGCGTGAAGCGCAGCGCGTCGAGCACGTGAACACTTGTACAGTATGTAATGCTGACTGACTCACTAGTAGTGCTACCACAGACGGTGCAGGTGCAGGTTGCGCGAGAGCACGGAGCGCACGTCGTGCGTGAAGCGCAGCGCGTCGAGCACGTGAACACTTGTACAGTATGTAATGCTGACTGACTCACTAGTAGTGCTACCACAGACGGTGCAGGTGCAGGTTGCGCGAGAGCACGGAGCGCACGTCGTGCGTGAAGCGCAGCGCGTCGAGCACGTGAACACTTGTACAGTATGTAATGCTGACTGACTCACTAGTAGTGCTACCACAGACGGTGCAGGTGCAGGTTGCGCGAGAGCACGGAGCGCACGTCGTGCGTGAAGCGCAGCGCGTCGAGCACGTGAACACTTGTACAGTATGTAATGCTGACTGACTCACTAGTAGTGCTACCACAGACGGTGCAGGTGCAGGTTGCGCGAGAGCACGGAGCGCACGTCGTGCGTGAAGCGCAGCGCGTCGAGCACGTGAACACTTGTACAGTATGTAATGCTGACTGACTCACTAGTAGTGCTACCACAGACGGTGCAGGTGCAGGTTGCGCGAGAGCACGGAGCGCACGTCGTGCGTGAAGCGCAGCGCGTCGAGCACGTGAACACTTGTACAGTATGTAATGCTGACTGACTCACTAGTAGTGCTACCACAGACGGTGCAGGTGCAGGTTGCGCGAGAGCACGGAGCGCACGTCGTGCGTGAAGCGCAGCGCGTCGAGCACGGGCAGCAGGTTGAGCAGCGCCACGTCCAACGGGTCCGAGAACCACGATTTTATAGGTATCGCGTTATCTGAGAACAAACATAAAAACCATATTATTGACTATAAGAGCAGGATGGACCGAATTAAGAGACATCAAACTCCAGCAGTGCGTAATCGTTCTCTGCATGAGAAGAGACCTTCGCCTAGCAGTGGACAGCTACAAAATTATTATAATATTTCATGTCAAGCAACAGTGCTTACCTGGAAAGTCCCGGTACGCCCCGGGCGAGTTGTCCAATATGAACACCCTGTTTAAGTCGTCACATATAGACGACAAATTCTTTGTGTAGGAACCATTTTCTGCTGTGCAGTGTTGTCTGTCAACAAAAATAAAATCAATTTAGGTTTTTTTTTTCAACTTTAAATTGTTACTTTATTTTTAGTGTGTCCACTTTAAAAATTAATAATTATAATATGTAGGTACACAAATTAAGCTAAAATACACACTACCTAAAATTATATCAGAAATTATCTGTTTGTTGTGTCTGACGTTTCATATTTTTTATTATTATTAATTTAGTATGCCATCAAATATAATTGAACTGGCAAATAGTAAATTTGACCAACTGAAGAAGTCTATTTCTTTGGCACGCCCTACAGCCTAAACGGCTTGCTGCATTTTTACATACGAGGTATCATTAGATTCGTCTCAATTACAAAAGTGTATATGCTGTAACAATATTTAAATATGGGGTCTACAAATAAAACATAGTTAATTTTTGTTTTTATAACAATATGGATATCAAATGAAAGCTAGTAATTAGCTGATTTCGAATATATACATTATAACGCTTTAGTATTTTGACACAAACTACAAGAGAGTACATTTAACTTACATTGAAAGTAAAATGTATAAAATAAAATAAATTATTAATAAACAAAAAACTCTATTGCACTGAAAAGCAGGAAACAAGATGAAAATAGAGAAAGAATATATATGTTACGAACATCGACCGTAAAACATCTTGTTTTCCTCTTTTCAGTGCAGTAGAGTTTTTTGTTTATTAATAATTTATTTTATTTAAACATAGTGCTTAAGTTAAATGTAGAAAAGAAACAAGACACCAGGAAGAAATTGTAATCAATGCAGTAATTTACTAAGCAGGACATACAAATAGAGTTAGTTACCCATTGATGAATGTGTTTTAATTATGTGTTACCTGTAGAACCGCCGCCGCAGAACTCCTCGGCCGTTGTCGAGTTTATCAGCGACCGCGGCCCCGTATATCTCCATTGAAGCCGTGAAAACCACCAGCTCATACCACTGTGACACCTGGGAAAAACATAAATGTGTTGTAAATGCGTATAAGGTGAAGTTTTGAAAAACATAAATGTGTTGTAAATGCGTATAAGGTGAAGTTTTGAAAAACATAAATGTGTTGTAAATGCGTATAAGGTGAAGTTTTGAAAAACATAAATGTGTTGTAAATGCGTATAAGGTGAAGTTTTGACGGTGACAGACAATTGTACTCTTAGTGATGTGCCTACAAAATCTAAGCTTGTCACAAAAACGGACCAGAGTCTGTGTGGTAGACGCTCAAACTGCAGTTTTATGACTATAGCTTAACAACTCCTAACAGTCGCAATGCAGGGCCTTCTCATGTCTACATGAGTATTAGCACTACGCTAGCTCAAGCGGGTTGGCGATTTCAGACCATTTAGTCCAGCGTACCTATTCGCTAACTCAGTTACCATTGAATTGATAGTCTCTTTGTAGTACATTACGCCGCATGTTTTTTAATATTTTGTTCATCATAGCCAAGCTGTAACGTACGACGCAATGTACGACAAAGTGACTGACTATCAATTCGATGGTAACCGAGTTAGGCAAAAGGTACGCTGGTTTCCTTACGATGTTTACCTTCCCCTTGTGTCTGTGATATCTTGCACCGTACATATGCGAATATAGGTACAGGGTAATAATATATGACGATTTCAATCTGATTCTTGAATTGACTTGAGCTATAGCTCAATTAGATTTTGCGGGCATGGTTTAACAACCATAATATTGACCAGGACTATAATTTGAGGTTTTTCTGTTAGGAAATTCCCAGTAACAGCCCGGAGTTAGGAAGTTGGTGACACCCTCGTGCTTCGGAGAGCACGGTGCAGCCTGTCGTCCTGTGGCTGATCTCTCTCCGGACGTGTCGGGGTGTCGGATTGCCGTCCCATCGAACAATGACGGTGAAGGAAGAGGGAGTGCACCTGTGATTGCGCATACACTTGTGCACTCTAATATCTCCTGCGTACTAGTACGGCTTATCTCCGCAGAGATAGGCCGCCATACCGCCGACCACCATAATTATTATGGAAATAACAATTAATTTTCTATTGTGTCTACTGTTTGACATTTGAAGGTTTATATGTTTGTATGATTTTTGCTTTAAAACACAGAGATTTATTGTTTCCCGATTAAACCGAATAAGTCGACATGACGCTCTGAGAGCAAATTACGCGTTACCCATGTGGTAACCATGCGTCACATGTGGTTAGGATCAAATGTATTTGTTTACATTATCCTTTGGTAACGAAAAGGTTATTTTAATGTATTTATGTTCAGGAAGATAGAAAGGAAACTGAACGGACATCGCGAGTAATAATAATTAAATGTAAATAAAATACACATTACTCGATGATTATATCCCTGCTACTTCGTGAAAGAGGCAAAGCTGTGACTTAGGTGTTTATTTTATATTTATATTAATTCTGAAGACCGTTAAATGCACAGCTTGTGCTTTCTAGCCTTTTGTTGAAGTCTTAGCAGTCTTTAAATCTTAAATAAAAAAACTAAATGATTTATTTTTAAGTACAAAATTAAATCAAATTATTTATTATTTTACATAACACATCTATACTAATAATAATATTCTCCCAACCGTATTTCGGTCACGGTGGCCTATCTCCATGGAGATTAGAAGTACGCAGGAGATATTATAGTGCACAAGTGTATGCGCAAACACAGGTGCACTCCCTCTTCCTTCACGCACGACACGATAGTCCGATAGGACGGCAATCCGACACGACCGGAGAGAGATCAGGCGCAGGACTGACGGCTTTACGTGCTCTCCGAAGTATGGGGGTCACACAACCAACTTCCTAACTCTGGACTGTTTCTGAGAACTCCTAACAGAAAAACCCAATAACACTGCCCGACCTGGGAATCGAATCCAGGACATCACACTCAGCAGCCACGCTTGCGACCACTAGACCAATGAGGCAGTTACAAATAAAATACTGAGGAGTGTGTGTTTATTAGAACGAGTTAAACTCTGGAACTACCAGTCAGATTTGTAAAACTTTTCTACTATTGATAGCGCTCTTGAGGAAGGGTATTTAACATCACACTATGTCCCATAGGAGACAATTAAAAAAAAACACGTAAATCCGCAGGGTAAGCTAGTGTAAAATGTCTTAATTAACACTTTCAGTCTGCGAAGCACACACAATAGTTAAACAATTGGATATGACTCCATATAGCGTCATTGGACTGTCAGCAATAAACACAAAGTCAAGTCACAGAAGTATAAAAAAACATAACTTACTATATCCAAAAAGTAATCGACATGCGGCCTTTTATGCACGAAGAACCGAACAGGATGTTTGTCTATCGTAACTTTTAGGACGAAGTCTGGAGGCGTGCCTGGCTTCACCGTCGGCCTTAGCATTGCATCATGGTGTGAATGGATGAGCGTCTCGTCTAGATCTAGTACCAGCATTTTTCTTTTTACTAGACCTGAAAATTTTAAAGTTGTATCATTACTTTGGACTTATTGTTATTGGTGTAACAGGCTGGTTTCTGCAACTCCCCACTATGGCGATTGTTTTGCATACAGGGTGGGAATGTATTATTCTATCTACCCCAACTCCTCTCAAGAAGTGCCAGCAGGATAACTTTGGACTTAAAAAATATGTGCAAATACACACAGTGTAATACCATGTCATAAAAAAAATACATTTCCTTTCTCCTTGCCATCTCACAGAAAACTTTAAGATTGATTTTATGCAGTTTTTTTTTTCATTAAACTTATTCCAGTTAAGAATTTTTTTTTTTTTATAATTTTGTTTATTAATCAGTTGTTAGGGTAAGGGTATATGTTAAATTATTAGCTCATTAATGCTTCAAGTTTCTTAATATAAATGGACAAACAACAATTCTACTATAATGAAAGATCTTGATAACCATGTTTACACACAAAATACAATACAGTGAACAATCTGATAAGAAAGTGTATATAACATTTTTGTTACTACATAAACTAATAACTGATTTATCAACACTAGTACTTAATAAACTATTCTAATATACACAATAATAAACAACTATACACATTCCCATTATAGGTACACACAGTATTCATCGTAAACAAAGACAGCACTATTATGGTATTGTTTTGAGTTCCTGGTCTGTGGGCACATAAGGCGCTTGCCTTATGTGGTTGCATTACTATAGACAGATAACCCATACTGCTAGGTCCACCATTATGGATAGACAGGGATAAATTTACCAATAAATGTTGACACCCTAAAACCAACTAATTTTATAATAATTATATCAAGATCTCATAGAGCTGAGTATTTTCTTAATCATTCAACATAAAATTCCTAAACATTGTTTTTTAGCAGAAAAGATGTTATAAAACTGTAAGACCTAAACATATTTGATGATGTAATGATGATGAATAGCAGCCAAAAAATAATATTAGTTATTGAATGATGATAAATATTCAACTGATAAGACTTGACAGATTTGATAATGTAACCTACCACACACAAGTGTGAAGCCCATGTTTTTGTTGCCCGACAATTACTGTATAATAAATAATAATTTTCATACAACATAATTTTTTACATGTAAAATTTCTTATCTAAGACACAATCTGTTGTATATGATTTATGACTGTAACTGAATCATTTTTCAGCATGCAACAATGCAATTTTTCTTTTGTTTTTATATACTATCTAGCACTATCATCATAAGATATCTATTATAAATCAATACTATTATAAAGAAGTCATCTTGCTTGGTAATGGTTAGAGTGATATAAGATAGTTGCTGTGCCCGACAGGGTCCATAATGATCGAAAGTCCCATGCAAACATAAACACCTATGTAACATTATGGAATGCAATAAACGTTTGAGTTTGAGTTTTGAGATAAGATCTTACATATCTATGCCTGTATTATTTATAATGGATCCAGATATAACCTAAAATGTGTTAATAGAAGTTATAGTTTAAGCTGTTGGCTCACGCATTAGCAGACACAATCGTTTTAATTGTTATGAAGTACGTATTTGTATGTGGGTGAGCCAAAGGGTTAATCACTGTATATAAACATATAGTAACATAGATCAAAAAAGAAAGGTTATAGGTTTATGGGAGAATGGGGAACAGTATTTTATCATTTTCCTGCATATATCTATTTAATAGTTGTTCATACAGTAATTCAAAGTTTATGACTTCACCAGATTTCAAATTAGTATCAACTTGCTTACTAGCCTACCAATAGTTATTTTATTCACTGAACTGCTTGCAAAAGCTATTTTATAATTATTTTTAAGTTTATAACTCCTCAAATCAGCACATTGTATAAGTTTTACAGTAAACTGCATGTACAAATTATTATTTAAAGGCTGTTCTAAAGATTTAATTGATAAAATTAACATATTATGAAAATGTGTGAAAGACAACTAGATGTATTTGAATGTACTTTTATGGAACCTTTGAAGAAAATAAACAGAGTTCTTAGAAACAATTCTAAGTTGTTACAACAGTTTTATCAGAACTCATAAACCTAGGTGCAGGGTATTTTTCATTGGGTCTATATACAGTTATATTAATATATTGAAGAAATAGATGAATGGAATGTTGCATGATTTCTAACATTTATAAAATATACTTTTCGATCTAGACCATAGATCATCATAGTATGATCGATCATTGATCTAATATTTACTTTCTTACAACTTAGAAGAATGTTTACATATTTTTATACACTAGAGACTTGAATGTATATTGTACATGCAGACGACAACTGATAATATTTACATATTTTAGATAACTACGATGGTCGCCAATCATACGACATATCCATAAAATGTAAATGATAAAAAAAGATAAATACTCACTCAGCCTGTGTCTAGATACGGGCGAAAGTGGATACATCTCATATTTGACGGATTGATATTGAGCCAACTGAAAATCAAATGCCACGTGAGATTTTCACACTCCTGCGTAAAATGATAGTATTAAAGAACAAGGCACACTTTATTATTTATATTTACCGCTCGATATTGCTTCTTAAACATATAACAAAAACAACTCCATACTTTTGATGCGAGCAGCATGAACGCGCGAAGGCCCATTTGCAACCGTTTCAGCATTTGAATAGTTTATAAAAAGATCACTAATATACAAATAAGCTTAATTTTAAACGACAGCGATTCAAAGGAGATCATTGACGGCGTAATTCAAAACAAATTCAATAAAAATCAACTGCCGAAAACATCTAACCCGCCATGACATAATCGACCCAATTCGCGTACCATAACCTAAACAGAGATGAGAGAATTGCTTTCATTTTTGTCTATGTGACTAGTGATGTTATGTATGTAGTACCACTAAATTACTAACCGGTATTTTATCAACAATTAATTTAATTAATTAATTTAGGCTGATTGCACACACATTGAAAATTCTGACCTTTTTTTTACCCCTGAAGGTGGGTAAATAAACATGCAGTTGGGGGCAATATAAATATATACCTTCAAACCTTCAAGAAAAGAGCGTACTCCTTTTTAAAAGGCCGGCAACGCACTTGTGACTCCTCTGGTGTTGCGGGTGTCCATGGGCGGCGGTAATCACTTATCATCAGGCGATCCGTCAGCTCATTTGCCCTCGACCACAAAAAACAAAAAAAAAAAGCTAACATTCGTTATATCCTAGATGCCTGCAACTCCATGTTAAAAATCGGAAAAGGTTATTCGAAGTTCTTTTTTCATCTGTAGGCTTATTCTGAATCATTCGAAAACTATTCCATTTCGGAGCGTAAATTTTAACTCAGATTACAGTCGTCGAAAATTTAAAAATATTTAATTAATGTATTTTATAAAATATCAGTACAAATATACATATTTCAATTTCATAGTTTTTTAATATCGCTTAGAGGTTCAGGGCCCTGATCCTGTACCGTTGGAAACAAGCGTTTTCGAATCCGTGCAGAAAGTTGTCAATCAGAACCTCTAAGCACTATTAAAAACGATGAAATTGATAAATCATTGTATATAAGTAATTTAAAATTCATCAGAATAATAATTATTAAACAGTTTTTAAATTTTCTACATAAGTAAAAGTTTCAGTTCCGATACGGAAAAGCTTTCAAATGGTTCAGATTAAGCCTACTGATCAGACACATTCCGAATGGATTCGAAAACGCCAGTTTCCGACGGTTCGGAATCAGGGCCCAGGGTTCCCTCTTTTCAGTACATTTCTATAAAAATTAGTTTACGAAATACCAAAATCCTGAATATTCTAGATGATGATCAGAGGAAAATAAGAAAGACCACAGACTTTTTCTTATATTTTATTCAGTCGCGTGTTCGAATGTATTATGAAAATATGAGTAAGTAGTAACAAACACACAGCACAAGTTTAGCAGTAAATTAAAAATACGTGTTATTATATCAATAAGACAGTTAGTCAAAGAAAGGTAGTACATAGTTTTTATTAATTTCCTTTTATGCAGAATCCTGGTCCATTAGGCGGTTGAGCGTGAATGCCGCGACGATTCATACGACACACATGTTCTTCGAGACGACGGTTAACTTCATTTGGGGGGCTCCAATAGTAATAGTGGGATCGATGCGGTCCGCCACTCCACAGTATTTCAGCAACAGCACTCGCTCGAGGCCATACCCTTAAAGTTTAAAAAGAAAGAACGTTTAGATGGCTTTCGCGGTGATTGTGGTAATGATCATCGGTAAGAAGAGTGCTAGTAAAGCATGAATTTTCTTTAAAAATAGTAATGTTTTAATAACAACAGGTAATTCAGCATAGGGGACTTGATTCAAGTCCTAGTATACTGAAGTCACTTGAATGAACAGCATAGTTACCTGCTAATCACATTTGTATCATCAACCACTTCACCCCACATGCAGGCTTCGCCACCCAGAATGTTGTTCACATTCAAGTTTATGTTGAATCCGGTAATCATATCACGTGGATCTGTGGAGTAGAATTTAGTCCAATCCCCACCTCCATTGACATGGTCTAAGTACCACGATGATGAGTAAAGGACTTTATGACCGGCGGTCAGAATCTGTAAACCGATAATGGGTTTTCAACAATAGTTTTCAGAAAAGGTCACTGGGATAAACGAAAATAAGACTTGAAAACCTTTCACGATGATATTGGGTTTACCAAGTAAAGATTGCTGAGATAATGTTTAACTTACATTAACCATTTCAGTGGGTTGCGTGGTTTTCCATACTTGCACGATTGTGTCTTTTGGCAGTGAGACACCCTCATCAAAGACTTCCTGCAAGTTATTACGTTTCATTATAAAAATGATTGATTATGATATTATTTGTAGTTTCCTTTCTCTTGTACAAACAAGTTCCATGAAAGTTTATAAAGGAACAACAATAGGATTCGTTCCTGACGACCATCGCTACCAGTAAAAACAGACACCAGTAAACAATGTACTTATTTGGTTTTAATTTATTACAGTAACAGCTTATCTTACAGCATCTGCTGTAAAAAGTAAACCGGTCACACATACTTGCCACACGATAGGCTTCGATCTGTCGCCCAGCAGTGGGATCACTCTGCTCATGAATAGTGAGTGTAACTCGCTGGGATTAGTCATGTTGTGATCTTCCATGAATTTTACTATTTGTGGATTTGATTTCCTGGAAATGTAGTCTACATTAATGGTACTTACTTTAAAAACAATAGGAACATTGTAAACTCAAAGAAATCGGAAAATTATTCATCATTATAAATTGTTGGTTCAAATCAAATTATTAAGCCTTTTTAACGGGCGCACTTACCAGCAATCCATTTCGACTTCATCACCACCAACATGGAAGTACTTATCAGGGAATCGCTCCTGCACCTCGCGAAACAAGTCGTTAATAACTTTGTAAGTAACGTTGTTCGTGGGGTCCATAGGTCCCAAGCCTATTTCCTTGCCAAAACGATAGCATTTTGCCAAAATGTTCGGGTACGCCACGCCCCAAGAACTGGTGTGACCTAACAGTACAAGAAACTGTTATTTTTTCATGATACGATTTTATGCCAAGCCAGAGGTTCAAAGAAAAACTTTCATGCTGTGTTAACTTCTAAGTGAGATAATGTCGTGGTGGCCGAGTAGTTACGGGCCCGCCTCTTGAACCACTTGTGTTGTGTTCGTTGTGGGTTCAAATCTGGCATGTAACAATGTGACTTTTTAAATGTCATATGTACTTTCTTAGTTACTCTAAGACTTCACAGACATACGGTGAAGGAAAACATCGCGAAGAAACCTGGACTTGATGGTCTGAAAACGCCAACCCGCAGTAAGCTAGAGTGGTGGCGATCAATGCTCGTGCCTTCTCTGTATGTGAAGAGACCCTTGCCCTCCAGTGGAACAGTTATAGGCTGATTATATTACTGTTCAAGATATGTCTTTGAAAAAGCATTAACGCATGCTTAGCGAACTCTAAAGTTAGAATATTAAATGGAAAAAGAATACGGTCGCGAACAGGATTCGAACCTGCGCCTCCCGGATAGATATTCCAAGCGCTCTGACCAACTAAGCCATCTCGACCTCTTAGGGAGGCGCAGGTTCGAATCCTGTTTGCGACCGTATTCTTTTTCCATTTAATATTCTAACTTTATATTACTGTTTTTTCCGTAATTACCTGGCACATCAAATTCTGGAAGAATTCGTATGCCTCTGTTTCTGGCGTAGTTTACAATAAGATTGATATCTGCTTCAGTGTATATCATTGTAGGGTCATATGCGCCTTCACTGCAAAATATGATTAAAAAAAAAACGATTAAGTCTGGATAAGTGGAAACTGGAAACTTATCTACATGTCGCGAAAATTCTACCAAAAACTGCTCTCAACCAGTGTTCACCCAATGATGGGTGTAGTTCTCAACTTTTTTGGCGTGGCTTACCCACGCTTCTATGGCCAGTTCTATCTCCATTCTAGCACTCACCTACCCAAAAATTTCTAATAGGTTGATTGAGGAGTTATATTTTTATAATTAGGTGAAATTCTCTGCTTGGGCTATTCATTTAGCAGCCCCAGAGAGGATTGCAGGGTTCATCAGTGCCGCATCTTATGGTTAATGTATGACATCAATATTGAAATTATGTTTCTACCTTAATTGAGGGAACTTCTCACTCTGATAAGGGAAACTCTGGTCATCCACAATGTGCCAGTGTAAAACATTCATCTTGTTTATTTCCATGGCATCCAAGGTTTTCAGAATGGTTGACACTGAGAGGTAGTGTCTTGAAGTGTCAATAAGGAGCCCTCGATGTGTGTATTTAGGAAAATCTACGATTTGCGTAGTGTTAATAAGAACGTTCTGAAAGAGATTCGTCAAATCATATGAGAGGAGAGCATAGATAATTATTTAGTATCGAATTAAAGATTTGTAAGCTGTTATCACCCATTGTTGGAGCGCCTGATATATTTTTCATGGCAGCATGTTACTGTGCGTCCGGGAGGACTTATTAATTAATGTTTTCTATGTTCCGTCTTTGACACTTCTCTTGCTGTACTTAACTCGTGTAGTTAACATCGCATTAAAAATTCATTTCTTGTTTCTGAGTATTCAAAGCAGTTGTTATTTCACCAAATCCGTTCTGCTCCAAGACATGGTCCATATCGAGCCGGATAACGGATAACATATTGAGAAGATCAGCGATTATTATCGAAGAAGGATTAAATAAATTTCCAACGTGACCATTTTGGAAGTTATTTGCCGGTGGAATGAACTGAGCTCAATCAAGTTATTTTAGCGGTGTATAGCATTATTTATTAACTAATATCGTCACCCAACACTCAGGTAATATAAGTAAATCATTTAACTTAAAAGGTCAGTATTATTTATTGTATTATCTTTAGTATTGTGTTAGATGAAAATCATCAGGTACCTATTTGTTACATGTGATTAGTATTTATTCATCAGCGTGGTTAAGTTTAAAATCATACTTAATATAGTATAGTTAGCTTATTTGCTACATTATTTAAACTTAATTTATCAAGCTGTAACTAATTCACGTAATTATCTACATATCAATGGTTGTTAATTGTTAGCAGGTATCTTAACATAGTACATTTGATTTGATAGTGTTTGATATTAGTGCAAGTCATTGTTAAATTCAATTAAGTTATTAGTGTTTAGAATCATTTTATGTGTATAAAAAAGGTTAGTGTTTAATTGTGCTCATTAATTAGTTAGTTAGCATTAAAGATTTACAACATAAAAGGATTGTAGGTAATTGAACAATTGAAATTGTATACTCTAAAATTTATTTATTTTTGGGTTTATATCATTGTTAGTTACATTGTTAGGTTCTACGGTGTTTACAATAGCATTTAATTAGTTGATATACACAATCAGGCGTATATCAAATAATATAATATTGTGGGTTTATAATTGTATTCCTGTATCAATTTCAGGTTGACGACACTCATCTCCCAGTATGTCCGAGGAAAGAGATTTAGTTAGAAAGCGAGGTAGCTTTAAGGGTAGTCTGACTTCTTTCACCAACTACCTGGACTCACTTAAGGACAAAGCTTTATCAGGTTGTGATGTTTCCGAGTTGCAGTTGCGCATGGGTAAGATCGAGTCGTTGTACGAACAGTATAATGAGGTACAGTTACGTCTGGAATGCATTGTAGATGATCCCAAATTACAATATTCTGAGCGTTCTGATTTCGAGTCTCTTTATTATAAATCCTTATCCAGAGCCCAAAATATTCTTACTGATTTTAATAAGGATACTAAATCAATGGTAAGTTGCAAGAGTTCTCATGCTAGCATGTACAAGCCGGTTAAATTGCCTACGATTCAGTTGCCAAAGTTTAGCGGATTATATAGTAATTGGCTAGAATTTCGTGACACCTTTACTAGCCTAATTCATTCCAACGATGACATTGACGAAATCAACAAGTTTCACTATTTGAGAGCATCTCTTGAGGGAACTGCGGCCATAGTAATTAAATCTATTGAGTTTTCTTCGAGTAATTATTCTGTGGCGTGGAAGTTATTACTTGAGAGATTTGACAATAAAAGGTTGCTAGTACACAATCATGTATCGGCATTGTTTAATATTCAGTTTATCTCAAAGGAATCTTCAGTTGCATTAAAGGATTTAATCGATCAGTTAAATAAAGACTTGCGAGCATTACACTCATTAGGAGAACCCGTTAAGCAGTGGGACACGCTTTTAATTTATATTGTTACTCGCAAGATTGATCAGAAGACTTACCGTGAGTGGGAAGAGTGCAAAGGTAGGATAGACAAGGATAGCACGATTACGTTTGACGTATTTATGCAATTCTTACGTAACCGAGCCGATCTAATCGAGACCTTAGAACTAGCTCGCAATAATTATTCCCAAACGGCAGGTAAGTCAGGTCCTAAGATCAAGTCTATGGTAGCTACTCAATCTCCTAACAGTTCTAATACTGATGTGACGCCTAAAGTATGTCCTAAATGTAATAACAATGACCATACTTTAAATAATTGTCCACAATTTCTCGCATTAAGCAATGACGCTCGTCTAAAATTACTACCTACTTATAAGATTTGCTTCAACTGTTTTCGTTCGGGTCACTACGCTAACAAATGTAAAAAACCAGGTTGTAAACAATGCAAACGTAGGCATAACACACTAATTCACATAGATTCTAAGGGCACACATAGTGATAATTCGATTCCTCATTCATCCAATAACTTGTCTGCTTCGTCTTCTTTACCGTTAGCTACCACTGACACAAACAATGTAGCTTTGTCAGCCAATATTACATTGTTCCGTGGTCGTAAGCAGCGAGATGTGTTGTTGTCCACCGCCTTGATCAAACTGCGGGACCATAATGACTGTGTACATCTCGTTCGCGCGGTTCTTGATAGTGGTAGTACTTCGTCATTCATAACGGAGAGGTTGTGTAAACAACTTAATTTGATAACCAGCCAGGTAAATAGATGTATACTTGGCATAGGCAATGTCACTTCGCACGTAGGCAGAACTTGTCGCGTTAAAATGATGTCATTGGATGATAGTTTTGCGTTCGAACTTAATTGTTTTGTTTTGCCATACATTACGAGTAATGTACCGTGCCGTGAAATTAATATTTCTGATTGGGACATTCCGTCAAATGTTACTTTAGCTGATCCTACCTTCTACAAGCCCGCTGATGTCGATATTTTAATAGGTGCAGACCTATTTTGGGAATTATTAGGATCGCAAAGATTAAAGTTAGGTACCGGGAAACCAATGTTATGTGAAACCCGTTTAGGTTGGATAGTTTCCGGCCCAATTACACAAAATTATATTTCATTGCTGTCCAATGATTTAAAATGTAACTTTTCTAAAGCGGTTTCCGATAATGACAGTGACTGGGAAACACTTAGAACCGATTTATCAAAGTTTTGGCAATTAGAGGAGGTGAACGCGATATCTTCTATTTCTTATATGCCAGAAGAGAAATTATGTGAGGGTCATTTCGTTAAAAATACGACACGAATGTCTGATGGGCGTTTTTGTGTTCGTATACCCCTTAAAAAAGATCCTTCGGTTCTAGGCGAGTCTTTTAAGAAAGCTACACACTGTTTTATGTCTTTAGAACGTAGGTTAAAGGTTAAGCCTGAATTTAGTAGTATGTATCATGATTTTATGTTAGAATACGAGTCACTAGGTCATATGACTAAAATTAATCAATCAAATTTGTGTTCTGGTTATTTTATTCCGCATCACGGAATATTACGTGAGTCGAGTAGCACAACCAAACTTCGTGTTGTCTTCAACGCAAGTTGTCCTACTTCGACGGGAGTGTCCTTTAATGACCTACAGATGGTCGGGCCAACTGTACAGAGCGACCTGTTGTCTATACTTCTTCGGTTCAGATTCCACAAGTATGTTTTATCTGCGGACGTGGAGAAGATGTATAGGCAAATAGTCGTCCACCCGTCGGATAGGTATTTACAACGGGTTGTTTGGCGTGACGATGTTTGTGAATCTATTAATGTTTATGAATTAAACACCGTCACGTACGGTACGGCTAGTGCGCCATTCCTTGCAACACGATGCCTTAAACAAATAGGTCTCGATCATGGGAATCCTAAAATATCAGAAATCATTAGACATGATTTTTTCGTTGACGATTTGTTGACCGGGAGTAATGACTTAGATGAAGTAAAGTTCATTCGTACTGAAGTCACTAAGGCACTTGCGTCAGCATGTATGCCATTGAGGAAATGGAAATCAAACAACCCAAAAGTGGTGTCGGATGACGTTCCTGCCTCATTTGACTTAAACGTTTCATCTAATGAGCCTGACAAGTTGCTTGGTCTCAATTGGCATGTGATTTCTGATGAGTTAGGGTTTCCTATGACTCTGAGTAGGTCATCAGCTGGGCACACTAAACGTGATTTATTATCCGTGAATGCGCGAATTTTCGATCCCTTAGGTTTGTTGTGTCCTATTGTTGTTACCATGAAAGTATTATTACAGAAAATGTGGTTAAATAAATTATCGTGGGATCAACAACTACCTAGTGATATTAGTAAACATTGGGATATTATAATAAAGTCTATGCCTATTTTAAATAATTTACGTATTCCGCGAGTTGTAGTCTGCAATTCGTATAGGGAGTTAGAACTCCATATTTTTACTGACGCGTCTGAGTCCGCATATGGTGCGTGTGCCTACATTCGTAGTGTTAATGCCAATGGTGAGTATTCGGTTTGTTTACTAATGGCAAAAAGTCGAGTGGCTCCCATAAAGCCCACAACTATCCCACGGCTGGAGTTGTGTGGTGCGGTAATTGGTTCTCGTCTTTATGAGAAAATAATGAGCTCACTTCGAGTGGAGGTCAATAGGGTCTATTGCTGGACTGATTCGACCATCGTGTTGGGATGGTTACAAATGATGCCTACCAAACTTCAGCCATTCGTACGCAACCGCGTTGCTGAAGTTTTGGATAAGACGGGTAATTGTACCTGGAGGCATGTCCCAACAGACAAAAACCCGGCAGACCTAATATCTCGTGGTGTGGATATTTGTGTTCTGCAGGGTTTAGATCTCTGGTGGTCTGGACCAGGTTTTTTAAGACTGGACCCGTATGAATGGCCTTCGAACGTAAAGTGGTCAGGTCTAGAGACATTGCCGGAGACTCGACCTAATATTGTGTTAAGTGCTGTTATCAATGACTCTAAAAATGAGCCCTTAATTAATTTTGGTCGTTATTCCAATTACTCACGGCTTGTGCGTTCTGTAGCCTATATGTTGAGATTTATTAAATCATGTAGGAAACATTATCCAAAAACTCATTATTTGTCACAAGATGAGTTACAAGATGCACTAAATATTATTATTATTAAAAGTCAGTTTGAATCATTTCCTGAGTACGAATTACTTTTAAATAAAATGAGCTTACCTAAAAGGAGCGCCCTCCTAAAATTCAATGTTTATTTAGACGACAAAAATGTAATGCGAGTAGGAGGACGTCTTAATAATTCTAGTTTTGTTTATAGTAAAAAGCACCCTATTCTTTTACAGTCCACTAATTATTTCACAAAATTATTATTTAATTTCGAGCATAGAAGACTAATGCACGCTGGCCCACAGTTATTACTAGCTTCTATTAGGGAATCTTACTGGCCAATAGGAGGTCGTAACTTGGCAAAGGCCTGTTACCATAAGTGTTCTATGTCACCGTATGAAGGGTAAGGTAGTAGCTCCCATAATGGGTAACTTACCACAAGAACGCCTTCGTCCAGGTTATCCCTTTGAGAGCACCGGTGTTGATTATGCCGGCCCTATCATGTGTGCTAGTCGACAGGGTCGTGGTTGCAGGCTAGTAAAGGCGTACATTGCAATTTTTATCTGTTTTACGACAAAGGCTATCCATTTGGAGCTCGTTGGCGATTTAACTAGCAATAGTTACTTACTGGCTTTGTATCGTTTTATTTCTCGAAGAGGTAAACCCGTTGACATCTTTTCCGACAACGGTACCTCATTTGTCGGTGCGTACAACGACCTTTCTAAATTCTTAAAATTAAACTGTTCGTCCTTGGGTGAAAGTGCAGCGAACGATGGAATAAATTTTCATTTTATTCCTGCTTATACCCCGCATTTCGGAGGTCTCTGGGAGGCGGGTGTCAAGTCAACAAAGTACCACCTTCAAAGAGTGTTGGGAAATTGTAATTTGACTTTTGAGGAGCTTTACACCGCACTGACTAAGATTGAAGCCATATTGAACTCTCGTCCACTGACGCCGTTGTCTTCAGATCCAGCCGATTATACACCTCTCACGCCGGGACATTTCCTTGTTGGGCGGCCTCTTACTTCCTTGCCGCAACCTGATTACCAGGATTACTCTGGCAACCATCTGTCTCGCTTTCAAAGGATCGAGCAAGTTCGCCAACATTTTTGGAGCAGATGGACCAAGGAATATGTTGCTGAACTACAGATGCGGACTAAATGGCGAACCTGCAAGGATGATTTGAAGATGAACTCCTTGGTCGTGATTAAGGAGGATAATCTTCCTCCTCTGAAGTGGAGACTTGGACGAATTGTCGCCGTTCACCCAGGAACTGATGGCGTCGCTCGTGTAGCTGATATTCAGACGTCCACTGGGGTCATTCGGAGAGCTTTTAATAGAATTTGCCCATTACCTGTGTCTTCAAAATTTGGTTGAAACCGTTGTTTCCAACGCCCGGGGGTATGTTGGAGCGCCTGATATATTTTTCATGGCAGCATGTTACTGTGCGTCCGGGAGGACTTATTAATTAATGTTTTCTATGTTCCGTCTTTGACACTTCTCTTGCTGTACTTAACTCGTGTAGTTAACATCGCATTAAAAATTCATTTCTTGTTTCTGAGTATTCAAAGCAGTTGTTATTTCACCAAATCCGTTCTGCTCCAAGACACCCATGATAAGATCAAACAAAACAAAGGTGATAGAGCTTTGTTTTACTTTTTTAGTACCTACATTGTATCCTTTTGACATATAGAACAGCTGTGCAAAGGTCTCCAATCCCCTTAGAACTCCCCAGATCGAATCACTCTTGACTGTAGAAACCGTCGAGATGTTGAGACTATCTAAAATTACAAAAAATATAGTCGAGTTTTGAAAAAAGATAGAAAATGGGCAAATATTCTCTTATATATATTATTTCTATTAGTATTGTGTTTCTAACGTCAAGCAAGATCACCAGTGCTCCTTGAGGAAGCGTTGTGTTCAAAAGTAGGGGACCATATTTTGTCCTATAAATTGCTGGCGTAGCGTAGTTCTGTATATGTTAAGTATCCTTTTCTGCAAACGTCCATTAAAAAGGAGAACATTTTGGCTCTATTTAGGTATTTTGATAAGTTGAGATAATATGATACATATCATGATATATTAGGACAGTAAACTCATTTATTCAATATAATCAAATAGAAGTCAAACTACTGTATTTACTTTAACTTTGCAGTGCTTGGAAAATCCCGGGCATAGGAAAAAACACGACATGATGCATCATGCGAGCCTTTGTTTAAAGAACGGTACCTACATTAGTATAATCAATTAATTACAAATTCTGAAGCTTAAATGATAAGTGTAAAACTGACCTCCTCGGGTCATGAGATGCGATTTCTTATCAACAGTCGACGAGACAGTTTACAATAAAAAGATGAAAAGGAAAACAACGCTCTGGAATTGTGTAATTAAATTCTAGCTTAAGAAAAAATATCTTTGCATTTGAATTCATTGCTATCAGCATTCTTGATTTTAAAACAATATTTTTACTAGGAAGTATGTACCACGTTTGGATGAGCGTTAGGTTTAGGCAAATACCCAGCAATGACATACGCACGTAGGTATGTTTGTGACTTTCCCCTGTATATGAAGAAGTAGGTATGCAAGAGGATGTGAACTGAGGTTTGTGAGAACCTTGGGAGAACCTTGGGAGTTACTTGCGGCTCTGTAATGCTTGGTTTACATGCTTGGCAAGTCTCGACAAGCATCCACAAACACAAGCGTGTAAACGGGGTGTTTGGTGTGGCTTGCGTGAGTGTGCAAGAGCTTGTCGCCGATCCGGACCAGTGTCGGTTTTTGAACACAGATCAAAGGAAGCTTGCGGCAAGCGCTTGCGAAGTTGCGACGCATGTTTAGTGTCACTCACGAGCTCGTGGCGTACGGATATACCAACGGATAGCATGTGATAGTTATCTGTTGCGGTTTCTATGGATTTTTAATATCCACCATCTTTTCGGCCGAACTTTTCACTTCCTTTGGTTTTTTTATATCACTACCACTAAATATTATAAAACAAAGTCCTCCACCGCGTCTGTCTGTCTGTCTATTTGCGATAAACTCAAAAACTACTGCACCGATTTTCATGTTGTTTTCACCAATGGATAGAGTGGTTTTCGAGGAAGGTTTTATTATATAATTTGTCAAGTTTTTGTATACATTGGCTAAATTAAAATGATATTTGTTGGAGGTCTCGGAAAAAATAAGCCGTCTGGGAACTTTCAACGAAAACGCTGCCTAAACCCATTGAGATATAACAAAATGATGTATGGTGAAATTGTGTATCTTATATAGGTCTACAGAAAAGTCTGCGATGGCATATTCTGTCTCTTAAGGATAACATACTATAGCTATTTTAATACTTAAAAAAATGGGCAATTATAAAGCAGTAATTGGAAAGCGGGAACGGGATAAAAATTTCATGATTACTTTTGGTCGCCATAACCGACATACACACGGGCGAAGCCGCGTGCATCAACTTTTTAAATAAAAATATGTTAAGTCACACGCAAGAGCCGAAACTATTTCGATATCTACGTCTGCCATGCCTGCATGATGATGACATTCAAGCATTTGTAAAGGCTTGAAGCTTGTGGGCGTTTGCAAAGTCTCGGCAAGGATGTAAACGTACCATAACAGTCACTCGGATCAATCGTTTGCCGCCGTTGGGGCATGAGTGCTATAATTTCACATCAGTCTAATTTAGAGTCTTACGGCCTATTTTACACGAGTGCCCAAAAAATGAGTATTATTTTATCAAATTACTTACGTATGTGGGTCTATGAGAACGCCGTAAACTTGTCAAATGCGCTATTCATTTAATAAGGCTTATGTAATTATCTTTTATATTAGTGACTGCATCCAAGATTACGTTGTTTTTACATCCCGCCCAAAATTGTATCTACAGAAATTGTAAAAGATATACAGTATATAAGAGTAACCATGGAGTTTCTTGCCGGTTCTTCTCCATAGGAAGCGACTTTTTGGAACCGTGCACGTAAATTCTGACTTTTCATAAGTGCCTTTGTATGGTTTATATGAAATAAAAACCTTTGACTTTGACTTTGAAAGGTTAAACTTACACTTTTCATCCATATCCAAGTGAGGGTAGTTCTCGCATGGTGTACTTAGGTTTATTTGTAGTTCCTGAAGCAATCCTTTGTCGTTTTCGTCAACGGTAGCATTGAGAGACATCCAAGCCTTACTAGCATGTCTATATGCCACAAGATGCGTACTCCTCAATACAGTGGTATAACGCTCGATCGCAGTCTTTAATATGTCACATGTTTCTCCTGTTTCCTGTTTTATTACGAAATGATTCGATATTTACACGTTAATACCAATTTTGATAACAAAAGCGGTGCACCACAACGTCACACAGATTTTTTCCTGAATCGTGATTACATTTACAGAAAATTTTCTCACATGCACAGATACCCTGACCCATAAAACAATTAGATTTTAGATAATTAAACAATAAAATTTGTTCCTTTAGGGAAGCCAACCCGTTGGGCGTACTTTCGCTGTTATAGAATTCAGAAAGGGTTAAAACTCACTCATTTATTAAAGGTACCTATTTATACTAGTAGTTTTGTTACAGGCAAGCTCGTAATTAATTATTGTTCAGCGGCTACTAACGACTAACCGTTGAACAATAATTAATGAATGTGTCTCACAAAAGTTATGATACGATCACTTAATTCATAAAAAAATCACAATATAAGTTCTCAACTTACTTACCGTAAAAGTAAAATTGGACGGTATCAAATTATAAAAAGTAGCTTCTCTCCTTTGTTGATGTGGTTTTGGCCAAACTTCCCCCTTTGTGGGTGGGTAGGCTGGCCCAGGATTAACAATAGTGAAACTAGCCGCCAAAAAAACGCAAAAAGTACTTAAAAATAGTACGTGTCGCAACATATTTGCGTTCGAATACCAACAGTCCTACCCGTTTAATATTATAGCGTGAACTGATTCCAATAATTTGTTGTTATCAATATATAAATATCTTTAGTCATATTGTACTGATAAGACATTGTTATTAACGAATAGTTCACAGTTTCCATTGGCCAAAGTTGTGCAAACTGTAACGATATTTAGTTCGATATACTTGCCTGTATAAGTTTCTTATAATATTATATAAATTATAAGCAGCTATTACTTCCTTAATCACTTAAGGTACCTTTTCGACCGGTCGAAAAAGTCATCTCAAGTAAGCATTCTTATTCTCTAAAGACCGTTAATTTTATTACTTAAGAATAATATTATTATATTGATTTTATCTAACATTTTACCAAGTGTTTAATGATGTGTGCCGACTGTGTTTTTATGGTCTTGCGTCTTATTATTCAGTAATTCCGGTTTTTATTTTAATTAAAACAGTATTACCTCTCACTATTTATTTTTCATGACCTATTTTATTATCTATGCAATTAGTGAAGGTTATCGTAAGATACATATATTACTAATCTGCACAGAACACTAATCTGTGGTGAAGGTCCGGGGCGGGAAAGTTAGCCCAAGAATTTGTAGCTATTTGTAGATTCTTTGCTTTAAAATGTTTTATATGAAAGATTAAAGAACATATTTTGCTGCAAATTCATGGCTTTGTAGCTTTTGCAGTTAGTAAACTAAGATCAAAGAAAATAAAGAACGGCCACAATTTTTAAAGTTTTAATTATGTGGGTAAGTACATAACAAAGTAAACCGCAACTTAAAATATGAATACATATATCTAAATTCAAAACATAATAATCTTAAGAAAGTAAACTACCTATCTAAAATTGATATTGTATTAAGATTGCTTTAGTATTAAGAATTTAGACAGCTCCAATGCAAAACCCGGGTCCATTGGGTGGTTGTGCATGTACTCCCCGTCGGTTCATACGGCACGCGTGTTCTTCGAGGCGACAGCTAATTTCGTAAGCGATGCTTCTGTAGTAATTATAGCGAGGTTGTTCAGCACTCCAAAGCTTTTCAGCCACAGCGCTGGTGCGAGGCCAAACTCTGAAACGAATTAAGTGAAACATCAAAAATCATACTACATACTCGTATTGATGTTCTTATCTGCCTAGCCTTTTCTCAATAATCCCAACTAAATTGTGATTGTGTAGATTGTCTCTCTGAGCTCCACAACCTAGTTGATGGAGCTCAGAGAGACAATATTTACATTATATATACAGTGGTGAGACTTATTATAAGTTTTTTTTGCCGCATACATCGGCACAGGTACGAGATCCATGTTAAAATTACCGAAATTGACTTAGAACCTAACTTCTATATAGACTCCAAAATGGTATTATGGCTTTATAGGTAAGCTATCGCTATTCCTGGCACGTATGAGTTACACAGAACTCTTCGAGTCTGTTAGTGTTAATGTATGAGAGAGCTCTTGTAATTAACTCGACATACTTAATAACCAAACTGCAGTCCATAGCGAGCTTGACAAATGTATTTGATTGGGAGATCCTAAACAGCCTTAGCAGCGTGTCTTATGTGATTAAATGTCAATGAATGACAAGGACATTATATTACGATATATCGATTGTTCGTGTGTGGTTGAAGGCTTACCTGCTAATCAAGTTTCGATCGTCGACAGCTTCTCCCCACATGCAAGCCTCGCCTCCTAGAATGTTGTTCAGGTTCAAATCGGTATAACGTTTCGGGATCATTTGTCGGGGATCAGCGGAATAGAATTTGTCCCAGTCACCACCGTTACTCAGGTAGTCCAAATACCACGAAGAAGAGTAAATGAGTTTGTGATTGGCCGCCAGGATCTGTAAACACCGAATAAATGTAGGTATTAATACATTTATTAAACTGTTGAAGGTCTTTTTAGCTTGAACATAGAAATGTTAACGATAGATTTCTTTGAAAGTTAGTTACATTTCTCATATTTTTGTAGTCAACATAAAAATCCAAAGCGTCAAAATAACCAAGTAACTAAATCGTTTTTTTTTTGAAATTTTAATTGTAAAGTAGACCAACAAAAGTGAAAATTTATTCGAGGATATGTAATTATAAATTATTCGATTAATTGAATACTGATTGTTTCTATACTATTCATGCTATCTGTAACTCTATACTTATACGGCGAGAGCCGACAGAGGGGAAGAGAGGAATAGGAACACAGTTGCTAGAAGAACTATTTCGCCCGTAATATTTCTGACCTTATTGTCTAAATCGAAACCAGGAAAAGTGATTTGTGGTCGTGGATGCCGTTTAAGGTCGCAGTACATTTCATTCATTTGTGGGATAATCCTGTAAACTTAATAAATAAATAAATAAATAAAAAATAATGAATAATATAATGTAATAAATTCAAGATAATTTCAGAACATCAAGAGCAATAACAAGGTTAATAAGCAAAAATACAACGAAACCGACTTTCGGGAATGTATAAATCAATAGAAACACTGTTATAACTATAATAGATTGTAATTCTAAATGTAATAATCTTATGAAAGTAAACAATTTTTCAATAAAAATACACTCGTTTATAGCAAATATCATATTCCTCCGACGACGCAGAAACCCGGACCGTTCGGTGGTTGTGCGTTTACGCCGCGACGGTTCATGCGGCACGTATGTTCTTCAAGACGAGAAGCGATGTGACGGGCACTTGTGAATCCGTAATTTGGACTTGGGGCGCTCCATAGTACTTCTGCGGCAGGACTAGCTCGAGGCCATACTCTGAAATCAATTATTTCTTAGAGGTCTCAAAATTGACAAGACAAGATCAAGCAATGAGGCAAAATTTAAAAATAGTTCTTGCTTCATGCATTATATGAATCCATAAACAGGGCCGGATTTAAAGGTTTGGGGGCCTTGGAGCAATGAAGAAATGGAGGCCCCGAAAAGTATTTCTTTGTGGTAAGAAATAACGGTCGGGAATACATAAAATATATGATAGGCGTAGGGTTTGAACCTGGGCTTATGAGTTAATGCGTTTGAAGATTTATCTGGATGTAATTTTTTTCTTAGTTAATCCAAATTTCATATAAGTTTTGGATTGCCTCTCTTGTGGAGGCCCCGGGGTTAAACCCTCGGTCCACCCCAAAATCGGGTTCTGACCATAAAGACAATATGACAACACGGATGCGACAACATGACTAATTAGGCGATACTATATCGTGTCAAAAGGCTCGTTATGTGGTTTCGTGCCAGACAGGGTCATATTTATTTTCCAGGCAGGATGTCCCCGGAACTGTAGCACAACTTACATGAAAAGCACTTACCTAGCCATAAAGTTTCTGTCATCTACTACCTCACCCCACATACAAGCTTCGCCACCCACAACGTTGTTCAGCTTCAGACCAGACCCTTTAAGCATCCGCCGAGGATCAATTATGTAGAACTTGGTCCAGTCTTCACCACTTTTGATTTGGTCTAAGTACCATGATGAGGAGTAAATGACTTTGTAACCAGCATACAGAATCTGTGTAATCGATAGACTAACTAAGAAAACTATTCAAAGTTTATGCGTTGCATTATTGGTACTTGAAGCATTTTCGTCGTTTCCGCGGAAGTTTAAACCGAAATCTAAATATTTCTTAACATGTTAAAGTTCCTATAGACACACGCTATGTCCAACATATTTGGTGATATTTACACCACACACGTGTGTCCGTAGGCCGCCGGACGTTGCTAGAGCGTTAAGGTTCGTTTACGAGTAAGAGGTTAAATAAATTAGTGAGCGAAACTTCACAATAAATTTCTCTTGTGTCACCAGATTGGCCGCCTGGCGTCGTCCTCTACACTATTATAAAACAGCGCTTCCTTGCGCTAGCTCCCAGCTACAGGTAAGTTACAGCTTTAGTGAAAACTGTATTTTTCACAGCTCTGGAACACAGCAACCTCGCACAGCTTTGACCGAATCCACCCTAAGATAGAAAATAAAGTATCTTATAATAATAAATGATTTGTCCACTTACTCGAACCATGTCGTCAGCTCCAACGGTTTTCCAAACTTGTACAATAGCGTCACTTGGCAGTTTCACACCTTCATCGAAGACTTCCTAGAATTTTTATAAAGATCTTTATTGTTAGGGCTGACAGGATACAATGAAGAGGAAGTATTTAGGATCATTATTTTAGGACCGAGGAAGCGATGGATGGATTGTGTGAAAGATGATACGGCTAGAAAGGAAGTGACTAGCGAGATGACGGCTAACAGAGATGTATGGAAGAAGAAGACATGCTGCGCCGACCACAATTAAATTGGTATAAGGGCAGGGGGATGATTATTTAGGATCATTATTTTGGAAATAGCGGCTAAGCTTAAGGCATTTATAGTTACATACTTGCCAGACTATGGGTTTCGACTTCTGTCCCAGCAAAGGAATGACATTGGTCATGAAATACGCGTGTAGTTCGCTGACGCTACTCATGTTGTGTTTTTGCATGAAACTCAGCAGCTCAGGGTTTGATGCCCTGAAATGAAATGAATAGCTCTGATAGTTAAGTAAGTATAAATAGGTAAATTTGGACGTAAGCGCTCGATATTTATTAACAAGAGTGAATTCGGTACGTAGTCAGGAAAAACCGTCAGTGGATGTTATTTCATAATGTGATTGAGTAATTATTATTTTTTACTTTTATTGAATACAGTACCTATATATTTTTTATGCCTAACTCCTCCATTATCCATTAGGTATAAAATAAATACTTCAATGAATGAATGAATGACAAATAGTAGACGAACTTAAGTTGTACCTAAGGACCTTAGCACACATGTTACTTTTAGCTTGTTACGGTCAGCAATTTGGTTACTCTTCGGATGCTCGATAAAGTGACTGAACGCCAAACTCGAACGCAAAGAGTTACCGAAACGATAATACTTAAAAACATGTCTGCCAAGGTCCTAAATACCTTAGTTTTTAACAACAGCAATCAGCTCTTACCAGCATTCCATGGCGACTTCGTCACCTCCAAGATGGAAGTATTTATCGGGGAATCTCTCCTGCACTTCGCGGAACAAGTCGCCAATAAGTTTGTACGTAACATTGTTCGTCGGATCCATTGGCCCCAAGCCTATCATTGCGCCGTATTGGTAGCAGTTTGTCAAGATAGCTGGGTACGCTACTCCCCAGGACCTTGTATGTCCTGTTGAAACAGCAAAGTTTTATCATTATACCCTCCTTTATTTGGGGACGGCGCAACACGTCTTTTTTCTTTCATACATTTGTATTAGCCGTCAACTCAGTATTTACGCCCTTTCTAGCCATATCATTATAGCTAAAAGTATATTTTAATATTTAATTATTATTTTGAGTGTAAACTTTCTGCAATGTAATTTTTGTATTACTTTGAGCATCGTATGTAACTATTTCGATGGTATTTCGCTAAAAATATTTTTACATAAATCATAATAACAATATTGCTTAGCGGCAGATAAAACAAATACCAGTACAATTATACATTATCATCATGCGTACTTGCTACTTCAGTATTGTCCCCTTCACAGGCTTGTAATGGTAAAATCAATGCAATCAAGACTTTACACACAATCGAGAACATCTCGCTGGTGGTGCTGGTTTCCTTCACAGTTATAAGCAAGTGATAATTAATTTCTAATACGCACGAGACTCGAAAAGTCAATGGTGCGTGCCTTGGATTTGAACTTGTAACTTGTCAGTCCAACGGTCATACCAATAAGGCTTTAACTGTTGTTAAATCAATAAACCGATACTTTTACTTTTATCAGTCACAGCATTGCAACAGCATTGTTTATCTAAGGTCATTGTTAATAGAGTTTACATTATCCATTATCGGAAGACGGTTTGTGATAAGACAAATGGCCGTTGCTTTTATTAGAATATTGCGCATGCGCATTGGGTAAATAAGGGTCCATACAACTTAGATAGTATCGGTTATAGATCCTGATTCCTGATGGAAACGTGCGATATATGAGCTTGGGGTTATCTGTTTATCTTCAAAAATCTGACTATGTTATTGACCTAGTAAAACAAGCACGGCTGTTTGCTGGGGAGAATTAGGGTAGGAGAATCTGAATGTGAACTCAACCTGGTAAATTAAATAGGTTCATTACGTATTTCATGTTAATAACGGCTTCGGCGAAATGTAGCTATACTTCAATACATCTCTGCCCAACACTTCCAGGAATACAGGAGAGAAGCCATGCTATGGAAGAAGAAAGTTTTTGTTTCTTGTTCGACCAGAAATTAAACATATTTACCTGGAACGTCAAATTCAGGAAGAACTCGTATGCCCCTATCTCTTGCGTAGTTTACAATTTGGTTGATGTTTGTCTTAGTATAGACCATTGAAGGGTCGTATGCGCCTTGTTCACTGTTGAAGATATCTCGATGATTAATTAATTACGCTTATATATACGTTATATTCACGTGTAGTCCAAGTTGATTTATTGAAATACGCAGGGGCGGATTTAAGGCTTGGAGGCTCTAGGAGTATTAAATAAGTGGAGACCTTAAAATACATATATTTAAACCAGAAGAAAAAGGAAACGTTTGCGCAGTTTTTAAATTACCTCGTGTATGTTCACTCGTTCTGACAAAGAACTTCACTCGTTCTTTGTCAGAACGAGTGAAGTTCCCTTTTTTTAGTGGCCGTGAAGTTAAAGCTCTATTGCCCGCCTCTAAATCCAGCGCTGGTAATTACTTAATTAGCTGAACATTTTTGATTCAGTTCTAAAACTCGCCAGTTTGTGACACCATAACTTAAACATGGAACAAATACCTTAACTGAGGAAACTTGTCGCTCTGATACGGGAAACTCTGGTCATCCACTATGTGCCAGTGTAAAACATTCATCTTGTTCATTTCCATGGCATCCAGGGTTTTGAGAATGTTTGATACAGTCAGGTAATGTCTTGATGTGTCAATAAGGAGCCCTCGGTACGTGTATCTGGGGAAGTCGATGATTTGAGTCGTGTTGATGAGTACGTCCTGAAACCAAACCCAAAACCGTTACGAAAAAACAAGAACGATGGCTTTGATATATGAGAAATTGCCTTATGATGGGAACTAGATAGATCTGTAGGTATATTCTGGTGCAATTGGTTGAACTTAGGTGTATACTCTTACTTTGTATCCATTAGACATATAGAACAATTGTGCAAATGTCTCCATTCCTCTCAGAACGCCCCATATGGAGGCGCTGTCAAGTCGCGATACTGCAGATACATTCAGGCTGTCTGAAAATCAGATATTCTTCTGTAACTCCAAGTTATTAATAACAACATCATCTTATTTTAATCTGCGTAGATTTTAAACAATTTTAATTATATTTTAAGCTGTCGACAGCCTGGAGCACTATGGCCTATCCTGTAGCAGGAGTGCGGGGCGGGTAGCCCGGTACGCTAGCATCAACGACATTATCCACCGTGCTCTTGCCACCGCCGGTGTACCAGCTGTTTTGGAGCCCAATGACTTGGTGCGGGACGATGGTATGACACCAGACGGCATGACGCTATTGTCTTGGTAGTTGGGTAGGCCTTTGGTGTGGAACGCAACATTCGACATATCAGTGTGCCGATAATTTACTTTTGTTTGCTTAAGGACACAATGATGTTGCTCAAATAAATATTATATCTATAATTTTTTTTGAGTGTGGATAGATTATATAGGCTGAGCCGGATATATATCCGCCTTTAGTAAAATGTACTACTTAAATTGTCTAGAATATAAATGTGCAGTAGCATAAATCTTATCAATGTTGCAGTGTAACCAAGCGGTTCTCGAGTTGGTCGCGACCTGAAAATGATGTATTGAGCCGTATCAACACCTGAGTACGCGCAGCGCATGAGCGCGAATTATAATAAACTGCAACGAAACACCAGCCGCGACATTTTCGTCTTTCTTTCAAATAGAGCAGTCGAAGAATACTTAAAATTGTGTATCTACGAGTACTACTCGTCTAAACCAAACATAAAATTTCAGTTTTATAGTTTGAGACTTAGTCATGTTTCCAGATTGCCCAACAAATTTTGGGCTCATATAGAGGGCCGACTCCACTAATTTGAAACGTGACGTATGGTTGACTTACATAAATATCGTTATAACTGTATCAGAGTAATGTTCTAGTTCAGAAAACTACGATAGAAATTGAGAAATTGAGCTGTTATTGAAACGAAATCTAACGACAGAAGTGGTTCGTTACTCCCAAATCCCTAGAGCTGGGAACAGGATAAGCCGATCACGGAGTCTAACGTCACGAATCTAAGTATAATTTCACCAGTTTATATTTATAATACCTACATTTCTCATCCATATCTAAGTGTGGGTAAGCCTCACATGGTGCACTCAGATTGATTTGCAGTTCTTCAATCGTCCCCTTATAGTTGGGGTCTGTATTCACAGCCCGAGTTTCGACACGCTTCCAAACCTTTTTCGTATGTCTCCATGCTATATGGTGCGTACTTCTTAGAATAGAGGTATAACGCTCTATTGCAGATTTTAATAAATCGCATGTTTTTCCCTTTTCCTGTTAAAATTCAATTCCGTTATAATGACAAAAAATTCACCATTACTTACAAGTGCAGAGCAATTTAAATTATTTTAGTTGGCGCATCTGGAGAATTTCTACAAAATTTTATGGTATTTTCGGGCAGAATCGTAGCAGGTGAAAATTAATAGCTTCAGCATTGTACGCCTAGATGAATATAAGTAGGTCATTTTCTTGTGTACCACTGGGCCCGTTAACTTCTTATCAACTGTTTGTTTTCCTCATACGACTTGTCGATTGTAGTATAAATAGATGATTTTATAAGTATTTTTATTTATAAACACTGTAAGAAATCGATTCTTTGCGATAATCCTGTGGGGTTTTAGAAATATGCTGCATTTAAATAATGATGATATACCTAAATATTAGTGACGTAAAACACAATATATATCTGCCTAGCCTTTTCCCAATTACATTGGGGTCGGCTTCCAGCCAAACCGGATGCAGCTTAATACCAGTGTTTTACATGGAGCGACTGCCTATCTGACCTCCACAACCCAGTAACTGGGTAACACGATATCTCGTGGTATGACTGGTTGTCAGATTTTCAGGCCTCTGACTACCTGTAACGGCTGTCATGGATCTTAATTTGACAACCGGGACCGACGGCTTAACGTGCTCTCCGAGGCACGGAGGGGTCTCGGTATGAAATGATGGTCACCCATCCACAGACCGACCGCGGCAAGCGCAGCTTAATCTCGATCGATCGATCTGTGCGGCTGTTACTTAGCCATGACGTAAAACACAATTCCAAAAAAAAAACTTGATAAAGGAGAGGAACATAACATAATATGGCACTTCTGAACAGAAAACTGAAAAAACGATTCTAGTCCAAAGTCTTTACTTTGAGGTATCATGTTATATGGGTGTTAATTTAAGGGTACCCTGTGGGGTATTGAGTTAGGCTTAGGGTGTCCCTGGATTAAGGGCAGGCTGGATCGGATGGATCGTCGTGGTGGTGTACATGTAGATATAAATAGGCTGCGAAACAGCTGATCTGATACTGACCCATTTACTCTCGTCCCGAAATAATACTTAAACGAAGAAAAAAAGTTACGAATACGATTAGAATATGAACTTCCGGAGACATTGATAGATGATAGGTACAAGATGATGTTATTGCAACATAAACCGATTATATTTTACATGTGGGTACTACACTGAGGATTAACCTTTCGGCTCAGTAACGTATGACTGAGGTAACAGCTTAATGAAACAAAAAGTGGTGAGATTGCTTAATTAAGTAACTATGGAACTTATCGGACAATCAACAGAATATAACGAGATAAATGATGGATTGATAACGAAGTAAATTACGAAAATAATTAACGACAATTTTAATTTAAGCCGTCAATGAACAATGAATTGAATCAAATGACTATGATAGACATAATTTAATTCCCATTACAAGCTCTTCAATATAAGTTATTGTATTCATTTGTAATTCAATAATATCTAGAGTAATTACAAATTATTACAATAGGTTTCTTTTACTGTTTGTTATGATATGAACAGAACGCTACAGTAGTAATAAGTGCGCTATTGTAAAAGTCTTCCGTGGTTATTTTGTACTAAATATAAGAACTACTTTGATTATTTTAAGGCTTGCAGACTTTTTTGGTATACTAATTTTTAAGTTAAATTCGTAGAATAGTAGAAACGGAATACGGGAATGAAAACTTCTATGAGCTATTAAAATCAATAATTTGAACAATAGCTGAAGTATCAAATGTTCCTAAAGAGGATAAGCGAAATAAAAAAGTTTACTTTGATTATGTCTACCTAAAATTGTGTACTAGTTTTTGAACTTACCGTAAATTTAAAAACAGAAGGTGATAGTTTATAATAATTATTTTCTTTTGTTTGCTGTTGAGGTTTTGGCCAAACTTCCCCATTGGTCGGTGGGAATGCTGGGCCAGGATTAACAATATTGAAACTGTCCACACAAAATATCATATGAAATACAAGGGAAATATAAAATAAACAAAAACCGTTAAAAATCATTATGCTCCGCAATATTTTCGCGGCAAAATACTAAGTAACCCGTACGATTCGTTTGACAGTCCGGTGCAAACTGTTGTTTTGTGCCAGTATTTGCCATTTATATTGCCAGATACTGTTTTAAGAAATAAATAAATAAATAATAGTATTAAGCTTTCAAAATATACAAATAGCAAAATCAAAAGCTATATGAATTAATGATTTCATTTTTCTATGCACGGGCCGTGGTCCAAGTGGGTCCAAGGTGCTCAAGAGCAAGGTCATGACTACCACTTTTTGACTTTGAACAAATATATATCTAAATTAGACTTATTACCAAATAACAGGCAAAATAAAATTATTGTGTAATTATGACATATTTTTTTTATACAATGTTGTTTGAAAATAAAAATAGATTTATATTATGTGAGTAATATTTCAATATTGCGATTATCTGTATATAATTATAGAAATAACCAGAATAAAAAATAAAAAAACAAATCATTGAAATTGTTAAATAAAATTACATCATTTCGGTTTTACTGAAACGTTACTATGGGCATCACTAATGATAATGTGAAAGTGTTGCATTAGAAAAAATAAAGATAATTATCTGTGCACCGTCTAGTTACTACTATTGACGTTTCATTTTGGGGGCGGGTATCGCCACTTCACTCTTGTAGCGATTTTTTGAATAAAATGAGATAATTTATCATATTACGTTGATTCGAGTAAAATATAATATTTTATTAAACTAATGCTACTATCTGAAGTACCGTAGGTAAGTTTACTTGGCGATTATACTTCACTATAATCGGGAGTTTTATTGGCCGTATCCTGTCCTATTGATTCATAATCAGCCCAATTTCTTCGAGTACTATCTATGCTTTTTTACTGTTGAGATTTGACGTCCGATTTGACCAAATAATTGGGGGTAGATTTTGGCAGATCACCAGACCGAAAAATTGTTCGTTGCTTTATCTTCGACGATATGAACTCGTATATTTTTGGTATAAGTAGTAGGCTAAGGCTGAGTTTATTCTAATGTTTTCAGGTCTAAATCAAGATGATTGGGGGCCTGTTCGTGTACAACCACAAGGGCGAAGTCCTAATATCGCGGGTGTATCGCGACGATATAGGACGGAACGCCGTCGATGCGTTTCGTGTTAACGTAATCCATGCGAGGCAGCAGGTGCGCTCGCCTGTCACTAACATTGCCAGGACATCTTTCTTCCACATCAAGGTATGTTATCAAAGGTTAGGGTAGTTTAATAACTTGCAAATATGTAGACAAGTACTGTAAGTATAACAAGATACATTATAATGTCTTACAACTATACAATATTTATTGACAGTTTAGCATGAGTGGATAGGGGGCGGTTTCAAATTTATGTATGAGTTGGATAGGTTTCATATTCAAGTTTTCTAGGCCTGAACAACCCGACTAGAAATTGGATTTTAAATTATTCCTATAAGAATCTAGAGTATATTACTTTTTATTAATCAGTAGATTATCTAGTTAATGAACAATCTAGTTTTGGAGTCGACCTTTGACTTAACTTCATATACCATTGAGAATGTGTATCAATTACTATTTTTCAAGGAAACATTGATAACTGATAGACGCCAACGGGGCTTGAACCTGCGATCTTTGACATTCCGGGTCATCACTCTTCCAACTGAGCTACCGTGTCATTGTTTGATACTATTAAATTTCAAGATTCCTTGTATTCTTCTTAAGGAGACACCTGGTGATATTTATTTAGCACTTATTTCCAGTATTACTATTTTTTTTCAATGTTTCCTTGATTTTTTTTAATTAATATAGGCATTACATGGCCTTAACATGTATTAAAAAATATAATTATATAAAATTTATCAGTTGTCTTTGTTTCCTCATGATGATTTCCTGCAAAGGTTTAGCAAGTGATGAATAATTTATAATATGCAAATGACTATGAAAAGTCCGTGGTATATGCCTTAGGTTTGAATCTAAGGCCTTTGAATTGCCACTCGTACCACAAGACAAGGTTCAAGGGTCCAAGACAGGGTTCTACCTTCAGGAATTTATTTGGGCTGGGTGTGTAAACAACAGGGTAGAGAACCTATTGTTTATTATCAAAGTGTGTGAGAATGGATGTTTGTTACACTATCACGCAATAACTACTGAATGGATTTGCATGAAATTTGGCACACATAGTTTATAACCTGGATTAAAACAGGTACTTTTTATCCTGGCTGGACCCAATTCCGAAGTCCATGCAGATGCAGTTGTGGGCACAAGCGAGTAAAAAATAAAATAAGAATACTTTCATTACTTGTCTGGGATTTCAAGGGGGGGGGGGGGGGGGGGGTTGACCACTCAAACCCCATTCTTCTTCTAAGTTATTGATTAAGTCAGTGGCCTCTGGGCAGTGTGCACAACTCTGATACCAGTAGGTGCATTGGCTATATCAGTTAACATTGACATTATGGTCTCTGTGCTGTACATTGCATTACATATTATATTTAGCTTGTCTATTACAACCACCAAAGGTCGTGCCACACTATGCAAGCATGGCAACAACCTTAATACTGTAAAATATAGTACATAATGTAATGCAAAGTGACCCACAATTCAATCGTCATCCAAGATAGCCAGTATGTGTGCTAGCCAAGCTTCTGATTCCCAGGAAAAAGAAAAATTCTATATCGAAAATTTGCATTCTTTTTATTACACAACTGTCCACAAAATGGGTGTTGTGTTTTTGTGAGTTTCTTTATTCCACCATAACTCCGAAAATCCTGAACAGATTTATATGTATGGAGTATTGTAACAATCCTTACATTGTCCTGGGTAACATGGGTTACTAGGATTAAAAAAAAATGTGGCTATGAAAAAAAACAGTGTGAAATAAAAAATATATAATTCAATCCTGACAATAATCATTAATTTCATCTTGTTTTTTTTTTCTTTTCATTCAACAGAGAGCCAACATATGGCTGGCAGCGGTGACCAAGCAGAATGTGAATGCCGCTATGGTGTTTGAGTTCCTGCTCAAAATCATTGATGTCATGCAGTCCTACTTTGGCAAGATCTCAGAAGAGAACATTAAGAACAACTTTGTTCTCATTTATGAGCTGCTTGACGGTCAGTACTCAAAACTCATGCATGTTTTTTTCATTCATAATAAAATTGATAAAAAGATATATTATGTGTGTACAGTCATCCCTAAAAGAGTAGAGGAAGACCAAGGAAGCAATGGAGCACAGCCCATCCATCGATTCCTCCTCCTTCCTTAAAGATGATATGGCTAGAAAAGGAGTGATTGACGATATGACAGCTAATAAAGATGTGGGTCATTCTTTGAGTTGGATCCTTTGCGTCATTATCCTCGCTTTTAATATTTTTATGAAAATAACTTCAGAATGTTATAATTTTTATTAATATAAGTTCATGGATATACAAAGCTTGTATTAATGAAGATTTTATTATTTTGAATTTAGTTTCATAAAAATATTAAAAGCGAGGATAATGACGCAAAGGATCCAACTCGAAGAATGACCAATGTATGGAATAAGAATACATGCTGCGCCGACCCGAAATTAATAAATTGGGATAAGGGCATTGGGATGATGATGAGTCTTAAACTGTACATGTTTTGATGACGCTGCGACCTCGATCGGGCGCGCATCATTTTAATTTTAATTAAACATTTTAATATTTAGTTCATAACATACACAAACCGATCACCATAAGAGAAATGAATTGTCAACAATTTGATTTGTAATCCATACTGGTGTTAATAAACGTTACTTATACACATAAATTTTCGAAAAGCGTTAACGTATGCTTAGCGAACTTTAAAGTTATACATTTTTGTGGAAAAAGAATACGGTCGCGAGTAGGATTCGGAGCTGCGCCTCCTGGATAAATACTCCAGGAGATGTCTAAGACTAAGTCGAGCTGGCTTAGCGGTTAGAGTCCTGTAAGATATTGGCGTTAGGGCATTGTTGTCTTTTATAAACAGAGCAAAATGGGACAATTAAATATGTGAAACTGTATGAAATATAATTTAATAAATATCTTTACCATAATTCAAATGCTTATTTATATTACAGAAATCCTGGACTTTGGCTATCCTCAGAACTCTGATACAGGAGTACTGAAGACTTTCATCACCCAGCAAGGTATCAAGTCTGCCTCCAAGGAGGAACAAGCACAAATCACTTCACAGGTAAGATTTCAACATTATATCTGGATATTTATTTACTCAATAGACTTAAGTTATAATGTTTCTATGACTTGAAGGAGTATTATAATTACAAAAGAAAGGATTAGTTTTTACGAATTCACCAATTCATATACATTATATAGTTCATGAAATTACTTTAATAATTTTTTGTATTGTAATTTGATTTATATTTAATTTTTCTAGTTTAATAGTCATTTATTTTGAATAATGCTAATGCTGTTACATATTTGCATGCTGTATTAACAGCAAAACATGTAGAACTTAATTATAAAAATGTACATCTTATTTACCATGTTCTGAAGCAAATTAAATGATTTGATTTGATTTGCCAAAAAAATATAATGCTAAACATGAAAAGCTCAATATTAAGGAAGAGAAAAGGATTGCTACAAGAATCTTTAAAGATGAAGAATTGTTTAGTGGATCTTTAGAGAAGGACTGTCCTGTTGATCTAGTAGTCTCAAGCACAAGTGCTGCAAATGAGGTCTTGGGTTTGATTCCCAGTTTGGCCAGTGTCAGTGGGTTTTTCTATTAGAAAATGCTCAGTAGCAGTCTGGAGCTTGGATTTGTGCCCCATAGATGACAATAATCTCACTACCTATTACATCGGACCTAATAACAGCAATGGTGAAATATGGGTGTACAACTGTGTACACCTCTGCCTACCCCTTTGGAGAATACAGGCGAGATGCTATTTTATATGCGATATTTATCTGTAAATGATTGCTAGATAAATATCGCCAGGTGTCTCCTTAAGACGAATATAAGGTGGATTGAAAATTCAATAGGTTTGAACACGACCAGGTACCTCAGTTGGTAGAGTGATGACACGGAACGTCAAGGGTCGCGGGTTGAACCCATAGGCCCCATTCTTACCTATTATTTTTTCAATGTTTCCTTGAAAGATAGTAATCAATTTATTTAGTGTTATGTTATTTTTAAACCACTGTATTGATGCAGGTGACAGGTCAGATCGGTTGGCGTCGCGAGGGCATCAAATATAGGCGCAATGAACTGTTCCTAGATGTACTGGAGTATGTGAACCTATTGATGTCACCACAAGGCAAGTTATTATTATACATAAAGTTGCAACCAGCACCGCTACCAACCTAGTGTCGGAAATTGGGCGTGAGGTCTTGGATTCGATTTCTATTTTGAGCTGTTATTACTTTGTATTAGGAAATTCTCCATAGCATGCTGAAGTTTGGAATTTCTAGTTTTTTACTTTGGCTTAGTGTTCAGAGCGCCTGGAGTATTCATCCGGGAGGCGCAGGTTCGAATCCTGTTCGCGACCGTATTCTTTTTCCATTTAATATTGTAACTTTAGAGTTCGCTAAGCATGCGTTAATGCTTTTCAAAGATTTATTTGGAATTTCTGATAAATTATCACGGAAAATTTGGTTGGGAGTAAATTATCGCTGGTAATATTTATATATTTTTGGTCATAGCGGCCATATCTCCATGTAGATTAGCTAAGTACGCTCGAGATATTATAGTGCAAATGTGTATGCGCAAATACAGGTGCACTCCTTTTCCTTGCACTCCTTTTCCTTTACAGTGACAGGTTTGTGGGACAGAAAAAAAAGCCCTACCCTGGAACCGAACTCCGCGGCTAACGCTCAGTAGCCGCGGTTGCGGCCACTAGACCAATGAGCAGTCTTTAACCATTTGCCGAATCAGATTATTTTTAATGGTATCATTTAATTTTTCAACAGGTCAAGTGCTGTCGGCCCACGTGGCCGGTAAGGTCGTGATGAAGTCGTACCTGTCGGGAATGCCCGAGTGCAAGTTCGGTATCAACGATAAGATTGTCATGGAGGCTAAAGGGAAGGGCAATGGTGAGTATTGATTATTATAATTATGTCTATGACTACTAATGTCTACTAAAAATCTTTTAATGTCAAGAATTGTCACAAGTATTCTAAGCTGAGGCAAACTACTATTGATGACTACTTTGCTGTCAATCCTAAAAATAATTCCAGAGTAAATCATAACAATTCGAAAAAATTTTTTCGTTCACAATACCAAAAATAACACTAATAATTATACAGTAACATTAGTACACCAAAATATAGCGGGGTTATTAAACAAACAAGATATGTTAGAAATATGTGTTAATGATTTAATAGAAAATAATAAAAATGTCACAATATTATGTCTTAGTGAAACCTTTGTCAGAGATGGAGAACAGTCAAATATAAAAATAAAAAATTACAAATTAGCATCTACCTACTGCAGGCCCAAAGAACGACGCGGTGGGGTGTGTATACAAATAGATAAGTCATTAGAATTTAAGGACATTAAACTCTGTAAGGAAATGAGCGTAGAAAAACATTTTGAATGCTGTGGTATCGATATCCCTTCCTATAAGTGCATGATTATTTGCTTATATAGGGTACCTAATGCACCTGTAACCGTATTTTTAAACAACCTTAACGTACTTCTTTATAAACTTTCAATAAAAAATGATAAAAAAATTGTTATTTGCGGTGATTTCAACATAGATACACTGAAAAATAATAATACTACAAATGATTTTATAAATTTAATACATAACTATAACCTAAAGCTACACATTGATAAACCAACTCGCCTACGAAGCTGCATAGACCATATAGCTAGCAATATTGAAAATGTGAGTAGTGACGTACATGAGTATTTTCTTTCGGATCATAATACCTGTCAAACAATTAGTTTTCCTATAGTAAAAGTACACAGTCATAAAACAATTCAGTTTTTATTCAGACGTAATTATAGTGTAGAATACATCAATAAGTTTAGAAAGGCACTACAGTCGCTCTCTTGGAATGATGTCACGAATATTTCTGATCTTAATTTAGCTTTTAACAACTTTCATGAAATGTTCTGTTTGCTCTATAATCTGTGTTTTCCAATTCACAAACTTAGAATCAGATCAAATAATAATACTCCTAAATGGTTAACCAAAGGGATTAAGATATCAAGCAAAAGTAAAAGAACACTAAGATACACTTATTATAATAACAAAAATTATACAAACAAACGTAAATATACAAAGTACTCGAAATTACTAAAATTGTGTATACACGTTTCAAAAAGAAATATAAACAGCAATCTTATAAAAAAATCAAAAAATGTATGCAAAACTACATGGGATATAATTAAAAATAAGGAATATAATAATATTGATAATACTAACACTGATTATATTAATGCAAATAATTCTAAAATCACAGATCCATTTCAAATTGCTAATCAGTTTAACCACTTCTTCGTAAATACTGCAACTAATACAAGAAAACCTAAAATTAACTGTTCTTTAAATACAAATATAAGTCAGACAACCTCTACAATATTCTTAATTCCTTGTACAGTCAACGAAATTCTTAAAACTATTATCTCGTTAAATAACACAAATTCAGTTGGAATCGATTCAGTCTCTACAAATATTATAAAGAACTGCGCAGACATTATCGCACCTATCCTAACTTATCTAACAAATTTATCTTTTGCACAAGGAACATTTCCAGAAAAATTGAAAACGTCTATCGTCAAACCGCTCTTTAAAAAGGATGACCATCACGAACTTACAAATTACAGGCCAATTACACTCATACCGATCTTTTCAAAAATCTTTGAAAAGGTCATGTACTCTAGAATATACAACTTCTTATCAAAATACAAAATTCTGCGACAAGAACAAAACGGCTTTCAGAAAGAAAAATCAACTACACTTGCAGTCTTTTCCCTGATACATAAAGTAACACAGTACATTAATAGGAAAACCCCAGTAGTTACCATATTTTTTGACATGTCAAAAGCTTTTGACTGTGTAGATCACAGCATACTATTGGATAAATGTGAAAGGTATGGAATTCGAGGTCCCGCCCTAGAATGGATTAGAAGCTACTTGAGTAACCGTCAGCAGTACGTAGAAATGTCACGAGTTGACGAGAACGCAATCTTGACTCCATTTAGATCGCAGCTGCTAAAAAACAAATATGGGGTGCCTCAGGGCAGTATTCTCGGACCTCTCCTTTTCATAATTTATATAAACGATCTCCCAACGGTAACACCGTACCCTTCGATATTATTTGCAGATGACATCGCAATAATAATAGCTAAAAATGACTTATTCAGCGATTTCAATCTAACAGTTAATAATGCAATCAAACCAATAATGACATGGATGGAATCAAATAACCTTTGCGCAAATATTTCAAAAACTAAATACATTCAATTTTCCAATTATAAAACAATACACGAAAACTTAAGCATAATTTATGATAACGAACACTTAAATAAAGTAGCAGATATAAAGTTCTTGGGGATACATGTAGATCAATTCTGCAACTGGAAAGTACATGTCAAAAATGTCTCCACTAAACTAAATAAATTTGTGTATGCTCTTCGTAACTTACAACGTATTGCCGGTAAGTCTGCTGCGCTAACTGCTTACTATGGTTATGTCGAATCTATACTTAGATATGGGTTATTACTTTGGGGCAATTCGACTGATGTAAGTAAGGCTTTTATCAGTCAGAAAAAGTGTGTACGGGCTTTGTGCAATGTCGGACCACTGGAGTCATGTAGACCCCTTTTTAAACAAAACCGATTACTCACACTCGTAGAATTGTATATTTTCGAAATCTGTGTCCATGTAAAAAAGTTTTCATATCAGTTTATAAATGCTCGTGACAGTTCCATTATTGGCAAAAGAGATCCTACTAGATTACTCATGCCTACCTGTAAGTCATCACTATTCCGAAATAATTGTTATGTGATGTGTATTAAAGTATTTAATAAAGTGCCTAAATGTATCCGAGAGTTACCACTACGTAGAATGAAAAGAGTACTAAAATTATGGCTAACAGAACACACGTTCTATAGTATTAGAGAATTTTTTGAAATGTAATCCTTTAGAAAGCCGTGTATTGGTATTTCTCTCCTTTTGCCATGTATAAATTAGGCATAGTATTTAAGTTACTGCATGTGTACATTTAAATTGGTTTTATTATCATTTACTGTATTTTGCATACCGGAATGGTGAAATGTGCTGCGCTAAAATTATATTTGTAACACCTTATTTTATCCACATTTCTCGCAAATAAACGTTTTCTTTCTTTCTTTCTTCTTCTTTAATTAAGACTTATAAGGAAGTAATGGCCAAATACTCCAGCACTACTCAATTTTACTTGGATAATTTTTGATAGTGAATCATTATCACTATGGGGTTTCTTGCCGTCTCTTCTCCATAAGACCAACTTCTTGGAACTATGCACCGAGCTGTGACTTTTCATATGTCCCTGTAATATGGTCCATTTGAAATAAAAAATTTGAGACAAACTAAAATTAAACCACTTTTCAACTATGTGCTTATCTAAACAAATAGGACTATTGTGATAAAGATTTATATTTTTTTTTTTTTTTAATATTGATGAAAACTGAAGGATATTTACAAATAATAAATACTTATTTAAAATAGATGCAATTGACTTTTTTAACCCCTTAAAAATCCATTAAAGTAGTATCGTTGTTTTTTTTAATGTTCATGGAAATGGGTACAATATAAGTAAACAATTTATTGCAACAATAAATTAAAAGAATATTTAGTCTATTGCTAATATATTTACGACTTTTTAGTTTTTGATCTCGCTGTGTTTTCCGTGGTTTAAGAATATTTTCTTTTTGCATATGGCTCTCATTAATGTTTTTTCCAGGGGGCATATCAGGCAACACTGATAGCGACCCAGCCCGCTCAGGCAAGCCAGTCGTAGTGATTGACGACTGTCAGTTCCACCAGTGTGTCAAACTCAGCAAGTTCGAGACCGAACACTCCATCTCATTCATACCGCCTGATGGAGAATTCGAACTCATGAGGTCGGTCATTTATTTTTATGTGGTTTTTCAATAATCTTTTCACAATGATGAATTAAAAAAATAGAAGTGGTATCTACCATTTCAGAGAGCAAAAAAAAAAAAAATTGTGTTATTAATAAATATGAGTTTGGATGTATGTATGTATCTTCGTTTTTTATCACGAAAACATGGCTGAATAGATTTGAATGAAATCCATATTAATATTATAAATGCGAAAGTCACTCTGTTTGTTTGTATTATTCACGACGTTCAGCCGGAACGGATCGTAATGAAATTTGGCAAGGAGATAAATTGTACCTTGGAGAAGGACATAGGCTACCTTTTGTTACGCACACGAAGTCGCGGGCACCAGCTAGTTTGATATAAAGATAGATTAGACCTTTGAGAAGGAAATAGGCTACCTTTTGTTACGCAGACGAAGTCGCGGGCACCAGCTAGTTTGATATAAAGATAGATTAGACCTTTGAGAAGGAAATAGGCTACCTTTTGTCACGCAGACGAAGTCGCGGGCACCAGCTAGTTTGATATAAAGATAGATTAGACCTTTGAGAAGGAAATAGGCTACCTTTTGTCAAGCAGACGAAGTCGCGGGCACCAGCTAGTTTGGTATAAAGATAGACTGTACCTTGGAGAAGGACATAGGCTACCTTTTGTCACGCACACGAAGTCGCGGGTAACAGCTAGTTTGGTATAAAGATAGATTGTACCTTGGAGAAGGACATAGGCTACCTTTTGTCACGCACACGAAGTCGCGGGCACCAGCTAGTTTGGTATAAAGATAGATTGTACCTTGGAGAAGGACATAGGCTAACTTTTGTCACGCACACGAAGTCGCGGGCACCAGCTAGTTTGGTATAAAGATAGATTGTACCTTGGAGAAGGACATAGGCTAACTTTTGTCACGCACACGAAGTCGCGGGCACCAGCTAGTTTGGTATAAAGATAGATTGTACCTTGGAGAAGGACATGGCTACCTTTTGTCACGCACACGAAGTCGCGGGCACCAGCTAGTTTGGTATAAAGATAGATTGTACCTTGGAGAAGGACATAGGCTAACTTTTGTCACGCACACGAAGTCGCGGGCACCAGCTAGTTTGGTATAAAGATAGATTGTACCTTGGAGAAGGACATAGGCTAACTTTTGTCACGCACACGAAGTCGCGGGCACCAGCTAGTTTGGTATAAAGATAGATTGTACCTTGGAGAAGGACATAGGCTACCTTTTGTCACGCACACGAAGTCGCGGGCACCAGCTAGTTTGGTATAAAGATAGATTGTACCTTGGAGAAGGTCATAGGCTAACTTTTGTCACGCACACGAAGTCGCGGGCACCAGCTAGTTTGGTATAAAGATAGATTGTACCTTGGAGAAGGACATAGGCTAACTTTTGTCACGCACACGAAGTCGCGGGCACCAGCTAGTTTGGTATAAAGATAGATTGTACCTTGGAGAAGGACATAGGCTACCTTTTGTCACGCACACGAAGTCGCGGGCACCAGCTAGTTTGATATAAGATAGATTAGACCTTTAAGAAGGAAATAGGCTACCTTTTCTCACGCAGACGACGTCGCGGGCATCAGCTAATTTTGTATATAGATAGATTGGACCTTGGAAATCCTTCTCCTATATACCTTTTGCTGCGCAGACGAAGTCGCGGGGACCAACTAGTCTGAAATAAAGTATTAAATGTGATGTGAAAATTAATTATCTAACGAATTTACTCGACGTATTTTAGTATTTTAAATGCTATTTCTTTTCATTCTTTCGTGTGGTTAGGATGCAACCTGTAGTAGTTTGTGGCCCCATTTCCGATTCCTAGAACAAATATTTGTAATTGTAACTACTCAGGATGTGTGTGGAATTTATGCCTGTAAACGTGCCCACGATATCTGAGAAACTAGTGAGTTAAGAAAGTTATAAATGTTTGTTGTGGTAAGAAGAATACGGTCTTGCGCCTCCCGGATAAATACTCCAGGCGCTCTGACCAACTAAACCATCTCGATCTCTGACTCACTACCATAAATTCATGTTCCACATTTTAATGTCCCTTGGTAATGCCATCACTATCTATTCAGTCCCTATACAGGTGACTAAACAAACACGACTAACTTTGCAGTTATTTATTCTTTTCACAAAAATTTTCATTTTTAGAGTTCGCTACACATGCTTTAATGCGTTTGAAAAATGTATCTTATTTAAGATTTTAATCGAATTATTTTATCCCACAGATACCGCACAACAAAGGACATATCTCTCCCGTTCCGCGTGATCCCCCTGGTAAGGGAAGTGGGCCGCACCAAGATGGAAGTCAAGGTGGTGCTGAAGAGTAACTTCAAGCCCTCACTGCTGGGACAGAAGATCGAGGTGAAGATCCCGACCCCACTGAACACTAGTGGCGTGCAGCTGATCTGTCTGAAGGGGAAGGCCAAGTACAAGGCTTCTGAGAATGCTATTGTTTGGAAGTAAGTTGTACCTTGTATGCGATTTTTTCGTTATAGAAGAAATACCAAGTAGTCACCCCCTTCTAAGCTGGACAAAAAGTGCCTTTAAATTATCTAACTGTTAGGACACTGACAGGCACTTTTGACTAGAGATGGGTAACACTGCGCTACGCCGCGCAATTGCACTAACTCAGTTCACTGCACTGGTTGAGTTAACTCATTTCTTCAAAATGTGTTGCCACACGGCGCATTAACTGAAATTAAAACTCAGTGAAGGACAAGGACACAATACAGTGATTATTACGTATATATTTATATATTTTTTCCTGGGTTGCAATTTGGAACAATAAGTTACTTTGTTGACGCCAGAAAGACTCTTTAAGTTCTCTAATTCACTCACTGAGCCAACACAGTACGTAACTAGCTCACTCGGCGCGATCCATTTTATTGCGCCATGGCGCAAATTTGAGTTAACTCAAAGAGCTGGCGCAGTCAACTGCGCCGGTGTTATTGAGTTAACACATTAAATTTTGCTGAGTTACCCATCTCTACTTTTGACTTGTCAAAAACTAGTTGCCATGTACCAAAGTTTGGTTTCCAGAAGAATGGGAAAGATACTACACAGCTAAGTTATATACTTACTTTAAAAACACATGTTTTAAAACATTTTTAGAAAGAAAGAAATATATTTATTCCAACACGCACAAGACAGTTATGTACAGTGCAGCCATAGAATACATAATTAAACATGTTTGTTTTTCTGAATAAACCCTGTAAGGGCTCTAAGAATAAGTTGTCGGCATTGTCAAACGACAGCAAATTCCTATGCCTATTTCTGGTGGCTTTGCGCGGCATATAGGGCCAATTTGTTTTTGTTTTTAAATGTCATTAACAAAAGAAGTAGTTTTCGGTATTGATTTCTTTTAGATTCGTGTTCAGTTTCAGTGTATATGATCGTTCTTATAATCAATCGTCTCTTTCAATATGTCACGGGTACAGATTAAAAGCTTAAATATGATATTTTCCGCAGGATCAAGCGCATGGCAGGCATGAAGGAGACCCAGCTATCCGCTGAGATCGAACTTCTGGAGACAGATACCAAGAAGAAGTGGACCAGGCCGCCCATTTCAATGGGATTCGAGGTGCCCTTCGCACCCTCTGGATTCAAGGTCAGTATTCTATTATAAATTATCTGTATTATATACAGAATGGTCTCATTTTACAGAAAAAAATATTGTTAATAACAAATAATCATTCATTTTCTTTTGTTTAATTGAGTCAATTTTGTTCCAAAGGTTGTTCTAGACTTCCGCCATGTCAGAGACCTAGGGGTAGTTTTAACTCTGACATTAGGTTGTCAAAATCAAAATTATTTTAATCAAATTAGACTACTAATTAGGACTTTTTGAAAATCAAACATTAAGCCAGTCCCCAAAAAAGCCCACCCTTCACCGCTCCCTAGTGTTTTAGTTCGGAAGAAGTGACGCAACAAACTCCCCAGCAACACGTCTGTCTGTATCATGATTCTATACAAATCAAAATTTTGTTCTTCAACCTTACTATAAGAAGAAGATACCCTTATAAGATCACTCTCTTGTCCGTCTGTTCGTTCGTCTATCTGTTCGTCTGTCTGTCCGTGTGTTACCATCGATTTTTGACTGAGGTCTATAGTCCCTATTAGGTGTATAAAAATCGGTCAACACAATAAAAAGATATGGGCAAATTTAGCCAAAACTTGCAAGTACCAAAACTTAAGAAACGCCTGAATATATTCAATACCAAAATTAACATTTTTTTTTTTTTTTGAGTATATAATTTAAAATTAATTGTGACAGGTCCGCTACCTCAAAGTGTTCGAGCCTAAGCTGAACTACTCCGACCATGACGTCATCAAATGGGTGCGCTACATCGGACGTTCGGGCCTCTACGAGACGAGATGCTAAATGTTCACCGGTTAAAATGTAAGTTTTACTTTGTTACCAATATTTTATTAATTACTAGCTGTGCTCGCGGCCTCGCCCGCGTGGATATTCATACTGAAATCTTAGTATCACTGGAATAAAATATAGCCAATGTTACTCACTGATAATGCAGATTACAAGTGGTACACAATATTAAAATGGGTTCAGGAGTTTTTGAGTTTCAAACAAAAAATAACCTTTCCTGTTTATAATCTAATATATAAAAATCTCGTGTCACAGTGGTTGTCATCGTCGAACTCCTCCGAAACGGCTAGCCCGATTTTTATGACATATTTTGTGAATATTTGGTAGGTCTGAGAATAGGTCGTAGGCTAAGGGTGGCCCTATCCAGAAAATTTATATGGCAGAACAACGTTTGCGGGCACAGCTAGTATTAGTATAGATTTAACTAACTTATCTAAGGGTTTGTAACCTGCGGCTCAGGAGGCGGGTCCGTAACCTCGGCCACCACGACATTTGTTTATGAAAGTCATAATAAATTAATAAGATAATTAAGTAACATTAGGGTTTATATATTTCTTTTATTACGCATTTAAAGTTTTACGTAATCTGGAACAGTAATGTTCGCTGTCAGAGTGTCAACTAGGTGGAAAGAGTATAATAAATCTGAGAAATAAAGGATCTGCTGCATAATTTATCTCGTACACAGTAATTATTATAGAAAAAGTATACAACATTTTTACATAATAAAATATTTTTTACCAAATGATAATGAATTATTTTATCCATTACGACCCCGTTTAATCTAGTGGTCGCAAGCGCAGCTGCTGAGCTTGATATCCTTTGTTCGATTCCCAGGTCGGGTAGTGTTATTGGGTTTTTTATTAGGTAATTCTCAGACATAACGACATTGGTGAACTGTAGGGGTAGGACTGGTACAGGGGTACTCTGTTCTATTCTTTCGGGGAATACAGGCGTGATGTGCTACATTATGTTATGTTTCTTTTTCCAGGAAATGCATTGGCAAAGTGGATCAACGGACATAGTTATGGCGTGTTACATAATATATTTTGTATATAATTTCACATTACTCGCACAGAGATTCTTTCAATGAGTTCTATTTTTTTAATTTTTCAGCTAAGTATAGAATATTTTTATGCTCAGTTATGTATGCAGGTACATACGGGGTTTCAGGCATTGCAATATTTTGTATAAAAATATAATATTTATGAACTATGAAAAAGACATTAATTGCGTCATTTGAAATTATATTTCAGGTAATTTTATAGAGATATCAGAGAGATTTGTTTTTGATTGTGTTGTTTTTAAATTCAATTTATCATCAACTACTTAAATATAAACGGTGTTAATTTTTTTCTTCTAATAATTCTACGAAAAATAAATTAATCGAGTTATGTTAAATTTTTCGAGTTATGAGGCATGTTACAACTGCCTGTCCTCAATCGGCTGCATTTTTACATTGTTTTTATGTTTGTACATTTTACTATACCTATCGAATCTCATACATGTCACTTACAATACCGTTTAGCTTGTATTATTTGCCCCTTCGAAAATCATTTTGCGTATTGAAGATTCTTGTAACTTAATGAAAAATCATGATGGAAAGGAATCCAGTTATATCCAGTTCTTTTCTTCGAGCTAATGATGACGTGAAACTGCTATAGATAAAATCAAGTGGTGCCCTCGTATAAGAGGCCAAGGCTGATTTTGGGACACAGCCAAGTAATTGATTTAGCAACTAAAATCCAAATTATCAATAATACAATAGTTTAATTTCCGATTATAAATACGTAATAAAAACATAAATTCGGAATGATTCCGCGAAATCAAAGAGGAAAAAGGCTAAAAAACAAATTTTCATTACTCTTCAATAGTCTCAGTACGCAAAAAGTTAACTTAACCATTCCTCAACATTGTATGCTTTCGTTTCGACTTATATGTATATTTAGTAAATAATATAATAATATATGTATTCTACATTTAGAATATCACTATAATATGAAGTTATGTAATATTAGGTAATCAATAGTATTAAATGTTAGAATTAGATGTAAGGGGTCATCCATAAATTATGTGGTAGAGACCAATATTATCCAAATAAACTAATTGAGGCTTTGTGGAGAAAGGAAATTTAAAACCCTACTTCAGTAATATTGGTGAATACATCTATTAATTATTCTATAAACAAATTTAGGCTGTGTGTGTGACAAAGACAGTGGCAACACAGTAACAAAAAATAAATACCTTAGAAGTTATGAAAAGCTAATAAATTATTACTGCTTTTTGCGTATACTATGTTGGTGTTTTATTGGATCGGCGCGTTGTGTTGATCAAAATGCGTAGTATACGTAAATTTCTGAGATAAGGGTCAGATGATACGTGACAAAAAGTTCACTGACCTCTTCGTAATTATTGTTTTTTTTTTTTATATGTTGTTTAAAACCCACAGCTGGTATATTAATTTAATCGTGTACCCAATTTCTTATTTTCTTGCTCATACAGGCAGGATTAGCTACTTTATACCCACTACTGGGTTTGGGGTGGACTTTCCATATGTCTCATAATTGTGTTGATTATTTCTAGGCTTCCCTTTTGGGGAGAAAGAACTTGTTTCAAATATTCCTATTAATCTTCAACTTTCTATTAAATAACATAATTTATAGATGATCCCTGAGTATTAGATTTTATGAATGAAAGGCAAATTTGAATTCATAGTTAATATTTCTAAAATTGGTACCTACATTCGTTTCGAAATTGTTCATGTGAACTGGCGTGCAAGAAAACTGTACAAATTACTATCAGACTAAGATCAATCAACATCAAATTTAATTTAATTTAAAACTAGCTTGTGCCCGCGATTTCTCTTTATTTATTGATTATTCTCCAAGGTCTGATCTATCTCCTTGCCAATTTTCATTACAATCCGTACAGCCGTTTAGTCAACAAACATACAGAGCTACTTTCGCATTTATAATATTAGTATGGTTGTAGACTCTAAATATTTTAGTTTTGATATTGATGTGATTGAATGCGAAAAGCAGCGTGTAATAATGTTATGTGAATATAATGTTAATTAATTTTATTTCAAATCATATTTTTCGTTTTTCTATGCGAAATGTACAGTTTAATAAATTTTAATTGTGAGATTATACTTTTATTTTTGTAAATACATGTACAGTTTCTTTGCACGCGCGTGTAAAATGCATGCTGTTATAGGGAATGCTTCTAATGTATCGTGTTACAAAAACAATGTACAATAAATGGTAAAAAAATTATAATGTTTTATTTTTTAACATCTCTCGCAATAGACAATATATTTAGACAGACGTACATTTATAGCAGTATTAGCTGTTCTAGCCCCGCATCGCTCGCGATGTTTGTCGTGCCTTAACTATTAACCACCACATACAAATATATGGAGGACCGTTATTTTCCCGAATTCTGTAAAAAATATAAATCCACAACCTTCCTCTTCAAACACTGTTCCCTAGAAAACCTAAATAAAATCCTATTAGTACTCACGAAGAAAATCGCGTAGAGGCAGTGTTTGTTTGTGCATGATTTTCTCTAAGTATCCCGATAAGGCACCTTTTTTTTTTAATGTGGAAAATTATCTTGGACGCTGTTGGACGTCTACCGAATAAAAACCATACGGTCCCACTAACGATAACCGAGGTTTCGGGTCCACAGCAGTCTTCACCGCGACACGTCAGCAGACACTCCAGGATTAGTCAAGCTGGCCACAGTTAGCCTGCACAGATACTACAGTGTGGCACACGTGCAAATCGCTGTGCGTGGTGGCCGTATCGGTCCTTGCGCTGGTCAGGTGGCGAACTATCCACGTCCACCGCCCGCAGTCCACGGCTCACGGTGGCCGGAGATTGTTATTAACCCTCCGGCGCCTGGCATGCCTTCCGCGGCAGGGTTGAGTGGGGTTCTTCCTCTCCGCTTCCGCCGCCTCTTTCGCGAACGTGATGTTCCTTGCAGAAGGTGTCAACGGCACCCCATGCGTTATCGCTTCTGACTAAGTATCAAATCACAGCTAGAAGCGAGACATCGCCCGCCCTGACGAGGTAGTCATTGTAGTAATGGCACCCAAGTGTCGGCTCCCGGTTATTGCGCCAGATACTTCCTGAAGCACCCTTGGTCCGAGAGCATCTACGTCATCCGGAGCCGAGAGTACCATGTCGCCTTTTCAGGCATTCTTCCATTACGAGCCTTACCGCATTACGGCGGGACCAAAGTACGCAGTAACCTGACTGGAGAGTTTCGGTCGTCATTTCCTTACCACTGTGTTTTGTTTTTCTTTTTGGGGTCTTGTAACAATTCGTGGTGATTTCCCCACTCTTAATCTAGCTTCATGGGTTGAGACAGGCACGGATAGCATACTACTTTTGCTATTTAGAAAGTTAAATAAATAAATATAGCTATATTTTATCAATTTTAGTACATTAATATTAATGTTTGTTTAGGTTACAAGTATGTTAATTTATATGTCGTGTGCGTCGAAATAAATTCATTTTCTTTCTTTCTACCACATTTCAGTGCCGACTTTTGGCTAGTAGTAGTGTTAAGAAGTCGGCGCTTTCTAGGTGCTAGGTCACACACACACTAGGCCACGTCCTGTGCCGATGATTTGGGCGTTTCAGGCAAGTGATTTTAGTCTTAATGGAGATCGATTGCCAACATTAAAGTATTACTGCACGAACAGTGGAATACGAATACTTAGTTGAACGACAAGTAAACTAATTAGGAGAAGAGGAGATAATATATGGAATTCTGCACCGCTAAGAGCTGACTTCTTAAAGCAGAATTATCTACAAAATAGAACTTAACTAAGAACTATCCAGGCGACCCCATAAGTACCTACAAAAATACATCTAAAATTGGTCAAACAGTTTAGTACAGTAATTATGAACACACGCAACAGTTATTGTCGCATTTGTCGTGTAGTCGTTTAAGATGTTTACCTACCATATGATAAGGGAGTGTATCAGGAAAGATACGTTAGACGTACGATCGTTGGTCTACAGCGTGACTGCTGAGCATGAGGTCTCAGGTTCGATTCCGGTGGACAGTGGACAGTGGGACAGTGTTATTTGAGTTTTTCTGTTAGAAAATTCTCAATAGCGGAGTTTCGAATTGTGCCTGGTAGATGGCAATAGGCTCACCGCCTATTTATTACCTGGGACTTAATAACAGCATTGGTGAAATGTGGGTATACAATTGCGTACACCTCTGCTTACCCTTCGGGTAAAACAGGCGTGATGAGAGAAGATAAATGTTTTTATAAATAATACATTGTACGAGGCCGATTGTAATAAGCAAGTCCCATTACGGAGACTACTATAAGAGCACGCTAATTAAGGAATAAGGCTTCGAGGTAATAATCCAAACTATAATAATATTTACCTACAGATAAATCTTTCAGTATTAACTGCCAAGTTAGTCGTGTCGGTTCAGTCACCTGTAAAGGAATCAATGACGTTAACAAAAGACGTATTCAAATGTGGAAGAAGAATTCCGGGTAGTGAGCAGAGGTCGAGATGCTCACGGTCGTATTTTCTTTCCACAACAGTTTTTAACTTTCATAATAATATTATAAATGCGAAATAAATAATTCTTTATTGGCCAAAAGTTTGAACATAAACACTTAAAAATCACAGTATGCTCATATGCAATACATACATTAATATGACTAATAAGTGTTTGTTTGAACACTGGTACCCGAAGTTAGATTTGATTTACTACCTAAGACAAATTACATTGGGTGCATCAGAGGTCATTATTTGTAAAGTGAGTAAAAGAAATGACAGCCTGAGTGTGTCCGTGTGCGTGTGAGTGTGTCCGTGTGCGTGTGAGTGTGTCCGTGTGCGTGTGAGTGTGTGCGTGTGTGTGTGTTTTTATGCAAGCATTAATGTTGATAGTAAAAAAAAACTATCGATCTGCGTTTTCGCCCTAAACCACTGTTCCAATTTTTATGAATATTGGTACCTATCGAGATAGAGGAGTGCTGACCACTCCTCAACCAGGCAGTCAATCCATATTAAATACTTCATCCGGTAACACTTGAAGCCAATCCCAACGTAGTTGTGAAAGACTAGGTTTGAAGTTAGAATTATTCCCTATACCTATAATGTATAAGCTAAAATCAAACAATTAATAAAGATAAATCTAAAGTTATAATATTAGGTCGCGAGCAGGATTCGATTTATACGGGAGGCGTGGGTTCGAATCCTGCTCGCGACCGTATTCTTTTTCATTATAATATTATAGCTTTAGAGTTCGCTAATAATGCGTTAATGCGTTTCAAATATTTATCTTTAATAATTTTAATAATTATCGTTAAGGCAATTGCATCTTTACGACATTGTATTAACTGCAATGTTAGTCGTGTCGGTTCGGTCACCTGTATAGGGACTGAATAGACAGCAATGACGTCGCCCAAAGACGTATTAAAATGTGGACGAAGAATTCGCGGTGGTGAGCAGAGGTCAGAGTGCCTGGAGAATTTATCCGGGAGGCGCGGGTTCGAATCCTGCTCGCCACCGTATTCTTTTTCAATTTAATATTATAACTTTAAAACCAAACAATTGGTAATGAACGGAGTTGCTCCTTTCATTACCAATTGTTTTGTTTAAGGGATTTCCGGATTCCGGATCATACTACAGGTAGATTGCTTCCACTTTGGTAGGTCACAGGTCTCGGTCAAACCACTACGAGGAAGGCAGACACATAGAACGACATAACATAAAAATAATAAAAGCATCACGCTTGTATTGTTCTAAAGCATCGTTTCTTAACCTCGGGTCGCGACCCAAAGTTTGGTCGCGGGCCATATCGAGATGGGTCGCGAGACCCGCAGGACTTTTTGACAAAGCGCGCCGTAATCCTGACTTGAAATGCACCGTGTCATCCGAGGGGCGACGGAAGTATGACGTAGGTATCAACACGCATTCTTTACTGCGATTGAATAAGGTATGTATAATTTATATGGTTTCTAAAACATTTTGTAGGTTAGAAATAAAATATAAGTATTGAGTTCATTTGTTATAAAAATTGAAATTTGTTAATTGTCATAATATTTATATAATTTTTTTTTATCGGGTCGCGGGTATCTGATATTTTTAAAATGTGGGTCGCACGCCAAAAAGATTAAGAACCGCTGTTCTAAAGGGTAAACAGAGTATTTTTTTACTTAAAATGGATCTACGCTTGATCACCAACTCGCCTGATGGTAAGCGATGATGTGGCCGAGGATGGAGCATATTGATCCAGAAGAAATCTATACACTTTACCCTAGAATATGTCTAGATTGTACTTTTCAGGAAACAGAAGGCACCGAGTTTTATTCACGGACAGCAGGGGCGTAGCTACCGCCGTATCAGCCGTATCAATGATACCGAGCCCCCGAGCCACAAGGGCCCCAACACCGGTACTGTGTAACATTTCTGTCTATTTTCTACTGTATTTGTATAATAACTTTCGTGAGACATATTCAAATCAATTATTAAAATCGACTTAACAAATTCACAAAACAGAATAAAGTAGGTACATAGCATCTGTATAGTATAATTTAAACAAAGCAAGAATAAACGTTTGTTTGTGAAGTACAATTAAGAGTTTCCAGTCTCCTGGGCAGAGAGTTGGTTCGAGTTTGATATGAATTAATTACGGGGCTGTGTTGCGGCGTATTTGTTCTAGCATACAGTTCACAGTACCATCTAGGGCATACCATGGAAACTTTGTTTGTGTCTTCTTGATTTTCTTGTTGGAACTGAGCAAAGCCAAGACATTAATGCTTCGTTTGTTAGGAGGAATAAAAAATTAAGTACCTTTGTCGTAAAGTTTCCAAGGGCTGTACCTATATAGGAAACATTTACAGAGCTACTCACGCATTTTTATAATTTAACATTTAGTACGAAGTAACTGCCTCACTTGTCTAATTGGTCCCAAGCGCGACTGCTGAGCATGATGTTTCGGGTTCGATTCCCGGGTCGGGCAAAGTGTTATTGAGTTTTTCTGTTACGAAATTCTCAGTAGCAGTAGCGGAGGTTGGTATAGTGCGCGGTAGATAGCAATAGGCTTACTAGCTATTAATTATATGGGACTGAATAACAGCATTGGTGAAATGTGGGTGTACAATTGTCTACACCTCTGCCTATTCCTTCGGGCATACAGGCGTGATGCTATGTTATGTTATGTTAACACGAAGTATCTTACAGACAATAACCGCTTAACATAAATATGAAAGTGACCACGATAGCTCTTAGGATCACAAAACAAAAAATACAAATCAGAACTTAAACTCATTATACTTTCTCCTGTTTAAATTCATATTCATTTATGTACATCTTACCACTATACTATTTACCTACATCTTCATTTAATAAATCAGTAACTGCCTACCTAAAATTCTGTACTGATACCTAAAATGCTCTCGTAACTCCATGTAATAAAAAACGCCAAAAAGAAAAATAGTTCATACCGCTCAAATATTCCACTAGCCAAATCAAAGTAATGAAGTAGGAAAATGAAAATATAATATCATTTTAGTTTTTTGCAAACAAATCTGCGGAATCGCTCGCCAATGCAATGGAAGATTCGAGATGAATATAGACAAAAAAGCCTTGAGGAAATCTTAAGATTTGCGATTCTACTGAATTGTAAATACCGACGAGGGTTCTTTACAAGTGCTTTATGTGAATCCCGGATAACTTATGGTAAATATTGTTCTATGATTTTCTTTATATTCATGTGGGAAATAGAAACAGACGGAGTGGGGGTTATGTATAAATGTCCCATTTGAAGATTGAGCCCATTTTGTGAATATTTGTTTCTTTAAGTACGCATATTTGACCAGCTTTGTTTAAAAATAATATTTCTATAAGACTTTTCATTAGTTATTTTCTTATGATGCTGTTTGTTACCACATTCTAGTTGTAACAAAGAATGTGTAACTATATCTTCAAGAAGATGTAATTTGTAAGAACGATTTTTGATTGCCAATTATCCTTTTCATCTCGTCCTTGGTGAGAGATATATAAGGTGGTATTTTAAAGTCAAGAAATTTAGAACAGAGATACTTTATAAAAAACAGAACTATGAATACTAAACGCGAACAGAAAAACATTTTATTCACTAAGCTAACTTAAGAGGGCAGAGCACACAATAAGCGTTTTAAGTGCACATGTTTTCATTTTGAAGTTATAAATCTTAGCGGACCAGACGGGAGACGGCTTCTGACTAAATATTGAACAAATTTGCTCACCACTTTCGGCTGGGGGTGAGGTAACACACAAGCACAAAAGTACTTTCACTAAAGTAACAACAGCTCTCGTCATTACATTAACAGTAGGTAGATATTAACATTAACATACATAAAAAAACTAAACACAAATATAAAATTATGTCACACACGATTAAAATCGTGTACTATCATTGTAACCATACCGGTAAAAGGTATAAAGGTATTTGATTGTGAATCATATGCCAGTGGCGAGAGGGGTACGCCCGTTAAAACTACTCCAGTACTAATTCCTTCAAGTTATAAATTTATTCTAACTTCAAAGACAAAAGATCGGGGACCCTAAAAATAATATGCAATTCGATGTAGCATGATGTTGCAATCTCCACAATAATAGGATCTGTTTTAATCTTCGGTACGAGTCCATCGACTCCGGGGAGGCTGACGCTGGCGTCTTCGCTTCGAGAGCTGGGGATGTGCCCGTCTGTCCCTACATCGACAAAATGGTTATTACTAAAATTTATATTAGAAACTTTTACGACTAGTATTTGTCTAGTATAAAATTAGTCTATTTCCTAATTTAATGACTATGGAATAGAGAAATTGCACTTTTAAAATAATAATAACATCTTTTTCAACTTTTATTCTCACAATTTCTATTAATACACAAACTGATAGCATAGATGGAAGCAGTGATAGCCTTTTGGTATCACTGCCTTTTGGTATTTGGAATCCAAGGCACGCACCTGTGGCTTTTCGAAGTCATGTGCGTATTATAAACTAATTAACACTTGCTTATAACGGTGAACGAAAACATCGTCAGAAAACCAGCACACTAGAGAGATGTTCTCGATGGTGTGTAAAGCCATGTCAGAGACCCACGGGTGGTTTAAACTCTGGCAATAGGATGCTCATCAACCACACGATAGGAAAAAAAAAATACAAACTTTTAGCACATACGCGTTATGCCAATTATCTCTTATATTGTGAGTGCTTTCATCAAAGCATAATTCGGATCCTACCATGTTACTCCTTAATCAGTAACTTCATAAAAATATCCCTCGGCAATTCGCTAATATTATATTTTATTATCAAGGTTGAGCTACAAGAAAAATATCGATACAACCACACCACTACACTCGACTAACCAAACTGAAATCGATGATCGAACACCTGTTAAGGGTCCTCTGGCACTCTCATTGACTTATTTGCAGTCGAGTGGGCCCGCACGTCCGTTGCACTTCTACAGAGATTTTATTGAAGAAGGTAGGAAACGCTTTCTAAGACACTTTTGTGTGATTGATGAATTGACTTAATAGAACGAATGGCGAATCGATTTTAATTGAAATGTATATTGCGAAGCCAGAAGTATAGGAGGTACTAGGTAAATGATCGGGGTAAATTATCGACTCGTATACCCTTTGGATTAACACTAAAAATTAATAAAAATAGCATTAACCTCTACTCTAATTTAAAAAAAGTGGGCATTTTGTCTTAGAAGTATTTTATGAATGAAAACACTCGAATTAATCTCTTTCGTGACAAAAAATTAAGGAGTAGAGGAAACTATGAGAAAGCCTAATAAATTACCTATTACTTAATAATAATAGCTCAGCTATTGATAATTATGAAGACCTATATAAGATACACAATCCCACCATACATTAGTTTGTTATATCTCAAAGGGTTTAGGCAGCGCACGCCAGAATAGCTTGCAGATGGTAGATTTTTTCCTACTTACTTGACACTTATCGTCATATTTTGGACAATTCACACAACATCTTTATAAATTGTAGCCTTAGCCTTATTCTGATGTATAAGCTATATTATTGTAAAGTTTCATTAAAATCCATTCAGTAGTTTTTACGTGAAAGAGTAACAAACATCCATCTATCCATACTTACAAACTTTAGCGTTTATAATATTAGTAGGATTTACCTAATGAATTATGCTGACTGAAATAGGTATAGTTTACTGAGGAGTATTGATTTCCCTAAAGACAACATGGCACTGAGGTAATCTTTCAACTTCTTAATAAGAGTAAGTTTTTACGCTCATTAAGGTATTTAGGTAAGAATATTTTTGTGAAATCGTGAATTTAAAAGATTGCGATTCAATTTTAATTCTGTCTGCCAAGAACTTAGTACGAGAATCGCATTTGTACTGTTATATTAGGTTTTCAAATGAGGTTTTCTGTAACTACGGAATGTTATAAAAAGTTCTTCACTAATGAAGTGGAGCCTTTTATCTATCTGTCTTCTATATCTATATCTAATATATAAACGTTTCGTGTCACAGTGTTTGTTATCGAACTCCTCCAAAACGGCTTGACCAATTTTTATAGATAGATAGATAGATAAAGTGTTTATTTAGTGCAATACATGACACAAATAATAAGAACAAATTTATAAAAGACAAATAAAGTTAATTTATTAATTATGATTTTTTTGTGTATATTTGGTAGGTCTGAGAATAGATCGTAGGCTATTTTTTATACCCCTAGGTGATAAGGGTGGCCCTATTCAGAATTTTTATACGACAGAACAACGTTTGCGGGGCACAGCTTGCTAAATAAATAAGAATCAATTGCCACATGTATGAAAGATTGTCACTTGAGAATGGATGGCCGAATTTGATTGATTTGTTTATGTTGTGTTGGTAATTGTCAGGACAAGGTTTGTACAGGGTTTAGCAGGTTTCGCAGGGTACAGGTGAGGAGAACCGTCTTACGTAGGGGGGACAAGTTGAAGCAGTGTCCAGCTGTAAGCACCAAATTACACTCCAAAATAGCGCTAACGTAGCAAGAGGAAATTATATTAATTAACTTAGAGGTATTTCATGACCTAACAAAGCGAAACTCTTTTTTTCGTTCTTTAATTTACTATCCTAATCTAATAACATTTGGCGCTATTTTTTTTTTCTACCCTCTTGCTACCGTGGAGCTTTTTCATACACTGAGATGGTCCTCTTTACCCTCCATGGATAGAATGTTATTTTATTTATTTTAAATCTGGAAAAGCCAGACATTTTGGTTTTGTTTTTTCGTATTAGAATTCTATTAATTTCATACCGAGACCCCTCCGTGCCTCAGAGACCATGTTTGTCAAATTTACGGTACGGGTAGTCAGAGGCCGCAGTCTGACAACCAGTCATAACGTAACTTTCCACAAAAATGTATAACTTTAGAGTTCGCTAAAACATGCAGTCTTGTCGGTTCGGTTTCCTGTAAAAGGGACTGAATAGATGGCAATGATGTCACCAAAAGACATATTAAAATGTTATTGGATGAAGAATTCGCGGTAGTGAGCAAAGGTCGAGATGGTTTAGCGGTCAGAGGGCCTGGAGTATTTATCCGGAAGGCGCAGGTACAAATCCTGTTCACGGGCGCTTATTTTACCAGAAAAATGTACTAACTTAAAACTAACTGACAATTTCAAATTCGTCAAGTTAAGTCATGTAATTCAAACGATTGAAAGGCACAAGACGTTTAAGTAATTATTTACATCCTCAAAGAAAATGACGTAGGTAGTGAAAGCCAATTAAATGCCAAGTTGGTAATCTAGGTTTTAGCTAGGTTCTCTGTGGGAATCCATCAATCACTGGTTACACGACACTTTGGTTTCTACGCGACTGCAAAGCCGGTAACCTATATATATGTCTAGGTAAAATTTGTTACTAGATGTAATAAGAAATTATTTTCGGGTTATTTATATTTAAAGACTTGCTAGATTTAAGGTTGTTATCAGTTATTTATGGGATTGTTAGATTTTTGGTATTACTTAAATTTTGCCATTGACAGCGGTAGAAATTCTAAGGAAATAAAAACTTGCAAGAAATTAATAATTCTATTGTAGTACGGTATTGCAGATGCAGTGGTCTAGCGATCGGCTATTGCGCCTTGTGACACGGCTTCGATTTCCGTTCGAAACCAATATTTCTGATATACCTACACGTAAAATAATCTCACTAATTTTTTTTAATACAAACAATTTCGCGTAAAATTGGTAGTTTATAATGTTTTCATTGTTAAAAAGTTATGAGATCTCTAGTAGAGCCAAACTCATAGCTGAACTCCAATTTGTTCTGCGTGCCATAGTCTACGGGCCCTGTACAAAGTCCAAAGTATATAGCTCTACGTGCTCTTGACTGTACTACATTTATAACAATGAATAACAAATAACTCTATGACTCTACACACTCTACAACTTGTTTAAGAACCTTACAATATCTACACAACACTATGTTTATATCTTTTATTTTTCATCATCAATATAGGGTTAAGAATTATGGACCACTTATGCACCTATTATTTTCTGTACAGATATGCACACCCCCTTACGAAGAAAAGTTTCTAATGTCTTAATATTTCCGTTGTTTATATGCAAATCCTAGGCTGCATATAAACTTTCAGCCTTCTAGGACTTCAGGAAGTAACTTAGAGGTTTTGATGATTCAATCAATGAGTCCCGAAATACACGTATTTCAGAAAAACTCAATAACACCCTAATTATCTATATTTCTATTTTATATAAGATAATTTAGTCATAAGTTAAATTTTTATTTGGTTTTTATTTTGTTCGGTATTATTTTGTGATCAGTGATCAACCGTAGTAGGTAAGCAGAGCTTACAATGTAGGGTAGAATGAAATAATATATGGAGCATCGTCCTATATCCTATATTTTCCACACACACAATGTTGCCAGTCTTCGCATTAGTTTTATACGAAAACACTAAAAGTCCTTCAATATTCTACGTCATCAGTAGCCTGGTGTAATGAAAGTTTTCTGCTACACGTGTTACTGTGACAAAGTTCTAAATGTTACGATTTCGACGTGACCGCGAACTTGGGCACCGAACTGAATGCAACTTTGTGGGACCAACTTTAGGTTTGTGGATTAGCTTCGGAAGGTCTTTTTGGGTTCGGCTTATGAAATACAAGTCCTTCATCTTCGTCGTAATTATGGTCCCATTTTGTTCTATCGATAAAAGTACACCTAGAACATTAGTAATCGTGCTAATTGCCAAGCCTAGGCTTTCGAGAATTTTCTTTAAGCCTTAACAGACTTCATAAACAGTGATAGCCTGGTATGACTAATAGGCTCGTAAGTAAAAGGTCACAGTTTCGGACCTAAGGACCATAAATTAACGAGTTTTGGATGCAATGAGTGAATTACAAAAAAATTACGTTTGCTGACGGGAAATTGTGAGGAAACCAGTACACCTGAGATATGTTTTCATAGGTCAGTACCCCACGGGTGCCTTAAACTCGGGTTTAGGGGAGACCCCTATACGTCTCCCCAGGGATGTGCCTTAAACCTCTCGCTAATTAGAAGACACAATAGATTTTTATTGTTATTAAGTAATAATTTTGTACGTGGCTGACCGGAAGGGTAGGCGTTGCACAGCGGGGTCCTGGAGCTGGTCTGTTCAGTGGACCCAGTGCTCCCTCCATATGCTGATGGCGACCACCGGGGTGGTTTTAGTGGGTGAATCCCACACTCCCCGATTAGCCCACGAAAACAAAAAAGACGGTCGATCATACAAAAAAAGAAGTATTGCAGAAGGGTGACAATAGGAGTTTAGGTTTAATATAATAATAATACTCCTCCCGAACGTTTTTCGGTCACGGCGGCCTATCTCCACGGAGATAAGCCAAGTACGCAGGAGATATTATAGTGCACAAGAGTATGCGCAAACACACGTGCACTCGCTTTTCCTTCACTCTCATATTGCGATGGGACGGCAATCCGACACGACCGGAGAGATATCAAGCACAGGGCCGACGGCTTTACGTGCTCTCCGAAGCACAGGGATATCTTCCCACCAACTTCCTAACTCCAGGCTGCTACTGAGAATTTCGTTCACAGAAGAAACCCAATAACGCTTTGCCCGACCTGGGAATCAAACCCAGGACTTCACTCTCAACAGCCGCGCTTGCTACCACTAGACCAACGAGGCAGTCAAAAGAAGAGTTTAGGTTTACTTACATACTAACATTTAAGTTTCTGAAATAAACCTTTAGGTCCGATTTTCGTAGTCGATAACGCAAAGCATATATGTCACCAGACGTTACATGCACTTTTATCTTTAGAGTTTAATATTCTTCCACACTTGACATGTACAAATAGTTCAAGAAAATTGTTGTATTCCTGATGAATTAGGAGCGGTGATAGTGTGACTTTGCAGATGCCTGAAATTAAGTTCTTATGCCATGACCAGTTACCTATATTTTATGCAAATAAATACAATATCTAGCTACTTCCACAATATTGAGGGTAGTCATGCAATTCCCTGTGCAAGCAAATATATGGCGGACAATGCACAGTCGTCTAGAGTAGTTGGTGGTAATTACAATGTTTCACATTTGCGGGCGGGCGTTGCAGAGGTACCTAATTACATCACTACCCTCAATATTGTGGAAGCAGCTAGATATTTTATATATTTGCATCCATTGTAATGGACCTCCACATGGTACCTGAATCTTTTCAATAGTAACTTATATTAATTGCAAATCTGAAGTGATCAAAAATTTGTGTTTTAAATCGCATCAAAGGAGGTTGGACTTATAATTACCAATAGCACTCTATGCGCGCCGTCATCTTATTATATTTTAATCCTTCTTCTTCTTCTTATCGTGTGGTTGACGAACAACCTAGTGTCAGAGTTTAAACCACCCGTAGGTCTCTGACATGGCTTTACTACCATCGAGAATATCTCTCAGGTATACTGGTTTTCTCACAATGTTTCCCTACACCGCTATAAGCAAGTGATAATTAATTTATAATACGCACATGACTTCGTAAAATCAGTGGTGTGTGCCTTGGATTCGAACATGCGACCTTTGACTTGTCAGTCCAACGGTCATACCACTAGGCTATCGCTGCTATCTATGTTTTAGTCTTCGTACATGTGGACACATTATTCAGTGTTTAATGTTCGTTATTGTGGGTAAAATGTCTACAAATTTCGTTTAGAAAACGTCGTACGTAAGAGAAATTGTATTCAGTTTAGTGGTCAGCGTCTCAGACATCTACCGTGTCCAAAATCAAGAAATACACAGAGCCCTCAATAGAATATCTCATGTGAAGACATTTAGGGCCGAAACTCCAATACCGCTGCGGGTGGTAAAGAGGCAAACGCAGGCAATTGAACCTTCCTCCCTATAAAACTTTCTACAAAACGAGGCTGCTACCTTCTTTTATATGTGCTCTCGTAAAAGGGCTGCTCTCCGTTTAAAAAGTAAATTTATTTCCTCCGCCCCTACTTGTTAATCTCGTTAAAGTTGTACTCAATAGTTTAGAGCCGCTGCTTTGTAATCTGGTTGCATCTCGGCGGATAGTAATGATTTTGTAATAGAATACTTAAGTACGTGATTAACAAACCAACAGGTGTGAAACACACAACTAATTTTACCGACTGGGCCCCGGCGCGCGGCGCCTAGCGGTCTCCCCCACCTAGACAAAGGTTTGTTTTCGAACGCGAAACAAGACAATGCCGGCCCAGTGACCGAGTGTCGGCGATCGACCGACGCATGCGCGTTCGCTGGCTCGGCTCGGCGCTCGGCGCTCGCCGCCAGTGAGCACCCGCGGCGCGCACTGATCGCGCGTCCGTCCGCCGACGCCCGCGACTACCCACCGTCACGTCAAACACACAATACACCGCTAATGCGTTCTGTTTACAATATTACATTAACACGTGCCCACGGATCTAATGGCCGACGGTAGGGTCACGTGAAGTACCCCGTATTGACACACAACAACACCCAATCGAGAGGAACAACAACGTTTCTGGTGCGTATTTTTCACGTTTGTATGTACTTTAGTGGTTTCTTGTTTGCGATGAGTAGATAAGGGCATTATGGCCACTGTCTGTGTGAAAAACTGGTATACATGAGTAATAGGAATGTAAGGGGATATTAAATTGTTAATGTGCCTAATGTCAGTGTCATTCCACGTGCCACGTAAAATAAACGTCAGGCAATGGAAGCGTACGCTGAGAACGAACTTAATAAGGTTAACCTGTATAGACTATACAAATATGGTGAAAAATCCAGAAAATACGAAAAATGTTACAGTTTTCATGAAGATTCTTGATCTATTGCATAAAAGTAGATTCATATTCTCTTCAGATGATGGTTTTATTCCGTGAACGAATTCCATTTCGGTGAATCACTTAAAAATATGGATTTTGTGAATGGAAATGTTGTTCAGTCTGAGATAGGTACTCAAAAATATTAAAAACGTAGAAAAACCCTACATTTTCTTATAAAATGTATTATTTTAATGTGTCTATTTTTATTTTTTGATATTGGTATCGTAAGAGCGTTTAATAAACCAATATTGCAGAAATCAATAATATAATTTAACTATGTGGGTACTATTATTAACTTGTACAGCGATTTTATATTTAATGTAATATGTATTTATGTGACATAGACGTTTTACTTTGAACTTTAACCCTCCGTTGCTTTTAGCTCGGGTTAAAATATTGCAAACGATTCTGTTTTAAGTTTAGATATGCTTACGGTATGAATTAAGGGTGGATGCAAGGTTTCCCGGCGCGATTGCGTTACAACCTTAATTAGTAAAAACTATTTTAAGATATGCAAACGTGTAGTTCAGAATTTTAAGCCGACAAAAGACGTTTATTATTCAAAGAAGCCAAAAATAGAATTAAAATTATATATGTACCAAAAAATATGTAATTCCTAATTGGTTTACCTTAATTGTTATCTAATCAATTCAACTCATCCTTTGATAAAAAAATCAAAACCGGTCGAATTATAGATAACCTTAATAATATAAAAGTATCTAAAGATAATTATTAACTGTAAATAAATCAAACTTTCATGAAATTCAAATCTGATGCAGTTTTTAAAGTATACATCGATATAGTTTTCGATATGGTTTTGGCGGACCGTTTGAAAATGTTCGCAAAATGTAAGTTTTCCGATTTTCCGGCTACCGATCGCTTGAAGGGACACCTTATTATCGCTTACAGGAAAATCTTTGCCTTTAGTTTTCCTTTCATGAATACCGGAATTACATTCATGAAAATAATATTTAAATTTTTGTCCTTATATTGGAAATATTGTGGATGTTGTGGTCGAAAAGATTTTCGATCTAAGAAAAGTGCTCTTCGGTTAGTTGCGGAAAATATTACAGAAATACTGAAAGTTTTTTAGTGAATTATTTATATAATTACCTATAGATATAGCATTTTTATCAGAATGTTAAATTTTATATCTCCGTAATTCGGAGGCCTCGTTACTCCGACAGTCCCGATTGTTATCAATACAAAGTATTCGTTATAACAAGTCCAAATAAAAAAAAACTAGAAGTGTGTAATTTCTAACTTAAAACAATTAGACTAAAATTGAAGCACTGCTGACTTTTACTATCAGATCAGTACTATAGAGCCAGCGGTGACGAACCTAAGTTAGTTTGACAGTTCTAAATTCGAATTTCGTCTTTTGATTTGTCTCATCTTGGTCTTATTGTAACTATTGGTAAAAATGACTCTAAATTTAGTTTAGTACGAGACAACACTAATGTTGGCTTTAAAACTGTGATAGGTTTATCACTTATTCCAGAATCTACCCCAAAAGTTGTTCCCTCTTCTCCATCCTAAAATTGCCAGGGATGCGAAAAGTGATAAGGCCGTCCATTGTAGTTTAATAAATATTAAGTTTATTATGTGTATTTTTTTGGTTGCACAATAAATGATATATACCTAAATAATTCTGAACCTAGTAAGGCTAGGCTTTTAATAACATGGAAAAGAAAATGCAGAAATAGGATATCCTATGTTATTTATTGTTTAGAGAGTCCATAATTACAGACGTTGATTTACTTCAGCAAGATAAAAATGAAAGCCGGTGTTTTTCAGATTACCTTCTTCGTACTGTAATTTGGAACAATATTTATATGGTAATCAGTTTCTTAGCCGACGAAGTAGACACGATATGATGTATATAGTTCAACAATCAGCGAATATCTCAAATGAGTTATTTATAAATAACAAATACATTGCCCCATACAATACATCTTGTAGTTTCATCTCTTCTGTAGCTCCACTAGGAATTTCTATTTCCTTCTGGGGTGAGTTGATTATAAACAATATTGAATAGAAAGAATATTAATATGGTTACAAATTTATGTTCGTGATTGCTTCAAGGTCTTGTGGTCGCAAGTGTAGCTACTGGTCATAGGTTCGATTCCCAGAGTCCCAAAATGTTATTGGGTTTTTCTGTTGGGAAGTTCCCAGTGATAGCCCGGGAGTTTGGGATTGTGCCCAACTGATGGCAATAGACTTATCCATGAGACTTAATAACAGTATCTATTGGTCAAATGTGGATATACAACTGTGTGCCTACCACATCGGGGAAAACTAGCGTTCAAGCTGGATTATTTTATATTATATTCTAATATTTAGCCTAAAACCAAATTTCGTTTAACAAAACCCCAACCACACTGACCGAATGTTACATTAAAATACTTTTCCTTTAAGTTAAATTTCTACACTTTTTCATATTTTTTTGGTGTATTTTAGGCCAAAATTCATGTAGTGACTGACATCTGCCAGTATGTATGACATAAATAAGTACCTATGTACTCTCACGTTGAGAGTACCAATCTAATAAGTCATCGTTCAATTCAATGCGAACGCTGAAAGAAAATCAGAAACCATTCAATTTCCATCATGTTATTTTTATCAACCGCGGTCTGAAAAAATATATATAAAAAATATAGCTGTTTTTATTTGTGACCTTGTTACATAATTATAGGTACAAACACTTACAATAGTTACTGATAATCACTTAAATACTATTACTATAAAATTGGGAAATCCTAATATAATGTAAACCTATGTCCGTTTAAATACTTTGAAACCATCCAACCTATGTGCCCCAAACTGGTTTCATTAGAAAGGCCATAAAGAGAAGACGGTTTGAGACAAAAAAAAAAACCTAATGACATTATCACTTGCATAGAAAGAGCAAGTCGAGGTTTTCATCTCATTTATGCGTTATACATAACGAAAAAGACTTTGAAAAATACAGATTAATCTTCGAAAAGCATTAACGTATGCATAGCGAACTCTAAAGTTATAATTTTCAATTGAAGTCAATGACATAAAGGATAAATACTCCAGGCGCCAATTATGCTAAACTATTCGACTAACATTACAAGTCGAATTGGTTTTGATAATTGTTTGTTACAATATAAGTAATATTTGTTTGCTGGTAGGCAGAATGTACACAGATTTCACCAACAACTTCAACACCTTATTTTTGTAATACCTACATTCTCTATTCTATTCTGTTGATACAGTAAAAACTGATATCACTTAGCCCGACCTGGTATCGAAACCAGGACCTCAAGCTCAGCCGCCGCTCTGGCGTCCAGATATTACATGATATATATTTATTTATTTTAATCCTGGCTGATTGATTAATTATATAAATTTATCCACGAACGCGTTTCTGAGATATTATAATATTAGATTATTCCATACATCCATCTCCACAGGTCTTATAACGGAATTGTTAGTTTTGATCTTTAAATGTACCTAAGGAATATGTAAATTTCGCCGCTTAGTCCCTACAATGAATAAGGAAAAATACTGAAGTTTGACGTCACCCTACCCATGACGAAATCTATAAGAGATGCCAACCAAACATTGTCGGTTTATTCTTTTTATTGATGCATTAAATCAGTGTTCAGAGCATAATTCATGTATTCAAGCAGGATAAATATATGAACGTCAGCTGACCATAGTTATGAGCGCCTCCGTCGATCGAACGTTGCAAGCAACGCTTGTCGCGGTCAGTCTGTAGATGAGTGTCTGTTACGAGCGCCTCTTACTTCGTGTAGTGCTGGACATTGGTTTCTCTCATATTGCGCCACAACAACCGGTTCTTCGCCTTATTTATCCAGTCCGTCCTGGACGCTTTTTGCAGGTCATCGATAATTTCTTAACAGAAAAACTCAATAAGACTCCGTGACTCGGGAATCGAACCCAGGACGTCATGCTCAGCAGTCGCGCTTGTCACCACTAGACCAACGAGAAGGCTCCCCACCGCACGAATACTGATAACTGGTATTCCAGCAACACAATACATCGCATTCCTCGCTGTTTCAGGGACAACTGTTGAGAATTTAATATAAGAACGATACACACTGTTAAAATATACGTAGCTTTAGTTTTCCTTGTATATGTATGTATGTTTGTTGCGCCTATTCCTTTCATTTCATCCTAGCGTTTGCTACGGTTCGCTTTACATTATGGAGCAAGTTGTGCGTTCATGTAAATGCTCGATCTGTCCTTTTGTATTTGTGTTTTTGTTGATATACTACCCTTATATTATGAACCAGATATTTATTGACTATGAATAGCCAGAGAAAATTACATGATAGAGTGTTATATACTCTTTGGTCTTTTGCTTTTTGCTGGGGGATTTCCAAATAACAATGTCTATTCAAATTTAAAATATCTGTAAAACTCACGTGCATTCTTCGGGATTGCCCGACTAGTTTTTAACTCGAACGGAGCCCTTAGTCATGAGCTGAGCCCGCGGTGATGTCGCGAGGCAAACTGACTTGACAGGCGCGGGCTCCGCTCGGCAAGAATGCACGTGCAACGTGTGAACAATAATTAATATGAATGTGTCTCACGAAAGTTATTATGCAAAAATTCTTGAAATCTATTATGGATATCCAAAATAGGGGTTTAAATGTCTTGCAATTTACCTTCTTTATGGTAAAACTGGTTCTGCTGGGTTAACAAAAATGGTTGAGTTACCAGTAACCTTTGTATGTGGCAGTCGATAGATTGTCACCCGAAAATCAAGACGCGAGTGAATCGGTTTCTTCTAGGCAAGCGTGCTCCTTCGGAGACAGCATTATCGCTTGACATCGGATGAGATGGCGGTCAAACGCAAGCCTATGAGCAAATTTTTAAGTAACTGGGGTTATGATCAGGTCCTAATTGCTGTTTCACTCTTTTGCCTTGCGAGAAACGTAGCTGGTTTCGCAAAGCTGATAGCCGATGTCTAGTAGTAAACTTCTTCACGAAAAGAAGAATTAAATCTGTATGGCCCATGTCCGATTCGTTGGCATGCCGTACAAAATACTGATCTTTAACCACGTCAAGTAAGAATACAAGTCAGATTCAACGTATTTAAACCTGACGAGATCTAAGAAGCCACATTTGATAGATATAAAGAAGGATAGAATGTAACTAGACAATATAAATATTGGTTGTGAATAAAAATAATTTAGAATATACACTTGATAATAATTATGTAATTATTATAAAATTTTGAGATAGATTTAAACGAATAAGTAGAAAATTCAATAGGTTTGAACACGACAAGGTAGCTCAGTTGGTAGAGTGATGACACGGAACGTCAAAGGTCGCGGGTTCAAGCCCCGTTCTTGTCTATTATTTTTTCAATGTTTCTTTGAAAAATAGAAATTAATATAGGCATTACATGGCCTCAACATGTATTAAAAAATATAATTATATACGCTTAGGAATTTTATCGATTTATTTTAAAATTAGAATATGTTGGTAATCGATTTGAATGCTTCACTTCCCTATTTGAGACAAATGATAGGTGTCAAATGTGGGTCTCGATCGATCGATGTCTCGGTGAGATCTCGTGTTCATCATAGTTGAGGACCAGCTTGGCAGATAGCACTGAGAACTTCAAATGTAAATCCAAAAATGTTTTTTTATTTCAAGCTTAGAGAAACAGATATATATGAAAATCATATCCTGAATTAACCTTTCATATTTCACCTTATATATGTATATATATTTGTGTGCACATCAATAATTAAATAAATAAATAAATCATATAGTAATATCTTAGGTTTTCGCGATCACTACACATTATACTAAAACAACTTTTAACTCGATTAATCGCAGGAGGACCTTCTGCGACCACGAATGCTGCAAAGTGTTCGAAACGTCGGGAAAAACAAAAACCAATAATACACGCGATTAATCCGGTTAAAAGATTTATTTATTTATTTATTTTAATAACCAACTTATATTTAAATAAATTTATTATTATAAACAAATCATCGTTCGAAAAGAGCTTGGCCTTATGTAGAAGTACCAATAACACTCCTTCTAGGTCTTCAAAAAATACTTTTTATGCTATTTTTGTGTTTAATAATTTTTTAAAGATAGAGGAAAAAATCATGTATTTACGCACTGACTTGCTAGGTGTCTTATTTGGCCTGGATTTACTTCTCAGTTGTTCAAATAACATCGGAAAACCAAATAAGCATGTTTCCCCGCACTGACTTAGTGATAAATAATTCTTTAATGTTTAACATTACTGTAAAATCGTATGAGCGTTATCACAATTGATGTAATATAGCCTTTATCTCGAATATTGCGTTAATCGTTCTCCTTATCGTATTGACTTATGTATTTGATAACACTCACTTATATGCTATATATAAACATACCTATGCGTTTGTACTTATAAATATGTTTGTTGATATCAACGGTAGAATGAAGATATTTTCTGTTGATAAGATTTCAGTGAATTTGTTTCAGTTGAAGGGAAAGTGGCCTTGATTAAGAATTAGACCTTTATAAGGATGGTTTAGACAATGCATTTAAATTTTCCATACATTGCGCCGTACATTCTAAGAAGTATAAACCCGATAGCATCTCCTCGACTACTAAGGTCACAGAAATCCGGCGTGAAACAACGCTTGCGTTGTGTTTCGCCAAGCGAGGCTACCAGAGGCTCAAACCCTTTAAAAGGCCGGCAACGCACTTTTAACTCCTCTGGGGTTGCGGGTGTCCATGGGCGGCGGTAATCGCTTATCATCAGGCGAGCCGTCTACTCGGAAGCCCCCTATCCCATGAAAAAAATAATTAAGGTCGATGCAATGTATATTGTTAGACTGTTAAAATGAAACCTATTGCAATTAATATTAAAATCATTTCCTTAATCACCCCGCAGGTCATTACGTCTATTTAATCATACTGCACTGTTTGAGCAGATGACGGTGACGTCACCATAGAAATATTAAAATCCCGTGCATCGGAAAGCTCGTAAGGCCGTCAGTCCTACGCCTGATCACTTTCAAATTCAAATCAAATTCAAATCATTTATTCTGTAAATAGGATTTTTTGGAATTCTTTTACATGTCAAATTAAAAACTAGAAGGCGCCGGCTTTTCCTATCTGACTACCTCTGAGAAGAAAAGCCGAAACAAACTTAGAGGTCACAGTCTCTTTTAAAGTCCAGACATCAGTATAAAAGGCTATGTGAGCGTAATCATGTAGGGCGTCTGGAGTGGCCTTTTGAAGAAAGAGCCATAGCAGTTTCAAGTTGACCTGTCCTTACTGACGGCACGTATGCATCCGTCATCGTGTAGCTCGACCATAATTAAGGGAACTCAACGACCCGTCGCAAGACGATACCAGATCGGCAGGACATTTGCGTAGGCCAGCTAAAATACTCACTCACCAGTCTAACGGATTGCCGAGCCATCGTACTATTTGAGTGAAGGAAGAGGGAGTGCACCTGTGTTTGCACTTGTGCACTTTATTATCTCCTGCGTACTTGGCTTAATCTCTGAAGAGGTAGGACGCCGTAACGGAAAATTGGATCAGCAGTGTTATTACCATAAGACGTATTAAAAAGTAGATGAACACAGGTCGCGATATCTTCGCCGGTTGAGCTCTTGAAGTAGGTACCGTGTGTCGTAAACACAACATTAAGAAAAGGTGGAGTTTCTTGTCAGCTTGGAGTTTCTTGCCGGCTTGGAGTTTCTAGCCGGCTTGGAGTTTCTAGCCGGCTTGGAGTTTCTTGCCGGCTTGGAGTTTCTTGCCGGCTTGGAGTTTCTTGCCGGCTTGGAGTTTCTTGCTGGCTCTTCTCCATAAGATCAACACCTTGGAACCGTGTACCTAGCTTTGACTTTTCATAAGTACCTGTAATGTGGTCTATATAGAAAAAAAAAAAGAATTTGAAAGAATAGTCTGATTCGGCCACGTTTTTCTTAAAATATCTTATCTTGAAAAAGTTATTAAAGTAAACCAAGAGAAATAGGGGTTCCTTGTGGGCGTTAAACTTACCACATATTATTATTTAAATGGAAGATATGTGTTATAACTAAAACGAAATTTAGAGCATTGCTATTTCGTACTAACTGTAACTAAATGAGCTAGACGGGACGAATCAAGAGATTTAGAGCATTGCTATTTCGTACTAACTGTAACTAAATGAGCTAGACGGGACGAATCAAGAGATTTAGAGCATTGCTATTTCGTACTAACTGTAACTAAATGAGCTAGACGGGACGAATCAAGAGATTTAGAGCATTGCTATTTCGTACTAACTGTAACTAAATGAGCTAGACGGGACGAATCAAGAGATTTAGAGCATTGCTATTTCGTACTAACTGTAACTAAATGAGCTAGACGGGACGAATCAAGAGATTTAGAGCATTGCTATTTCGTACTAACTGTAACTAAATGAGCTAGACGGGACGAATCAAGAGATTTAGAGCATTGCTATTTCGTACTAACTGTAACTAAATGAGCTAGACGGGACGAATCAAGAGATTTAGAGCATTGCTATTTCGTACTAACTGTAACTAAATGAGCTAGACGGGACGAATCAAGAGATTTAGAGCATTGCTATTTCGTACTAACTGTAACTAAATGAGCTAGACGGGACGAATCAAGAGATTTAGAGCATTGCTATTTCGTACTAACTGTAACTAAATGAGCTAGACGGGACGAATCAAGAGATTTAGAGCATTGCTATTTCGTACTAACTGTAACTAAATGAGCTAGACGGGACGAATCAAGAGATTTAGAGCATTGCTATTTCGTACTAACTGTAACTAAATGAGCTAGACGGGACGAATCAAGAGATTTAGAGCATTGCTATTTCGTACTAACTGTAACTAAATGAGCTAGACGGGACGAATCAAGAGATTTAGAGCATTGCTATTTCGTACTAACTGTAACTAAATGAGCTAGACGGGACGAATCAAGAGATTTAGAGCATTGCTATTTCGTACTAACTGTAACTAAATGAGCTAGACGGGACGAATCAAGAGATTTAGAGCATTGCTATTTCGTACTAACTGTAACTAAATGAGCTAGACGGGACGAATCAAGAGATTTAGAGCATTGCTATTTCGTACTAACTGTAACTAAATGAGCTAGACGGGACGAATCAAGAGATTTAGAGCATTGCTATTTCGTACTAACTGTAACTAAATGAGCTAGACGGGACGAATCAAGAGATTTAGAGCATTGCTATTTCGTACTAACTGTAACTAAATGAGCTAGACGGGACGAATCAAGAGATTTAGAGCATTGCTATTTCGTACTAACTGTAACTAAATGAGCTAGACGGGACGAATCAAGAGATTTAGAGCATTGCTATTTCGTACTAACTGTAACTAAATGAGCTAGACGGGACGAATCAAGAGATTTAGAGCATTGCTATTTCGTACTAACTGTAACTAAATGAGCTAGACGGGACGAATCAAGAGATTTAGAGCATTGCTATTTCGTACTAACTGTAACTAAATGAGCTAGACGGGACGAATCAAGAGATTTAGAGCATTGCTATTTCGTACTAACTGTAACTAAATGAGCTAGACGGGACGAATCAAGAGATTTCATTGAAGCACGTCAAATTAATATCCCCGTATATTATTATTCGGCGCCACTCCCATGTTGCATTTTATTCTGATTATAACATAACATACATAGCATCACGCCTGTATTCCCCGAAGGGGTAGGCAGAGGTGTACACAATTGTACACCCACATTTCACCAATGCTGTTATTAAGTCCCATGTAATAGGTGGTGAGCCTATTGCCATCAACCGGGCACATTTCCAAACTCCGGGCTGCTACTGAGAATTTCCTAACAGAAAAACTCAATAACACTTTGCCCGACCCGGGAATCGAACCCGAGACCTCCTGCTCAGCAGTCGCGCTACGGACCACTAAACCAACGAGGCAGTTGATTATATCTTTAAAGTAATTAAATGACCTTCGTAGATTGTTTGTTTGGCGCCTTCACTCAGAAAGATAACATTTTATTTTTCACTCATCAGTTTCCTTTTAGGGCGGTAATTTTTTTAAATTTATATTTGCTATCATTTATAAAGCCACATGTAAAGGTCCCATCAAGATGAATTAAATAAGCTCAAACACCCATCCCCTATTTTTCCTATTATACACCCTTAGGGGTGGATTTTCTCCAAATTTATATGGGCTCAACTTTGAAATATCTGTCTATGCAATAAAAAACAATAATTAAAATCGGACTTCTCTGTAAAAAGGCATACCTTTTTTATTATGACGCATACATCATACATAAAAAAAAAAAAAATTTTACGTGTCGACTTCAGGGTCACCGGTGAACATTAATTGATATTTATAATATTAGTTTGGATTTTTGTGAGATTCTTAAGGTCTAAGTGACCTTTATTTGTTTAGGCCTTACTGAATGACAAACTAGTGGTTTTATGTCCTAACATTTAATGGGATATAAATCTCAAGTTTATGCTTAAACGATGCCCAAAAACAAGTCGTATGGATTATTATTATCTGTTTTGTTGACAACAGTAATGATAAAACGGCAATTTGTATTACGACAAAAATTCTCTTGCGATAAACAAAATGCATTCGACCGAATAATTCGAATACTTTGTAAATTTAATTACATTGTTCCATCTAAAAGAATCTGATATAAATTCTCTTTTCACACAAATTATTTTCCTGAGTCCTTTTTCAATTCTTTAAGTCTCCCATTATAAAACACAAGCTGTGGCCGCGTTTTTACTCGTCAGAAAAGATTTTAAGATCACCGCACGTAGGTAATCTTACGAATAATATTGTAAATTGCGTTTTGTGAGGATGGACGTTTGTGACTCAGTTACGCAAAACTGCTGAATGAATTTTGATCAAATTTTACAGTATTATAGCTGATGAACAGAATATGATATATATTACATTTTAATATAACTGCCTCGTTGGTCTAGTGGTCCCAAGCGCGACTGCTGAGCAGGAGGTCTCTTGAGTTATTGAGTTTTTCAGTTAGAAAATTCTCAGTAACAGCCCGGAGTTTGGAATTGTTCCCGGTTGATGGTAATAGACTCACCACCCATAAATGGGACTCAATAACAGCATTGGTGAAATGTGGGTGTACAATTGTGTACACCTCTGCCTACCCATTCGGGGAATACAGGCGTGATGCTATGCTTATATTTTTATGAGATTACTGATATCCATGCAGACGTTGATTGTGGCTAAAGCTAGTTTAAAGGTAAGACTTATATGTAGAGTCAATTATGAGTGCGATCTAGGTCTAAAATCGCTTGCAGGAAACGTTCAAATACATCGGTACGCACGTGTATATAAACTCGAGCTGTTCAAGGGACTTTGTTCGCTAAAGATATTTCCGCTAACATTTATGACTCTATATAATTATGTATGTCAGGGTAAATTATGTGTTTCGTGTCCCGCAGGGGACGCCCTTAGCGCTGTAGCTTAGTTTGTAGTATTTTGAAATATGCTCTGGCTGGAGGCATCAAACTGCCTCGCCTTAGATATTGTCCGGTTACGCAGACAAAACCCCTCTGGGTTTCTACAGGAGGCCATAACAATAAAAAAAAAGTATATTATGTGTATTTGAGAGACTACTCAAATTTTAAACTCAGTGGAAGCTCACGATGTTTTAGTAAAGATCAAAAATATCGTGATTAAATCAGTACATCTGGGAGATGATTTCGATGGTGTGTGAAGTAATGTCAGAGGTCAACGGCCGGTTTTAACTATGACACTAGGTTGTTCATCAACATCATCATAAGAGGTACTAGAAGTTGATTTAATTATAATAATAGCTTTAAAAAGTAACTTGTATTAGTAAAAGTAAACTGGCTGGTTGGTGTAGTGATCCCAAGCGCGACTGCTGAGCATGAGGTCTTGGGTTTGACTCCGACGTCAGGCAAAGTGTTATTAGAATTTCCCTATTAGAAAATTCTCAGTAGCAGCCCGGAGCATGGAATTGTGCCTATTACATGGGACTTAATTGTTACAATGCTGTTGCATTGGTGAAATGTGAGTGTACAATTGTTTAAACCCCTGCCTAGCCCTTCGGGTATTACAGGCGTGATGAATGTATGTGTAAAAACTGAACAGTCATAGACAATATTGAGTACATAAAAAAATACTTTCCTAGTAGTAATGGCGACGCTATTGACAATTCTTATACATATTTGATAGGCACGACACTGTCCCATTAATTACGAACGAAAAATTATATTTTATTAATACATTGTCAGCCCTTTTATTAGGCCTCATGGTGTTATATAATTTCCTCATTAATTATATGGCAATTTGGAATGGTGTCGTCACTATAGGTCTTAAAATATGTGACTGAAGGTCCTATGGCGCCAGTTCTTATGTGCACTAATAGTATGATTCGTACACGCGGGAGTTAGACAAATATCACTTTAAAGATAAATCTTTGAAAAGCATTAACGCATGCTTAGCGAACTGTAAAGTTATAATATTAAATGGAACAAGAATACGGTCGTGAGCAGGATTCGAATCTGCGCCTCCCGGATAAATACTCCAGGCGCTCTGACCACTAAGCCATCTCATCTCTCTAAAAGTCGAGGTCACAGGTTCGAATCCTGCTCACGACCGTATTCTTTTTCCATTTAATAATATCACTTTATATTTACATATATCTAAAGTTATTATATTAAATGGAAAATTAATACGGTCGCGAACAGGATTCGAACCTGCGCCTCCCGGATGAATACTCCAGGCGCTCTGACCACTAAGCCATCTCGACCTCTGCTCACCACCGCGAATTCTTCTTCCATATTTTAACACGTCTTATGGCGACGTTATTGCAATCAATTCAGTCCCTATACTGGTGACCGAACCGACACGACTAACTTTGCAGTTAATACAATGCCGTAAAGAATGCAATTAATTGATGGAGTATTCATCCGGGAGGCGCAGGTTCGAATCCTGTTCGCTACCGTATTCTTTTTCCATTTAATATAATAACTTTAGAGTTCGCTAAGCATGCGTTAATGCTTTTCAAAGATTTATCTTGAATTTACATATATCTTTTGAGCTCTGCGAGATATCAAAATGTAACATACTCGTTATTTTATGTTTTAATACGTAAACTTTTCATTGAAGTCCGTAGAGCCCTTACAGAGCCTATTCAAGAAAATGTTTCAGACAGACAGACAAAACTTCTAAATCGGCTATCTATGATTACGGATCGTAGAAACAGCAGTTGTGCCGTTTCTTTTACCATCACAGACGGACACTTCAATATTATTAATTGGTATATGGATAAAAGCAATAGATTTCTCAAATTAAGATCTATGACAGCCGTTACGGGTAGTCAGAGACCTGAAAGTCTGACAACCAGTCATACCACGACATATCGTGTTACCCCGTAACTGGATTGTGGAGGTCAGATAGGCAAAAAAGTTAAGTAAAATACTGGTATTAAGCTGCATTCGGTTTGACTGGAAGCCAACCCCAATGTAATTGGGAAAAAGCTAGGCAGATTGATATAGATAAAGGCAAGACATATAAAAAACTTAAATTCATTGAATAATACAGATAAATCTTCGAAAAGCATTAACGCATGCACAGCGCTCTAAAGCTATAATTCTCTTAGAGGTTCAGATGACTTAGCGGTCAAAGCGCCAGGAGTATATATCCGTGAGGCGCAGGTTCGAATCCTGCTCACGACCGATTTTCTTTTTCCACAAATATTTATAACTTTACTGAATAATATTCAATAAGAACAGTAAATGAATAGTAAACTATTATAATTAATTAGTCCCGTCTTTCTTTCTTTTATCTGCCGCATTGATCTAGTTATCACAAGCAGGACTGCTGAGCTTCACGTCCTGGGTTGAACTCCCGGGTCGGGCAGTGTTATTGACTTTCTCTGTTAGGAAATTCTTAATAGCAGCCCGGAATTTGACATGGGACTTGATATGACCGATATCGGTAAAATGTGGATATACTATAGTACAATATATCGCTAGCTAACCCTTTGGGGTTGTAGGCGTGTAGCTATGTTGATTGCGCAAGAGAGTTGTCACCATTATTACTGCTAACTACATCTAAACATGACAGACATACGTCACGATTCACGACGAACACAGTCTAGTTCGTAATGTTTTTGTGTACTAATATTTACTGTTTTTGAAGTAAACGAGCTGTTAGGAGAAACAAAGATATATATAAAAAGTTCAGAAGATAGGCATACAAATTAAACTTCAATAATATAATTATAGGTCTCAATATTTTAATTATAACTCATACTTTTACAGTATTATTGTACTTTTCACCTCTCGAACCACGAATGCCCACACCCTCGTCATTTACATAACTTTAATTTTTTTAAATAAAGATGTGTAACAATAAAGTTTTAATAGTTTATAACATAGTAATTTTTTTAACAACAATAATGGTACGTAGTCATTTCAGTTAATAACTTTACGTTACAATTTTTATTAAATATAACATAATATATCTTCTTTTATCTGTTAAACTAAGATGAAAGGGAAATTTAAATTCTTTAAAAAATATTTTTTGTGATTTTTGAATTGTTTTGAATGTGTTTATATTTATTTGAAATTCTTTATCTTCTATATCTATACATATAATAAAACAGTAAAAAACTGTGTCTGTACATTGAATATATAAAAAAAAACAATTGAGGGGGTTTTATAAACAATAATAGAGCACGAATCCAAAAAAAAATACTGTCTGTGTGTCTGTTTGTCTGTTTGTTTATACACACGCTAATCTTCGGAACTACTCGACGGATCTAAATGATATTTTTTTTGTTGTATAGATATTAAGTCTGGGCAACATATAGGCTATAATTTATCTTGGAAACTTGAACACCTGATGCAGAACCGCAACAGACCAGCTAAAATATAAGAGATACAAAAATGGTACCATAGCATAAATTGTTCCACGTGATGAGCATTTTCTGCTGGATAATAAATTTGAAGATCTGGAACACCTGATGTGGAACTCCAAGAGCCCAGCTACACTATAACATATATAGGAATGACGTCTTAGCAAAAGTGGTTTAGTTTGATGGGCATTCCCTGTTGACTTAAAATTAAAAATCTGGAACGTCTCGAATCGTATTGCGCATCCCGTTGTTTTCCCATCCCCGGGCTCTTAGTATTCGACATCAGACGTTTCAGATCTTCGATTTTGACGACCCCGTTGTCGCTGGCATAAGCAACAGGATCCACGTACGAAGATGCTGAGGTTTGTGTGTGAAATGTATTGGCATTGTTTTTTATTATGTTATTGGTGATAATTTTACCTGCCGTCGTCTTGTAAGGATCGAAATGCTGGGCCATCAAGAAGAAGGATGAAAGAAAATTGCATATAGCCGAGATGAGAATGTTGAGATGATTTGTGGAGTGACAAGAATGGATAAGGTAAGGAATTTGTATATTAGAGGAAGCCTGAAAGTAGCGCTAGTGACAGAATAATTGGAAGGAAATCGTTTGTCCTGGTATGGACACGTGATCTGAAGAGATGAAACACATGTACCTAAGAGAGTAATAAATATGAATGTAGATGGATGGAGGGGAAGAGGGAGACCAAAGAAAAGGTTGATGGATAGTGTGACCAATGACATGAATGAAAAGGGGGTGAATGATATAGTGACGGCTGACAGGAAAGAATGGAAGAGATCAACATATTGCGCCGACCCCAAATGTGGTGATAATTTTGCCAAATGTCTTTGGAGAGTTTTACACTATTTTCATTTTTTATAATATTAGGTATGATCCTCGGCTTTTGTCAACTCGGCTCTTTCACGGCCCGGTGGCTAAGCAACAACCACCCGCACGGTCAAGGTCAAGCTGTGTTTACCGCGGTTAGTCTGTGGATGGGTGAGTGCTAGGAGCACAAACTTGCTTTTTCAATCACACTAAGTACACGTGAATGTTCTTCATTTAAAAACGTGTTTATATTTACTTTTCGTGATTCATTATCACTACACAGATAACTAAATAATCATTCTTATCTACAAAAGTGACAAAACTGTTTAAAATACTTTGTACTACATATGTACATATAAAATTATTAGTACATTTTTATGACGCCTTAACGTATTCGGAGAAAACGCTAAAGCTATAATGTTTTGTGTTAAAGAAATATATAACTGATTCTCTAGTGTCTAGTGGTTACAAGTTTGGCTGCTAAACGTGAGATCTTGGGTACGATTTTCGGGCAAAGTGTTATTTATTGAGTTTTTCAGTTAAGAAATTCTCAGTTGCGGCCCGAAATTTGGAATTGTGCCCGGTTTATGCTTTCTTTCTTTATTTCGAATGTGGAAAATCCATCATGAACGCTGTGCTGGATCCCTAATGACTAACACCCACTCGGTCCTACTCCAAAGTTTAGCGCGGTCCCGGGTTCACAGCAACAGTTACTCTGACCCCGGCAGGTAATAAATGCAACAGTGGCGGAGTGACACCCCCATGCTTCGGAGAGCACGTAAAGCCGGTCCTGCGCCTGATATCTCTCCGGTCGTGTCGGATTGCCGTCCCATCGGACTATGAGAGTGAAGGAAGAGTGAGTGCACCTGTGCGCATACACTTGTTCACCATAATATCTCTTACGTACTTGGCTAATCTACGTGGAGATAAGAGCTGTGGTCGGAAATTCGGTCGTGAGTATATTATTATTATAATTAGTATAGCATGGCATAGCAGGGATAGCCTAGTGGTATGACCGTTGGACTGACAAGTCAAAGGTCGCAAGTTCCATTCCAAGGCACCACTGTCTTTTCAAAGTCATGTGCGTATTAGAAATTAATTATCACTTGCTTAAAACGGTGTAGGAAAATATCGTGAGGAAACCAGCACAACTGTGAGATGTTCTCGATGGTGTGTAAAACTATGTCAGAGACCTACGGATGGTTTAAACTCTGAACTAGGTTGTTCATCAACCACACGATAAGAAGATTGTAAGCAGTCAGTGCTATGGATTCGAACCTGCGACTTTTATCTTGTCAGTCCAACAGTCACACCAGTAGGCTACTATTAACAGTATTCCAAGGCTTTATTATTGTTAAGATGTCAGTCAAAAACGATAGACTTACTGTATGTACACAATAAAACTTGACTGTACTCAGTACATAACATAGCATCACGCCTGTATTCCCCGAAAGGGTAGGCAGAGGTGTACATTACTGTACACCCACATTTCACCGTTTGTTATTAAGTCCCATGTAATACGTGGTGAGCATATTGACATCTACCGGGCACAATTCCAAACTCCGGGCTGCAACTGAGAGTTTTCTAACAGAAAACCCAATAACACTTTGTCCGACCTAAGAATCGAACCCAAGACCTCATCCTCAGCTGTCTCGCTTGGGACCTCTAGACCAAGGAGGCAGTCACAGTTCAGTACAGTACAAACATATCCGATTCCCTTTGAACTAGTTTTATAAACAAAATATATAAAGGAAGGGAGATCATACGCTTTTATTTTAGCACAAGGTGAGAAGTAATGACTAGTGTTTCTTTTAGGGTTATACAAACGGTGCCTTATTATTAAGCCGACGCTGTCTGTCTGTCCGTGTGTCAACACGGTATCTTTTTAACTGTTTGTTTGGGGACTGAGTTGCCAGCGTCCGTAGGAGTGCACCCTTAAAATGGAATCCCTACACGTGACCCCTGGATAGTGCAAAACAAGCAACACAACTCTGGTGGGAGGCTTCGGCCGCGGCTGGTTACCACCCACCGGACAAAGCCATGCCGTGAAGCGAGCACTTGGTCTATAGCGTGTAGCTACGCGTAATCGGGATGTATTCCGATGCAACCGTTGTAGGAGACGGGTCTGGGCAGTCGCATCAACTCCCCAACTATCGTTCTCCCAAAATCTATCCACTCTACTTAAGAGTGAATAGATTTATTCTGGATAGTCGTGCTCTATCCTCGGCTACACCGTCGTTTACCATCAGGCGAGTTGGAGACCAAACGTAGATCGATATTTTATAAAAAAAAACTGTAGTAGTTTACCGGTTGATATTTCATAATCACCATCGTATAATGGACTGGTTGGTGAAAATGAACATAGCATAGCATCACGCCTATATTCCCCGAGGGGGTAGGCAGAGGTGTACACAGTTGTACACCCACATTTCACCGATGCTGTTATTAAGTCTCATGTAATAAGTGGGCACAATTCCAAACTCCGAGCTGCTACTGAGACTTTCCTAAAAATTCAATAACATTTTGCCTGACTTAGGAATCAAACCCAAGCCCTTACGCGCTCGGGACCACTAGAGCAACGAGGCAGTCAAAGGTCATAAACTTGTAGGTATGGCTCTAACAGGATTTTCAACATACGAAGATTATGTAGGCGTTATCGATTTATTTGTTTTAAAAAAGAATCTCATATGTATTAATAATTCTAAAGTCATTATATTAAATGTAAAAAGAATACGGTCGTGAATAGGATTCGAGCAGGCGCTCTGACCACTAAGCCATTTCGACGGTGTGAGTGGTCAGAGCACCTGGAGTATTTATCCGGGAGGCGCAGGTTCGAATCCTGCTCACGACCGTATTCTTTTTCCATTGAATATAATAACTTGAGAGTTCGCTAAGTATGCGTTAATGCTTTTCAAAGATTTATCTTTAATTATTAATAATTCATTCTACTTACGTTAACTTCTAGCTGCTCACAGCACACTCCAAATGTAAGCTCTGAATGCAGTTGCATCCCTTTCAGTTCACGCACACAGCTGCGACATGCTGAAGTGGTACGCAAACACTAAGAACATAGTTAATACTACGCTCACAGTATTTTAATATATAAACACAAGTTAACGACTCCCTTGTAAAATGGTGGTTGTCAACATACGAGTCTCCGTAGACACCATCCATTTATTTAAATTTAAAAATAATCTAATATTAATTATTATTTTCCAAGGAAAAAATTGAAAAGTAATAGACACGAGCAGGACTCGAACCCGCGACCCTTGACGTACCTTGTCATGGCTCTCCCACTGAGCTATCGTGTCATGCTAGCATCATTTAAATCATTTAAGATTGCTAAATAGAAATCGCCAGGCGTCTCCTTAAGACGAAAAAGGGAACATGAAATTTAATGGTTGCTAGCATGACACGATCATTTGACATTTTCATACATTTGACATGTATAAAAATCATTTTAATTAATCTAATATTATTTTATAATAAATTATTTAATTCCAATTATTAGCACCTCGCAGTACGATAACTTCTAAACCCTCGCGTCTAACGCACTCCAAAAGCAAGCTCAGAATCCTTTACAAGTTCAAGCATTAATACCCTTCCACTTGTCGCACATAGCTACGACGCGACGTAGCGCTACGCAAACGCTACGAACGTAGTAATTACTACGTATCGTAAATTTTATTACATTAAAATGTGCTAGTTTAAATAAAGCGTCGTGGTGGCTGTGCGGTTACATGCCTGTTTTGTATGTAACGGGCTGTGGGTTCAAACCCGGTATGTACCACTATCATATTTCAATATCATATTATGAAGTTTCTTAGTTATTTTATAAGAGACCACAAACATACCGTGAATTTTGTCGGAAATGCTGGACTTTAAACTGGAGTTGATTCGCGCCTTCTCTGTACAAGAAGAGGTCTCTGACTTGGATACAGTCAGTTTTGGTGTCGGTAATTTCATGTTAGTACAAATAATCCAATTCATTAATTTAGTATTAGTATTTTTTTATTAAGAGTGTCAAAATTGTAATTTTATTAAAATCTAGTCGTTGACACTGAACTGTTTAATTTACATACATTTTATACAATCACGCTTGTATCCCTCTGGGGTAGGCAGAGACGACGAACGCTACAAAGTGATCGAAACTTCAGGAAGAACAAAAACAAATATACACGCGATTAATCTGGTTAAAAGTTGTTTTATTAACATGTGTTGTCAAGACTATCAAGTGTATGATTAATATTGAATAAATTAATAAAAAAAAGGGTATATTTTTTTTATTAACTTTATAAAATTTCATGATTGCAAATAATAACACGTACGCAGAAAGTAATTTACTAATAAAATGCACAGATAAAATACAAGTCACAGATAAAAAAGCGCTCCAGTATTTGCTATCAGTGATGGGTCATTCGCGTGACAACCGCCAGGAGGCGCTGTTCGCGGAAGTCCACAATGCCTAGTTTGAGGCTAGAAATCTAGATTAAATTAGACCAGCCTTGATTTGAGTTATATTAGTTTGAGTGGCTCGATTCGTCGTTGAGTTGTTCTATATTTAGTTGAAAGAAAATCTTTGTGAACTTCGGCTTCTTTATGGATAGAATTAAGCCGTTAGTTGTATTATTGAGCTATATTGTGAATAGACACAATAATATATCTAGGTAATATAATAAGTGTTTATTACATTTACAATCTGATTTACTGATTTAAGGAAAATATTGTAATATCTTAGGTTTGCGCGGTCACTACACATTAACTATAACTAAACACACTAACACCTTTTAGTTTATAATTCGATAAAATTGTAAAAAAGTATCTCTAAATTTAAAACGACTGTGACCTCTGAGTTTGTTTCGGTATTTCTCCTCAGGGATAATCTTAGGAAATACCGTCGCGATTTAGTATAAATATGTATCAGAGACAAAATAATTTTATGAATTTTATCAATTATATGTACGGTAGACTGAAATAATTTTAAATAAACTGTTGAGACACCTGACACCTTAGTCCTCCTGCGACCACGAACGCTGCAAAGTGTTCGAAACGTCAGGAAAAACAAAAAACCAATAATACACGCGATTAATCCGGTTAAAAGTTGTTTTATTATAAGGAAAATATAATAAGTCCTTTTAATGCGCGATTGTGCAGTGTGTGTATTACGAGTTGTTTGATCAGAGTAGCTACTGGCTTACTATGAAACTATGTTTTTTTATATCTTTCTTTCTGTTTTTCCTCTTAAATAACTGTTTTTACATCTGTGAGGCACTAAAGGGTCCAGTTGAAAACCAGATTGCTAAACTGGACACCTATTTGGTGCAACTGTGAGGCCTTTTTTTTATTGTTTATTTGAATTCAATTTGTATGTTTTGTTTTTAATCACTTCTTATTTTGTATATATGTCTCGTTATTGCATCCTAATAAATATTCTTCTTTCTTTCTTTTTAGTTATATCATCCACTTTTATAGACATTATCCCCTCTCCTCTCCGCGACTCGTCCCTCCACTCCTCAGTGGTACCAATAACACTGGGCCACCTTGCCAATCTCCTCGGCTTCCGCTAGAAAATATTTAAAAACCACACGGACCGCCACTAACCTTTACCGGGGTCACTAAAAGGTCCAAATTAAAACAAGGTTTTTTTTTTATTATCTTCTGAGATATCATCATCATCCCCCTACCCTTATCCCAATTTATTTGGGGTCAGCGCCGCACGAATTCTTGTTCTACTATCTAATTGTTCTTGAAATTGCATGCTGCTAAAGTTTTGGCTATGTTTTGTGACCGGCCGTCTGCCTGATTTCAATCCTCATTGGGAATGCTGTTGTTCATGCTAACCGCTACCGATACGGTGTCCTTTAATTCTGAGCTGGTACGTGAGCTGGTATGACATAGCTAGCTATAACCAGCTCACGTACCAGCTGTCATGTCACGCTAGCTCACTTCGGGTTGGCGATTTCAGACTACCAGTCAGTCCAGGTTTCTTCACGACGTTTTACTTCACTGTATGTCTGTGACGTCTTAGATTAACTAAGAAAGTAGATATGACATTGAAAAAGTCACATTGGTACATGCCAGGTTTGAACCCACAACATGTGGCTCAAAAGGCGGGCCCGTAATCACTCGGCCACCCCCAAATTATTATCTGAGATAATTATTGATTAATTATTTTCAAGTTTGGCGGTATTATTTTCATTCCCAATTATAATAAGGAACACGAGAAAACTCATGTTGGTTGCCATATAAAAAAACAAAAACGTATGCTTCCGAAAATTATAACAATAAACCATCTCACACGAATGGAGGCCCGATAATTCCAAACGTTACCCACGTAATAAATACCAATTCACAATAACCATTTTAGCACCAAAACCGCATTATAATAAAGTTCAATTTCCTGTAACTTCAAATTATTACTATTACGCTCAATTCTTAAATGTCCAACGTAACATGAACTTTTCAGCGAAACAAGTGATGCGTGAATGTGGTTCATGTTGTATTTGTTCCGATTGACCCAGCCCTGACCGCCGAAATAGGTATTTTGCGTGTTTAATTTAATAGTTTTAGAAGTTAGTTTAACTGAGATGCTTGTTTTCACATAATTATTAGGTTCGATATGTATGGTCGAGTAGTCGCGTGAGGATAAAGTAGCATCCTTTGAACCACTGAACCATCAAGGTATAATGCAATGGTATCCTTATTTTTTATTGAGTTTAACTATGAAGTCATGTATTTATACCCTCTGCTTTCACTTTGACCTTCTGATACGACTCGAAACTTACTTTCTTTTTCACTTATTGTCGGCGCACTTAACCTGCCTACCATGCCGCTGCCTCAACACTCAGCTCACCGACGGCGTCCGCGTTAGACCTGGGGCATTTCTTTGTACAACCATTTTATAATACAGTCCACTATTTAATTGAAGACCCGTTAAGGCCTCAATCACTTGTTGTATAAAGCTTTGACGAGATCTTCCTCTTCTTCTCTTTTGTCTTCTAAAAGGTCTTAAAGATGTCGTGACGTATCAAGTGGCTGATCAGCTTCCCTCTCCTGTTATCTTATCGTTGTTCACAACTGTCTTTCCTTATTATCCATAAGAAACACATCCTCATTTGTTTTCATTTCCGTCCAATAAATCTTCTCCATCCTTCTCAAACACCACATTATAAAATCCAAATTTTTTGTGGAATTAAAATCACGTTCGTGGGCAGGATTTGTACCTATGCATCCCGGATAACTCCACGCGCTCTGACCACTAATTCAACTCAACCTCTGCTCTCTGCCCTGATTTTTTCTTCTATGTTTTAACACGTCTTTTGCGGCAACGTCATCGCTACCTATGTGGTCCCTATATAGGAGCAGTGAGCAGAGGCCGAGATGGTTTAGTGGTCAGAGCGCCTGGAGTATTTATCCGGGAGGCGCAGGTCAGAATCCTGCTCTCAAGCATTTTTTTCGACCAACATTTCTGACTTATGATTCTTTATCTCCGGTATATCTCTAATATATAAAAATCTCATGTCACAGTGTTTGTTATCGAACTCCTCCGAAACGGCTTAATCGATTTTTTGTTGGTCTGAGAATAGGTCGTAGGCTATGTTTATACCCTTGGGTGATAAGGGTGGCCCTATCCAGAAAATTTATATGGCAAAACAACGTTTGCGGGGCACAGCTAGTATGTATATATTGTAGGCGCGTATGACGTTAATTTTGTATATGTACTGATAATTTACTAAGGCTTCAGAAGTAACTGAATAACTTAATAAAATATCATATAACTTTGAACACATGCTGTGAAGGGTACGGGGTTACCTTCGAGGCTAAATCTATGATTATACACTAAAATATGTGAGTGTAATACCTACTCGAAATCTTATACATATTAGTGTTATGTTATGTGAAATTGTTTTATATTTTTTGTTTATATTAGAGATTTGAATAATGTACCGTATGTTTACGTTTCTAGTGTTTATTTTCTTTTGATTTGATTTCATTAGGCGTATAGGGAAGAAATTAATTTTGACGTTTATTTTTAGTCCAGTCACTTTCTTATAGTAGCTACTAGCTGGTGCCCGCGACTTCGTTTGCGTAACAGAAGGTAGCCTATGTCCGTCTCCAAGGTTCAATCTATCTTGTTGCCAAATTTCATTACGATCCGTTCAGCCGTTTAGTCGTGAAAAGATAACAAACAAACAACATACAAATAAACAGAGTTACTTACGCATTGACTCAGCTCATGACTAAGGGCTCCGTTCGAGCTCGAAACTAGTCGGGCAAACCCGAAGGATACACGTGAGTAGTAACCGGTGAACAATAATTAATGTGAATATAAAGTTACAATATTAAATGGAAAAAGAATACGGTCGCGAACAGGATTCGGACCTGCGCCTCCCGGATGAATACTCCAGGCGCTCTGACCACTAAGCCATCTCGACCTCTGCTCACCACCGCGAATTCTTCTTCCATATTTTAACACGTCTTATGGCGACGTTATTGCTATCAATTCAGTCCCTATACGGGTGACCGAACCGACACGACCAACTTTGCAGTTAATACAATGTCGTAAAGAATGCAATTACCTTAATAATTCAAGATAAATCTTTGAAAAGCATTAACGCATGCTTAGCGAACTCTAAAGTTACAATATTAAATGGAAAGAGATCGGTCACCCGTATAGGTACTGAATAGATAGTAATAACGTCGCCATAAGACGTGTTAAAATATGGAAGAAGAATTCGCGGTGGTGAGCAGAGGTCGAGATGGCTTAGTGGTCAGAGCGCCTGGAGTATTCATCCGGGAGGCGCAGGTTCGAATCCTGTTCGCGACCGTATTCTTTTTCCATTTAATATTGTAACTTTAGAGTTCGCTAAGCATGCGTTAATGCTTTTCAAAAATTTATCTTGAATTACTATGAATATGCCTCACGAAAGTTATAATGTCTATACAAGACATCATTGTCTATACTTTAAATGTATCTATTCATAACCTTACAATTTTAAGATACAGTTAAACTCATTTGCCACTAGTTGTGCTACTCACAGCTCAAGTTAAATCTCACTTCATAGTTTCACAGACTCAAATATAATTTGATACAGACTTAGCAAGTATTTCAGCTATCTATTGCACTTGGAGGCGCTTTAAGCTGAAACTATCAACAGTTTACAGAAACAATAATATTGGCCATTTTATTATTACACTCGCCTATTCTGAAATAAGTAGGGATTGTGTTTAATGATTTTTTAAAGGCCATGTCATGCATTTTTTTTAAATTATATATAACTGCCTCGTTGGTCTAGTGGTCCCAAGCGCGACTGCTGAGCATGAGGTCTTGGGTTCGATTCCCGGGTCGGGCAAAGTGTCATTGGGTTTTCCTGTGAGGAAATTCTCAGTAGCAGCCCAGAGATTAGAATTGTGCCCGGTAGATGGAAAAAGGCTCACCGCCTATTACATGGGTTCTGCCTACCCCTTCCGGGAATAAAGGCGTGATGCGATGTATGTTATGTATTTTCTAGAGTAACATTGAAAAATATTACACGTGAACGGGTTTCGAACCCATAATAATTATATATGAATGTCGTTTCAGCGCCTTAAAACTGACAAGTAGTACCGCTGAGTTTAGTAATCTGAAAATTATTGCTAAATAGATATCGCCAGGCGTCTCCTTAAGACGAAAAGAAGGGAACTTGAAATTTAATAGATGAGAACAGTGACACGGTAGCTCAGTTGGAAGAGCGATGACACGCATTGTGAAAGTCGAATCCCGTTCATGTCTATTTTCAATGTTACCTCAGAATATGATAACTAGGGACTAATTATACAATAGTGCCAGAAAATAATGCTTTGCCATTGATAGGGTTAACTATTCTTTTATGTGATGCCGCCAGGTTCGAGATTCTCCACTTCGGCAGTGTTAATAGTTGCCAGTCGTGCTACCAGGTTTATGGCAATAGAATCACCGCATAGAAGTTAGTACGCCCTAAAATGTGGTGATCGCGAAAACCTAAGATATTACTATGTAAAAGAGATCTGAAAAGACCTATTTACAGAATTAAAAATATAACATTTCATTTCACCTTCTACTACTTTTTGTTTGCTAAAAAAGCAACACATGCCATCGACCCGAATTTGGTGTCTAAATATTTCGCCACCTTCCAAGCAGCAGGCTATAAAATAAAATAAAAGCACAGTGCTTAAACTAAAGTTGTTTAACAGTAAAAAATCATTTGCTACCCCCCCTACCCACCCCCTGCAAGTGCACCCAACAAAAGGTTTTATCATGCGATTCGCATATGCTTTGGTTCCGTCGAATTTAGTTAATTTTGACGTGCACAGAATTTCATTTCTATTAACCTACAAATAAAAGCGAATTCCAGATCTTCTTATGGTATGGTTTATGAATACCCTAGTGTAAGAGTTTAAACCACCCGAAGGTCTCTGACATGGCTTTACACATCATCGAGAACATCTCTCAGGAGTGCTGGTTTCCTCACGATGTTTTTCTTCATAAACAAGTTATAATGCTAACACGCACGTGACTCGAAAAGTCAATGGTGCGTGCCTTGTATTCGAACTTGCAACTTTTGACTTGTCAGTTCAATAGTTATACCACTAGGCTATCACTACTATAGCGAATTCCAGAAACATGATCCGATTCTGGTTGGATAATTATGCCATTCGTGGGAGCATCTATCTCTGATATAAATCGACAACTTTCTGAGTAGAAGGCTGTTGATACAGTGGTCGTGGACCACTAGACCAGCGAGGCAGTTCTTCAATATTCGTTGAAGTGTGTTAGCTATAAAACACACTTATGAATATATGTGCGGCATCTGTTTTTATGTGGTGCAGTTTGTGAAGTCTCGATGAACGTGTTAAAACATGATATTCAAATAGCCTTTAAAATTTTAAAAGCGAATTTTATAACTATTTTAAATTTCGCAGCGTGAATGCTTAAAACTGAGGGGAACAAATAAGGTTTGAAAAGATTTTCGTATTAATTTTTTTGGGGTGAAAACGAGGTCTGAATTTATGTGTTTTCTTCTTCATTAAGATCTGAGTTCTTGTCGATGGAGCGACCGCCAGATCCTCTACCTCCTCTCGACCTCTTGAAGATGTGACTCTAACATTCTCTTCCACTTCTTCTATAAAGCTGCTTCTTCTCTTTTCCTCTTAAAGAAGTTGTCATGCCAAATCATATTTCCTCTCCCGTTATCGACAGTTCTCTTCTACTGTCTTTCCCCGTTAAACATAAGTAGGACTTTCTCATTTGTTTTCCTTTTCACTGCAATTAATCTGCCTCATTCTTCCCTCTATATGCTATTACATTTAGCTACCTATTTATCTATATACCAAATTTCGAACAAATCTGTCAAGTGAGGGAGGGATTTGAGTAATAAAAAGTCAAACATAGGTAACATAATTTATTACTTGTACTAGTATACCCGCTACCAACAACTAGGTTGTACAAAAAACACGGCCAGAATTCCAATTTTATTCTAAAACTAGTTTCTTTTAAAAATAATTAACTTGTAAATAAAATCACTTTTTGCATAGCATAACCTCAGGCCGGGTCCGCCATTCAGCCGGTACAGTCGGCTACGTATTTCGTGTAATGGGAATGCGCATGCTAATGTAATTGAGTTTTTTTTTAGTTTTCCCCTTTTAAAATGAGAGAAACTGTATGTTACTGAGGTTAGGACGGGCACCGACCGTTTTGCACACCGTACATAACGTATATTGTGAATGTGTTTTTGTGCCGATTGTACGCGTCCATGTTAAAAGTGTTTTATGAAGCTATTTCGACTCGTTATTTTTGTTTATGGTGAATTGTTTTTTGGGCTTAATAAGGATTTATGTGGGTTTTTCACTTTTCATGTAAGTTGAGCTTATGGATTTAGATGGTTTAGATTTATGGCAGATTTTACGGCATTTTATTACGGGAAAATTTTGATGGAAAACTAGCTAAACGACTTACCTAAATAGACTTTGGGGGCCGATTCAGTCATATATAAATTTCGAAATGTTGACAAATGTTCTGTAAAAAAATTGACAAGTTTATTTTACGGTTATCTGACAATTGGAAAAGAGGACGTAAGTGTCAACAAGACGAAATTAATTTAAAAAATTAAGAAATCACGCCTGGCAAATCTTACTAGCCTATGTTACCCGGGACAATGTAATGATTCTAACAATACCCATAAATCTAAATAGGTTCAGGCATTTAGAAGTTATGGTGGAATAAAGAAACTCCCAAACATACATACATACATCAACCCTAAAAACATAACACTCTTTTTTTTGGGCAGTCGTGTAAAAAGACGCCCGTTGCCGTTTATGATTAAATTACGAGTAGCATTATCATAGTGACAGTTAATATCTCCACATGATCCGCTTCCCTTTGCAGATAATTTTTTTATGACACAAGTAAATACCAATATATTTTGTACTTTTGCAACATCATATACGTATCGTTGTACGAGTAATTATAACCATTTTTTAGTTAAGTTATGAAAGAATTTATAACTTTACTTCGGAAGTTTGGATAATGAAAACATTGATTAACTATTGGTCTAGTGGTCCCAAGCGCGACCGCTGAGCATGAGGTCTTTGGTTCGATTTCCAGGTCGGGCTAAGTGTTATTGGGTTTTCCTGTTAGGAAATTCTCAGTAGCAGCCCGGAGTTGGAACGGTGCCCGGTAGATGGTAACAGACTCACCACCTATTACATGGGACTTAATAACAGCATTGGTGAAATGTGGGTGTACAATTCTGTACACCTCTGCGTACCCCTTCGGGAATACAGGCGTGATGCTATGTTATGTTATGATTAACTATAGTGAAAATATGTTATGAGCATAGCAACTCCATTCATTTTCTGGCCAAGAATAAACAAATTGATGAGTTACTTGTTTCTATACGACTCCCAAATATCTTGAGCATTTATTAAATAATATTTTTGTACAATAGTATAGATTCTAAGGTAGACAAACTAAAGTTACAATAAGAGCAAGACTCATAAATTAAAACGTCAAATTCAGATTTTAGAATGTCTAACTAAAATATTCACTAATATAATTATAATTGTAGTTTGACGTTTCTTATTTTAGTGGCGAGATAAAAGTGTGCAGACTAAAAGTTATCCAAAATTTCTTTCTTGTCTTTTTTAGTTTCTCTTAATTCGTCACGTCTCGCTTTTAAGTGTAGTACAACTGCTACGACTTTTTATAAAAGTTTGATTCTAACTACTACGTTTGAATCAACCATACCGTGACATGCGGTAAAATAGGGAACTAAATTTGAATATACTGAATTTGATGTATAATTGATACTCCCATTGCAAGCAGCGCCAGCATTAAGGGTCAAGATAACGTGGGCACTCTGTGTACGGTGATTATGGTGAAGTCATAACAGTAAATTGGTAATAACATTATTATGGTCATAGAACCCTGTACGATTTCTCGTACATTCAGTAGATAGAGACATGCATTTTATAGCCACAACTAAGTGGTATTTATAATAAACGATCTTTTGGTTACCTCGCATATAATCAGCCCATAACTGTCCCACTGCTGGGCAAGGGCCTTTTCTCATACTACAGAGAGGGCACAAGCATTGATCCCCACGTTAGTTCACTGCGAGTTTGCAATTTCAGACCATTAAGTCCAGGTTTCTTCAAGATATTTTCCTTCACCTAACTGGCATAAAACATTATATTTTTAATGTTATTTATTGCCTCTTTGGTCTAGTGAACGCAAGCGCGGCTGCTGTGTACTGGTTCTGGGTTAGATTTCCGGGCCGCGCAAAATTTTATGGGTTTTATCAGTAGCTGCTTGAGTTTGGAATTGTGTTTGATAGGTGGCAATAGGCTAACTACATATTAGCAGAGCTATAATGGATGTGTAAATTTGTACACATCAGTCTTCAGGGTACATCGGCGTCAATAATAATACTGTTCTTAGATGACGTCACATATTCCAATCATCATACCAGTTGCACATAGATTTCTCCAAGTGCTCGTCACTGAGTCCATATTGCAATACTATTTAAAAAAAAAAAAAATAGGGTGACAACATGTGTCTTGATATAGTTCATCTTTATAGATTTTTGTAGTGAAGAACATAAAACTATTGCGATAAATAAAAAAAAAAAACTTGATAATAAAGTTACAATAAATGGAAAAAGAATACGGTCGCGAGCAAGATTCGAACCTACACTTCCTGGATAAATACTCCATTTAATATTGTAACTTTAGAATTCGCTAAGCAAGCGTTAATGCTTTTCAAAGATTTATCTTTAATTCTTTATAATAATAAAGTATCAAGTTTAGCAGTACCTACTATACCAGTTCACCGCCCCTTCCTTCCTTTCATCGCCCAGAAAAGTCAAACGGCGAATTCGTAAGAAACTTCAGACCCCGTTCAAAATCTTTTGATTCCTACATCACGGTGAATTGCCGTCAAAATCTCGACGGCTTTCAATTTCATTTTGTTTTGCCGTTTCTGTTTTGGTTTGGCATTTGCACTGTCATGTCAACATGAGAGGTCAGTCGTCCATTGGTAACATTTTGAAGCAATATTTTTCTTTAACTTCTTATTGAATGGTAAATCGTCAAGTTGCTTAGTAATATCTTAGGTTTTTGGGATGACTACACATTATAATAAAACAACTTTTAACCGGATTTATCGCGTGTATTTTATAAAACCAATAATACACGCGATTAATCAGTATATTTCCATCTACCGGGCACAACTTTAAACTCCGGACTATTCTGTGTCCTAACAGAAAAATCCAATAATCCTGGGGATCGAACCCAAGACCTCAGACGCTAAACAGGACCACTAGACCGAGGCAGTCAAAATCATAATGATTGCTGCCAGTTATTTTAGTAGACGTTTCTTTTTATTATGTTAATAATAAATTATTATATTATTATGTTATAAATTATTATTATGTTAACAAATAATAATATCTTACAATACTTTTTATGCTTTATTTTAGTTATTATCTTAACATTATTATAATGTACCTTAATTCAAAGAAATCTTAGGTCTAAGAATAAATGGATATTATATTATAATTACGAAGTCTTGCTCCAATATCTTGTCAGAATTTAATGAGAACATCATCTCGTTTTCTCTTAAGCATTATATAATACAAAGTTCAATGAACTCTTATTTCTTGTAATTGGGCTGTAAACGTCTTTTGAACAATAGACGCTTACTGAACAAAAGCCTGAAATATCTTATTCAGTCGTCGGAGGATTATTTCGCAACTAATAGTTTGATAGATAAGTGCCTACATTTTATTTGTAGCCGTAATTTGAGGTGGGGTCTGTTCGCTTAATTTTTTCCTTTAATAAATTGAAATAGTTATATATTCGAAGAAACATGTGTTACAAACGATCATCACTTTTTATAGGCTGCGAATATTTTGTATTTAAAAAAAAATGGTTGAAGTGGTAATTATGGTACATGTAAGGTGGAAAACTCAAGTCTCGCATTTCAAGTCTATGGTTTTCCGTGGTGTCGTTGGTCCCAGCACTACTTGATTCAACCTAACATTAGCGATTTGCGCGGTGGTAATCGTTGTGAGGTTATGAAATTGTTTCTATTTTAATAAATGTAATTATAACATAAATCTGTTTAGATATTCACACAAGTCAAAATTAAGAGCCAAATTACGTAAAGTAGGTTATAGTCAGCAGTTCTTTTTATCAACCACACTTCAATTTAATAATTTCAAGTCGATTTTGTTTACGGCGATCAAGCTTAGTTTGTATGGGGATATATGTAATTTGTTGTTATATTAATAATGTACCCCATTTCAGTAATAAAAGCCAGCTATCACCAAGGTCGGCAGTTGTAACAATATTTTTATTTTGTAGAAAGAGAAAGTTACCTATGAATGCAACACGTGAAGATTCGTCGTGGCCGAATGGCTACGGGGCCGCCTCTTAAACCACAAGTTGTGGGTTCATGTGCATGTACCAATGTCACTTCTCATGTCCACATTATATGTACTTTCTTAGTTAATCTAAGACATCAGATACATACGGTGAGGAAAAACATCAAAAACCTGGACTGGATGGTCTGAAATCACCAAGCGCTACTGCGGGTGATAAAGCCAGCTCACTAGCTTGCGTTGTGATCGATGCTCGTGCCTTCTCTGTATGAGAAGGAGCCCCTGCCCTGCAGTGGAATAGTTATGGGCTGGTTATGTACAACTGCAATTGAACTACCGCGATTCTCGATCTCAGTGTCGCAACATGTCGTTTTGGTTTACCTCTTAACTTGAGTTTCAAAAACATTAGCAATCCACAGTTACTACTACAATCAATTAAGAAGTAACATCCCATCAAATCCAATTCTAATATAAGGATCTTAATTACACATCGAACTTACATAATAACTTAACAACAGCAACATGATACTTGAACAAATTGCCGCCAACTTAGATTGTGTACGCATAACTTAGACGTGTCTGCCACTAATATAATGGATGATGCCCCACCCCCTTCCCCCTGGGGCCGTCGAAAATATCCGCACATTAGAGCCGGTTGATAAATTATGATGGGGGGAAGTCACTGATACATGCTGATGAGATAGTGGAGTCAAGGTTATAGGGTATTTTAGTTAGAAGTATGTTTAGAAAAGAACGAATGAATTAAATTCGGGTGTAAAATAAATCATACCTCGGCTATAGCTTTTAAAAAAAAACTGTGCCCTTCGTGGAATACAGGTGTGACGGTACACTAGGAATTTCTTCCTGTATCGTGGGTGCGTTTACAGACATATAATCTCACATGCACACACACTCAGACCCGGAACAATTATCTGTAGATCACACAAATATTTGCTCCGTGCAGGAATCGAACCTGTGATCGAGTCGGACTCTCGACCACTGCGCCAACCGCACCGTCAATATATTATTTCCTTAGTCTTATTATTATTTTCTAAGGAACAATAGACACCAACGGGACTCGACCTCGACCTTTGACAAACCGTTTCATCGCTCTCCCAACTGAGCTACCGTGTCGCATGTTCGTATCAAATTTCAAATTCCCTTCTTCTCATCTTAAAGAGTCGCCTGGCGATATCTATTTAGCAATTATTTATTTTTCCAATTTTGTATGAAGAATGAATCTTGTAGTTTTTAGTATCAGTTTATTGATTGCATCACTGTGTATCCGCGTGTCTCGGTGAGCACGTTAAACCGTCGTCGGTCCCGGTTATCTAACGAAGTTCAATGACAGTTGTTACGGGTAGTCAGATGCCTGAAAGTTTGACGATCGGTCTTACTACGAGATATCGTGTTAACCAGTAACAGGGTTATGGAGGTCTCCATGTAAAAAACTAGTATCAAGTTGCATCCTGTTAGACTGGAAGTCGATCCTTACGGTGGGACGTTATACTCAGATTTGATAGAAAAAATTAACGAGAATAAGTATATACAAAATAAAAAGTGATTAAACTAAAAAAAAAAACAAATCAATTAATATAAACATCAATAAAAAACGTTTTCTTTTTTCTTTTGTATGCTTCACAGTTGCACCAAGTAGGTCCAGTTTAGCAATGTGCCAGGCAGGTCCCTAGCGCTGGTTTTCAACTGGACCCTTTAGTGACCCACAGGGCAAAAAAAGTTATTTAAGAGGAAAAACAGACAGAAAGAAATGTACTAAATGTAACTATGACTATACATAAATGTAATTTTATGTACAGTCTACAAAAGAGATAAGTATCCAGGGTCGTCAGATATAGTTGATGTTTTCATAGAAACCGATGGATGTCTTCGATTGAAACTTAATTTAATTAATGAATTGTTTATTATCTACTTTTTAAATTAAATTACATTTGAATACATCCATCGGTTTCTAAGAAAGTTTCAACTATATCTAACGACCCTGGATACTTATCTCTTTTGTAGACTGTACCTGTATATACGTATTCACCTTTATATAAGTAAGTCTTGTTAGTCAGAGGTATTCGACAGAGGATCGCATGTTGTTTTAATAAGTATCTTGTAACAAACCATGTCCAATTTAATTAACTTTGTTATAGTTACGTATATTCGTAAAGATGTTGGTTTTCATAGACTTTCTTAAATCGAGAAAAGGAATAGTTACCACATTGATATTTTTTCTTTAAAAACGTATTTAAATAGTTGTAGAAGACGTGGTTTAATAATATTTCAACTATTAACCGGATTTATCGCGTGTATTATTGATTTTTGGAACTTGAAATTTTGAACAAGTTACTTTAATTATTTTTTCGGTAGAAATATTCTCAAACAGCTCATGGCATGATGGTAAAATAAGATCTTGTAATAATTTATTACCAAGTAGCATTACTTATATATAGTATAGTATAGGTATAGTACGTAAAATGTTATATCATAAAAGACATAAAAATTTGTCCCACTAACATAATATTGAATTAAAACGAAATATGTATCCATAAAACTATAATTTATCATTTTTGACTTCAAGAAACTGCAACAAAAATTTTGAGAAAACTTCACGTTAGATTTATAGCTTCAAAAGCTCAGCTATTGAGTTGTAACTTCGAATAGAAGGGGGAGGGGGGGAGAAGAAATGCAAACGGTCAATCAATCAATCATTTATTGCGTTCCATAATGTACATAAATGGTCTTAAAAATATAAAAATACAGAAGCATTATGGACCCTGTCGGGCACAGCAAAGACTTAAGAGAGAGGAAGAGGGTTAAGCATTAATCAATTTATATCTATTAGTACACATAAGTCTAAAATCCTATTTTATATTTGTATATAATTAGTAAATATATATACATACCTGAAATATATAATGTGTAAGAACTATATTTGTGTTTAATATTATATGTATAAGTAGGTATTAAACTTATTTATTTTACATAAATAAATAATAATCGTTATAATAAAGTAATTAAATGTAGCTTCTACGTAAGTTAAATGAAGAAAAGGCACTAAATGGCAGTGGAGTATTTAGAAGCCTTCGGACAGAGCATTCCTTGATACCGTTTGAAATATCTTTATGGGTATTTTAGTGTGGTGCACATTCTAGTGGTGAATCTAACCAACGAGATGGTTATGGAGAAGTTTGATGAAAAAATAACCATGGAGTTTCTTACCCGTTCTTATCCATAGAGACTTATTTTAGAACGCGGCAACTAGTGGTTGAAATTCAAAAGTTTCTGTTCTTGGGTTTAATTTAATTATTTGACTGGTTTTCAAACCCTCACCATTCTCCCAAGAATGACCGACTAATAAGTGATAGCTTAATGATATGACCGTTGTACTGAAAAGTCAAAGGTCGAAAATTCGAATCCAAGGCACGCACCACTGTCTTTTCGAAGTCATGTGCGTATTTTAAATTAATTATCACTTGCTTAAAATGGTGAAGGAAAACATCGTGAGGAAACCAGCTCACCTGAGAGATGTACTCAATGGTGTTTAAAACCATGTCAGAGACCTACGGATAGTTTAAACTCTGACACTAGGTTGTTCATCAACAACACGATAAGAAGAAGAACCGACTAAATAGAAAAAATATCAGAAATCCGTGGAAATTGCTAGAATATCTCTGATATCTGACAGATAGGTTGCTTAGTTAGACCTCTGAGAGGTCGAGATGGCTTAGTGGTCAGAGCGCCTGGACTATTTATCCGGGAGGCGCAGGTTCGAATCCTGTTCGCGACCGTATTCTTTTTCCATTTAATATTGTAACTTTAGAGTTCCCTAAGCATGCGTTAATGCTTTTCAAAGATTTATCTTGAATTAGTTAGTTCCTGTCATGACACGGAATGTCAAGGGTCGCGGGATCAAGCCCCATTCGTATCTATTATTTTTCAATGTTTCCTTGAAAAATAGTAATTAATATAGGCATTGCATGGCCTTAATATGTGTAAAAAATATCATTATAAAGTTCTTAAGTGTTGGACTTTTTAAAGTTCTGAGTAGGCGAGATTGAATTTTGAATTCTTAGATTGTCTTAGATTGACTAGCATAAAGCATAAACTTGGAAAATCTACGAACTAAAGATGTATAGTATGACAAGAAACAGGTCCGATCCCGCCTTGCGGTCTATGGTGGAATTAAAGTAGATATCGACAATTTAAAACCTTACTAAAAAAAAAAAAAAACTTTTAATAAGTCAATTTGATCTTTAAGTACATCAGAATATTTAAGTTTCTTGTTCAATAAAGTAATGAACCTACACTCGGAGCTATCACATCTTAATACTTAAGACCCTTCCAAATTATTACTTTCAACAGTTCATTTGGGTCCATCGTAACAGCGATTACGCAACATAATCCTAACTCAGACAAGCCTCACGAACATAATGTCACTGCTTGTCTACAAATATTATTTAAATTACCATCACTCAAACTTGACCGAATTTCCTTTATAAATAAAGGTGAAAATATGCTGCGTTCCCCTTACGGCCGCCCATTCCACCCGCTTTACGAGCCAAGTCGTAAACCGGGTTGCGACGGCGAAATTCTATTTTTGAAGTTTATATAACTCCTAGTGGGGGCCGCGCAGTCGCCCCACGCATTTGAATCTGGAATCCCTTTGTTTAGAAATACGTTAAACGAAATTAAGTGGTGTTCTTTTTTTGAAGCTTCCGGATTTACAATGGGATGAAATAAATGGTGCTAGGTGGAATAACATTTTAGTATCATGGTCGTGTATAGTCATGTTTGTGTAATAAATTATGGAAAATTGACGTCCAAATGCGTTACTCAAAGACCTATTTTTTGTTTACGTTTATTTAGCTGTGGAAAAGGCTGTAGACATAATGGGGAGAGTTTTTTGTGTAACGTAAAAACTTGGAGGGAGTTTAGTGGCGGCTTATGAATTTAATATACACGTTCCGTGTGAGTTAGGCATCAACGAAATTTGGTTATTTTGCCGTCAATAATACGGTATTATGATGATAGATTTTTATTGAATTACCGTGATGAATGTTCACGCTACTCTGAACGGGAATTAGGTTTGATATTAATCAACTTTTCGGCTCGCGTTTCGGCTAGCGTGGGCTTAAAGGCACTAGAAAATTCGATAATGGACGTATAATTTCTACTTTGAATTTTTATAAAATACTATTTGGGTTCTGGAGTTTGACAATGAAATTTCCTCTTTCTGTAGGCACTCTGCATTTTTCCTGATATCAGAAAACCCAATAACACTATGCCCGATTCAGGAACCGAACCCAAGCACAGCAACCACACTTGTGATCCACAACAACAGACCAACGGGGTAATTTAGTCACAAACGTTTTTATAGAGATTATTGTAAAATTTTAAGTTGATTAATATCAAACCTAAATTACCTATTTTTATATAAAAAAATGTATTATAAATGTGTAAATTATATTTTTGTAAATTTTTTAATCCATTTCTTAAAACTACTGAATCGACACGGATTTGGTATTTAGTTACGTTAAAATAAAAACCACCAAAAACGGAAACCGAAAAGTGACAAAAATTACGTTATCTTAGTGTTCAGGAACTAACTGTAATTAATATTCAGTCGGCGACAATTCCATGATACATTTTTGTTATTATATTCTGATTATTTCAAAAGTCAATTAATGATAAGCTTTATATATAATTATATTTTTTAATACATGTTGAGGCCATGTAATGCCTATATTAATTTCTATTTTTCAAAGAAACATTGAAAAAATAGCAGGTTCAAGCCCCGTTCTTGCCTATTATTTTTTCAATGTTTCTTTGAAATATAGAAATTAATATAGGCATTACATGGCCTCAACATGTATTAAAAAATATAATTATATATGATTTATAAAGGATTGGGATGTTGTTCGGCGATTTACAACTGCAAAGTGGTAACGCTGAGTTTAGTAAATCTGTAAATGATTACTAGATAAATATCGCCAGGAGTCTCCTTAAGACGTATACAAAGAGGATTGAAAATTCAATAGGTTTGAACACGACAAGGTAGCTCAGTTTTCGGTTCAAGCCCCGTTCTTGTCTATTATTTTTTCAATGTTTCTTTGAAAAATAGAAATTGATAAGCTTTAGTTAAATGTGTCAAATAATGTTATCATGATCATTTTAGAAATATATAAATCGGGTCTATATCGCGATAGTTTACAAAAGGCTTTTACGATACCTTTCTTGTTTCCCGACGTTTCGACCGAATTGCACCGGCCTTGGTCACGGGCAGACTGACTGACTGATTTATATATTTCTAAAATGTGTACAAATCGCGAAAGTTTAAAATCAATTATCATGATCATTTTCTCAACCCCACAATACTAACGTTAGTTATAAGTTTACTCAAGCGTATGAATGTGTAAGTAGGACAAACACACACGGACAAATAAAATGGACACGAGAACATTGAATTTACCAAATAATAAATATGACTGCTCTTACTAGAACCACTACCTGAGAATATGTCTGATTTATTGCGCTACTCTCAGAAATGAAAGAGAGACTATGTAGGTACAGTTAGCTACGAAAGTAGGTTAACATTTTAAAAAGTTTCGGAAAATTTAATTTATTTATCTGAATATTCAATAAGTATATAATATTATTGTTTCGGAAATGGAAGTAAATAAATCGGTTTTGGCACACACACACAATGATTTTATACAAACAGCGTGAAAAGCAATAAATAAATAAAACATTTTATGATATTTTTTTATAATCCTTCGATGATTAGCTACTTTTAGCATAGGCGAACAGCGATTTTAGACAGTTTTCGGAACCTCGATACCTACAACTTTACGCTGAAATGTGCGAAATTGAACGTAAAAGGCGATGCATCGCCAAAAGCGAATGCTTAAAGTAGAGTGTGCTCTTAGAATAGAGAATGCTTTAAGTATTACTAATTGTATAGAATGTATTATTAAAATAAAATATTTAAATAGTAGAATAAATCTGCCTAGCCTTTTCCCAATTACATTGGGGTCGGTTGCCAGTCAAACCGGATGCAGATTAATGCACAAGAAGTATTCACATAAAAAAAAAGAGTTTTAATTTGGGGCGAGTTATCCATCTTCTTACTTCGCTGACTGTACTTTTATTTAGCGCAGACAAATAGACTAAACTGAAATATCGCTTTATATATTCTGTCAGTTTCTTTAGATAATAATACGTAGTTCTTTAGAAATTCTAATCAGACCGACTTCAATAAATATATTGCTGTGTCAGTAATGGATATGTTAATATTTTCTGTAGATTTATTTCTTTATTAACCGACTTCAAAAAAGGAGGTTCTGTATTCGACCCGTATGTATGTAAAACCATTAATTCAATATTTATTTATTCGAATTTTACGAGTTTTATCGGTATAACATAACATAGCATCACGCCTGTATGCCCCGAAGGGGTAGGCAGAGGTGTACAGAATTGGACACCCATATTTCACCAATGCTGTTATTAAGTCCCATGCAATAGGTGGTGAGCCTATTGCCAGCTACCGGGCACAATTCCAAACTCCGGACTGAGATTTTTTTTACAGAAAAGCCCAAAAACACTTAGCCCGACCTGGGAATCGAACCCAAGACCTCATGCTCAGCGCTCAGGACCACTGGACCAACCTGATAAAGAGATACTTTATCAGGCACCATACGGCTAAAATATAAAACTTCATGGAGCAACAAGAATTCAATTTTGTGAATAAAGAAACGGGTCATGCCCTTGTTAACAAGCGCATAACAAGTTTCCACTAAGCAAAGCGTATCTTGGCAATAAGCCGGAAAACTCAAAGTAGACTTACACACATAAACAACCTTTATAAACACACACAAACACACACACACAACAAACTTTAAATACGCGGCGCCGAAAAATCTAACAACATAAAAAGGGAAACATATTATAAACATCAGAGGTCGTTTCAATAGCGAAACGTTCGAGATTCAAAATAAAAACGTGCAAGATATTTTTTCCAAAAATCCCGGGCGTAGAGGAAAGAACATTTAGACTGGCCGTTTAGAAAATAAAATGTACTTTTATGGAGGTAGGATGCAACAAACGATGTGAACATCTCATCTTTTCATTAGCCTGCGCTGCTCGGACTGATTCAAAATGGCGTCATTCGGCTTAAATACTCGTGTTTGTTTTAATTTTATTGTTTGTTTGTTTGGAAAAAATGTGTAAGCATTATATATTATAATGGTGAGTCCTTTCCGTGGTAGTAAATTGTGTGCTTTTGGCTTAAGTGCGTGCCTTTGTGTGTTAAATGAGACCATGGCCTTAATATATTTATTTACATATGAATAGTCATTTATAAGTACATAATAATGATTTTTTTAACTGCCATGTGGTAGTCAGGTAAATCAGTTTATGTTTTATATACGAATATATTCCTCGACTGAGAAATAATGTCTTTATTACTTCGGACTGAAAAGCAGACATTACAAAGTTAGTTTTATTATATTATTAAAGCACTACCCCGACCCCACTATCGCTTAACATCGGGTGAGGTGGCGGTAAAACGCAAGCCTTTTAAGAATAAAAATAAACCTAAAGTATGAAGTTTTGTGGAATAAAAAAATGTTCTTGAGCAGGATTCGAAACTGCGCCTGTCGGATAAATACTCAAAGCGCTCTTACCGCTAAGCCATCTCAACATCTGATCACTACCCCGAGGGATGTTACCCAGGATGTAAGAGTTCGCTATGCATTCGTTAATGCTTTTCAAAAATGTATCTGTAAAAGAACCTAATACACCAGTTTCACAATACTATTAAATGAGCCAATTTTTTATGAATATAAAAATATAGAAATGTGGATTTCTTATTTGTTCAGTTTAAGTGATAATGGAGTGAGCGGTACAGAGGTAATGGTCTGTGGTACCGCTCTCGACAAATTACAAGCTATCCGAGCTGAATGACGTAGATATGTGTATAGCTTAATAAGATCGCTCGACCGCCGCAACCCGATCCCGACATAGTGAGACCTAATAAACGTGCTTCAGTAATGTGCTTCGCTTTTAGATATTTTTATAACGTTTATATTCTTATTTAAAAGCTTACTTGGTGTAAGTGTTGTTAGTTATTGTACCGCATGTAGACTTCCGTGGGGCTACTCTTGAAATTAATACCAATTCCAATATTAAATCAACACCTTATAAAAATGTGTAATGTTAAATCAATTTACCAACATCATAGTTGTCTCAATTTTAAAGCGTGTTGGCTTATTAGTATCAGGCTTATTTAATTAGACATTTTTGCATTTAAAAGTACGAAATGTGAAAATAATTTCGTTCGATTGACATTGGAAATATGTCAGTTCGTACTTTTAAATGCCAAAATGTCAAAAAAATAATTGTAGATTCGGGATAATATGAAGACAACGTGCTTTAAAATTGAGGCAACTGTAATGTAGGTAAATATATTTTAAAATTACATGTTGTTTTAAGGTGTCTATTTAATATTGGATTTGGATTGGAATTGGTACTAGTTTCAAGAGTACTCACATATTTTAAATGTCAATCGAGTGGATTTATTTTCAAGAGTAAGCCTAATAACAGGCTTAGTAACAGCAATTCCGGGATCGACAGTTTAACGTACCCTTCTAAGCACGCAGATGTTCTAATGAAAACGCTCCTAGTGGTCACCCATCTACAGACTGACAACCATAAGGGTGAGTTTAATTTAGACTGATTACAATAAGTGCTGGGTTAGGTTAGACTAACTAAAATAAGTATTAGGTACTTAGATTCGCTTACGATCTATGACGTCAGCCACTAAACGAAGCATTTTTATCTTTGCTGTATAAAGTTTACCGAAGCGAAGCAAGAACGTCGCCCTGTCAATTAAACCTTATATTAAAATTATAATACCCAAAAGATGCTAATTTGAGTAATTTTCTGGCTTGTTCCGATAACCGAAATGCCAGGATTGCTCTGCAATCTTTGCTGACCACAGTTTGCATTTGGTTATGAGGATATCTAAATTAAATTAAAGTAAATTACTAATACGCTTATATAAGATTCTAAAGTGGGATCCGATACGGTCACAGTCTAAAAAACCTCCAAAACTTCGACCCACCATCACACAAAACATAATTTCTCAAAGCCATAAGAAACATGCTGAGTTCAAAGATTAATAATACAATAAACAAAGCGGATGTAGGTTTTGGCAAGCTTGCCGGCACTCTCTAATTTTGCGGGAACATCTATAAATTGTTAGTGCATCTCCAGAATATTTTCTGACATAATTAATTTTTACAGTTTTCGAAACGAAAGAGAATGGACAGCGATATACGGGCGCACGATTCTTTAACAAATACTACTTAAGCGAGGCCAGTAATATTCTTGCATATCATCTCCCGGCTTAACATAACATAGCTCCACGCCTGTATTCCTCAAAGGGGTAGGCAGAAGTGTACACAGTTGTACATACACATTTCACCAATGCTGTTATTAAGTCCCATTTAATAGATGGTGGGTTTATTGCCATCTACTGGGCTTAATTTTAAAGTCCGAGCATTTACAGAGAATAGTGCTTTTCTAATAAATAATACACTGACCGATCCGGAAATCGAACCCGAGACCTCATGCTCAGCACTCGCTCTGGGGACCACTAGACCAAAGAGAATTCTAATGTCTTTCATCATCATCACCATTCGCAGCCTGACATCACCCACTGCTGAGTATAGGCCTCCCTTTGCTTGTTCCATTCTCCTCGGTCTTGTGCCAGCCTCATCCAGGACTGGCCCACGACGCTAACGACAACATCGACCCAACTTTCCACTGGACGTCCAACGCGGCGCTTTCCAGATCCACCACCATTCTTGTCTTTATTAACCAATATATACTGTAAATTTTTTATTGCTCCTATTTTAATTTGGGAGTCGATGAAAAAGGGTTAATTGTTTAATGTAGCTACTTCTTTTGATCGTATGGTTGATGACCAACCTAATGTCGGAGTTTAAACCACCCGTCGGTCTCTGACATGGCTTTACACTCTCTCAGGTGTGTTGGTTTCCTCACGTTGTTTTCCTTCACGGTTTTAAGCAAGTGGTAATTAATTTATAATGTGCAAATGATTACGAGAAGTCAGAGGTGGTGTGGCTATTAATATTAATTATTATTCCGTTTATTTATGTTACCAGCATACAAATTACATAAAAATATATATTGAAAAAAAAAAAAACAAAGGATTTACATTTAAAATAGCCGGCCACCGGCATCGGGAACAGGGTCCAAGCTACCGGTGGCTAGGGCTCTAGAGAGAGGAACCTCTTACAATGCGTGCCGTGTCGAGGAGTACAACTTTCTGTATCAGAGCCTTGACATAACCGTTTCACACGACTGACACGGCTTCTGTCCTGGATTTCCTACAAGTTTAAAGAAAACGTTGAAACCCATGGCCACAATACTGACTTCAAAACTTCATATACATTAATTATCACTAAAGTTACAATATTAAATGCGCTCTGGCCACTAAGCCATCTCGACCTCTCATAGTGGCCATCTTAGTGGTCAGAGCGGCTGGAGTATTTATCTGGGGGGCGCAGGTTCGAATCCTGTTCGCGACCGTATTCTTTTCCCATTGACTATAAGAACTTTATATATTTCTTTCTTATATTTTTCTTTCTTGTGTCCCAGAAGGTCTGTGCAGGGCACAGGCCTTTCTTGCCTCTTTCCATTTTTTCCGGTTTAGGGCCGCTTAAGACCATTTTTACATATATATGAAGTAAATTTTATATGCAAACAATACACAGTAAATTTTCTATAAAGCTGCAAGTCCTGTAGATTATTTTCCTTTAGTGTCGCGAACTGTTTTTGAGCGAACAAGGTGTTTTTCCAACTCCAAAACTAATCTATAGATGTGTGTCTCCGGTTTTGGCAACGATTCCTCTCTGTCTCCTCGTGATAACGACGCTGCACATCCGTCAGGTTCCCGGCGTGGTATTTGCTTTCAAATTTATTTTAAGACAAATGTTATATGTGATAAAGCCCATAAATTTTGAACTGTGCATGAAAATAATGGATTGCAAAAATAAATGGCGTCGGCACGCCCCTTGTTACGCGGCAAGTAATATTTTATCGGAGTATGAAGGTGACCATGAAAGTATAGAAAACTCTAACATTAAGAAGATTAAAATAGAACCTAATATATTTAAAAAGTATCCTGTGTTAATCCAGGCTATAAACTATATTTGTGACAAATTTCATCCGAATCCGACCAGTAGTTATTGCGTGAAAGAGACAAACACCCATCTCTCCTCACAAACTTTTACTTTTATAATATTAGCAAATTATCTAGCCAATTGCAACTTCTGTAGACTTACTCTTGATGCAGAGCAGAGCAGATTTATTGCTTGACATTGAAAATATGTCAGTAAGTACTTTTAAATGCAAAAATGTCTTAAAAATAATTTAAGAATCGGGATACTAATAAGGACCCATGCTTTAAAATATAGATAACTCTGATGTCGGTAAATTTATTTTAATACTAGCTGTGCCCCGCGTATTCACCCACCCTGTTAAAACTTTTACGTAAGATCATAATAAAAATATCTTATGTAAAAAAACTTGTCCTGACAATGACGAACACGAGAAAAAAGAATTATACAATTTGGTGCAGTCGTTCTCAAGTTATGGCGTGACCAAAGGAAATAGGGATTTATTTATATATATATATATCTAGATAGATTACTCATTGTTCTAAGGATTGTCATAATATTGGAATTGAATTGGAATTGGTATTAATTTCAAGATTATACAGAAAAAATACAAAGCTATTATATTAACTGTTCCAAAAAAAGAAACCCATTGAAATTAAACTATTAAATAACAAGCCTACATAAACAAAGAATTTTCAGTACTTTCATTTACAATCTTTTACTTTCAAAGTCTTTTAAAGACCTCGTACTCTTTCTTTCACCTTCCTAGAAGTACGAGAAAAATGTGTAGCTATATACAGGGCTTTTAGCAATGTAACTAAACAGGCGAAATGGCGGTCAAATGCAAGCCTTTAAGCTAATAAAAAATATAAAAGTTAAGCTTAAGATACATGGATCTCTCTTTTTTTTTGCTAGGCGTCTCACGTGGTGGTGGAGTCAGCATTCCATACTTTCTCTTCCACTTCGCTCTTGATGCTCTCGTCTTCGGAAACCTTACTCTCATTCGTGTGTTTTAGCACTACAACATGCTTGCTCATCATTAGAAAGTGAGTTTATACACATAGTGTTACTTGCGGTACGATATATATATTGTATAGGAGGTAATTATTTTCTTAATTAATATTTTTTAAGGAATTATTGAAAATATATGGTGACATTCCGTGTCCGTGTTAGTAAATCTGTTATGTTATGTATTCCGTACGACCGCGGTTTCTCAAAAACTACTGATCCAATTTGGATAGGGTTTTCGTTATTAAAATACACATTTTTCAGGGAAACTTTTAGTTTATAGTATATAAGGATCTGGTGAAGATTTTCGGAGATAGACAATGGAATGCTTCAATAGCTAACAGCAAAAACCCGCGATGACTGCGATCGTATGTCTGTGTATTGTTTTCACTATATATCTCTTAGAAATAGATGTTCGATATCATTAGTAGAATCTTCCTTAAAAAGTTTTGGAGGACTTAAGCGACGCTGTGGCTGAAGCCAGAGCCCGTAGATCCAGAAGAAATCTACTCACTCTAGCCTTTCGAATTCCAGTCTGTATTTTTAGTCCAGATACGCCTTTTTGCCACGTGGACTAATTCCGGCCGGCAGGTAATGGAAACTTTGTTCTTATTCTAGCTATTTGGCGCTGGCACTGTATACCATGCCAAGGTTTGTAGGTCAGGAGACCTAAATAAATCAAGTTTTCAGTTTACCTTAGGAGTTACTTGTGTATTTTTATATTACGTTTCATCTAAACGAATTTAATGTGCATACATAGTAGGACGCCTGTATTCCCCGAAGGGATAGGCTGAGGTGTGCACATTTGTACACCCACATTTTACTAATGCTGTTATTAAGTCCCATGTAAAAGGTGATGAGTCTATCCATCTAAAGCCATCTACCGGAACATCACCACACCAGGCTGTGAAACTGAGAATTTTCTAATAGAAAAACCCAATAATACTTTGCCTGACCTGGGAGTCGAACCCAGGCCCTCATACTCGGCAGTCGCGCTTGGGACCACTAGACCACCGAAGCAGAATTTATTTTATATTTTATGGCGTTTACTGATTACGATATAATATCTTTTGCGGTGAATAATTGTCGCGAACCCGGGACCACGGTAGAGGTTAGTGAAGGATCTTGTGGTTTTTATTCGGTAGGAGTCTGGCCCAGCTCCCATGATGAATTTTCCACACACAAACAAGATATAATAATTATATTTTATTAAAATACTACTCGTACAATAGTTGAAAGTCATATGTCTTATATTAGTCGCAACCACGGAGGTGTCAACCTTTTAAAATGAGGTTTCATCATTTATAGCCTGTTTTGATGTAAGCTCTGATACTTAACTGTCTTTTATTAGAATAGTAACCGATCGTAAAGTGTTGAACACATACTAGTACTAATATTTACTTATACTTTTTAAGAAACTTCTATCTTACATTCGCACAAACTAGCGATCGAACCTAGAACCTAGCACCAATCTGGCACCAACTACACCAATGCCTACATGTTTTAATTTAAACGTTATTTATCTGAGAACAAACCTAACTGATGACCTAGATTAAACGCGAATCAAATAGCTCGCAACAGCCGAATTGAAAAACTATCGGCGTGGAAACTTTGTGTCGCGGACAAGACGTGCATTGTGGGAGGATTGCGGATGTGTGAGTGGATTGTGCATGTGTGAGTGGAATGTGTATGTGGGAATGGAATGTGCATGTGGAAGTGGACTGTGCAAGTATGAGTAGACTATATACGTATGAGTACATGTGTCAGTTTTTATTGTGCCAGATATTTATTAAATGTATTTTATAGTTTAAGAGAGATAAATCTATCGTTTAAGAGAGATTGAGCGAAACGAAGACTAGAGCTTTAGCCACTTCATATGACTTTATAAATTGGAATAAGAATTAGGGTACTTTTTGGGCCCCTTCTGATATTTGGACGGATTCTTAATTTGGAAATAGTGGAGCTACCCGACAATACAGTGCTTCTTCCTAGCAGAAAATCGTAACCAAATAACACTGCTGGATTGCAGTGTTGTGTTTCGAACGGTGAGCAAGGTCGCTAGAGCTCCTTATGTAAGCACTGTGTTAGAAATAGGGGAACCATTTGACCCCGCAGCGATTAATCTTAGAGAGTCAGCTACTCGCGAGTCATATCCGTAGAGTTGCAAATATTCTTAGGCTACGAGAACTGCCTAACCATCAAACGGGCTATACGCTTACATCCAAGTCGGCAGTCGTCATTGCGACCACTAGATCAATAAGATAGGCCAGGAGATTTTATTACAAAAATAAGATTAATACATCATACTTTTATAATGCACAACGCCTCCTTGGTCTAGTGGTCCCAAGCGCGACTGCTGAGCATGAGGCCTCGGGTTCGATTCCCGGGTCGGGCAAAGTGGTATTGAGTTTTTCTTTTAGAAAATTGTCAGTAGCAGCTCGGAGTTTGTAATTGTGCCCGGTAGATGGCAATAGGCGGTAAATCACCACCTATTACATGGGACTTTATAACAGCATTGGTGAAATGTGGGTGTACAACTGTGTACACCTCTGCCTACCCCTTCGGGGAATACAGGCACAATGCTAAAAACATGAGTTCTATTGCATACGGAGTCCTTTTAACCGAAATCAAATAGTGAGCTCACAATTCAACAAAAAGTTTTTCTAGTTTATTTTACGTATGTTCGGGAGTTGGTCTAACGAGCAGCCTGGAGTATGTTAAACGGTTAGTTTATGTGTTTAAAGTATCCTTGTATTGTGTCAACACAATGCCAACAACAATCCATTTGCCAATCGAGGAATTTCTCAGAAAATTCCTTTTAATATTTTTTATAGTAATATCTTAGGTTTGCGCGATCACTACACATTATAATAAAACAACTTTTAACCGGATTAATCGCGTGTATTATTGGTTTTTTGTTTTTCCTGACGTTTCGAACACTTTGCAGCGTTCGTGGTCGCAGGAGGACTAAGGTGTCAGGTGTCTCAACAGTTTATTTAAAATTATTTCAGTCTACCGTACATATAATTGATAAATTCATAAAATTATTTTTGTCTCTGATACATGTTTAAAACTAAATCGCGACGGTATTTCCTAAGACTATCCCTGAGAAGAAATACCGAAACAAACTCAGGGGTCACAGTCGTTTTAAATTTAGAGATACAATTTTACAATTTTATCGAATTATAAACTAAAAGGTGTTCCGATGCACGCAGTAATCGCTCACAGTATCTTGATTTTTCTTGTGACTTGACTTTGTTTGGGACTTGATTATTTTCAGTACAGGGTTCCAAACAGGTGGTAATTGCCAACCATCTTCTCTATTGAAATTTGGGTGTTTTTTAATTTCAATAGCCTCGCGGAGCATTCTCGGTATATATCGGTTTTCTTTCGCGAGGATTTGGGGTTGGTCAAAACGTAGAAAATGGTTGGGTTTGTCTGTTGTATGTTCACAGACTGCAGATTTTGTTGAGCGTCTATTCTTGACGTCAGCTATGTGTTCTTTCAACCTGGTGCCAATGCTACGCTTTGTTTGCCCTATGTATGATAGCCCACAATCGCAATCAATCTTGTAGACCCCTGCATCTTGTAAGGGAATGTGGCACTTCACCGGTCTGAGAAGTTGGCTGATCTTCCTATGTGGCTTGAAGTAGGTTTTGATAGAAGCACGCTTCAAGATGTGACCAATTCTATCGGTGACCCCTTTGATGAAAGGTAGGACAGCAGGTCTGCGATCAACTGTGGTGGGCTTTGGGCGGCTTCTGCGACGGGGATGTGGAGCTCGTAAGTTATTATGTTTGAGAACTTGCTTCACATGGTTGAGTTCCCCTGCCAGGTGGTCGGCGTCACAGATGCCTTGTGCTCTCTGTAACAAAGATTTGGCGACAGTAGCTAACTGACAAGGATGGTGGTGAGATTCACCGTTCAAGTATCTTTCTGTGTGGGTGGGCTTTCTATACACAGTGTGACTAACAGAATGATCCGGATTATGGATAAGTAATATGTCAAGGAAGGCCAGTGACTTGGTTTTCTCTAATTCCATAGTGAATTGAATTTTATTATGTATGGAATTTAGGTGGTCTAAAAATGCAGGGACCCCATTGTGAGGCAAGATGGTGAAAGTATCATCAACATACCTCTTGAAAATCTTCGGCATAGCCGGGGCCGTCAGGAGGGCTCTCCTTTCAAAATCTTCCATGAAGATGTCGGCAACCACCGGGGAGACCGGTGAACCCATGGCCACACCGTCAACTTGCAGGTAGAATTCATTGTCCCACAATAGGTAGCCGCTGGTAAGGCAGTGCTCAAGTAACTCTGCATATGCTAGAGGCATGTCATGGTCACTCAACTGCTTCTTGACAATTTCCAAACAATCCTTAACTGGTAAGTTGGTAAATAAGGACTGCACGTCAAAGCTAACCATCACTTCATCCTCAGTCAGTTTTAGGTCTTTGATCTGGCTGATGAAATGATAAGAATCCTTCACATATGTGTTAGTTTGTCCACGAAGTTTTGAGAGTATCTTCGCTAGGTGTTGTGCCAGTTTGTAGGTTGGTGTGTCAATCTGGCTCACTATTGGTCGTAGTGGAGCGTTCTCCTTGTGTATTTTAGGCAACCCGTACAGTTTAGGTGGTTTCGCGCAAGATGGAATCAATATGTTTACGTCCAATTCCAGGGTGTCGGAGTATTTTGATATTAATTCTGATGTTTTCTTCATCCATCTTGCGCGAAACCACCTAAACTGTACGGGTTGCCTAAAATACACAAGGAGAACGCTCCACTACGACCAATAGTGAGCCAGATTGACACACCAACCTACAAACTGGCACAACACCTAGCGAAGATACTCTCAAAACTTCGTGGACAAACTAACACATATGTGAAGGATTCTTATCATTTCATCAGCCAGATCAAAGACCTAAAACTGACTGAGGATGAAGTGATGGTTAGCTTTGACGTGCAGTCCTTATTTACCAACTTACCAGTTAAGGATTGTTTGGAAATTGTCAAGAAGCAGTTGAGTGACCATGACATGCCTCTAGCATATGCAGAGTTACTTGAGCACTGCCTTACCAGCGGCTACCTATTGTGGGACAATGAATTCTACCTGCAAGTTGACGGTGTGGCCATGGGTTCACCGGTCTCCCCGGTGGTTGCCGACATCTTCATGGAAGATTTTGAAAGGAGAGCCCTCCTGACGGCCCCGGCTATGCCGAAGATTTTCAAGAGGTATGTTGATGATACTTTCACCATCTTGCCTCACAATGGGGTCCCTGCATTTTTAGACCACCTAAATTCCATACATAATAAAATTCAATTCACTATGGAATTAGAGAAAACCAAGTCACTGGCCTTCCTTGACATATTACTTATCCATAATCCGGATCATTCTGTTAGTCACACTGTGTATAGAAAGCCCACCCACACAGAAAGATACTTGAACGGTGAATCTCACCACCATCCTTGTCAGTTAGCTACTGTCGCCAAATCTTTGTTACAGAGAGCACAAGGCATCTGTGACGCCGACCACCTGGCAGGGGAACTCAACCATGTGAAGCAAGTTCTCAAACATAATAACTTACGAGCTCCACATCCCCGTCGCAGAAGCCGCCCAAAGCCCACCACAGTTGATCGCAGACCTGCTGTCCTACCTTTCATCAAAGGGGTCACCGATAGAATTGGTCACATCTTGAAGCGTGCTTCTATCAAAACCTACTTCAAGCCACATAGGAAGATCAGCCAACTTCTCAGACCGGTGAAGTGCCACATTCCCTTACAAGATGCAGGGGTCTACAAGATTGATTGCGATTGTGGGCTATCATACATAGGGCAAACAAAGCGTAGCATTGGCACCAGGTTGAAAGAACACATAGCTGACGTCAAGAATAGACGCTCAACAAAATCTGCAGTCTGTGAACATACAACAGACAAACCCAACCATTTTCTACGTTTTGACCAACCCCAAATCCTCGCGAAAGAAAACCGATATATACCGAGAATGCTCCGCGAGGCTATTGAAATTAAAAAACACCCAAATTTCAATAGAGAAGATGGTTGGCAATTACCACCTGTTTGGAACCCTGTACTGAAAATAATCAAGTCCCAAACAAAGTCAAGTCACAAGAAAAATCAAGATACTGTGAGCGATTACTGCGTGCATCGGAACACCTTTTAGTTTATAATTCGATAAAATTGTAAAATTGTATCTCTAAATTTAAAACGACTGTGACCCCTGAGTTTGTTTCGGTATTTCTTCTCAGGGATAGTCTTAGGAAATACCGTCGCGATTTAGTTTTAAACATGTATCAGAGACAAAAATAATTTTATGAATTTATCAATTATATGTACGGTAGACTGAAATAATTTTAAATAAACTGTTGAGACACCTGACACCTTAGTCCTCCTGCGACCACGAACGCTGCAAAGTGTTCGAAACGTCAGGAAAAACAAAAAACCAATAATACACGCGATTAATCCGGTTAAAAGTTGTTTTAATATTTTTTATTTGACGTAGAACCTGAAGGTGAAAGACACTAGTTCCTGTAATACAATTGTATTTCAGTCAGATATGCTGGTTTCCCATCGATGCTGTCTTTCACCATTTCAAGGTAGTGATAATTAATAATTCAAGATAAATCTTTGAAAAGCATTAACGCATGCTTAGCGAACTCTAAAGTTATTATATTAAATGGAAAAAGAATACGGTCGCGAACAGGATTCGAACCTGCGCCTCCCGGATAGATACTCCAGGCGCTTTGGCCACTAAGATGGCCACTATGAGAGGTCGAGATGGCTTAGTGGCCAGAGCGCATTTAATATTGTAACTTTAGTGATAATTAATGTATATGAAGTTTTGAAGTCAGTATTGTGGCCATGGGTTTCAACGTTTTCTTTAAACTTGTAGGAAATCCAGGACAGAAGCTGTGTCAGACTCGAACCTACTAAAAAAATTTTTAACAAATAAAAAGCTCGCCTGCCATAGGTATGTTTAAATAATTAATATTAATAGTTAGTAAAAATACATATGAAAAATGAAGAAAGAAAATACTAGGAATTTTTTACTAAGAATTTTTGTGTGGCATAACCACTATATCACTATTTGAAATCTTACTAGCTTATGTTACACGGGACAATGTAAGGATTCTAACAATACCCCATACACCTAAATTGTTTCAGTTGTTTGGAGGTAATGATGGACTATAAAAACTCATAATCAAACAGTAAACACCACAACGTTCTCCAATATCCTTTACCGGCCTTCCGGGACCACAGCACTCACCACAATCCCAGCAGGTTATGGTCAGTCGAGGTTAGGTTGGGACATGTGACTTGCCAGTCCACGGTCCACAAGGCAGCTTAAAAATTAGTGAATGTAACTTAAATTAGTCGTGTTTTGATGTACCAGATTTTTACATAACTACATAGAGAGGACACAGTGAAACAACAAGTTTTACTAATTAATTTTATGTTTTTCCAGAGGTTGTCCTTATAAGTGAAGTAGGATTTGAACCTGTATTAAATCAGTACAACAAGTGCTACACATAAAGCTATCTCGACGTCTGCTCGTTAAGCCCGTTAGACTCGTTATTCCTTTACTTATTAATACGTCTTATTGTGAAATCAGCATATTCCTTGACCCAACAGTCAGAAATCGAGGTAAATATTCTGGGTGTCTGAGTTCGAACCTTTGACTTGCCAATCCAACAGTCATACGAAATTGCTTTAAAATCAATTAATGAATCTTACTAAAAGTTTTACTAATTTATGTTATGTATGTACCTAGTTCTAATGAGTGGAGCACGGTAATCAGTTTGTTTATTTGTTTTCGGAAGCCTAGTTTTAACTAATCTTCCTCTGTCGTTTTGAAGTCTATTACTGTTTTGAGATTAAATGATGGAATCCATAAAAAAAAAACCATTTCTATTTTGAAATTAATAATTATACCAATAAAAAAACCGCTATTATTTTTACCAAAACTACATAGTGGTCGCAGATCACAGTGCAACCAAAAGGTTTTCTTTTTACTAATTTATGTTAGTACAAGTAGTTCTAATGAGTTGAGCACGGTAATCAGTTTGTTTATGTGTTTTTGGTAGATTTGTTTTAACTAATCTCGCTCTGTCCTTTTGGTGACTATTACTGTTTAGAAATCAATTAATAAAATCGATAAAAAACATTAGATTTTTACAAAAATCACACAGAGAGGTCGCAGTGCAACAAAAAGGTTTTCTAGTTTATTTTATACTTGCACAGAAGTAGTTGTAATGAGTTGAGCACGATAATCAGTTTGCTTATGTGTTTTCAGTAGCCTAGTTTTAACTAATCTCCCTCTGAACTTTTGGTTTCTATTACTATTTTGAAATTAATAATTTAACCAAAAAAAAAGCCGCTATTATTTTTACCAAAATTACATAGTGGTCGCAGATCACAGTGCAACCAAAAGGTTTTTTAGTTTATTTTATATTTGCCCAGAACTAGTTCTAATGAGTTGAGCACGGTAATCAGTTTGTTTATGTGTTTTCGGTAGCCTAGTTTTAACTAATCTCGCTTTGACCTTTTTGGAGTCGCCGTAGTTTTTTATTCGCAGTGTTTATATCGGGATTATGCGAGGTTTTAAGGTAAAGGCTTTGAATTGGAATGGGTAGCAATGGGTTAATTGGACGTTTTATTTGTTGGATTTAAATGAGAAGTTAAGATTTTTTTTTGTGGCAATCCTGCAGAATCTAAGCGATATCTTTTAACAATCGATATCTCAGTAACCTTATTTCTGTTATATTCTTAAAAGTATGCGAAGCGAATTAAAAATATGATTATGTGGATGTAGGACATCTAGAGATGATTGCCATAGCACTAAGAGTACTGATCCCAGGGGTACGGATTCAAGCCTAGGTGATGGCACGGTTGGCCCCGAGTCCCCTGTTTTATTCCCGCACGGAGCAAATATTTGTATGATCTACAGATATTTGTACCGGGTCTGGGAGTGTGTGCATATGAGATTTGTCTCAGTAAACGTACCCATAATACAAGAGAGCTTGCTAGTGTGCGGAAAGACTTAAAAAAAAACACGATCGCTTTTTTATTTTGTTACTTCAGCTTTTTGAAATAGGTAAATTTTTGCTAATTACGATTAAACTAACGAAGTTCCCTTCAAAAACGTTAATTTATTTGCTTCATAGTAGATACATATTGGATATCTAGGGAAGGGAGGGTTCCGTGGAAAATAAAATTAATTATTTTCAACTTCGTAATCAAAGCACGCGTGTAACCTTTGATGTGAAAAAATTCACGAGAATACCTTTCAGATAGATAGGTTTTGTGTTTATTTTTCATGATTTAATAAAGTGGGTCTTTGAAATAGGGCTCGTGTTTTATCTAGTCTTTAGGGTATAAAAACAGGGTTTTGGAAACATAGCTTTATTTAGAAAAATAAATACTTTTTCTGAGATTTGTATTTATCTATATTATGTTTAACGATAAACTCCAATATAAAAAAAAACTAACCAGCACATTATTGAAGAAATTAGACGATATCAAAAATTTACGTAAAAAACCCTTTGCACACGCAGATGCGGCTCTAAAGTACGTAATACACTTAATATACATACGAACTTACACGAAGTTGCCCGAAGTCACCCGAAGTGGCCCGAACTCGGCGATTATCCGGGCAAACGACGCACAATTACATTTTCAACAATATTGGTTCGCCGTGACGTGATTATGTTTGCTCGTGTTCCATATTTGAATTTTGTCAATAAAAATAGTCCGTTCTTTCATGTCAGTACATATGTTTTTATTGGTTAAAAAGGGCGGTTACGTGTTTCGTCCTTTTCAATGTATTCATATCAGCTTGAAATGCCCATTTCCAATATGAGAGTTGTAATAACTACAATAATGAATGTTCAGTGGCTATAGGCGTATTTTATAGAGGGGCCGGGCTGGGTATACATATTATTTTCCTCTAATGTCTATTGTTTCCTCCTGCAGGCCAAGAACCTCGCTTCCCTCTGTTCGTTTCTTTAGGTTGATTGTTAACTGTGGCCAATCCATCAGGTTGGAGACCAGCTCGTTTTGACAACTACTGGGCTGCCATGCCGTTTATTTGGACGTATTATTTGAAATTTAAAGTTATATATTTTTGTGGAAAGAAAAATGCGATTGTGAGCAGGATTTGAACCTGTGCTTCCCGGGTAAATACTTCAGGTGCTCTGCCACATGAGCTATTCCGACCTCTGGTCACTATTTAGAATTCTTTATGGAGACGTCATTGCTATCTATTGAGTCCCTGAACCGACATTTCCACCAATGTTGTACAGATGCAAGTATTTTTTCTTTTGTTCATCAGTCCATTAATGAACTTGGCATTTACAGGTTTCCTGTATATTCTTATGTAAAACTCACTCGTATTTATACAATATTAACAGAAATGATATATCCAATTAAAATTCAATTGGTATTCACAACGCACGCAACGAAACCATTTCCTTCAACTATAATACCTAAAAGATATTTTCTTAATAAAAGAGTTCTCTTACACACCTGTTTTTAAGTAGTGTTTAGAGCTTGGAAACCTGCCAGGATTAACAATCCAAGCGGGGCAGTGATTAGGGAAGAGCGTGTGCATATAGGTACGGAATATTTTCTTTTTATGCTTTTGGCTAGGTGTTATAAGTCGCTACATGTAATGTAATAATAATAATTTAATGTTATTCATAATTTTATTATTTATTTATTACTAATTATTAATTAATTTTATATATACAGTCGTTAGAATACACATAATTTGAAACAATACACACATATATATGCACGCATTTTGAGTACACCATCCATGTTGGCATCCGTGGAGCATTTTGTACAGGTTCCAGACGAAAACCAGCGCCTAGTAGGTAGATCCTCCTACTTGGCATCAAGCTGATCTGGATAACTATTTGGTCCAGCCGTGAGACACACACTCACGCAACTTAGCTTATTCTTAATTTTTTTGTTTTATGTCCCTGTTACTTGTTTTATTTTATTGTTATTTTGTTTTTGTTTTTAAATATATTATTGTATACTGTGTCTCTTGTGATGTGGCTGAATAAATGATTCTTTATTTCTTTCTCCTTCCATCTCTTTCTTTCTTTCTCTTCCTTTATCGTTCTTTCTCTTTCTCTATCTTTCTTTATCTTACCTTCTCTTTCTTTCTCTTTCTTTCTAATGTTAATTCAGAGTTTATATACTTCTTTCACCTGTAATTGATATTTTTTTGTTATAAACTACTTTTACTGTAAAAATTATACATTCAATTTATTTTATTAATACTGCGACCATCTGTACAAAGTTTTTGTAAAAGTTTTAATGGATTTTATATAATATTACATAGCATCGAATTTTATCCAGTTTTCAACGAACATTGTTGAACCGTCTATACAAACTAATAGTGGATTCAATTTGTATTGCCTAAAATTGTAGTGCATAGGTAACTAACTTGACCCACAATCAGGGTTTGAAACAGCACCCCTTGGATCAGTACCTACTCCATCTGCTTCACTGTGTTATTTATTTTTTCTTCTTCTATCGTATCATAGCATCACGCTTGTTCCCCGAAAGTGTACGCAGAAGTGTACACAGTTGTACTCCCACATTTCACCAATGCTGTTATTAAGCCCCATGCAATAGGTGGTGAGCTTATTGCTATCTACCGGGCACGATTCCAAACTTCCTTCTTTCTCTTCCACTGAGAATTTTCTAAAAGAAAAATTCAATATCACTTCGCCCGACCCGGGAATCGAACCCGAGACCTCATGCTCAGCAGTCACACTTGGGTCCATTAGACCTACGAGGCTGTTCTATCGTATCGATAGAACGAATCATATCCCGTAAGCCCAGTATTCCGTCACACGGTTAGCGCTTTCATCAGCGCAAAGGCATGCAGGACGTGAGATGGTCTCTGGTTTGTACCTCAGTATTCACATCTTTGGATTTGGATTACTTCCTCGTTGGTCTAGTGGTCGCGCGGCTGCTGAGCGTGAGGTCCTGGGTTCGATTCCAAGGTCGGGCAAAGTGTTATTGGGTTTTTCTGTTAAGAAATTCTCAGTAGCAGCCCGGAGTCAGGAAGTAGGTGGTGTGACACCCCCGTGCTTCGGAGAGCACATAAAGCAGTCTGTCCTGCGTCTGATCTCTCTCCGATCGTGTCGGATAGCCGTCCCATCGGAATATGATAGTGAAGGAAGAGGGAGTGCACTTGTGTTTGCGCATACACTTGTGCATTATAATACCTCTTGCGTACTTGGTTAATCTCCGTGGAGATAGGCCGCCGTGACCGAAATACGGTCGGGAGGAGTATATATTCACATCTTATGTTATGTTATGTATTTATTGGTAACAACAAAAATTACACGTTAAATTAGAAAATGTTACAATTAAAATATCATTAATCATTAAGAACAATAGTTATGATTATTATTATAATAATAAAATACAAAAGAATAATTGAGCCATTTAATTTTGAAAAATTCGTCAACGTCATAAAATGCTTGCTCGACCAACCAGCGTTTTAGTCGTGCTTTAAAACTGGCCAAACTAGCTGCTGTGGTGATAAAATTCGGGAGATTGTTGTAAATCGTTGGACCAACAACATGTGTCGTTTTAGCTGATTTGGTCAGACAGTTTGACTCGCGACATCGCCGCGGGCTCAGCTCATGACTAAGGGTTTGAAACTAGTCGGGCAATCCCGAAGAATGCACGTGAGTAATAACCGTTGAACAATAATTAATATGAATGTGTCTCACGAAAGTGATTATACAAAGATTTGGTCAGAGTTCGGGGTACGGTAGTCAGTCAGTCTTATGTCAGAACTGTCTTTCAATTGGTCTTATTTTGAAGCCTTAAGTACATACTCAGTTTTAAACTATCGCGTTGCATGATATTATTATATGTATAACTAACCACGTGACCACGATCAGTGCAACCTGGTCGTAACGTCAAGCGATACAAAGGTATTTATTACGTTAAGGTACATGTCCAACACGCGCTCGGCAGGTATTTCCTCAATGTATTTACGGCTCTAGGCTTTTATTTTTTGGGGTCGTTAATCGCTCAATTAGTTTTTATTAGCTATGGTGAGGAAGGCACTTAAGAGATGTGTTTAGTATTGTTTACAAGTTTATACACAATATGAGGGTCCAATTTAGTGGAGGTCCTTTTAAGTGTCGGTATATAAAATACTGCAATTTTTTTATTTTTATTTTACACAGACCAAATTACAGCCACTTATAAAACGTCAAAGCTAGGTGCACGGTTCCAAAAAAGTTGATCGTATGGAGAAGAACCGGCAAGAAAGTCCATAGACACTATTTGTAAAATAAATAACAATTTATTTACAATGGTTTATTGATGGTATGTGAGAATAATGTAAGAGGAAAACAAAAGCAAATGATTGAAATAGTAGAAGTTTATAAAGCCAAAACGATTACCAAGTCAATTACGCGCGGACCAGTCCCGACAGACAGCTCCCGTTCACGAGTATGACGTGCGCATCAGCATCGCTGAACTCAACCATTTTGTCAAACATAGTATTAGATTAGAGATTATAGAATATCTTGAAATACAAGAAATAATATCTTTAAAGATGCATCCATAACTGCCCCGTTGGTCTAGCGGTCCCAAACGTGACTGCTGAGCATGAGGCCTCGGGTCCGATTCCCGGGTCGGGCAATGTGTTATTAGAGTTTTTCTGTCAGGAAATTCTTAATAGCAGGCCGGAGTTTGGAATTATGCCTGGTAGAGCCTATCTATTACATAAGACTTAATAACAGCATTGATGAAATGTGCGTATACAACTGTGTACACCTCTGCCTACCCCATCGGGGAAAACAGGCGTGATGCTATGGTGATGCTATTATGAGCCCGTAGTGTCCCACTGCAGGGCAAAGGTCTCCCTTCCCTCCTTCCACTTTTCCCGGTCAATGACGGTTTGTAGTCAGTCCTTTAGGTGGGAATCAAGTTCATCTCGTCATCTCCTTTTGGGCCTGCTGCGTAGTCGGTTTCTGTTGCTCGGCAGTCGTTGCCCATACCTGCCCACGTCGGTGGACCAGCCCAGTTTCATTTGAATTACCATCCTTACAAATGCCTTATACTTATTTAAAAATACTCCTTTCGACCGTATTTCGATCACGGCGGCCTATCTCCATGGAGATTTGCCAAGTACGCAGGAGATTTGCCAAGTACGCAGGAGATTTTATAGTGCACAAGTATATGCGCAAACACAAGTGCACTCCCTCTTCCTTCACTTTCATACTCCGATGGGCCGGAAATCCAACACGACCAGAGAGAGATCAGGCGCAAGACCGACGGCTTTACGTGCTCTCCGAAGCACGGGGAACTTCCTGAATCCGGACTGCAACTGAGAATTTCCTAACAGAAAAATTCAGTAACACTTTGCCTGACCTGGGAATCGAACCCAGGACGCTCAGCAGCCGCGCTTGCGACCACTAGACCAACGAGGCAGTCACTTATTTAAAACCGTCCCAAAATTCACTAAATACCGTGACAAAATAAAATCCTGAAATATTTAGCCGCAATTTGAATGAACCACCTTTCAGAAGATTTATTGCGCGTAATCTTATTTCCACAGCATCTCGTGAACAAATAAGCTTTATATGCAAATGAGGGTAACAATTAATTATCTGTTTGTTTGTAAAAAAATGTACAGGGAATTGAAACTGAGCCCGTAAAGGTGCGTACATAACGAGCGTATGTGATAGTTGAAACATTCATTATATATCATATCAGCTGACAGATGTCCACTGCTGGACATAGGAGCACTCCAGATTTCGAAAATGGATGATCTTGAGTCCACTCCGTCCACCATCTGTCTGCGACCTTTGTGATGTTATCGGTTCATCGTGTGCATGCATCTTACATTGCGTCTGCCGTTCCGTGGTAGCCATTCGAGAAGCTTTTCCTCCTATCGGTTATCGGTTTTACGAGCTATATGGCCTGCTCACTACCACTTGAGCTTGCTAACATTGAGAGCTATGTTGATGACTTTGGTTCTTCTACGGATTTCGTCATTTCGAATTCTATCACTTAGTAGAACTCGTGGAAACCTTTTTTGGTGTTGTAACTTCATCATGGACGTTGTGCCGATCACTACCGTCTAGTAACTACACGGTTCACTGTTAACCTTTACTTGGGTACAGAGATCTCGGTTGGATTCACTGCCGGCGGCTCCTGATCCGTCCGAAGGTGTCGACGGTACCCTTCGTGGATCTATTTCCTTCATCCACGGTCCCACGTCGATCCAATTTCGATAAATAAAATCTTCAAGTTTCTACCCTTTTCTTAGGTATGGAACAAGAGTAAATATTATTATATTAAAAGTAATATCACTTGTCTGGGATTTCGGTAATGCTCACTATGAGCATAAATCGGGATAGCTCAGTTGGCGGCCAGGAGAATTTATCCGTGAGGCACAGGTTTAAATCCTGCTCATGACTGTATTTTTCTTGGCACAAAAATGTATATAACCTTAAAAATTCACTAGGACACCACCTTTTAAACATAGCATCACGCCTGTATTCCCCGAAGGGGTAGACAGAGGTGTACACAGTTGTACACCCTCATTTCACCAATGCTGTTATTAAGTCCCATGCCCATGGCCCAATTCCAAACTCCGGGCTGCTACTAAGAATTTTCTAACAGAAAAACTCAATAACATTTTGCCCGACCCGGGAATCGAACCCGAGACCTCATGCTCAGCAGTCGCGCTTGGGACCACTAGACCAACGAGGCAGTTTTTACATGGGACTTTATATTGACTGGACAAATGTGTACACCTCTGCCTACCCCTTAGGGGAATCCAGGCGTGATGCTACGTTATATTCATTAAGTCGCTCTTACACAACTGTGCCCGAACCTTTAGGGCCTAAAGCCGGCAGCTTTGCCTCCCATTTGTTTAGGTCATTTGAATAAAGAAAACCCAAACTCGTTTTTAAAGATTACGCGTTCAGTAGCGTTCGGGATTGTTCACGTTTATGTGGCTTCACCTGTAACAATTTATATAAACGTTAAACTTTGTAATGACATTACATATTATTCTCAAAACCTGTCATTCTATTGAGAGGCCTAAGGTTGACTGGGAGAGAATGCCTAAGACATTTAGTCCGCCTTTGTAACTTAATTGTTCCATAAAGTTTACATAAATAAATGAAGCCGTTACAAGCAGTGATACCCGTACCATCGTTGGTTTGGACAAGCGCGACTGCTGAGCATGAAGTCTCGGATTCGATGCCCAGATCGTCGAAAACAATTTGTTGAGTATTGCTGTTAGGAAATTCTCATTAGCAGCTCGGAGTTTGAAACAGTGCCCGGTAGATGACATAGGTCTTAATAACAGCACTGGTGAAACGTGGCTGTACAATTTTGTACACCTCTGCCTACCCCTTCGGGAAATACAGGTATGGTGCTATGTTATATTTTGTTACGATCACCCATCTTGAACTTAACCTCAGCAAGCTTTGCTGAACATCAACGAACATTTATCGACAACAGATTGCAACGGGTTTTGAGCGTCAAAATATTAATGTATAAGCAAGTCAGTGACTACGCTTACTGTACTCGGTGAAGGCTATATATAATTACTAGCAATTTTGGGGCAAGCCTTTGTCCTGCCGGTAATAGGCTCTTGCAATCTCAATTGCTTTCATTTTCACAGAAACAACGATGTTTATTGTACTTTACGGTTGATAAATCTCTATTCTCGAGAACAAAATCAACGTAATTAACATTGTGCCGTCAAAATGCAAGAAATTGAGATTGTGAGTGTTACGAGGGGTAGATAGTGAGGCAGCTGTGATGTGCTATATTTTGTTTATTTATTTATTTACTCGAGTGTCGTGTTGGCCGAGTGATTACGGGTCTGCCTCCTGAGTCACAGGTTGTGGCTTCAAGCCTGGCATTTACCAATGTGACTTTTCAATGTACTTTCTTAGTTAATCTAATACATAACAGACATACGGTGAAGGAAAACATCGTGAGGAAACCTGTACTTAATTTGCCTGAAATCGCCAACCCGCAGTGATGCGTGACGCAGTGATAGCGTGGTGAACTCATCAAGAAACATGGTGAGGCAACCAGCACACCTGAGAGATGTTCTTGATGGTGTGTTAAGCCATGTCAGAGGCCTACGGCTTAAACTCTCAAGACTAGGTTGTTCATCTGCCTCGTTGGTTTAGTGGCCCGTAGCGCGACTGCTGAGCCGGAGGTCTCGGGTTCGATTCCCGGGTCGGGCAAATTGTTATTGAGTTTTTCTGTTAGGAAATTCTCAGTAGTAGCCCGGAGTTTGGAAATGTGCCCGGTTGATGGCAATAGGCTCACCACCTATTACATGAGACTTAATAACAGCATTGTGGAAATGTGGGTGTACAATTGTGTACAATTGCCTACCCCTTCGAGGAATACAGGCGTGATGCTATGTTATGTGTGATGAACAACCTAGTTCGTTCAGAGTTTAAACCAGACGCAGCTCTCTGACATGGCTTGACACACCATAAAAAACATCCCTATTGTGAGCTGGTTCCCTTACGGTGCCTTTGGCTAGAGCATTGATCACCTCAACTCAGACTTCCAAGTCCAGGTTTCCTCACGATGTTTTCCTTCACCGTATGTCTGTGATGTCTTAGATTAACTAAGAAAGTACATATGACAATGAAAAAGTCACAGTGGTACATGCCAGGTTTGAAGCCACAACCTGAAACTCAAGAGGCGGCTCCGGAATCCCTCGGACCCCACAACAGCAACATACTCGTATATACAACCTTTTTTATTAGTGCGTGTTTTTTTAAACTGCCTCGTTGGTTTAGTGGTCCGTAGCGCGACTGCTGAGCAGGAGGTCTCGGGTTCGATTCCCGGGTCGGGCAAAGTGTTATTGAGTTTTTCTGTTAGGAAATTCTCAGTAGCAGCCCGGAGTTTGGAAACGTGCCCGGTTGATGGCAATAGGCTCACCACCTATTACATGGGACTTAATAACAGCATTGGTGAAATGTGGGTGTACAATTGTGTACACCTCTGCCTACCCCTTTGGGGAATACAGGCGTGACGCTATGTTATGTTATGTTATGTTTTTTATTAGTATCCTAAATTTTTTTGTACCGAAGAAGCTCTCCAAGTTAGTCTGTACAATATTTTCAGGCCTGAAACTTGTACAATGACAGGCCTAAAGTTACGATGTTCCAGAGCCAGGAGGCTTAACTTTTTGATATACAACCTCGTCTTTGATACTGGTGTTTAGTATCGCAAGAAATATGAAACGATATTTCTAGTTTTTTATGTCTATAGGACTTAAGTTTTGATCTTTAATATTTGTTCGTAGCATAACGCCTGTATTCCCCGAAGGAGTAGGTAGAAGTGTAAACCCACATTCCACCAATGCTGTTATTAAGTCCCAAGTTCCGGGTTGCTACTGAGAATTTTCTAACAAGCAACTCATTAAAACTTTTCCCGACCCGGGAATCGAACACGCGACCTCATGCTCGGCAATAAGGCAATTTAATACATTTGTACATTTCACAACAACTAATTCAAAACTGCATCAACTTTAGTGCTAATCAATGTGATCTAATGATTTTTTTGACGACAATGTTTAAATGTTGTCAACTCCAGTCAGTTACTTAGAAAAAGTTATATTTTTTTATAATTATACCGTCGTGAGCAGGATTCCAACCCGCGCCTCCCGGATAAACACTCCAGGTGCTCTGACCACGAAGACATCCCGACCTCTGCTCAATACTCCGAATTTTTCTTCCACATTTTAATCCATCGTTTGGTGACGTCATTGCCATCTATACAGTCCCTATACATGTTCACGACCGTATTTATTTTTCTCCAAAAATTATAACTTTAGTGATCGCCACGCATGAAATAATGCATTTGAAAGATCTGTAGTTACAGGGACATTTTTAGAGCTTATTTTATTAATTTCAAAGTTATCGCCTACTTTGGTATTTCTTTTATAGCCCTAAACAATGTATTTCTTATTAAACCGAAGATACGAGCAAGTCAAGGAGGTTGCCCTGGACTTACTTTAATTTCATGTCTCGGTAGACATAATGGGAGGGTATTTTGTATAGATTTCATTATGTAGCGTAGCGCGTAGCTAATCAATGCTACGTAAGCGTAGTAGCCGTAGCATTCATATAAGCTACATCGTAGTGTCTACGTAGCATATAAAAAGTATCACCTAAACCATCTTTAACAATCCAAATGTCCATTTAATATCCTCAACGGACAGTCCAAATTTAATGCTGTCATAATAATTTATAACATAAAATCTCCACTCGCACCCAATCGTCATAACCGTCAACAAAGCCAATAAAACTCCACACCAAGTAATCCGCATGTCTTTAAAGAGTCGTAATTCACAAAATAAACTGTTCTTCCCATTCTTCCCGTTTGTTTGTGAGAAAAGCATTTTTTACGGCATTCTCGGAAACTCGGGTCATTAATTCGGGCGGCGAGCGCACCTGTCCGTAATGGCGAGATCCGACGCCCGAGATTTCGATGTAACACCACACTTTCACTAGTTATCGCGATTTCCCGGGGGATCCGCCGCCGAGCTTCAGATTGCATGCAGACACAAAAAATGGGCAGAAGGTTTATTGTGACAAGCTCACGCACACATATAAGCCAATGTATGACGTATTTGTTTAACTCTAATTTAATTAGCTCTTAATACCAGCACACACTTAAGATTTTCATAATATTGTTTTCAATTCTGTTGATAGTAAGTAATATTTCTTATGACGTGACTCGGTGTGATGCTAGATCACTCGCACTTACATGATAAACGTAGAAGTGTGTGTGAGGCAGTGGCCATTTGGATTTCTCTATCAGTGCACACGTAATTAGGAGTGGTCCTTTAGTACTCGTTGGGCATAAGAGAGAAATATTTTGTAAAACAATAAAAAAAAAAACCTCTATGATAATATTTTGTTCTGAGTGGTCCTTCGGTACTTTCTTCTCTGTGACACAGCTTTACTTGCCGGGATAACATTCGGGATATTTGTCATTTTGTTGTGGTCCTTTTATTCGTTTTTATCTTGAACTTCGATGTCTTTGTGGGGTGGTATTTTGAAATAATATTTCGACTTAGAATTTTGACGTTTGGTAGTAGATTGTAGAGTAATGTAGCTAAGAGTATTTGCGTAGTGTAAATAGTAGTTTTTTGTTCAAGGAAACATTGAAAAATTGTAATTAATATAGGTATTACATGGACTTAACATCTATAAAAAATAGCCCGGTTAGTGGAGTGTGATAGAAGGATAACATCAGAACCTGGCACATGGATAACATTTGGTGTGACATAGCTAGATAGAAGAAGGAGACCGTATCGGTGGCGGTTACCACCAACAACAGCATTCACAAAGAGGGTTGACGTCAGGTAGGCGGCCGGTCATAAAACATAGCCAAAACTATAGCAGCATGCCAGATATAGGAATACTGCGCCGACCTCAAATAAATTGGGATAAGGGCAGGGGGATGATGATGATGGACATTTATAAAAAATATCAATATATAGCATAGTAATGTTGTGTTTGTGTAAAAATATCAATATATAGCATAGTAATGTTGTGTTTGTGTAAAAATATCAATATATAGCATAGTAATGTTGTGTTTGTGTAAAAATTTTTACGAGGTAAGAAAATAGTTAATAAAGGGGCTGTTTCATATTTTTATTATTTCTTATGTTTTGCTTGTTTAAATGTTGACATTAGGTAAGGTAATTAGATATATGTATGATGTAAAAATTTTTTGTTAATTTCAGCACATTTTGCTGCAAAAATAAAATAGTAAATTACAGTTTTGGTATCCTAAGAAAGCTTAAATGATGAAAGGACCAATAACAATATCTTCTTTTTCTTATTGTGTGGTTGATGAACAACTTAGTGTCAGATTTTAAGCCACCCGTAGTTCTCTGACATGGGCTTTACACACCATCGAGAATATCTCTCAGATGCGCTGATTTCCATCACCGTTTTAAGCAAGTGATAATTAATTTGTAATACGCACATGACTTCGACAAGACAGTGGTATCGAAATTGCGACCTTTGACTTGTCTGTCCAACGGTCATACCACTAATAACAATATGTAATTACCTATGTTATTTGCAAAAAAGGTTTTCGTAAACAACCTACGAATTTTCAAGGATACCTCGTTCATTCTTAATAGCTAACGTTTAGATCTAATTTGGAATATTACTTTCGCAACTAATTCACCCCTGTTATTCAGGCCAAACTTTTGAATTATTAAACTATAGAGCTTCATAATAACCTTTTTATAACTGACATAGTTTGAGGCTCTGTTTTAGGGTCGTAAAGTGGATACGATGTCACGAATTTAGTTTGTCTAGTCTTGTTTTAATTTAAAAAGTCATTGCCCTGGTTTAATATTCATCTATTAGGATATTGATATATTTTCCTGTACCCAGTTGAAATTCAGGGGAGGTTCTTACAATTGTACAGAAAATAATGTTGGTGTATAGAAATTATGGTTATAAAATTAACTTGTTTATTATATCAAGTTTATAAATTAGTTTTAGCATCGATTTGGTGTAAAATTTTATGGTGTTATAATTAGGTCTAATAAATAAATTATAAAATAATAATTCTGTATTCTATGGGGTTACTCTTGAAACTAATACGAATTCCAATCCAAGTCCAATATTAAATAGACGCCTTATAATAAAAGCGTAATTTTAAAATAAATTTACCAACATTACAGTTGCCTCAATTTAGAAGCATGTTGTCTTCATGTTATCCCGAATCTATAATATTTTTTTATTCATTTTGGCATTCAAAAGTACGAACTGACATATTTCCAATGTCAATCGAGCGGAACTATTTTCAAGAGGAAGCCCACTAGATGTTACAAACAGAAAACATAAAAATTGAGCTCAAATAGAAAGCAAGAAACTTAATATCTGTGATTATTATGAATTATATTCATGAGAGAAACAGGTTTGGTCTTTGTAATACTAAAATTATCCATTTATTTACAATTAGCTAATTACATAGCGTAATTAGCTGCGGGAAAAATAAACTATTGTACAAACTACAAAAGTAATAATTTATTTAAGACACCGTTATGCCGTGTTGCACTTAGAAACTTAGAAAACAGTTATCTATAAATTTTTATGCATTGGAGCATGTTCCATGATCAAAACTGTGATCCCTAAACTACGGATTTTCCAATATCTTGATGATCAGTGTTGCATCATTCACATGTTATCAATCTGCCTAGCTTTTTCCCAATTACATTGGGGTCGGCTTCCAGTCAAACTGCACTTAATACCAGTATTTTACATGGAGCGACTGCCTATCTGACCTCCACAACTCAGTTACTGGGTAACACGATATCTCGTGACATGACTAGTTGTCAGACTTTCAGGCCTCTGACTACCCGTAACGGCTGTCATTGATCTTAATTTGACAACCGGGACCGACGGCTGAGCGTCCGGGACACGGAGAGGTCTTGGTATAAAATGATTGTCACCCATGCACAGTTCAATCGATCTGTTCGGCTGTTACTTTGCCACGAGCCCCTCTATCATTTACATGTTATATAAATAAGATGTACCTACATAGTAATCTAATCAAATATGTTGTAATCGCCGTCTTTTAGATACTGGCTGAATAGACAGCCATCGGCAGACAACTTGAAGGAATTAGTACTGGAGTAGTTTTAGCGAGCGTACCTCTCTCGACACTGGCATATGATTCCCAATCATATAAAGGTACCTTTTACCAGTATGGTTACAATGATAGTACACGATTTTAATCGTGTGTAACACCTTTTTTTTGTTTGTGTTTAGTTTTTTTATGAATTTTAATACTGTTAATGTAATGACGAGAGCTATTTTCGCTTTACTACGAGTTCTTTTATGCTTGTGTGTTACCTCGACCCCCGCCAAAAGTGGCAAGCAAATTTGTTCGATATTTAGTTAGAAGGCGTCTCCCGTCTGATCTTCTAAAACAGACAAGGAATGCCATAAAAGAAAGAGAAAATGTAAACGTTTGAATCTCACATGCTTTCTTGTATGAGACCAAGAAAATTGGCATGTGAGATCTGCAAAGCTTAAATTATTTTCAATTGTGTAATGGGTTCTTTAGCTAATGAAGTTTGCTTCGATCGCCATACTGCTAATGCAAACAGTAAGGGAAATCCGATCCAAGAACTCTAGTATTTTAAAAAGCAAGTAAACAACGAAGGGACTATTTCCTTTTGAATAATAACAAAATAACATCGTGCCTGTATGTCCAGAAGATGTAAGCAGAAGTGTAGGTACAGTACTGTACACATTTTACGGATGATGTTATTAACTCCCAGTAGTAAGCCTCTGGAATGTTAATGAAAATTTAATAACATAAAACCCAAATAAAATTTTCCTAATCTGGGAATAAAACCCAAAACGTCTCAGCAAAAATGCTATTGCTATTAAACAAACATGAGAAAAAATAAAGGTTTATTATGATTATGCCTTAATCGTGTGTGTTATCAGAACAGAGACGGAACTTGGTCAGTTTCAATCCGAATAAGGGTTGACGTCAGGCAGGCGGCCGGTCATAATACATTGCCAAAACTTTAGCAGAATGCGATTTCCATTATAATTAGAAAGTGGAAGAAGAATACATACTGTGACGACCCGAAGGAAAGTGGGATGATGATGAGTGGTGCGTGTATTAGAATCGAACATGCAACCTTTGACTTGTCAGTTCAACGATATGTTTTCTTACCATTAGGCTACCACTGTTTCAACTAAAGGGAAAGCGTAAATAAATATAATATTCTCTCCTCCTTGCACTTTTGCAATCTGAGCGCCTACTATATTATTACTGGCTACACGTGGCCTGCTGATATCACTGGGGATTCTGCTTACATCGTAAACTTTAAATTGCGCAACAGTAAAATAGGTTTTCAACGCGCGGCTAAAAAGACCAGTTTTTTCCCATGAGGGTTGAAAGGACCAAGGGTATAAGGGATGAGTTACATTGACAGACTTTTGTCATGTTTCTTTTGAAATTTAACATAACATAGCATGTACGCTTGTATTTCTGAAGGGTTTAGGCAGAGATGTATTATTCCTCTTTTTTTTATTAAGTCTCATATTTGGTAATTAATAATCGTATTGCTCTCTACGGGCTATAGTTCCAAATTCCTTGGTTTGATACTGCAATTTTTTTTAATGAATTATAATGTGTAGGAAAATAAATGGTTTAAATGGTTTTAAATATTACATTGCTTGATCCGAGAATCGAACCCAAGACCTACGTTGAGCATCATAATCTATATTTATTTTTATTTTATTTATTTTATTAACTTGTTACGTGTATAAGTTGTCAGTAAAAACTAAGAAAATATTTTACATAAAAGGATAAAAACTTGCTTTTTAAGAGTGATGTTTAAAAAAATTAAATATCTGAATATGATGAACAACATAATGTCAGAGTTTAAACCACACATAGGTCTCTGAAACAGCTTTACACACCATCGAGAACATCTGTCAGGTGTGCTGGTTTTCTCACGATGTTTTCCTTTACCGTACTAAGCAATTGATAATTTATTTATATATCACAGCACATGACTTCGAAAAGTCAGTGCTACGTGCTTTGGATTCGAACTTGCGACCTTTGACTTGTCAGTCCAACGGTCATACCACTAGGTTGTGGCAATCCTTATTCAAATAGTTCTATATAAATAATTAAATAATACCTATCAAATTATACCAAATAAAAATGTAAATTACTTATTTAGAATGTTTCACATCGTATTACGTGCGTCAACTGTAACCGACTGTACAGTCACGAACACCAGGATGTATACATTTGCACTTTTTAAACTCCATTCTTCTTCTTCTCATCGTGTGGTTGATGAACAACCTAGTGTCAGAGTTTAAACCAAACGTAGGTCTCTGACATGGCTTTACACACCATCGAGCATATCTATCAGGTGTGCTAGTTTCTTCACGATGTTTTCCTTCACCGTTTTAAGGAACTGATAATTAATTTATAATACGCACGTGACTTCGAAAAGACAGTCTTGGATTCGTGCCTGCGATTAAACTCCATTTAAATATGTAGTTATCTGAATAATATAGAAGTATTAATGTATGTCTATATGTAGAAGGAATGGTTCTTCTATTTGTGTTACATACCTAATTATCTTAGTAATACACGCTAGAGATATTGTCGGTGAGTTTATAAAAGTTTGTGTTTGCATATTGGTGCTCATGACTGTACAAGATAGTGATTGTACTTGATGACGTCAATCAGAATTCGTGACGTCAGCGAAAGAAGATAGGCAGATAAAAAAATATTAAGTTCTAATTTTAGAATTCTTGCCGCAATAATTTCACAAATAATAAGTAACAAGTAATAAGTTCTAAATAGTTATCGTGGTTTAGTGGTCCTGGGTTCGATTCCCAGGTTGAACAAAGTGTTATTGTATTTAATGGATCATAATGGGCAATAACTTGCAGAAGGCCAATAAAAACGATATCTAGCTAGTTCTACAATATTGAGGGTAGTCATGCAATTACATGTGCACCGCCCGCCCGCAAATATATGCATATAAACAAGCAGTGAAAAACTGCAACTACCACCAACTACTCTACACGTGTTTCGCTCCCCCACGGAGCATCATCAGGAGCTGTTAGATCGTGCAGTGTCTACCATTCGGTGGTTTGCATGACTACACTCAATATTGTGGAAGTAGCTAGATATTGTATTTCTTTTCATCCAAAGTTTTATTGGGCCTTTCTGCTAACAAAATCTCAGCAGGATTTAGGAATCGTTCCCGGTTGATGACAATAGTCACCTAATTACATGGAGCTTAATAGGTAAGGGCATCGGTAAAATGTGCGTGAACTTTAATACACATCTGCCTAACCCTTCGGGGAATACAGGCGTGATGCTATATCATGTATAATTTCAGTCACCAAATTACCGCATAATAAACCAACAAAATTACCCAAAACCCATTAATAATAAACACAAAACGTTATTCACCGAAGCACACACATAAAACATATACATAATGGTTGAATGACACAAAAGGCCCGATATATTAGTGTGGTACCTACAGTTCCCGACGTGGGATCAAAATACAAACAAATATATCAAGTACCTGCCGACACATTATAATAGGACACGCTGTATAGGGGGCCATAAGCCATAAATTTGTGTACTAGCATTGTTTTATGTAATTCGGAGGTAGTGTTGTTAAGTGTTCAGATTTCCGCGGGACGTCCCGCGATTCACCCGTTATCGGAACGTAATATGTAATTATAAACCGAGATCTATCTGTGTGACAGTTTTCCCTTCGAGTCAAAGTATGTGTTTTGTAGCTTATTTTGTGGCATCTTACCTTAAAATAAAATAAAATTTAGTTAATTGAAAATCTGATAATTTAGCCTATTTCTGAAACCAGATTTTGGATTATGAATCTTACCTTGATCGGAATAATGTTTATAGTGGGGAGGTTAATCTAAGTAAGGGGCGCATTGTTCTATGACTGAGAATAATTACGATTATTGCTTTTTTAATAATATTAAATTTGTTATAAATATTAACTGCCTTGTTGATGTAGAGGTCCCAAGCGCGACTGCTGAGCATGAGGTCCCGGGTTCGATATACTGGTCGGGGAAAGTGTTATTAGATTTTTCTGTTAAGAAACTCTCAGCAGCAGTCCAGAATTTGGAATTGTGCCCGGTAGATGGCAATAGGCTCACCACCTATTAAATGCAATGTGGACAACAACTGTACACCTTTGCCTACCCTATGCTATGTTATGTTATAATAGTATTTTATTAGAATATCAGTGGTTTTTTTTTAATTATTTGTTTGGGAAAGAAACCGCGTAGTAATAAAAAGTCTATTTTTAGTGATCCAAATATAAAACCGGAGTCCCAAAATTTCTTACTTAATATCCCGGTATTTGACATACTCGAGTTGGCAGCACTAATCTCAGGACACGTAGGTAGAGCCGGTGTCCCAGCGGGGCGACTCGCGCGATACTAGCTAGTCACGGCGATGCGGTGTAACGTTCTAATTAGGGTCCCGTGATATATGTTAAGGATCGTCTGTAAAATAGTTTTTATTAGTATTGAATTTAAGCCCCTTGGACGTTGTTAAATTTGTGAAGGGTTTTGTTGGTTTAATTGAAATGGTTTTTGTTTTTAGCTGAGTTTGGTATATCGGTTTTGAAGTTGAACTGCCTCGTTGGTCTAGTGGTTCTAAGCGTGTCTGCTGAGCAGGAGGTCTCGGGTTCGATTCCCGGGGCAGGCAAACCGTTATTGAGTTTTTCTGTTAGGAAATTCTCGTTGATGGCAATAGGCTCACCATCTATTACGTGGGACTTAATGACAGCATTGGTGAAATGTGGGTGTACAACTGTGTACACATCTGCCTACCCCTTCGGGAATACAGGCGTGATGCTATGTTATGTTATCAATGTGTTGTCTCAAAAGTTAGGGTTGGTTTGTGAAAAATAGGCAATTTGTGACATTGCGAATAAATGCCAAGACTGCACAGATTAATAATTGTAAATAATCTTGGCGCACAAAAATAGCCCTTTCCATGTGTTGTCTGACGCGTACCTGGACCTATCTATTTAGTTTAATAAAACCTTTTTCATAATTTTTGGTTTATAAATATAATTTTAAGGAAAAATAGTCGGCTTTAAATTGGTGCACTGTACATCCACATTTGACTGTTGTCGTTATTAAGTGACACGGTCGTGCCTTTTGCTTTTTACAGTGCCTCATTCCAAAGTCCAACTGCTACTGATAATTTCCAAATAGATAAAGCCGACATAATTTTACCCGACCTTGGAAATCGAACCCAAGACCTCATGCTCAGTAGTTTGTGGGCCCTAGAGCAAAGAGGCAGCCATCATTAAAAAAATAGTCATCCACTTGTGGCAGTCCATTACTGGGTCTCTCCAAAGATGCGCCATTGAGTTCCTTCTTATAGGTCTTTAGCTCTTCACATAATTTTTTTACCAGGCAGGGTTCGTATATCCCAGCTCGCATTTTAATAACCTAACCTAAATTACCTATCTAATTCGCACATAATTTAAAAATGTTGTCAATTTTAAACAAAATTCCTCTCTAAAAATACTTTAATCTTATCAACAAAGATATAAACCAAACGAATTAAGAAACATTCCTCGACATTACCTCAAACTATGAGATGAAAAGTGCCAACAAATTACTGCCTCAAATTATTCTCGAGAACATCTGGAGACGTCTGTCTGTTTCGCTCTATTATCCGAAGTGAGATAAGCCTCCCTACTCCGGCAGGCGCACGTTACAAATTGTAAGAGAGGGCGCTAGAGAGGCGAGTATACTTGCCTGCTTACTGGCTTGGTAAAAGGATAATATTGCTATGTCAGTCATTGATTTATGAAGTCAGATTTTAGCCGTGTTGGAAGACAAAAGAAATGATTGTTTAGGTATATCATGAAGTGCACAAGAATTACTAATCACCAACCGACACCAGCAGTTTCTTCTAGATAGAAGAGACTGCTGTTCTTTGCCAGATGGCAAAGAACAGAACTGGTTTTGCGATGCTAATGTCCTACAGTAATGTAGGAGAGTAACACTAAAAGAAGGTGATACATTTTTCGCTTTGATTCAGTCTCAATAAAAGTGTATTTTGGGCAGACGTCACTAGTTGTTGGATTTATTATCTAGTCTACCAAGAACTATAATTTTTTTTTGTCATGTGAGAATATCCATATTATGCTGCAGTCCTACTTACTAAAACCTTCCACTAACATATCCTGGAATCGTAACTGTATTCACTGCTACTCCGTGAAGTTATGGTGTGTCAAAGGCTTCATAAAGTCTATCCTGGAATACTTGTCAAATATACTGTTTTCAATAGAAAGAAAGTATTTATTTTGACCTCCTAAGCAGGTTAAACATAAAGAAAATACACAAATCATAAAACTAAAATTAAGAATACTAAGAACATGCAATAGGTGTACCTATTTCCTTCGTTTGTTACGAAATGTTTTAATCTAAGTTTAGACGGAATTATTTGCAAAGGTGGTTTGTAATCTGTGCCAGCAAGGACCGTAGTAAACGAGGCAAGTCTGCTTGCCGGATTACTCTCTTGTTTGTCAAACCAATTAGAGCGGTAGATGAATGAGTGGAGTTTCCTTTTAGATTTTTCTAACGTAGATATTATTTTTGTTACTCTTTCTTTTAGCAGGTTTAATTAAGATGGACGCTGAGATTTCGTCGTCAATTTCACTGTCTTGATGTTTGTTTTATTATTTTGTAATCTGGCTTGGCTTGTTTTTTCTTGTAAACCTTTCTTTTAAAGTAACAACATTCTGGATAGGAAAGGTTTGAACCAGCACCCTTTGGATTGGTATTCTTAGTGTTCTCAAGTGTACGGATATAAGAAGTGAGGGTTCAACTCCATATTTTTTTTTTGCAATGGCAGGTAATTTATTTGTGTATCCTGTCAATAGGTCTTTTAGAATTATTTCAAATATCTTTTTGATCTAGAAGATATTTTCTATCTGATAACTTCTGAGACGAAATGCCGAAATACACTTAAAGATCAAGGTTTATTTTAAAGTCCAGAGAAAGCGTAACCATGTAGGGTATTTGGAATGGGCTTTTGAACAAAAGAGCCATAGCAGTTTCGGGTTGAGTTAACCTAACTGATAGCACACATGCATCATCATCGTGAAGCTCAAACCATAATTAAGGATGCTCAACGACTTGTTCACAAATTATACCAGATCAGTCATATAACCAGAGTCGGCTTCACATTCGTTTTAAAGCATAATAATATAATATTCCACAACTATCACACAACGCGGTCTAGTCTCAAGCTAAGCAGAGCTTGTGTTATGAGTACTAGACAACTGATAAACATACTTATATATTTCTAAATGCATACATCCAAATTACATGCATTAGATCCTTTATTTTTGCAGTTATATTCAAGTTCGGTGTAACCTTAGAGTTCATTGCGAGAGTTCATTTTTAATTCTTCTTCTTTTGTATCAATAATTGTTTGACTGCGCTGCGTGTCGCAGGTTCGATTCCTGCACGGAGCAAATATTTGTACGATCTATAGATAATTGCTCCGGGTCTGGATGTGTTTGTGCTTGTGACATTATATGTCTGTAAAAGCACCCACGATACAGGAAGAAACTCATAGTGTGGGGCAACGTTTAAAAAAAAATCGCAAAAGGTTGATTCAACACTTTTTCGACAAGCAGTTGCAGCTGTATCAACCAGTTTTTTGATCATACGCATACTACTTTTAGGTCTAAATCCTTGATCATCAAATCAAAATAAAATACGTATGAGATCTCGGTGTAATTTATATACCAACTTGGCAAACATTTGGCACTCTATTTAACAAAATGGCGCGCATCTCGCCATGGGCTTTTGCGTCACAAACAACTTGCACACAACTCATAAGGGTGGCGGTTGCCTCAAGCAACAAATCCAACTAGATTGGGGAAGAAATGATAAGGAAAGAAAGTCTTTTGTTATTGTAACTGTGGTCCCAAGCGCGATTGCTGGGCACGAGGATTTTTCTGTTAGTATCTGCCTAGCCTTTTCCCAATTACATTGGGGTCGGCTTCCAGTCAAATCGGGTGCAGCTTAATACCAATATTTTACATGGAGTGAGTGCCTATCTGACCTCCACAACCCAGTTACTGGGTAACACGATATGTTGTGGTATGACTGGTTGTCAGACTTTCAGGCCTCTGATTACCCGTGACAACTGTCATAGATCTTAATTTGACAACCGGGACCGTCGGCTTAACGTGCTCTCCGAGCCACGGAGGGGTCTCGGTATGAAACGATGGTTACCCATCCACAGACTGACCGCAGCTAGCGGCTGTTACTTAGCCACGAGCCCCTTTAGGAGGATTTTTCTGTTAGTAAATTCTGAATATCAGACCGGAGTTGAATTGTGCCCGGTAGATGGTATAACAGCATTGGTGAAAAGTGGGTTTGCAACTATACACCCCTACCTACAACTTCGGGGAATACAGGCGTGATGCTTTGTTATGTTTAAAACAAAACATTATTACATAAAATAGCATCATGTTGTACGTCCACATTCACCAATGCAGTTTTTACGTCCCAAGTTGTGATGCGGTGAGACACAATTTATTATTCTGGGCTGCTGCTAAGAATTTATTAACAAAAATCCAATAACCCTTGGCCCGACCCGAAAACCGGGACTAGGATCCCACAGTTAGTACCTGGGCTTACCAATGAGGCAGTAAACATTTAATTTAAAATACAGTTTAAGCCCAAAATACGTTATATTAAAGTTGCAAGTATCTCTTAAAGCCACTTACGCCACAGCAATGTCTGTTTACCTCAGTTTTACAGCAACTTCCCAAAACGATTGTTTAACTCTCGAGCAAGTGTTGAATGCAACTGTACCGTGTGTGGCCCGCTTTATATTCTTAGACTTGACAAATAGGCACTTGGCTGGAACATCACGTGTTCTCCATTGCTGCCGACATTAAACTCATAAGTTTTATTTTATATTTTAGTAAAATTGAACTGCAAATTCGAACGGGTCAGCGGTTGCTGCGAACTTTGTAGAATTTGGTTTAAATTTTAATTTTAATTTAGTGGTATTTTTTAAGGATTTATGTTTTAACTATATTTGCAAGTTGAGACATAGTATATATGCATATAGCATCGCGTTTGTTTTCCCCGAAGCAGATAAGCAGAGGTGTCTTAATCTACATATTTTAACGATCCTGTAATAAAAATTGTAATTCATTATTGTCCAAAGAAATATTTTACGGTCTTGTATAATCATAAACTATGACACTGTTTATTAAAAGAAGAATAGATACCGTAGTATAAACAGCAAGCCACAAACTAGACAGTGGGTCTGTATCTAAGGGCCTATTGCTTTATTGCGCAATTCAAGACAATTTAAAAACCAAATAACACCCCCAAAAATGATAGGCTTCTAATACTATTTTCTTAATGTGTGTTGAGTCTGACCAACAACTTCAGTTACGAAACATACAAAACCTTTCCTTCATACAATAAAACGCACATCTATATGTTTGTCAGTAAAAGAATAATACTTGTAAACTACTTTTGTCTCCCAACAGCAATAAACCAAACATTTCCAAGAACAATTTAACTTCTCAACAACGTCAAGACGATCGTAAATCATATCTTTCTTCAGGCTGTATAAAAAGCCACCGAGCGAAAATCCCAGTATCCAAGCAGTAATCGCGTAAGAAAATACTAATGATCTCGTATTGCGCGTGACGTGTCGACGGCAAGAAAAGCGTGTCGGTAACAACCGCGTGTCGGGAGCAGTGGAGAGCCCCACCGTGCGTGACCGAACCGAGACAGAATGACGTCACAGGCCCGCCATTATTCAAGACGATGTTTATCTGTAAGAACCAATAGGAACCTTGAAGAGTTTATCTTTATGGTCGCGTATTAATTTTGATGGGGGTGGATGGCCGTGCCGGTTTATCGGTTTGTGTCAACTTTGTCTGTTCTTCATCCTAGTGGGTTCAGTTCATTGACAGGTTAATTTGGATTAAGGGAACTCTTCGAGCTAATCTTCTAGCGCCAGTAGATATCTATACCATTAAATTAAATTGAAGTGTCATAATTAAAATTACATGAATTTTTTACATTATTGTTTTAAGAATTTTAGTCTGAATAAAAAAAAGGGTATCACCCTTGCTGTACTACTTACTTAATACTACTTTTTAAATATTGAAAGAAAATAAATATTTTAGGCATTTCTCAAATTTGAGCTGAATATCATTCAAATTTGAACAGTTTAGCTGACTCCGCACCATAGTTGCGACAACAAATACACGATTAATATTAGAGCGACAGTTCGCTATGTCGACCATCACTCTAGCTCTGCAAACGTACCAGTCAAATAGGAAGTTACTTTCTGTTGTACTCGTAAGTGGGGATGATGACTGTTAACTATAGTTATTAAATAATATAACGTAAAAGTCAAAATAAGCCTTTGAAAAGCATTAACGCATGCTTAGCGAACTCTAAAGTTACAATATTAAATGGAAAAAGAATACAGTCGCGTAGTGTAGGTAGTGAATTGATAGCAATGACGTCGCCAAAAAGACGTGTTAAAATATGGATGAAGAATTCGCGGTGGTGAGCAGAGGTCAAGATGGCTTAGTGGTTAGAGCGCCTGGAGTATTCATCCGGGAGGCGCAGGCTCGAATCCTGTTCGCGACCGTATTCTTTTTCCATTTAATATTGTAAAAGTCAAAGTCAAAGAAATTTATTGCTTACTAAGTTTTAAAGTATTGGTGTTATTGTTTAGGTAGGTGCTCTTAACTTAGTTGCCTCTTACAACCATTGCAATATCTGCGTTATGTTGAGAAATATTATTATTACCTACTTATATAGTCAGTCAATTATTGTATTAAAATATTTTTTGTACATCATGCAAAATATAACAATATAGTGAATAATAATTTGAATTTGATTACGAATAATTTAAGAATACATTGTAATCAATGTTAAATTAGATATTTTAAATGTTAAGACATATCGTCAAATCACCAATTTACTTGGTAATTAAGAAGAAACGGTAATTAATTATATTTATGAGCTAGACTCTAAATTATAATAAAACAACTTTTAACCGGATTAATCGCGTGTATTATTGGTTTCTTGTTTTTCCTGACGTTTCGAACACTTTGCAGCGTTCTAGACTTCGTCGACGTTCGTAGACTCTAAATATTCAACAAATAGTTTTAACCTTTTTTGGAATAAGATTGTTTTTTTTTTTTAGCAGTTCACATTTGACGTATGATGCAGTTAAATATAATTACACCTCTGTCTATCACCTCGGGGAATACAGGCGTGATGCTATGTATAATAAAAAAGTAAGCCTGAAAGTGTTACCTTTTATTACAGCAGTTGTTAGTTGGCGATGTTAATTCTTCTCACGTCTCTTACAACACCCCGCAGGATGAACGAATGATACCGATTGTATTATTGATTACGTAGATAAGGACTGAATATCTAATCTTAGTTTACAACAGGAATATTGACCTCTTTCGTACCGTACTCGTACTACTGATTAAAATTAGACCGGGATCGATCAACTTGAACCAGAATTAAACATTGTATTTATACATGGATCTGAAAAAAATACGGATGTAACCTTGCCTTGTCATAATCGAATAGATTACGCATACACACACACGCAGCGTACTGGCGCCGAGTGGATGAGTTTTATGTATTTTTATGCGTTTAGCTCGTGTATGACAAGCGAAATTGGATGACTAGGAATGCTTCTCACATGTCGTACGCAACGCTTCGTCCGTATTTTTTTAAGATCCGTGGTATTTATAGAAGTTTATTTTAATTGAAGGAGAATGGAGCGTCAATCTTGCATACTCAAATTCTTTGGTCACGTCTCGCGAAGGGAATATGACTCAATAGAGCGTCTTGTGGTGCAAGGCAAAGTGGACCTTGACCTGGACGCGGAAGGTCGCCCATACGATGGACTGATCAGACAAAATCTTGTATGGGCGATCCCTTACTCCCTTAGGAAAATGGCGCGATATTGTGAGGCGAGCTACATCCGCCCCTGACACATCATGACCACGACCGCTCTGACAAGAGTGTTACGACGGAGAAAAACAATATGAAATCATATATATTGATATTTTTTATACATGTTAAGGCCATGAAATGTCTATATTAATAACCATTTTTCAAGGAAACATTGAAAACTAATAGTCACTTAGTAGATCTGTGAATGATTGCTACATAAATATCGCCAGGCGTCTCCTTAAGACGTATACAAGGAGACTTGAAAATTTAATACACACGGACAGCGACACGGTAGCTCAGTTAGTAGAGTGATGACACGGAAAGTCAAGCGCCGAGGGTTCAAGCCCCGTATGTGTCTATTCCTTGCAAAATAGTAAAGATTTATTTTTATTTAATTTAGGATGTGTTTGCTTAATCAATGTAGGTTGTATATTTCTGCTGCTTCTTGTCTTATCATTGATGAACTGTTGTCAGAGTCTAAACTATCCGTAGGCCTCTGAACTGCTTTATTAGTTTCGTATCGCAAAGGTGACTGCTAAGTATGAGGTCCCGAGTTCGGCGAGGTGTTTTGTTTGACCTGTTGATGTCAATAGGCTCACTAGCATATGGAACTTAATGTTGTATTTTTCTGTGATCCATGAGGAAAGCCTTAATAATAAAATACCTTAAAGATTGTGTTAAATTGGTAGCAGCACGTAAAGCCGTCGGTTCTGTGCCTGATCTCTCCCCGTTCGTGTCGGATTGCCGTCCCATCGGACTATGAGAGTGAAGGAAGAGGGAGTGCACCTGTGTTTGCGCATACACTTGTGCACTATAATATCTTCTGCGTACTTGGCTAATCTCCTCGGAGATATGCCCCAGTGACCGGAACGGTCTGGAGGAGTATTATATTATTACACTGCTAGTCCACAACAATACCCTACCCATCAGAGGATTGTAAAAAAAATTACCGTCTAAATCGCTGTGGGATAAAATCAAAGGTTCAAAGTCTTGTTTTCCAGCTAACTGGATGTGACGTGGTAAGGCTTGCCTCGGTAACATAATTGTACTAGAAAGCGGAAGTGACGATTTCGACCCTGATATAAGGGCAGGATCGCGTGTGAGAATCGTATTGACTGGGTTTGGTTACATTGAGAAGTGAAGCCTGTTTGTTTACGCTTTAAATACGTTACAAGGTTTCGTGAGTTTGTGTGTTTTAGAAATAATATTGTGATGTTTGTATTTTGTTTTGTGGTTTGCATTGTTGTTACTGGAATTATTGATATTGTGTATTGCTATTATGAGAGGTCATTTTAATTTTCATGCAGATGCAGAATTTCCAGAATAATGCCGACAAATTTTTTTTGGAACAGTTTGAAGTCTCTTATTTGGTCCCGTCCCGCTCTTATAGTAGCTGTTAGTGGAGGATAGCAATATTCTAATTTTAGTTTAGCCTGTCAATATTAGAACAGTGTGGTTACTCTTGAAACTAATACCAATTCCAATCCAATTCCAATATGAAATAGACGCCTTAAAGCAACGCGTCATTTTAAAATAAATTTACCCACATTACAGTTGCCTCAATTTTAAAGCATGTTGTCTTCATATAATCTCGAATTTATAATTATTTTTTAGACTTTTTGGGATTTAAAAGTACTAACTGATATGTGTATAATAACTTTCGTGAGGCATATTCATATTAGTTATTGTTCACCGGTTACTACTCACGTACATTCTTCGGGTTTGTTCGAAACTAGTCGGGCAAACCCGAAGAATGTACGTGAGTAGTAACCGGTGAACAATAACTAATATACTAACTGATATATTTACAATGTCAATCGAGCGGAATTACATATTTTCAAGAGTCTGACACTGGTCGGGATCAATGTACCTATAATAATTAATTTTGTTTATCTTATTGTCCATAGTGTCAACGATACTTTACACTATCAGTGCCAAAAATACGGCTCCCGGGTCCTTAATTACAATTTCAGGGCACTACAAAGGAGTGTTAAGTTCTTTACTTAAGCTCAACTACACCAAAGTTTTGGAAGAACTTTTATGATTATTACGTTTGGATAGATGTATTTCTCGAGTTACGATCTCAAACGAAGTAAGTACTCGCGAAAGTACAAAGTTGTACTTGATAAAAATAATTATAATATTTCTATTCAATTGCTCAAGCATTGAAAGGGAGACGTCGTTGTTAATTCGGGCTACAGAATTTTAAATAGTCCATGTATGGACTATTTAAAATTATCTATTTAAAATATTAAATTATATATATCTATTTAAAACACGGCACAGCAAAAGTATTTTTTTATGTAATTTTTCCTATCTCAATAGTTCTGCACCTGTCGGGAACTCTCCATGGCTGTATTCCTATAATACAACCATGGAGCGTCTCCGGTTGGTGTCCCAACACGATTTAGATTTAAACTCTCACAGGGGCCTCTGTGTATTTGATCTGTGTCTCCAGGCAAGCCCAGCAAAGGACCAGGTTTATTCCGAAATTAAAGAGAAACAACATTATAATACTTCTTTTGTGTCTGGTAATTGCAAGTCAACAGAATAATCTGTTGACGAGGAAACAGATAAATGGCCTATCCCGTAGTTATAAACCAAACCAAAAAGCTTATTAATAAAGATATTTGAAAGTCAAGTTACAATAAAAAAATATACCAAACTTATATCACCAAATATAGAATAGCAGCGATAAAACAATTTGGCAAAACATTTCGGCACATTAACTGAAAGTCTTGGGAGACTCGTAACGCAAGACAACCCAAACCTAACGAGTTATCTATGACGTCTGACACAAAACAATTTCACTGAAGATACAAAATACTTTTGCGCTACACAGATAAAACCAGAAGGCTCAATGTAAACATGCTGAGGTATTTTTGCGATCATTACATTTTTATACATGACCATAAAACGAATTTTAACCATATTAATCGCTGCAAAGTTGCGAAACGTCAGGAAAAATAAAAATCAATAATACACGTGATTAATCTGGTTAAAAGATTACAAGAAATTTTGATGTCTCTTAATTAGTCATGTATGGCTTTTACATTAAACAGCAGTAAAAATAGCAATTCTCAAATTCTAGATCGATATAGTATTCTTTATTGTGCATTTTTAACAAGAACATAATAAAATAATAATTAACTATAGGCGGTCTTATCGTTAATAGTATTTTTTTACAGACAAAAAGACATTCTTCTTAGGTTTATAGTTAAAAATAAATGTGAAAAGAAAAATACAGCCGTAAGCAGGAGCAGAGCGATTCTTTCCACAAAAAAATAAATTTAGATTTCGCCACGCATGCTTTAATTCTTATTTTTAGTTTGTTCATCAACCATACGTTAATAAAATGAAGAATGCATTTGAAATATTTATCTGTTATAGTTTGGTTTATCAAGATTAAAATCGTCACCATTACGTATGACTAAGTTAGACATATAGTTCACCTACTTTATCATTCAACCACATTTTGTGAGATACTTTTTACACGTTGTCGTAAGTAAGCCTTCTGCCTCTATTTTGCGTTGTTAGAATTGTAGTTCCTATGGGAAATACGAGCTCGTCCGGGCCGTCGACTAAAATATAAGAGATACTTTACATTCTACGGTGTATTTAACTCGGTGTGCTATGGGGCAGAGCGGTCATGGTGCCTACGTGTGGAAATATACGAGGCGGATTTAGGGATCGGCGCGCTGTTTGAAGAAACTTTAAATTCTTTAAACGGAGACTTAAACTAGATTTCATACAATAAGGTATACCTAACAGTTTCTGTGTTCTATGTATTGTAAAAGTTTTCCTTCAAAGATTCAAAGATTTATTTGCTTAAAATACGGTTATACAGCGGTGTTTATGTACATAGGTATATTAGGTTCAGCATATTTAGATAACACAATTTGATTATGAGGGTATTTACCGGAAGTATATATTTTGTTTGATTCTGTATTATTATAGTAATATCTTAGGTTTGCGCGATCACTACACATTATAATAAAACAACTTTTAATCGGATTAATCGTGTGTATTATTGGTTATTGTTTTTCCCGGCGTTTTGACCACTTTATAGCGTTTGTAGCGACCACGAATGATATAGTGTGTTTTAGTCTAGTACTAGGATGACTTGTTTTATAAAACTAGAAATGTAACGAAGTATCATACGTGTGTTCCCCAAGGGTTAGGCAGATGTGTATTTGTATGCTGTTATTAAGTCTCATATCTGTTGTAAGCCTATTGGCAACTACCAGACAGTATCCGAAGACCTGCCAGCAACTGAGAATTTCAAAAAATTTATAACTTTGCCCAAACCAAGTATTAAATCTTAAACCTGTAGCCTCTTTTCCGATAGAGAAGGTAAACGGGCATTTGTCGAGCGCTTGCACGCTCCGTTTTAGTGAATTCATATCATTACTGTCAAGATGTTTGTTAAGCATTTGAAATGTTTATAGCGCCAGGTAATATAACTTAAAACGGCAAAGCTGTTGAGTTAAATTTCTTGTTAGTTTATTTGTGATCGTAAATATGTAATATATATGATACGACAAATTTTATGCATACGATATCACCAATGGAACTAATCATTTAAGTAATATTATTTATTTTTATATTTGTAGCTTTAGTAAATTATAGGGCAGTTATTTCACAAAATTTTGTTATAATTTTAAATGGAAAAGAATACGGTCGCAAGCAGGATTCGACCCTGCGCCTCCCGGATAAATAATCCAGGCGCTCTGACCACTAAGTCATCTCAACCTCTGCTCACTACCGTGAATTCTTCTTCCAAATTTTAACACGTCCTTTGGTGACGTCATTGACTCTACAGGTAACACAGATGAACATGAAAGACAATGTCATACAGATGCAATTACCTTAACAAATACAGATAAATATTTGAAAAGCTAAGCATGCGTTAATGCTTTTCAAAGATTTATCTGTATTCACAAAATTGAGTTTATATTTTATTACTGAATATATGCACGTATATAATCAAAAGGCTTAATGTGTCAAGTGTTTGAAACTTCAGAAAAAACAATAATACACGCGATTAATCTGGTTAAAAGTTGTTTTAGTATGTGAGTGATCGCAAAAACCCAAGACATTATACTAAGTACATTTCATTCGTTTTTGTTAGAACTAAAATTATTCTTACATTAATAATGACAGTAAAAATAAATTACATTTTTATACATATGCAACAAAAATGAAAATACACCAAGTTCATCCTCGCTTATCTTGCATGCCAGATATTATCCGTAAAAATAACGCTCCCATAAAAGCGACGTCTCCGTCCATAAAAAACGGTCCGTATGTTTTTATAAAGTAGTGAACGCTCGCGCGGCGACCACACGTTGCTCGCTGGAATTCGGGACACCGTAAAAGTCCGGAAGTTTCCGGAATCCAAGCAATTTCGGCACTGACGAAGGAATTTGTTGGAGTCGGCGTTGGTAGCGCGTTTTATTGGTCTATATCGCGTTTGTCACAGAGACAAAGGAAAGTGACTGTTACTGGGACTTTTTGTGCAGTTAAACGCTCGTTATGTGTTGTGAATGGGTCGTTGGTACGTGAATGGTGAACGATTGATTGTGTGGATTCCATATCACACTATTTTGAGCAAAATTACAGTTTAGCTGCTCAAAATTATCAGTAAAATGTATGTAATGGGGCGCAACAAAAAAATCTATCCCACAATATAATTTATCTTAGGTTTTCGCGATCACTACACATTATAATAAAACAACTTTTAACCGGATTAGTCCTCCTGCGACCAAACCCTTCAAAGTGTTCGTAACGTCAGGAAAAACAAAAAACCAGTAAGTAATACACGCGATTAATCCGGTTATAAGTTGTTTTATTATAATAATTTTAGTTATTTTAAAATTAATTAAATTTGAAATTTTTAAGCGTCTTTGACACTGATATACCGTTTCTCCAAAAGTTGCAAAATTTTCCATTTCAGTGGATTAAAATAATGAGGGTTTTAACAAAGTTTGTCATAATAACTGTTTTTTTTTATCTGACTGGTCGTTTTTGGACTATTGGGCTAGGAACCCATATATCACAGCAAGTTTAGTGCACTATGCACATTTAGGCTGCGTTCCGCTAGTTAGGTACATACTTAACGGGTAGGTATTAGTATAGTGTAGGGCCGATCCGGCTCGGAGACGAAGGCGTCGAAGAGGCAACCGTCTCGGTGCTCATCCCAGATAGAGTAAAAAGCCGCAACCCCACCATTACTGGTAGGGGAAAAGAAGGGTCATCGACGCCGAATAGGTAATAAAGTGTGTGCTTTTGTAAACCGCGATGATTTTGAGAGGCTAACGGTTTCCCCCATGACGTGCCATAGGTATAGCACAGAGTGGGCACTGGTTTGGTCCACCCGAGTTAACGGTGTCTCCTCTTATGTGCTGCGACGGCCGTGTTTTTTTACTCGGTAGAAGTCCGATATATCCCTCGCCATTAGGTAGAGGGCGTCCATGAGGATTTCCACACGATAATAATAAGGTATTAGTATAGTGTACTTTATTTTAGACTACCTACCTAGTTGGAAACAAATAAAGTCATATAGTATTTTTTTTTGTGTAATTATATGTACCTGCGCCACATAGTAAATATTTCCTGGAGTATTTATCCGGGAGGTGCAGGTACCAATTCTGCTGACAACCGTTCTACAAAAATGTATATTTTTAAAGGTCACTAACGAACGCGAACTAACTTTGAAAAAAATATCTGAATTAATTAATTTTCAGTTAAGAAACAGAGGTTAAATTGATTTTAACATAACATAGCATCACGCCTGTATTCCCCGAAGGGGTAGGCAGAGGTGTACACAATTGTACACCTACATTTCACCAATGCTGTTATTAAGTCCCATGTAATGTATAGGTGGTGAGCCTATTGCCATCTACCGGTCACAATTCCAAACTCTGGTCTGCTGAGAATTTCCTAGTAGAAAAACCCAATAACACTTTGCCCGGCCTGGGAATTGAACCCTAGACCTTTGAGCTTGTGACCACTAGAACAACGAGGCAATTGATTGATTTTAAATGGAGGGATTTCTATTTTAATTTGTTACTCTCATAAAATATCCAATAAAGCGTGGTCACCGCATCCAATATTTCGCCTTCTATCTATCTACCTGTATAAATACTTTGATGTTATCAAAAATTGATGCTGCAATTTGATTTAACGACCAATCCTGTGCATGATTCAATTTCGTGAACTAAATTTAATCATGGAGTTCACGTCACGGTGTGCGAGGTCAATTTGTTCAGTACGCAAAAAGAGATCGAGCCAATCTGAGTGACGGGATACATGACGTCACCGTATGATGTATTAGAAGGTGAAAGAAAGATTCGGCTGGTGGAGATGGAAACAGCTTAGTTTGCAGAGCAGTTACCGTGGGAGAGCCATGCTTCGGCAGGAACGGGCTGGCTCGACCGGAGTGATACGACGGCCTCACAGAAAACCGGCGTGAAACAACGTAGCTACCGCCGTATCAGCCGTATCAATGCCCTTGGCGTTATGCGTTGGGGCCCTTGTGGCCCCCGAGCCACAAGGGCCCCAACACGTGTAATGTGTGTGCACAAAAAATGAAAAATGTTATAAGAGGGCCCCGAATACATTTTGATATAGGGCCCCTTAAGCACTTACTAAGGTACGCCGCTAAACTGGAGTAAGCACGAGCAATAGCAAGCCCTTTCTTCCCCTGTATAATGTGGTTCAATACTAGGTCAGTAAGTTCGCTCCGGTAAAGTTTTTCGTATAATATTGCGCTCAAGAGTCGTTTGTTGTTGTTATGGTGGTATTAAAACACCTCGTTTGAACAGCATTTAGTGACCATACTGTTTTGTAAACAGGTTCATTATTTCGGCTTTATGTGTAAAATAGTCGGTGGGTAGTTTGGGCGTAACGGGGAGGTTATATTTATAGCAAGTTTATGAATGTAATCGCTACTTACAACTAGGTACAATACAATTATTTAAGGTTGTCTGGCAGAAAATGCCTATGGCATTAAGAACGCCTTTGTACCAATATGAATAAAAAAAAAAAAAAAAAAAGAGTAAAACGTATATTTTATTTGATGGATTTAGTAGTCACTGACTGACAGTTCTGGCAAAGTCGAATTGCCAAGTGGAAGTTAAAAAAGCCAGTTGATATTATGGTTAGACTGCTTAGTCAAAGATCGCAGGTACAGTTAGCGACAAAAGTCTATAAAAACGCATTGAAACTGCGCCGACTATAGTGCTGATTATTATGATATGATGACACGACTTCTTGCATTTTCTGTATTTATTTGATGATAAGATTGTTATATTGTATTTTGTACTCCGGATAATTAGATGAATAGATCCAGAGCTACATTTTAAACATTTGGATTTGTTCAGAGACTTGTCGAGCCCAGTACCAACCCAATACACGTAACGATGTTCTAATAAGAAAATGAATATAGCTTTGCTTATAACCATTACACCTGAGAGATGTGCGTGATATTGTGTGAAAATGAAAAGCCATGTCAGGCCTACGGGTGGTTTAGGTTCTTCATGTGATAGGATAAATAGGTCTATCATATAATAATATAAATCTGGTTTACATGCCTGCAATTTGTAATTATTTAATAGTCTTCGGTTTTCATGACTAAAATATATGTTTATCAATTTATTTTCTTTATAATTTGTACACGCACACAATTATTACATCCTCTTACATTATTCTACATTATTCTCACATACGATTGGAAATATAATTTTATTTTAAAAAGAGTGTCTATGGAGTTTCTTGCCGGTTCTTCTCCATAAGATAAACTATTTTGGAACCGTGCACCTAGCTTTGACGTTTCATAAGTGCCTGTAATCTGGTCTATGTGAAATAAAAATATTTGAATTTCAATAGAATTTACGGTTAAACAACTTTACTCATATTATTTGTGAGCTAAAGTTAGGTGAAATCTGTATTAAAAGTATTTATTAGTACAGTGATAGCCGAGGCGACGGGTTACCTGATGGTAAGCGATTACCTTCGCCCATGGACACCTGCAACCCCAGAGGAGTCGCAAGTGCGTTGCCGGCCTTTTAAAGGTTTTGGGCCTCCGGTACCCTCACTCACTCGGCGAAACACCCGTTGGACTGGCGAGTCAAAGGTCCCAAGTTCGAATCCAAGGCACGCACCACTGTCTTTTCGAAATCATGGCGTATTATAAATTAATTATCACTTGCTTAAAACAGCGAAGGAAAACATCGTGAGGAAACCAGCACACCTTAGAGATATTCTCGATGGTGTTTAAAGTCATGTCACCTACGGGTGGTTTAAAATCTGACAATAGGTTGTTCATCAACCACTCGATGAGAAGAAGAAGACTAAAAGTATTTCACCGCTCTTTTAAATTAATACTTATCTTACTGCATTATGATATCTAAGCTAAAAATTCCTCTTATTTTAGTATCTAAACAACTGGCCAAGGCTTGTTCTACATTCATATTTTATCGTATAGTTTTAACGCTTAATTACTAGATAGTGGCATAGCCAGACAAAGTATAAATATACCTCAGTATTTACGTTCCCAAATCTTGATTTTTACACTGAAGTATTTTCAAACATGTGTCATTGCTGTGAAAAACATGTGTTTAATTTAATTATATTATTATCGTTTATCTCTACAAGGTGATAACAATGACCCACTCTACTGCCAGTGATAGTATCCGAACGCGTCGACGCCATATTGACGTTTAAATTCTGACAAAATTTCGCGTATTTTTTTTATCGTGTAATTTGAGTACAGTTCTTTTAGACGCTAATTGATTTTATTGTAATAAATTAAGCTCTTAGATAATTAATTAAATTTTCATATAATTCTAGTAAAAATAATAATGTTATGAATTAAATTATTATCAACTGTATGCAATTTAATTTAGGCAAGATTATTAAATAATATATAAATGAGTATTACAAATACAAAATAGTGTGTTATTGTAGCGGATTTAGAAGAATAATATAAAAAAAAAATACTTTCCATTCAACATTATACAAATGAAATGTCAAAGCGATGAAAAGAGTAACCGATTCTGCTACTGATTTCGAACAAATTAGATCTTTGTTGAGTTTGAGTTATTCAAATAACACATTGTATATTGTACAGATAAAAAAGTGGTCACGTATTCGAGTGAAACATTTTGTTCGTTAATTTGGTGCAGTTTTATCTACCGTCTGAATTTGATTTTATTTTTTATTGGCGTCATTTAAAACATTGTGATTCATACAACACAATACTAGGGTAAGTTATTAATCCACTTTTGAATGTTTAAGTGTATCGTTGTTAAAGTTCACAGCATCATGATGATAATGATCATCATCATCATCACTCGTGCACTGAGTCTGATATAATTTGTATACAACCTGTTCATTTGTACCCCGTGACATATTTATGGAGGTGACTGTACAGCGGTACAGATACTAAACACGATTTTTTTTTTATATTTATATTTTTTGTAAATAATAAAATTCATCCGTTTCGCGAAAACCCAAAACCTGAAAAACTATTTGCCGTACTTTAACAATGCAAACCACTAATTCTTATACATATAAAAATCATTCAAACGCATGCGTAGCGAAGCGAAGTTTTAAAAGAAACCTACGGTCGTGAGTAGGATTTGAACCTGCGCCTCCCGGATAAATACTCCACTTATTCTCAGAGCCGTTCGGGGTTTATTCTGAAAAACTCGCAAATGTTTCAAAGTTAAATTTTTTGTGACCAGACTAGTTTCTTTATGCTTGCACTCATATAATTCTGCTTGATATCTCACTTTATAAGGGTCTTGGACCTATGAGTTTGTACCGGCGTTCTCTTCTTTCGCAGAGATAGTCGGATTGAAAATGCCGGACTGGAAATGCCCGAACTAGGTTTCTACAAACCTGTGTTTCAGGCAGGTTTATGTTAACAGTATGAAATGTTCACTTCTGCTGGCAGTCCCAATGTCTGCCTATGGTTTTTGTTTATAGACACTACATAGACCCGCCGTCTAACATAAACCTGCCTGAAACACAGGTTTGTAGAAACCTAGTTCGGGCAGGTCGCATACATGTAAATTTAATTCAGAGCTATATTTCTCGGACTTTAATTGATATATTTTAGTTATTAACTAGTTTTAGCGTAATAATTACTTTCTATTTCTATTATTAATAATGCGGCCATCTGTACAAAGTTTTTGTAAAAGTTTTAATACATTTTTATTTATTACTAGCTGTGCCAGCGACTCAGTCTGCCTGGATGTCGTAATTGACAAATGTTCGACGTAATTATTTAAATTGGCATATATTTTTATTTATGAACCGATTGACATGAAACAAACACTAAATGTTAAGTGAAGCTTACCACAATATATTAGTGAAAACCATCTAAATCGGATAAGCTGTTTCTGAGATTAGCGTGCACAAACGCACAGACAAACAGACAAAAATTCTAACAATCATTGTTTTGGGTGCTATTTGCGTTGATAAAGGTCCCAATAATAATTTTCTCATATATCTTCCATGTACAGACAGCGATCCGTTACATTTTTAGATTTATAAGCATTTCGGTGTCACGAACCCTTATGATCTTCCCTACCAAAATAGTTCGCCTTCAAATTTCAATAAAAAGCATACATACATAGATTACATTGTTGTCACATATGATTTCTATATTATAAATACAATGTAACCAAAATATTGTAATTGTTTGATGAAAAAGAGTAACCGTGGAGTTTCTTGCCCGTTCTTCTCCACAGGAATCGACACTTTGGAACGTGGCAACTAGGTTTTTTTTTTGACAATTCTAAAGTGCCTGTATATGGGCTAATTGAGATAAATGCTTTAATATTGATTGCTAAAATCATAAATCTTCCTTTTGGCTTTGCCGTAGGCAGGTAAAAATAATCAAGAAGAAGTAGTGGCAGTTTTTTTTTAAAAACGTTGCCCCATACTAGTAATTTCTTCCTGTATCGTGGGTGCGTTTACAGACATATAATCTCACAAGCACACACACACCCAGACCCGGAGCAATTATCTATAGATCGTACAAATATTTGCTCCGTACAGGAATCGAACCTGCGACACGCAGCGCAGCAGTAGGTCTTTCGACCACTGCGCCAACCGCGCTGTTAATCAGTCAGTTAGTAGTGACTTGTAAAAGAATTTTGGAAGAGGTATTCATCATTTGGTCTACTACTAACTGCCTCGTTGGTCTATTGGTCCCAAGCGCGACTGCTGAGCATGACGTCTTGGGTTAGATTCCCAGTCTGGCAAATTGTTATTGGATTTTTCTGTTAGGAAATTCTCAGTAGCAGCGCGGAATTTGGCTTTGTGCCCGGTAGATGGCAATAGGATCACCACCTATTGTATGGGACTTATTAACAGCATTGGGGAAATGTGGGTGTACAATTGTGTGTACCTCTGTTATGTTTTGGTTTATTAATCACTAGCTTGTGTCCGACTAAAGGTAGCCTATAGTCCTTCCCAAAGAGGCAATCTATCTCCTTGACAAATTTCTTTACGATCCGTTCAGCCGTTTAGTCGTGAAAAGGCAACAAAGAAACAAACAGATTTACTTTCGCATTTATAATATTAGTATGGAAGTATGGATTTTGTAAATCTCTCTCTAACCCTTCTCATGTTATAGGAATAAGGCTTATAAGAATCCCTTAATAACTTCGCTGAAGGGCTCCAGAATGCTGTCATATCTCATGGCACCCTAGCCTTAGGTGCAGTATGTAAATCAGCGATATTACATTTACATAGATAGGATTTGAGATTGTTATGTTTTGGTTTTCTGATTTTTTATTATTTTATTCTGAGATCATTTTTAATTCGACGCCATGTCGAGCCGGCTGTGAGGTTACGGGCCCGCCTCTTGAGACACAGGTCGTGGGTTCAAATTTGGAATGTACTTATGATTTTTTCAATGTCATATATACTTTCTTAGTTAATCTAAGACACTACAGACATACGGTGAAGGAGAATATCGTGAGGAAACCTGGTCTGGATTCACCAACCGGCAATGAGCTAGCGTGCTCGTGCCTTCTCTATGTAAGAAAAGTCTCTTGCGCTGCAGTAAGATACTCGTAGCTATGGACTTGTTATTTATGACACCATTATCATCGAAGCATCTCCATGTTTCGGAGAGCACGGTTAACCGTCAGTCCCGAGTCCCGAGTGGCCCCAGGCACGACTACTGAGCATGAGGTCTCAGATTCAACTCCCATGTCTGGCAAAGTGTTATTGAGTTTTTCTGTTGGGAAAAACTCGGAAGCAACTTCGAGTTTAAAATTGTGCTCCGTAGACGGTAATAGGCTCACCACCTTCGAAACTAATAATAACATCTGAGAGATGTTCTCGATGGTTTACCCATAGGACTCTAAAATGGCTTTATAATTTTTATTAAGCTTTGACAATAAATTGTTGATCAACCACACGATAAAAAGAAGAATAACCCTCCCAATAAATAACACATCATACACCTTATTTATGTCTACGAAAATAGTGTAACATGCACAAACAAAAGTTTTGTTCACGGGAACAGACGCCATCTTGCAACATTTTCAATTAAAACATAATCTAATTCTCGTTAGTGACGTCACAGCTCAAAGGGGCGCGTGAATAGTGTTACCATTAAACAAATTGATTATTACGTAGTGTTGCCCTATTCACGGGCGATAATGAAATGGGTAATCGATCGATTCGATTGATAACGGGCTGTTTGAAATTGAGGATTAATTTTGAAATGAGAAAGTTTTTGTTTGAATTTTGACACGTAGTATGGTAATTTACTTCCCCTTAATTATGACGCTCGTGGCTAAGTAACAGTCGTAGATCGATCGATTGAAGCTGTGCATGAAGTCTTAGGTTGGATTCCGGGGTTGAGGGAGGTGTTATTGAGTTTCTCTGTTAGCGATTTCTGAGAAACTCGGGTTTTGGAATTGTGCCCGATAGATGGTAATTTGTTTTTATTCGATTTATTTGAAGTTATTATTTTATATGGAAAAGGAATACGGTCGTGAGCAGGTTTCGAACCTGCGTCTCCAGGATAAATACCCAGGCGCTCTGACCACTAAGCCGTCTCTACCTCTGCTCACCACCGCGAATTCTTCATCCATATTTTAACACGTCCTTTTGGCGACGTCATTGCTATCTATTCCGTCCCTATAAAGGTGATCGAACCGACAATTAAAGATCTTAAATCTTTGAAAAGCATTAACGCATGCTTAGCAAACTCTAAAGTTATAATATTAAAAGGAAAATTATTAAATGGTTCGGTATTGTACATGGTGCATTACGTCTTCGGAAAATACAGGCGTGATGCAATGTTATTTTAAGCCATTATTAGAGCACGTTAAGAAACGTTCGTATTAATAGGTTGGGGGCGTTCGGATTATGCTCCGACACTTGCTCCCTGCCTCTTGAGCTCGGACATATAGGTCGAGCGTGTAATTTTAATATATTTTTATTAAAATTACACGCGTATTTTAAATTAATTATCACTTGCTTAAAACGGTGAAGGAAAACATCGCGAGGAAACCAGCGCACCTGAGAGATGTTCTTGATGGCGTTTAAAACCATGTCAGAGACCTACGGGTGGTTTAAACTCTGACACTAGGTTGTTCGTCAACCACACGATAAGAAAGAAAGATAGAAATATATTTTTTGTTCAAATGAAAAGCAACGCAAAGTATTTATTTTTGTGCCCATATAACTATATTACCGAATATAACATTCATCACCCCCCTGCCCTTATCCCAATTCATTTGGGTTCGGCGCAGCATGTATTTTTCTTCCATACATCTATCAGCCGTCATATCGTCAGTCACTCCTTTTCTAGCCATATCATCTTTAACACAACTCATCCATCGCTTCCTCGGTCTTCCTCTACTCTTATAGCCATCTATATTCATACTTAAAACTTTCCTCGTCTCATGACCCGAGCATTAATCATTACCGCATATAACATTGAGAGCTTATAATTTTGTTCTTGCAGCAAATGTAAGCATTGTGCATTAATTATTTATTCTATTAACTAATTATCTCGAGTTTTTTCCGAAATATTTACGAATAACGTTTTACAGATAGACCTTTCAAACGCATGCGTAGCGAACTCTAAAGTTATAAATTTGGAAGCCTGCGCTTCCCAGAAAGCAAAATACGGTCGTGGTTGGAACAGGATTAAGTTTTTTTTTTTGGACGTGGCCTCTTCCAGTTAACCCATAGGGGTTTGATCTGCGTAACCGAACAATAGCTATGGCGAGACAATTTGATGCCTCCAGCCAGAGCATATTTTATATTACTACAAACTAAGCAATACAGCACTAAGGGCGTCCCCTGCGTGACACGAGCCTCGGCTCAGGGCGTTGCTGGGGGAACAACTAGGGACTAGCTGGATCAGATATAGGATTAGGACCTGCGCCTCCCGTACAAATACTCCAGGTGCTCTGACCACTAAACCATCTCGACCACTGCTCATAAGTCTCTGTGGAAGTAATTATAAAAAGATTTTCTACATAAAACTTTTCAAAATAGTTGCGATATATACGTTGGACTCTTTCTTTGGGCTAGTGGTTACAAACGCGGCTGCTGAGCGTGAGACCCTGGGTTCGATACCACCGATACTCGAACCGAGCTAATGTTATAAAAAAAACTGGTAGCATATTCTCAAATAACTGTTATAATACATGTTTGTGCTCGTGACTGTAAAACAGTACTCCTAACCCTTTTTATACAGGCGTGATGATACAAGTAAGTGTTGATAACGATAATTCCTTCCACAATAGGTGACATAAAATACCCCAAACTAATACTTGTGCCGGAGCTCGCGTCGCACGTACCGTCAGCCAATCACGTGCGGGCAACAAAACACGGTTATCTAATATGCATTTTATTGCCGACCGTACAAGGCGCGCGACGAAACTGAAGCGGCAAGCTATGAAATTTTCTTGGTAGAGACAGCAGAATAGGTTTGTTAAGAAATACGTGTAGAATCATCGTCTGCACTTTTTAGTTTCACGCTTTGAAAAGAAACTAGAAAAGGTATGTCATTATGACGTCTATAGACGTCATGTGTTTGGAAAGGTTTCTTTTTTGGTTTAAGGAGTAATAAGTAATGCAATAGAGGATAACCATAAATTGAGAGTTTTAAGTTAGTGTTTGTACCTATTATTTTTATATATTATATTGAGATAAACATTCTCATATTACAAGATTTCTGAGTACTTGAGAACAATCTATAATTTAATAAAAAAATATTTAACCTAAATGCGGTGCAACAAAATACCATTCATTAAACATTAATACCGAAAAACAAAATACTCACCATTTTACAATTCAACCATGTAAACAACCAACCCCAAAACACCAACTTTGTATGCAAACGGTACACAACAAGTGGCGTAGCGTTCATAGCGGGCGCAGACCACAAGTCGCGTAGCAGCGTAGCCGCGTAGAGGCCTACGAGCGTGCAACTTTGATGAGAGTCGTAGAGGCCAGATGCCACCGAGCCGAGCTTATTTGTTCTTTCAACTTAGCCGCTTCGTACTTAGAGCAGTTTCGCTCTTGTGTCAAGAATATTGTGACAAAGACGGTCAGATGTCATACGAGAGTGTTCGTTATACGAAGATCTCTCTATTTGGGATTTGTGTCGGAGACGCTTGGGTTAGATGAATTTTTGTGTTGAGATCGAGGCCGAGTTTTGTGGTAAAATTAAGCCGTAGTGTCAGGTATTTGGTATCTCATATATAACCGACAAAGATATTGTCCATTCTTATTTCTATGGTAACCGACCTCGGAAATGTATTGTATACATCAAAAATAAGTATCATAGTAAAATTGTATGAAATTTTTTGATTGTGTACTCTTAATATAAATTTTACGGCATTTATTCTCGCTCTAATTAAAATCTCTGTTAGTAAAAGACAGAAAAACTCTAAATTAATTTTGCCAATATTACAAGTAAATACTCATATATCTACTTTACAACATTATGGGTATTCATGCAATTACCTGTACACCGTCTACCCGCCTACAAATACACATATGCATATATGCAAGCGGGGTCTACAACCAACTACACTACACGCGTTTCGCCCGTATAGCGGCCATCCGTGACTGTGCGGTTAGTTGTGATAGTTGAAATTTTCACAGTTTGTGTATATGCATATATTTGCGGGCGGGCGGTGCTGAGGTAATTGCATGACTACCCTCAATATTGTAGAAGTAGCTAGATATTGTACCTATTTATTTGCATCGATTGTAATGGACTTCTACATGGTAAAGCCTGAATCTACTAAACTTTACAATACAATTAACCTTAATATAATGAAACACGTGTAACCTAAACATGTTGCTAATAAAACCTTCATAGCTTCTAGGATTCTTACATAAAGAATATGATAATGTTCTTTACTGAGAATAAGCTTTAATTAATTCAACACAATCTTATAAGTTTTCCTTTATAAATGTTAAGTATTCTTTGTAATAATTAATGAATCTTCAACGAATAACTGATCATTTCACAGAAAACTTTCGAGTATTATGATTAACTAGCTTTGCTTGTGGTTTTGTTTGCGTGGATGTCGGAAACTAACATGTTATTCAACATTTTAACGCTCAGGCCGTGGAACCCCAATCAGTTTTTTAAGGCCCTTCTAGCTTTATAAAGTTATGCATATATGCTTGTGAAATTCTCATCAAAATTGTTATTAGAGAACAGACACAAAGATGTACTAGGACAGAAATATGTTCTGCTTTATCACGCAACACTTACTATCACACTAGGACGTGTACATTCACTCGTCAGTTGTTATGCTGATGATCATGGGTGTCCTGCATCCACTATTAGCACCCACGTAGTCGAAGCCCCAGTCTTGTACTAACTTTCTCTCAATCCATGTACTGTTTGAGTTATGGATTAGTGTGGCGGGTGCGAATCCCACGTGACGTGACTGCTGAAAGCCTCATACTTCTAACTTAAACACGTTGGAAAAGATATATATTCTTCGTAAACCTTTGAAGTTAATTTTATGTAAAGCTGACGAGTTAATTATTTTATACGTTTAGAGAACTGTTCACGGAGATGATATATTAAGCTCCTAATTTCTTGGGAGTTTGTTTTGGGTTTATTTTGGCATGTCTGCTAAAAACGGATTTAAACGCTTTTGGTTATTAACATGTCAGTGGAGAAGAACATATTGAAGAAACTCGCAGTCCTAAGAATTGTTCTCTATGGTGTGTATAGTCATGTGATAAATTTACGGGTTATTTAAGCTCTGTCATCAGGTTGTTCATCAACCACGTGATAAGAAACTCTACATTGCAAATACCGTCGCGAGCAGGATTTTAACATGCACTCCTAGGTGATACCTAGAGTATACATCCGGGAGCGCAGGTTCAAATCCCGCTCACGACCATATTCTTTTTGCACAAAAAAAAAAGAAATAACTTTACATTATTATTTATGAAACTTTTCTCAACTAAAAAAAACTATTCAACAATTTCCATCAAAACCATAACCAATCGAGCGTTGCCCAATATCCAGCCATCGTAGTTCCAACAAACTCTGTTAGCAGTAGGACGGTACACCGATAAAGACAAAAGTGTTTGTCCCGCTTTCACGCTTCGGCTGCTAAATCGATTTCGTATACAGCCTTTGTCATGGGATACTTTTATCCCAGTCAAGTAGTCACGAAATGTACCTTCAATTAAGGATTCGTTTTGAATTACAATTCTGTAAAAGGGCTGTGCGGAATTGTGTTATGTGTTAGGTGTTGGTAGATCGGAGATCCCATTTGAAGTGTTATTTAATAAATAAATGAACCAGATAGCCTTTCACCCACCGATATGTGGACCGTGTTGGGCACGGCAAAGGGTAGAAATTAGATGAGACTTATTAAGCATATATTCTCTTAGTACATTATTTATTACATTGGTGAAATTAGTGTTTTCTACGCAGTCACTAAACAATTGTTTAAAGTCTATACTTGTCTTGAATTATTAAGTTAGAAAACGATGAGTTTTATTTATACTGTTAATGTGGCGAATAAGCATACGGTGTGTCTGATGGTAAGCTGTTACTGTCACCAATAATGAAATTTTGGATCATTATTAGCATTATGTTTAATTGTTCAAATTTTAACAGGATAATTTTTAACTATATATTATACAGCTAATATTGAATTAGCATTTTACAGAGTAAATTATATTTGTCGAAATGTCAATTATGGATGATTAATACGAACATTACATGCAAATGGAGCTTCATTCTTTTTTATTTGTATTTATTTACATATTGGACGAGGAGTTTATTATGAATCATTTAATTTAAAATACACATGAATAGTAGGAGTAATTATTTTATTTTTACTTATAGCAACGGCATTTATAGGATATGTATTACCTGGTGGCTTTCAATGTAATAAACATATCGTTATAATCATCATTAATAATACAAATAAATAAAATTGAAGTGTCACTTTGTAATGTCAATATATAGTTTTTTTAAGCTTAAAAAACCTATGCCTTAAATCTGTGTTTAAATTTGTTTTCTGTCTGCCTGTCCGTTTGTTCCGGCTAATCGTCGAAACGGCTGAACCGATTCTGATAAGACTTTATTGGCAGGTAGCTGACTATATAGGGAGTAACTTAGGCTAGGTATTTATAATATAATTATAATAATAATAATAATATAACCTTTATTTCAGGCAACTTTGGCCCATAACATAAAATACACACAAATAAACATTTTACTATAAATATACTAATACATATTAATTAATTTAACTTATAACTACTGCGCACGAAATGACGGCGTCGTGTTACACTGACTGGTGTCACGTAGCCGGCCGCGAAAACGTCGGTAAACGACACCTTTCGGCCAAAACTCTTCTTTGAGGAAGGTCTGAAGATGTTGGGTTGGAACCCGCACCACAAACGATATGAAGTTTGTGTTGTGGCGCGAATCCAACTTCTCGACCCTCAAACTCCAGTTGGTCTTCACTCGAATATACTCCACGATCTCCTCGACCTTCGTGGAGTAATGTAGGCGGGACACATACAGCTGCGTCGTAGGTATTGCTGGACGCAGCAGCATGTTGGGTCCTGCCAGCGCGGTACCGCACTGGTTCCGACAAGGAGGCTTCTTCTTCTTCTTCTCCACCTTGATGAAGCCATCCCTATCACTCGTGTCCTCCTTCGGACCCCGCTGGTTAAAATCCTTCCTGGTTTTAGCGCAGCTCTGCTTACCCCCTTTTGATTTTTCCGCTTTGTTTGACTGCGAGTTTTGCGGCTCAGCAGGTTTATTAGCGGCGACGATAGCTGCGTAGGCTCGTTTCGGAGTCGACGTACCTACGCGAGTCGGTTGCTCTGCCGGTGTCGTTGCAGGGACGGCGGCGGAACGCGATGCAACGCTTGCATTCTCGGCGGTTGGTGACGCAGTTGAACTCGCCGACTCAAAACTGCCGATGGATGCGTTTTGCGCTCCGCGACGTGCGTTTACATTGGTGGCGTCAGGTGACCTACTTACCGAAACTGCGTTGCGCAATAACACAACTTCGGTACGTAGTTCACTGATGGTGTTATCGGACACCTCCAGTCCTCTTGGACTGCACCACGGCTAGGCTCGCTTTCAGGGTTGTAATATCCTTCAGCAGCCTGGTGACGTCGACGTGGTCGAATGTGATGGGGGGTAGCTTAATTAATATATATATATATATTAATAATTATACCCGTGTGAAACCGCGGGGCACAGCTAGTATATTGTATGTATATTATTATAGTGTATATTATCCCCCTCCACAAAACAGACTATCCCTGAGAAGAAATACCGGAACAAACTCAGAGTTTGTTTCGGTATTTCTTCTCAGGGATAGTCTTAGGAAATACCGTCGCGATTTAGTTTTAAATATGTATCAGAGACAAAAATAATTATATGTACGGTAGACTGAAATAATTTTAAATAATCTGTTGAGACGCCTGACACCTTAGTCTTCCTGCGACCACGAATGCTGCAAAGTGATCGAAACGTCAGGAAAAAACAAAAAACCAATAATACACGCGATTAATCCGGTTAAAAGTTGTTTTATTATAATGTGTATTGATCGCAAAAACCTAAGATATTACTAGAGCGATAGTACCTACATAATAAAATCAAAATTTCTTTATTCAAATTAGGCTAAAAATTTGCGCTTTTTAAACGTCAAATATTAAGACAGCCCCCAAAAAAGCCCACCCTTCACCGCTTCCTAGTGTTTTAGCTGGAAAGAAGAATCGGTGCAACCAACTCCCCAGCAACACGTCTGTCTGTATCAAAATTATTTATAGATTCTATACAAGTCAAAAATTGAATAATTTTATCTATTGAGATAAAATGTCTTCGGCACAGTTAGCTAGCACGAGCCTATGTACCAACGCATAGAAATATTAAATTCATCAAAAAAAAAAAAATTTAAAATTCCCGAAAGTCTCCAATCTAAATCTATTTGGTATGAAGCTCGTGACCACTAACACATGTCATTGCCAAAATATAAAATAAAACATAGTTGGTGAAACAGCTAAGTAGTATGTAGTATACTCGCGTGTTGCCGATCTGTAAGATGAACCGCTGCGTCAGTAATATAGAAGAAACAAAAAGGTTCTGCCAACATAATACTTCGTTAAGGACCACCGGCGACCTTGCTAACAGTTAGATACACATAGTCCATTTTCTACATCGTGTAACAGAAACTGCCTCGCTGGTCTAGTGGACCCAAACGCAACTGCTGAGCATGAGGTCTCGGGTTCGATTCCCGGGTTGGGTAAAGTGTTTTTGATTAATTATATTAAATGGAAAAAGAATACGGTCGCAAGCAGGATTCGAACCTGCGCCTGCCCCCAGATAAATACTCCAGGCGCTCTGACCACTAAGCCATCTCGACCTCTGATCACCACCGCGAATTCATAACATAAACATAACATAGCATCACGGCTGTACTCCACGAAAGGGTAGGCAGAAGTATACACAGTTGTACACCCACATTTCACCAATGCTGTTATTAAGTCCCATGTAATAGGTGGTGAGCCTAATGCCATCCACCAGGCACAATTCCAAACTCCGGGCTGCTACTGAGAATATTCTAACAGAAAAACTCAATAACATTTTGCCCGACCCGGGAATCGAACCCAGGACCTCATGCTCAGCAGTCGCATTTGGGACCACTAGACCAACGAGGCAGTTTTCGGCGAATTCTTCATCCATATTTTAACAGGTCTTTTGGCCACGTCATTGCTATCTATTCAGCCCCTATACAAGTGACCGAACCGACATTCCATATTGTTTTTCCATATAATAACTTTAGAGTTCGATAGTTATGCGTTAATGCTTTTCAAAGATTTATCTTTAATTGTTATTGAGTTTTTCTGTTAGGAAATTCTCAGTAGCAGCCCGGAGTTCAGAATTGTGCCTGGTTGATGGCAATAGGCTCACTACCTATTACGTGAGACTTAATAACATCATTGGTGAAATGTGGGTGTACACCTGTGTACACCTCTACCTACCCCTTCGGGGGATACAGGCGTGTTGTTATATATGTATGTATTTATTTAGAAAGACTTTTCATTTATATTTGCGTGTTTATTTTCATTTGTTTCAGTTAATATCTAGTGCCGAGCGGTGTGTTTAGTGCGAGTATACGGAGGGATGTCGGCGCGCAGCGACTAGCCGGCCAGCGTGGCGGGGTACGGGCGGTACGCGGGCGGCGCGGGGGCGTACCATGCGCGCGCGCCCGCCGTGCCGCTCAACGCCAGTGAGTATACATACATCTTGATACTATTTATTTTTAAAGAAAGCTAACAGACTTATCTCATTTTTGTATTAAAGTAACTGAAATTATTTGATGAAGTCGCTAATTACAAGCTTCTACATATTAATAAAAAATATATTTAAAAATAAACAAAATTATACCAAAAGTTGGACATAATACTCAGTAGCTGTGCCCGCGACTCCATCCGCGTGGATGTCGTAAATTAACACCATGTCGTGTATGAACACAAATTGATAATAAATAAAAAAAAATGATTCTCAGCCCAATGCAAAGCACCTATTGAGGACTAAGCTATGTAGCTTTTAGGTAAACAAACATTTTTGAAACTATTTTCTACCGATTATATATTATATAATATTATTACCGGTAACAATATACTATAAGCCATATATTCGTTGTACCATTTTAAGTCAAAAGATGTCGTTACGTGTATCTCCATTACGATTGTTATGATACATTTATCTTGAACTCTTCAAATTAAAATATCTTTGGAGATAATACTCCGAATTACGCACAATATGTTTGTATCAATTAATGTTCACCGGTTACTACTCACGTGCATTTTTCGGGATTTCGGTGAACATTAATTGATATGAATATGTCTCACGAAAGTTTTTATACAATATGTTTGTGTTCACTGTGTCACTGGTCTTGTATCTATTCGTGATGCTCGCACAAATAAACGACTAACAAACAAACAGACAAAAATTTCAAAAATTGTGGAAATGGGTTCTGTCGGCTTCCATTTACCACCCCGAAAGTTTTTTTGGAAATCTCTTTAATGTACACAAACTCCATCTCTTCAGATTAATCTTTAAGTATATAGATAACATAAGTAGGACTACATTTTCAGATGTTTTGGAACTGATTTTTGCTTCCTTGGTCTTGTGTATGGCTGCTGAGCATAAGGCCATGAGGTCGATATCCGGGTCTGGCAAAGTGTTATTGGGTTTTTTGTTAGGAAATTCTCAGTAGAAGCTTGGAGTTTTAAATTATTACCGTTTGATCGGAATACGCTCACCACATATTCAATAGAAGTTAATATAGCCCGGTTAGTGGAGTGTGATAGTAGGATAACATCAGAACCTGGCGCATGGATAACATTTGGTGTGACATAGCTATATAGTAGGCGACCGTATTGGTGGCGGTTACCACCAACAACAGCATTCCCAAAGAGGGTTGACGTCAGGCAGGCGGCCGGTCAAAAATTACAGCCAAAACTTTAGCAGCACGCCAGATATAGGTATGCTGCGCCGACCCCAAATAAATTGGGATAAGGGCAGGGGGATAATGATATTCAATAGAAGTTAATAATATAATTGCATTGGTGAAATGTGGGTGTACACCTCTGCCTTTAATAAATGCATCTCATCCGAAGCTGGTAAGCTTTTGGCCATCAACCGGGCACAATTCCAAATTCCGGGTTGCTACTGTAAGCCCAACAGTGAAAGTTAACCTTTAACTCTCGCTGAAGGAAATAAATCACATCTGGTTCAAACAGATTTGTGATTTATGCCAAAAAATACGGAAAGGTGTCAAATGACTTATGTGTGATATGTTTCGTAACTTGACGTATTTGTAGATCAAGGATTTTGTAGATCAAAGCGTGTATGAACAATTCAATGAACTAACTTTATCGGTAACATCTCCTAACTTTATTTGTCATTTAGACTACTACTCGATCATGCTAGCATGGTACCTGATGCTGATCATCAATACAAATAAATAAATTTTTAAGTATCTGTTTGTAATGTCAAAATAATAGTTTTTTTTAAGCTTATACACTTATTTGCAAGATACCTATGCCTATAATCAGTATTAAATATATTTTTCTAACTGTCTGTTTGTTTCTTCCGGATAATCTTCGAAACGGCTGGACCGAGTCTGATATTACTGGCTGGTAGCTGACTATTTAAGGAGTCACTTAAGCTAATTATAATATAATTATACGCGTGTGAAACCGCGGGGCACAGCTAGTCTAAAATACATCAGTATGAAAAGTTGTAAGCAAAGAGAAATTTACGTCTTGATCTAGTAGCCGCTTGCGCAGCTGCCGAACTTGATAACCTGATTTCGATTTCCTTTTTTATGTACGGAAATCCATCATGGACCAAAACCACACGGTCCACTTCTAACTTTTCCGAGGATCCGGGATCGCAGCTGTATTTACGGCAGACCATGTGTATGTATTTACGGCATGCTGATCCATGAAGGTCCAGAATTTTGTTATTGAGTTCTTCTGGTAGTACATTCTCAGTAGCAGTCAGTAAATTTGGTATTTGGAATTATGCTTGTTTACTGTAATAAGGTTAGCAATGGCAGTGGCACCACTAATAAGAGCTAAGCTCTTAATTGAAGTAAAGAAGACGGCTATAGGCTCACCACCTGATACCCCGTCGAGTATCAGGTGCAGTCATTACTGCATCGTTGAAATGTGGGGGTATGGTCAACTAACATCATTAGTTACACTAGAATTACGAAAACCGTCCTCAATGCTACGACGTAAAAGCGCTGTCAATGTCAAATTGTTATCACGCCCTACAAGACTCAACAGAACACTTCTGCCTAACCCTTGAGGGATATAGGCATGATGGTATTTTATATTATGCATACCAAAGTAAAATTTTTATTCGATCAATTTGCGGTTACCTCCTATTCCTATTTCAACGACTACTCTCTCAAAACACGGAAGCATAACCGGCACACTGTATTTTGCCTCCATTCATATCAATATGGAAATTTCACGAATTCAAAAGTTAAACTTGCAGCAAATAGAATGTGAATCAAAAAAGAAGGATTAGGGTGCGTTTGTGGGGCAGTAGCGGAGCGATTACCGATCGCATACGATTTACGCGAATTTCCTGAGAAATCGTTTCGAAGTAGCGTTCAAAGTGAAGATAACAAACCTATAGGTTGTCTGTCAGTGAAAGCAGCTTAACGCTTCTTCAGAATACTAGAGACTTGTAAGTTTGTTTTGATATTTCTGCTTTGGAAACACTGTCACCAAACAATATATTATGTGATATGTAAAAAAGGGTTTTTACGTTTGAACAATTTCATTTTATATATCTATCCACTGAAATTGCTGAATCGTAACGTGTTAGAATAAATATTAAATCTCATTTTCCGGGTAGGTAGTCGACCGACCGCTACGCTGCTCGCCCCGCTGCTCGCTCCGCTACTCGACTCTGAACACTAACCCTTACATTTAGCATATGTCACGATATTTGTGCCATACGTTGTCACGGCATGCCAAGTCCAATACGGATCGTGACCCGATTTGCAGCATGCCCAACCTTCACTGGGTAATAATTAAGGCTAAAATGATTGGGTTAGCAATTATGGTGATTATTTTAAGTAGTGTGTCAACGGGGTGGTGACTTAATCTACGTTTGACCTGGTTATTACGCTGTGTATCGTTTTAACGTGTCAATATTTATTTTTTATAGGTGTCAGGATTATGGTTTTGACATTGGATACATTGGTAGTTATCTATATGAATGTATATTATAATCTCATCTGCCTAGCTCTCGTCTAGACCTTTGTCAACTACTTTAGGGTCGGCTTCTGGTCTAACTGTACTGAATGACTCTGGTTGTCAGATTTTTGGACATCTGACTACCCGTAACGACTGTCATAGTTTTATAGATCTTCATTTGACTGGTGAGATCGACCGCTGAACGTGCTTTTCGAGGCACAGAGGGGTCTCGATATAAAAGAATGGTCTCCCATCCACAGATCAAGTACGGTAAGCGCAGTTTAACCTCAATCGATTGATATGTGCGGTTGTTACTTTGCTACGATCTCCTCTGTCATGTGTAAAATAACATGTGGGATATTATTCAAAGGCACTTTAATTGGTATTAATACTCATAATCATCTTAGTATCCAGTTCTCACAATTTTATAACCACGACTTGACCTTTTTTTTTTTTATTATCGTGTGGAAATCCTCATGGATGCCCTGCACCTTATGGTGAGGGCTATGTCGGACTCCTACCGACTAAAACCACAAGGCCATCTCAGCACATAGAGAAGGAGCACCGTTAACTCTAGTAGATCAAACCAGTGCCCCTTTGTGCCATGCCTTTGACTCCTCCGGGAAAACCGAACAGTTTCCCCAAATCCCAAACAGTGTACGACTACATGTGAGCACGCACACTACAGGGTCACAGCGCCCGTGACCCGAATTGTCCCCCTACTGATGGTGGGGATGCGACTCTTCCCTACCTGGGCTGAGCGCGGGAGCTGTTGCCTCTCCTTTGGCGCCTACGTCTCCGAGCAGGATCGGCCCTCTCCCGATCCCTCTCTGCAGCCTCCTTCTGGAGCATAACTGATTCACAGAAGGAGGCTACGGCCGTCCAAGCCGTCCGCTCTGTCAGCATAGCCGATACGACCGCCGGCAGAGACAAATCTTCTCCAATCTGGTCGACCAGGATTTGCCGCTCAGAATCCCATGCAGGGCATTCCTGGAGCGTGTGCTGTGCAGTATCCTGGTCACTTATACAATGGTGGCAATTAGCCGTGGCTTCGCGCCTTATCCTATTCAGGTACTCACCGAAGCAACCGTGTCCAGTGAGTACCTGAGCAAGGCGATAGGTGATGCGCTCACCTCTCCCCATCCAGACCTCGAAACACGGCAAGACGGCCGCGACAACTCGCTTGTCTGCATACCGCGGCCCCTGGAGCCGCTCGCACCAACGTTCGAGTGCGCGTCGCCGTTCCTGCCGCCTGAGCACTTCAAACGCCCTAGGTGGCACGCTTGCGCCGTTTTGGCGAAAGGCGCGGACTCGGTCATAGACCCTCGCGTCCATTTCTGCCAAGATGTCCAAGGGCGGGAAGCGCGCCAAGACAGTCGCCGCCTCGAAGGATACTGTCCTGTATCCTCGTGCAATCCTGATGGCAACTTTGCGCTGCAGGCTGTTCAATTTGGCTCTGCAGCGCTGAAAGCCTGACAGACGGTGCGACCATACAGGTGCCCCGTAGAGAGCCATAGATCGCACGACACCAGCGTAGAGGCGGCGAACTTCTTCTCGAGGTCCCCCGAGATTGGGTAGTAGTCCATGCAGCGCACCTACCACTCTTTCGATCCGGGGAACGAGGCGGTTGAAGTGCTCTTCGAAACTCCAGTGGCTGTCCAGCGTGAGGCCAAGGTATTTCATATACCGGCCTACTTGGACGTGCGCATCACCCACACGAACCGATGAACTGGGTGGTTCCCTGCCACGCTGCCGTTTGTGAAACCATATTGCCACGGTTTTGTGAGGCGCTATTTGCAGACCCAGTTCACTGATTTCAGCCACGACTTTTGCCACACCGAGCTCAGCAAGCCGGATAGTCTCCTCAAAGCTGTCTCTGCTGGTCAGTACTAATGTGTCATCAGCGTAGCAAACAACACTGACACCAGCGGGGAGATTGACACGTAGGACCGCGTCGTACGCTAGGTTCCACAAGAGAGGGCCTAATACTGACCCTTGTGGAACCCCGCAACTTATTTCCTTACGGTGAATGCACCCATCCCTACCCACATAGCGAATGTGCCTGTCATGCAGATAGGCCCCGACAATGCCCTGTAGATAGAGAGGCACTCGATGGTGTACAAGCGCCTCCCTAATAGCATCCCAGGGCAGGGAGTTGAAGGCATTGACGATATCAAGACTTACTGCCAACGCCACTCCTCCCCGGGAGACGGTCTGCTCCGACAGCGAGCGGACGCGAAGAATACCGTCTACAGTGGAACGCTGCTGCCGGAAGCCATACTGGCTATCGGAAAGATCGGGACCAATCTCCGACAAGTGCTCGACGAGGCGCACGGCAATTATTTTCTCAAACAATTTAGATGCCTCATCGAGCAGGCATATAGGGCGGTACGCGGATGGAGAGTCCACGGCCCTGCCTTCCTTCTTTATAAGGACTAATCCAGCTTCTTTCCAGCAAGAGGGGAACACGCTCTGACGGAGGCAACTAGTGAACAACTGCCTTAACCTGTCCCCCAGAGCAGCTAAAGCTAACACCCATGCTCGCCCAGGAACTCCATCAGGCCCAGGTGCTGTATTGCGAGCCTTCAGGCGACTAACGGCTCGTTCCAACTCTCCTTCTGTAACCTCAAACTCATCCGACCAATTTTCCGAAGTTATTGAGGGTACTGTATACGTGTCCCGGATTGTAGGGAAGAGTGTATTAATGACTCTGCCCAACAAGTCCGGGTCTAGGGTTTCTGTCAGGGGGGGGACCCATGGACGTAACTTACCCAGAACGATTTTGTATGGTCTCCCCCACGGATCTCTATCCAGTCCCTCGAGGAGTTCGTTCCAGGACCGAGATTTAGCATTTGCAATGGCGATTTGGAATGCCTTTGTAGCTGCCCGATATTCTGCATAAGCTGTGGCAGTCTCGTCGGCTGTGGCCTGACGTCGCCTTCTGTTCCGCGTGTACCGGCGTCGGGACATCAAACAGGCCCTACGAAGTTGCGCGAGATCTTCCGACCACCAGTACACCGACTTCTGTCTGGCACCTCTGACTCGCGGCATCGACGCATCACAAATGGACGTCATCGTCTCGCGGAACCAAGTTGCTTCTACCTCCGGTTCGGGCAAGATCCTTTCAAAATCCGAACTCTCTGGCCATGCGGCGACGTTAGCCGCTGCGACGAGCATATCCCTGTCTAGCTTTTTAAGGGACCAACGCCGCGGTAGGGAGCTATTGTTCTGGCGGTCGGGGTTCCTGCGAGAACGTAGGGCCACTTCTAAAATAATGTGGCGGTGGTCAGATAGAGTGACTACTTCCTCTGCAACTCTCCAATCCGACACCATGCGGGAAGCAAGAGGAGTTGCCCATGACAAGTCGACGATCGACTCCCCCTGCCAACGAACGCATGTGGGCACAGACCCCCGATTAAGAAGACCGAGATCAAGTTCGGCCGCCCAGCTCTGTAATGTCTCTCCCCTGGTCCCATCCCGACGGTTTCCCCAAACTCTTGAGTGAGCGTTGAAGTCACCGAGGACGAGCACTGGACGAGGCAAGCAAGCAGAGCGAACGCAGCTTGCTACACTGTCCAGGTATCTCTCGTAGTCGTTGAGGCAGATGTTGGGAGAGACATAGCACCCCACTATTGCCAGAGGGCCCCATTCTACCGCAACAAAACCCTCCCCCTTTTGAAGAAATGAGCAGTGTGGGTCCCCACTTCCACCACCCCAATAGATAGCGACAGAGCCAACAGTGTCACCGAACCAACGAGGGTGGATCGGAATGTCGTAGGGCTCCGCCACCGCCGCCAGGGCAACCGACCACTCCGCGGCAGTTTGCAGGAACAAATTCTGCGCATTGCGGCAGTGGTTAAGGTTGCATTGTAATACTTTTAAGGGTGGGAAGGCGAAGTATCCATTACCTCTACGGGGCTGCTATTCATAGCAGGTACGGACGTGGATCCCACCATCGTGGAGTGTATTAATTTACCTTTTGTTTTACCTTTAGGCGGGGAGCACTTCTTGCTCCCTAGCCTATGGTCAGCTGGCTGGCCAAGGTCTGCACATAGCGGACATCTCTTGGTCTGAGCCGTGCATTCTTTAGCCTTATGACCTGGCTCACCACAAGCAAAGCATCTGTTACCACGATCAACCGCACTAGGGCATTGGCGACGAACATGCCCGAGTTCGAGGCATCGGTAACAAGATAACGGCCGCGCTTCCAAAACTTCAATCCTCGCCAAAGCCCAGCCAATGCGAAGACGCTTGCTAGATGCCAAGCTTTTTATTGTTGCCAAGGGGCATCGTACCCAGACACTGCCCAGGGAACGAGGCTGGCGGCGAATTTCACCTACTCTTATATCCTGCGCCAAGCAGCCGCCTGCCTCAGCAACTGCAGTTGCTACTTCCGTAGCTGAAACAGCGTCGTCCAGGTCATAGACTCTTATCTCACCGGTTTTAGTGGGACGGGCGATGCGCACGTCCATGTCAGTAAGAACCTCCCGCATCCGAGATGCCAGACTATCTGCCTTGGCGCTGCAATCATTGCCAGAGATTTCCAACAACAACCCACCCGTAATGGCCCGTTTCTGACGGACAGTATCAATTCCAAAGTCAGAAAGCTTTATGCGCTGCCTAGCTGCCGCAATAACTGCCGCATAAGTTACATCGGAACCCTCCAGCACAGTAACAGTTATCGCAGCCGACGCGGGAACTCCAGGCACTCCCTTGGTTTTCCCCTTCTTCTTTCCATCTTTTACTGACGCGGGTGTTGTCGAAGCTTTGGAATCTTGGCTTTCAGTGGATTGGGATTGAAGAGAGGTGTTGTTAGTCACGGTTTTCTTTCCAACCATCGTAGCCCATGTTTGAGAAGCAGCAATCGATGTTGATGGCTGTGGATCTAGAACTGGCACGGGGGGCAGTTCCACCACGGCAGGCACCGATGACTTAACCCCTTTTTTCTTCTTGCCTTTTCCCTTCCCTTTCTTTTGTTTTCCCTCTGAGTCTAAACCCGTCTGCACTTGATTCGCAGACGTGGATGTTTCAATTGTAGCATCAGCAGCCAGTGGCGGACGGAGACGCTGTTCTGGAAGCAATCTACTCTCGAGTGCCTCAAATCTGGCGTTTACCATGTTCCCCACTTGGAGCATGATCGACCGCGCCAATTCCTCTCCAAATGTTGAAGGCAAATTAATTTCATTCGTACCCAACGCCACGGACGTTGATACAATATTTGAGACCTGAGCCTCACCCTGCCGACGAAGGGCGTTGAGTTCTTCTGTCAGCTTTTCCAGTTTTGTTGAGAGGTTAGAAATTTGCAAACGCAGATCCGCGTTTTGCTTCTCCAGCCTCTCAACGTTGCCAGTTGCAGAATTGTGTTGAGAAATCTCCACAACTGTTCTCTCCGCTTCTTTGCCCTCCCTCAATGACAAGTTTTGAGCCAACTTCTTTTTAGGTCCCGGCAAATCCCCAGTACCTGTCAGTCGTGTTCGCTTTCGCGTACGACTTGCAACTGATGATGACGACGCTTGTGAGGCAAACGACATTTGCGAGCAGTCTGATTCGTAACTGTCGTCGACTATGCTGGTACCTACCGGAGTAGGCGGTCGCGCGAAGCGTTCACGCGGCCGTGTTATTTTGCCATCTGGCACCTTTTCCTCCGCAGATTGCTCTGCAACATTTCCACCTTTTACGGAGTCTTTAAACGCCGTCGTAACCAACGATTGATTTTTTAAAAGAGTTTTATTAATTTTATCCATATTGTTCCCACGAGTATGGGGGAAGTATTCGGTCCACCCGGGCAGTGCCCCCTGTACCCGGGTAAGCGTACTGTGTAATCCAAACAGGGGGTCCGCTGGTAACCTGAAGGAGATGCGTTAGCGACTGTTGTAACCCTTCAGCCATCCATACCCTCGTCACGCACCAGAACTTGATATTAGGGGTGATTGTTTATAGAGGTTTTCTTCCTCGCAGTCCGGGCAATTAAGCCGAGACCCTCGGTCCTGAACGACACCAGGATTACGATTTGACGACAGTGGCAATGAAGCCTGTCCCGTTATTCGCACAACGCGACTTAACAGAACCCACCGTAGAATATTCGCTCCTCGAATAATACGAGGAGCGAAACGCAGACACTGTCCGATATCTCGGACGGCCCGTCTCCCTCGGCAGTCCGTAATGAACTCCGTCTCGTATCCCTTAGTCTGGTCTCTCACTTTGAACCTGTCCAGCATGAGTAGCTCTACTGGCATAGCTCCAAAGGTCCCTGAGACACGCAAGCCCCACCACGGCGACAACGTATGGATACAGGTGGGGAACCACGACTTGACCTATACTATAATTAGATTTGGTATAATTTATTAATGTAATTATAATGGGACTTTGTAACGCATATTCTTTAACTTTGTTATATCCAAAACGACTTGATAAAGATATGAAAAATATGAAAGAATATTACGGCATTGCGAGATCATATGTTTTACCGCTCTGACGTTACATATTTAACGTAAAACTATCAACAAAATTCTATTATCTAAAGAAATTTCATTGCAAATTATTAGCCTACAATCGTAACACAAACTCTCTCACCTAATTACCATGTATCAATTGCGATCGCTAAACAAACGTATTGTATCGCACATTACACAATGCATTGCGTATTTAGTACGGGAGGAGGTCGCTCATTGTCGTATTGTAGCAGGAATGTGTGGTATTGTGAGAGGCTTTTGCGGCATTTCAAATTATCGGCTTGATGTATGGTGCGCTGTTGTGGGAGCCATACATCCAGTTATTATAAATGTTAGATGTTCTCCTGTTTATTGTTTTGTTTGTATGAGTATGTTGATTAAAGTAAAGTGTTCTGTTATTTTTATTGGTGGGTATTTTTAAGTAATGAAAACAGGAGAATATTTTGACGTTGAAGAAGTAAAGACGATAAATTGGCCTAAGGAGTTTCTACTTATTTGGTCTTGTTTCCCACAAAATTACGGTGAATGAGTAAATCGTGTGGAATCCGAATCTAAATGTAAAGGTTTGTAATGCGCGTTAAGTTCTGTTAGTATATAGTAACTTTACAGCCCAGTTACTGAATAACACGTTATCTCGTCGTAAGCCTGAATGTCAGACTTTTAGGCACTAATATTAGTATGACAACCATGACTGATAGTTTAACGTGGCCTCTAAGTCATGGATACGGCTCGATATGAACTGATGATCACCCATCCAAAGACAAGTGCAACTGAACCTCAATCGATTGATCCGTGCGGCTATTACTGAACCACGAGGTAAGGAAATTGATGAGTCTGACGTATTACCATAAATTTGCATAGAGCCCCCACTTTAGGGGGTACAGTAAATATTTAGTATTAAACTGTAGCAGTCAGCGAGAGATTAATATGCAGCACCTGTTTGTGATCACTCCGGAGTCGGTGCTGGACGTCTTGTGTAAACACGTGTTTGAATAGTCTATTATGAATTTTTTATCACTGTTTATGGCTATTATTTATATGAGTTTGACTCGCAACAACGCTGCGGGCTCATGACTAAAGGCTCCGTCCGAGTTCGAAACTAGACAGGCAAACCCGAAAAACGCACGTGAGTAATCTACTTCTTCTTATCGTGTGGTTGATGAACAAACTAGTGTCAGAATTTAAACCATCCCGTAGGTCTCTAACATGGCTTTACACACCATCGAGAGCATCTCTCAGGTGTACTGGTTTCTTCACGATGTTTTCCTTCACTGTTTTAAGCAAGTGATAATTAATTTATAATACGCACATGAATTCGAAAAGATAGTGCCCTTGGATTCGAACTTGCGGCCTTTGACATGTAAGTCCAACGGTCATACCGCTAGGCTATCAAAATACTTTCAAATCTCAATCCTCTCATTATTGGAAAAAAAATAGGCAAAGGATATCAGATCATTCTAACGGAAACAATAGATCAATAAAAACCTAGAAAATGGGTTTGAATGAATTGTATCGTTTTCGATACGTTATGCATTTAAGGGTTAAAGAGTAAAACTCCTTAGTGTTTTATGTCGAACAGTGACTTCTGTTTTTAGTAAAACATAGTACTACTGCCCTTCGAGAAATACAGGCATGATGCTAGGTTTGTTTGAGAAAGGAATCGTGTTTGAAATGAATTAGGGATTGTGTACTGAAATGTCAAAACCTAGATTACCTTTAACCCATTCAAAGTAGTTTTTTATGGATGTTGTTCTATTCTGTAAAAGTAATAACTAAAAATAAAGTTCTATTTATATTTTATTAATTTTATTTATTAAAGAGAAAAGTCATTATAAAATATCTTAAGAATCACCTACTCCACGCTTTTATACAATAAAATGCATTTTTTTTCTTTATCACTGTAATTTATTTTTTAACTTAAAGGAAATTATTTTCTACTTTTTAGTTCAACTAGTTACAAAAGCGTGTCTTGTTAAACTAATCTTTATTTTTGCTTTTTTAGTCAATCCGTGAAAACGTTAATCCTGAAGATCCTGATCAGGATAATCGGACAAATTATTATATTGTCATCGGTCCTTCATAAGTGTGCGAAATTTCAATTGAATCCGACGTTTTAAAGTAGGTGAAAATCACGTTCATAGATTCCGTTACTAGCGTGTTTATTAGGTAAAAAACTAGGCGGAAAACTAAAATTTTAATAGGGTTTAAACCTCTCTTTTTATTGAAGTCATATACAAAATTTTACAGTACACAAGTAAGTACTACCCTTAAGTCGTCACCGCGCCAGACATAACCTAACCAGTGACATAGAGCAAATACATCTGAATTTATAATTATATGACTTAGTGCTTGTTGATGTTAAGACGCGGGTGCGGGAGCGAGCGCGGAGGACCTAGCGTGTTCGTGTGAAAATTAATGACGATATTTAATTTTAAAAGTGAAATCTCTAGTGAAAATATCTTGTGAAAAGTTCAAACTGGTTGAACTTATGACGCTATGCTAGGTAGACGTGATCATTCCCAGACATGTACCCTCACATGAGTTCTTTCATGGTGACCACTGGGATGGTCATTCCATAGTTACATCCTTTGATTACTATCAAAGGATGTAACTATGGATTGACCATGATAGATCATGGAATACTTCCCATCGACAAATAAAAAGAAAAGGTTAACGTGCACATGCACTAACAAGTCACCACTTTTAATGTAGACGTAAAGCCGCAGTGACAGTCACGAGTTTGCCCGCTACTAAAACCGTATCGTAACGAAGACCGCGTCCGCTACCGCGCCCGCTAGTCAATGAGACCAAGCATTTACGGGTCACTAACACTGGTGTCTTGTGAACTTCAAAGGGACCAATAGTAATACATGATTAGTTACTATAGTTTCACAGTGTGAATCTGTTTACAAGTTTGTTTGTTTGAGTGAGAAGGTTTGATTCTAGTATTGGTACTTGGGTTTTTCTGTTAATTCTCGGCAGCAGCCTGAAGTTTGGAATTGTTCGCGGTAGATAGACAATAGCCTTTGTTGTTTTTTTGGAATCCAATATTGTTAGTTATCCATGTTAGAATAGTTTTCCTAAAGCTGCCCGTACCTAATATAATTTAATATAATTTTTATTTCCAAACTTACAACAAGTGAACACTAGGTTTACAGAATATGAGTTTTTGAAAATTATAAGGTTACACATAAAAATACACCTCTGGTGCCCAAGCTAAGATTGAACTTGTGGTATGGGTGCCAGGGCTCTCTAGGTTGACAAAAACAAATGCATATATATCCGGAGCATCAGTATACAGACAAAGGCATTAGTGCAAAACTTTAGTAAAAAAAAACAATTTTATATCACAAAGGTAATCTTATATTCTAAGCCCCACAAAACCGTTGCAATGGTTTGACTGTGAGGTCAACGAGTCTCGAGACATTACAAATTAAATGTACTTATAATTAAATATTATATAGGTATTGCAACTTACACTTATATAAAACTCAATACATTTCTAAATAATGTAACTTTAATTTACGTTTAAACCTATTTGAATTTGTTTCACTCCTTATGTCTACCGGCAGACTATTCAATTAATATGGTATTCTCTTTTTTAATGTGCTGTCACCAAATAATAACATGATAAACAGAAAAATAAAACCTGGATAATATTAATTTTTGCAAAGATAAAGCAACTGTGTAGAGTAGTGTAAGTGTGTTTGAGTGTATGTATGTGTGTGTGTGTGTGTGTGTGTGTGTGTGGGTTTAAGAACATGTGGGACAGGGAGACCTACTTAAGGGCCTTAGCAGACATACTACTTACTCTTAATATTATGCGCTTTTGCAACTGCATCACGTTTTGACGACACTCTATGTCCGGGAGTTAGAGCGCTGTATTGGAAAAGCACCTAAATCGCTGATCGTCAATGCTTAAACAAGCATGTCTGCCTAATAAACTAATCAAAGGGGAAAAAAATACTTTCGACCATCATTCCTCGTCCCCTCTACCCGACGTGATAATCATCTAATACACTTTCGACCATATTATAGAAATAATCCGTCCTACATAATCCTAATAAACCCGATAATCGCGGGACGCATCAATCATTCTGCTCCGTGGCACAAAAAATGTGGATACACAGATAGGACGCACACGCATTGATATGGAGATCGTAAATCAAACTAATACGCTGTATTGTTATTATTTTTGTATAGAAGTCTATTAAAATTCTTAATTAAAAATCTAGTTTTATATTCCTATATAAAAAAATTCGTGAAACATATTCATATTAATTTATTACTTATGTGTATTTTTCGGGATTGGCCGACTAGTTTCGAACTCCGTCGGAGCTCTTAGTATAAGCTGAGCCCACGGTGATATGGCGAACTATTCTACAGTATTCTAGATTAAATATCTAGTATTTAAGGGTGCTAAATTATCCGTGTTTGCGATGCAGTAGCGATCCCAGTATCTCGGTAAAAGTTAGTGAAGGACTGTGTGGTTTTTAATAGGAACATCGTCATCTTGCTGGAGAGTGTGTTGCGATGTTTTTTTTTTGTTATCCTTAACTCTATATGCTAAATCCAATACCCTTGTATGCCCAACGCCCATCAGCATCCTGAACGCATTGTTACGTACGATGATCGCCTCTTTGTGTCACTTGTTCAAGATTTTACTCACGTGCGCATATCGCTAGGCATTGACTAATTATAGGCTCCCATGGAGACCCTAATTATAAGCTCATCACTTTGGTGGAAGCCGGCCTGGCTTCACCGCAATATGCACTATCTATGATTGGACTAAAATATGTACGTGAGAAAATCTGTCATCAACAACATGATTAGGTATACTCGTGCATTTCCCGGGGGAACTAGTGGGCGGTTTGCATCATTTAGGTTTGATGGCATTTCTTATCAGCAGCCGAAACACTTAAGAAGCGGTGAAGGATGGGTGAATAAATTCGTCTTCGCTTTTATTTGAAAATGCACTTAATAGTCGACTTTTATTGATTAACTAGCTGTGCCCCGCGGTTTCACTCGCGTTAATTTGAGGAATAAACCTACTAAAATATATTCCACTAGCGCGCCCCTCGCCCCCTCATGAACGCCCGCCTTGCACATCATAAATGCGCGCATGGTACTTGATCATTATTTTGTGGTGGATTTATTTTAAAATTATGATATCTCCTAAGCTATTAGGATTTAGGGCAATTTATTTCAAAATTAAATACTTGTTATGAATATCGTATTTATTTGGATAAGGATTATTATCATGTTTATAGAAACACCTTCGTAAATAATGCATTATATTAGAACAAATTTGATTACCGTAAAAAAGTTATAGTGAGTCAACCTTAAAAGATAGACATATGTTGTCTCAGACTTTTTTTTGTACTTTTAAAGGGAAACAATTCTGTAATACATAATTTTTGCGTAACTTTAACCGTTTACGCAGCGCACGCTATGAAAGCTCCCAAAAGGAATACAGTTTCTCATTTTTGCTGCTCCGCTCCTATTGGTCGTAGCGTAATGTTATATAGCCTATAGCCTACCTCAATAAATGCAATATCCAACACAAAAAGACTTTTTAATTCGAACAAGTAGTTCCTGAGATTAGCGCGTTCAACCAAACAAACAAACAAACTCTTCAGCTTTATAATATTAAAGTATATATAACTTTTTTCTTTACTTATCATGCATGCCCAATTATTTGTAAATAATGATGATATATATCATCAATCAGTCTAGCCACAAGATATCGTGTTACCTAATAAAGTGGGTTGTGGAGGTCAGATAGGCAGTCGCTCCATGTAAAATACTGGTATTAAGCTGCATCCGGTTTGACTGGAAGCCCACCCTAACGTAACATAACATACCATCATAAACTGTATTCCCCGAAGGGGTAGGCAGAGGTGTACACAGTTGTACACCCACATTTCACCAGTGCTGTTATTAAGTCTCATGTAATAGGTGGTGAGCCTGTTGCCATCTACTGGGCACAATTCCAAACTTCGGGCTGCTACTGAGAGTTTTCTAACAGAAAAACTCAATAACACTTTGCCCGACCCGGGAATCGAACCCGAGGCATCATGCTCAGCAGTCGCGCTTAGACCACTAGACCAACGAGGCAGCCTCAACCCCAACGTAATTGATTATAAACTAGGCAGATGGATAATGATCATGAATGTAGTCTGTTCGATGAAGAATAAGGGAAAATTACTATACTACTAGCCTTATTTTTTCTAGAGCATGACCTCTCTGAGTAAAGGGCCCATGATTTCAAGACAAGAGAGGAGAGGGCGAGAGATTTTCATGTACGTCACGTCCAGCAAAGCCAAAATTTATAATATTTTCCTATCCTGTTTGCATTCTGTTTTCTTTTCCTCCTCGGTATAAATATCCAAACATACCCAATGTGTTTGGCTATTCATAGTGTAATAGATTACACTGAGTTCTCAGATTTATGGAGTCGTTGTATCAACAACCAATACGTTAATCCAGTGACACTGCCGGCATTATCCCCTTTTTCGGAGAGGGCCTTGTCAAGCTGTTAAGCTTATTACGTATACTAATAATTTATGAGATCCTGTGTAGATATCAGTATCGGTAACATGAGTAATTAAGGGAGATGTTTGACTTAGGTAAGCTAAATTAATCTGCTTTAAGGAATCATGTCGCTGATTTTAGAGTATAGAAAAACTACAGTCAGAAAACGTCAATCTTCAAGGTTAGCCTTTAAAATTATAGTTTTGTATGACAGAAATACGCGTTTCTAAAGATTTATAGAATCCCATATCCATTTAATACCTTCTCTTACTTCTGGAATCAATTCAGAACCAACAAAACCAATAAAGCAGTATCTATCTTCTATCGTACAAGCCAGAATATTAACATTCTTTTAGGCACATATCAAGACGTGGAGATGTCTGTATAGAGTTGATGTTATAGATGAAAATGTCTAAGGAAAAAAACTCGCGGAAGATCGCCTATGCGTTGGTCCGCCCAGATTAAGGCTGCAGTCAATTGTCCTTTCTATGATGCACCAGAACAACAGTAAAGCGTACCACTAATCCTCAAAACCACGACCTCTCTGTCAAGAGTGCATTGATGAAGAAGAAGACCGACATCTGGATTGTAGAGTTTACTTTTACTATATTCAATCTTAAATTGAAACGTCCATAAGCAGTTTAATACATTTTCGTTAGAAAATTTAAAGTTAAAGTTGACGGAAATGGATTACTTATACTTCAAGTCTTCAGCACATTTGTAGATTTCGAAATTGAACGAACGCTGAAGCCAGCGTTTATATGTGTACGTAAGACTTGGATGTTAAATAATCCGCCTTCGTCGTAACTGCCTTGGATTCCGACGATTTTAGTATATATATAACATAGTATCGCGACTGTATTCACGACGGATTAGGCAGTGGTGAACGTATGTAAGTGGTGATTTTATTGTCATAAATCGAAAATATTCCCAAACTGAGAATTTTATAAAAAAAAAAACCAGTAACACCCGAGAATAGGACAGACTCAGAACCAGCAGTTACACTTGCGGCCATTAAGACAAAGAGGCAGTTCGAATATTTTTACCTTAAAACGATTGAAGAGGTCGTTTCTAAATAGTCGCCGCACAGATCGTTCGGTCAAGTTTAAGCAGTAGATAAACCCCGCGGTCCTGGTTGTCAAATGAACATATATGACGGTTGCTAAGGGTAGTCTGATATCTGAAAGTGTGACACATAGTCTTGATACGAGATATTATATTAATTATTGTTCAACGGTTATTACTCACGCGCATTCTTCGGGATTGCCCGATTAGTTTCGAAGACATCGACATCGCCGTGGGCTCAGCTCATGACTAAGGGCTCCGTTCGAGTTCTAAACTAATCCGGCAATCCCAAAAAATGCACGTGAGTAGTAACCGGTGAACAATAAAAAAAATATGCGATGTGATATTATAAAAAAGTCTGTTATTAATACATAGTTTTCCGTAGATAAGCATGAAAATTTACAACATCTTAAAATTTTTTTTTTATGCATACCTACCTTCGGTCATCGATATCAGAAAAAAATATTTAGCGTAAGAAAATCAAATCTTTGACTAGTATAACATAATTTTTATTTGGCCCATTTATGTCCGTGGAACTATTACGTGACATAACAGTTAGTGAACAATAATATATATGAATGTGACTCACGAATGTTAATAAACATAAACCAGATATCATGTTACCTCGTTACTGGGTGTGGAGGTTAGAGAAGCAGTTGTTCTATGTATCGTAGGTACTGGCATTGAGGTGCATTTGATTAGATTGGAAGCCGACCAAAATGAGACATACGATAATTATATTATTACCCATCTTGACATGAGGTGTTGGTTTCCATAACAGAAACTCCTATAAAGTAAATGAGATGTTAAAGTTATAAATTTTTGTGGAGAAATAATACGGTCGCGAGCGGGATTCGAAACTGCGCCTCCCGGATAAATACTCCAGGCGCTCTGACCGCTAAGCCATCTCGACCTCTGGTCACCACCGCGAATTCTTCTTCCACATTTTAATACGTCTTTCGGCGACGGCATTGCTGTCTATTCGGTCCCTACACCGGACCGGTGACCGAACCGACACGACTAACTTTGCAGTTAATACAATGTCATAAAGATGCAATTACCTTAACAAATACAAATAAATATCCCACAAAAATGTATAACTTTAAAGATCGCTAAGCATGCGTAATGCTTTTAAAAAATGTATCTTTAAATGAGATGTTCTTTGCCAAAACCATAATTTAACCCAATAAAACTTAAATCGACAAACCCACCGTGCAGTTAGCCTGCACGAGTTAACTGGCCTAGTTGTTTTTAAAGACCTATTTTCCCACCAAAGCACTAGCTTTAAACAGTACTTGATTTGAACATTTGAGAACCTTGATCAGAATTGGACCAATAATAGACTATTAGTTACGGTCGAACCACGCGACCGAAGTAACGAGTCAAAACCCACTTATTACTAAAACCTCAGATATGAAAAACATGTCACGTCACCACTCAAAAATATACCCTAAACGTGATAACATAAAGTCGAAGATATTTAGTCAATAAATAAGTATTTTCATACGCTCATGTTCAAGTGGCCGAATGTTTTTCTTTCAACGATTTTGTTCGGAAAAGAAATGGGTCGTGTTTTTCATTCGGCGTTCCAGTTTTATTTAGTGGAAACGAGCGATGAACGATTTTTATTTATAATAATTCGGAAAGCTATGGTGGTAGTAATGGGTTTATTTTTTAATAGTAATATCTTAGGTTTGCGCGATCACTACACATTATAATAAAACAACTTTTAACCGGATTAATCGCGTGTATTATTGGTTTTTTGTTTTACCTGACGTTTCGAACGCTGCAAAGTGTGATTAATCCGGTTATAAGTTGTTTTATTTTTTAAATTGACGCGATTATTTGATTATCTGTTTGGTTTTTATTTTAGCTGTTGTTTAATATTGGTAATAATACGCTTTTTGCCTTTAGATATACTTCTTTTCCTTGGTCCATATTCATACGTCTGGTAAAACACACGCTGGGTGCGCGTACAACCTGACCTGTTTGGTAATTAGTTTAACTAGTTAGCTTTTTGATAGGAACCAAGATGGGAACTAAGAGAAAGTGTTTATAACTTTATATAATTGTGGAAATATAATTCGGCTTAGGGTGCGTTTCCACTTACGCGGAGCTGGGCGGAGTGGAGAGGAGCGGACCGTGAATTGGCCAACCAACCGTGCTCTAAATCTCCACTCCGCATATTCGAAACAGTGATTGGCCAATTCACGGTCCGCTCCTCTCCACTCCGCCCAACTTTGCGTCAGTGGAAACGCACCCTTAGTTGGCGGAGCGCCTAGAGTATTTATTCAGGAGGCGCAGGTTCAAATCCTGTTCATTACAGTAATTTTCTTGCTACAAAGATTTATAACATTTGAGTTCGCTACGCATGCGATAATGTGCTTGAAAGACAACACAAGTTTTATTTGTATAAATAAATCGAATCTCATTCACAATTACCATTATTTTTAATTAGTAATAAGGGCTCATTGTCAGATATCTTTCTCGACTACTCAATTAAGTAATTTTAGTATTAACGACACACCGAAAAAAGGGAACCAGCAGAGAAAGAAGGCCTCTATTTATTTTAGTAGCCACCGCAATGTGTACCAACAAAAAATCTGATTTTTTTGACTTCATATCTTCGTTCTTAAATTCAAATTCAATTTTTTTTATTTCACATGGCCAGATTACAGGCACTTATGAAACGTCAAAGTTAGGTGCACTTATCTTATAGTTACTACTAGCTGTGCCCCGTGGTTTCACCCGCGTTAATTTGAGGAAATAATCTTCTAAAATATATTCCACCAGCGCCCTCTCCCCTCATGACTATGATCACTATCACATGACTAATCACATCATAAATACGCGCGTGGTACTTGACCATTTTTTGTTGCGGTGTTATTTTAATACTATGATATCTCCTAAGGTATTCATTGAAATCAAATGATGTCAAAGGCAATTTTGTTCAAAATTAAATGCTTGTGATGAATAACGTATTTATTTGGGTAAGGATTAATGTCATGTTTATAAAAACACCTTCGCAAATAATGCATTATTTTAGAACCAATTTGATATACTCGTACATAATACCATAAAAAAGTTATATATGAACCAACCTTATAAGGTAGACATATGCTAACGCGGTTTTTTTTTAACTTTTAACTGGGAACAATTCCACCTTACATAATTTTTGCGTAACTTTAACCGTTTACGCAGCGCACGCAACGGAAGCTCTCAAAAGGAATATTTTTTCCCGTTCTTGCAACATTTTTCATTGATGTTCCGCTCCTATTGGGCTTAGCGTGATGTTATATACCATATAGCCTTCCTCGATAAATGGACTATAAAACACTAAAAATACTTTTTCAATTCAAACCGGTCGTTCCTGAGATTAGCGCGTTCAACCAAACAACTTCAGCTTTATAATATTAGTATAGATATAGATTAGTATAGATTAGAACAAGATAGCAATCCTCGATTTTATTATTTAGTTAGGCCAATCGAGGTCATCTCCAAAAATCTGATAAATCTCATGTCCAATATTCACAGGAAATTACTTCCGGAACTAATCTCCTGATAATCAAACAAAATTTCACATATCATTGGGTCAGTAAGTTTATATCCATAAGGTCGTTAGTTGGACGCGTCGAGCCGTAATAATTGAATTACAGTCACGGTTATGCAACCAAGTTGCTGCCAAGCGAATCTGGACTGTATGTGTTTAGCAAATTGCATTATTTCGCGTGTCAAGACCAGGATACGTGTTACTCGGGCGATAGTGGACGCCTTTGTTATACTATTTTCATCCACTTCCTTTGTTTTTATGGAAAATCTTCCATTTATAGTTTTATTTATGCTAGCTTCTGCCCGTGGCTTTGACTGTGTGAAGTTCCGGTAAAAAGTATATTATGTGTTAATATAAGTTATGAACTATTTGTGTGAAAAATTTCATTCAAATCTGTTCCGTAGTTAATGCGTGAAAGAATAACAAACATTAGTACGAAAAAATTAATTTAAATAAATTTCACAGAAACTATAAGGAATATAAAGTTGGTTAATTTATTTTTATAATTAGTATTTTGATACTTGATGCTATGTTATATCAGTTTTGGTAGTGACAAGAAAATTTGTCACTACATAGCTCGTTTTAGGGCTAATGGCGAGCAGTATATATTGACCAGTGGACGTCTAATTCCGCATAAGTAACACCTTGTAAATACGGCGTAATTTCCTTTGACAAATTATAATAAAACAACTTTTAGCCGGATTAATCGCGTGTATTATTCCAGTCCTCCTGCGACCACGAACGCTGCAAAGAGTTCGAAACGTCAGGAAAAACGAAAACCAATAATACACGTGATTAATCCGGTTAAAAGTTGTTTTATTATAATGTGTAGTGATGGCGAAAACCTAAGATATTTCCTTTGACAAAGTCAGGCATAAAAGCATAATTATCTTCTACTACGCGAAACTAGTAATGGTAAATTGAGCGGTATTTATCATTGCTAGTAACGCGGTATTACCGATGATATCTTGGGCGTTTAATACCGATATTATTTTAAAATATATCATGAGACTCGCTTCAGTGACCCGCCATTAAAACCAAATGAAACTGTCGAAAATTAAAATTACAAATTGTACTACGATTAAAATCATAGGGCCTAGTAGTATGATTACTGGACTGGCTAGTCAGAGGTCGGAAGTTCGAACCCAAGCAGATAAAATAACATAACATACCATAACATACCATTACGCCCGTATTCCCCAAGGGGTAGTCAAAGGTGTACACAGTTGCACACCCACATTTCACCAATTCTGGTATTAAGTCCTGGGGGCCATTCAAGTATTACGTAAGCACTACATTCTTTGCTTTGCTTATTTTTGATGACATGGGGGATGGGGGGTCTAGATGGTGATTACGTCAGCAGTAATATTTTTTTATGCTTTCTGATTTTCAAAAAAAAAGTCTTTTACACTTTTGTCATTTCTAGACTTATAACTGCTGCCCATGATTCAATAAAGAAACCAGAATAGATTGTAAAATGCATGTACCAATGTTTACGTAAGCATGGGAGAGGGGAGGTAGGTAAGAGTTTTGCTTACTTTTGCTGACACGGGGGTTGTGGGGGTTAATAATTGCAAAAATCTGCTTACGTATTACTTGGTTTTAAATAGTAATAAGTGGTGAGCCTATCTATAGGGCACAGTTCCAAATTCCGGGCTGTTACTGAGAATTGTCTAATAGAAAATCTCAATAACACTTTGCCCGACCCGGGAATCGAATCCGAGACATCATGTTCAGCAGTCGCGCTTGGGACCACTAGCCCAATGGGGCAGTCATTATGTAATCATGCGTGAAGTGTAAGAAGTGACCCCAACAGCTAGCCTTTCGTGAGCACTAATATGACTCGCTAGACCAAACTTCGTTTTAAATAGTTGGGGTCATTGGTGCAAAGTTAAAGTGAACAAGCAGTTGCGCTGGCGCAAGCCCACTCTCTCGTCCCATGGAATAGGTGGTAAGCCTATTGCCATCTACCGGCAACAATTCAAAATTCCCGTCTGTTACTGAGAATTGTCCAACAGAAAATCTCAATAACACTTTGCCCGACCTCGGAATCGAACCCTAGACCTCATGCTCAGCAGTCGCGCTTGGGTCGCTAGACCAACAATTATCATATTAATAAGGTTCCAATATTAGTTCCGATCAATTTTATCTTAGCGTGTTGTCGCTTATTTTATAAGTTGAATGCCCTGGCTGGGGGCCTTAAAATTTTAAGCCAACCACAGGACACCCCGGTTAAGCAGTCGACAACCTCCGAGGTTGACCTGCGGGATGCCATACATATATATACAAACCGATCAATTTTATAGCTGAATTGAAGCCATCATACTCATTCCATTAAAAAAATAAAATAAATCATAAAAATTCATACATTATTTGATGCAATCTCTCGGAAAATATAATATGATGTGGAACGAAAGTATTTTACGAGATAACTTGGCAGTATTCGTCAAGTCAGTCTCGCCTCGATCACTCGGTTCTTGGGGGGATGTCAAGGTTGGGGGAGGGGCGGCCTTCCCTCTCGTCTGGCACGTGTCATGTGTGGTTTTCCACTTTTAATGTAAGACATGTTAAGACTGCTTTCAAAAAGTTTTGTTAATATTTTCCAAATGTACTTATATACATCAAAATGGCAACAACAGCGATATATTGGTGTTTCATCATCTGCCTACATTGGGTTCGGCGTCCAGTCAATCCAGATGCAGCTTAATACCAGTATTTTACATGGAGCCACACCACCACCGTGGGAGAGCCACGCTTCGGCACGAATGGGCCGGCTCGACCGGATTGATACCACGGCCTCACAGAAAACCGGCGTGAAACAACGCTTGCGTTGTGTTTCGCCGAGTGAGTGAGGGTACCGGAGGCCCAAACCCTTTAAAAGGCCGGCAACGCGCTCGCGACTCCTCTGGGGTTGCGGGTGTCCATGGGCGGCGGTAATCGCTTACCATCAGGCGAGCCGTCTGCTCGGTTGCCCCCTATTCCATAAAAAAAAAATGGAGCGACAGCTTATCTGACCTCCACGACCCAGTTACGGGGTAATAAGATATATCGTGGTATGACTGGATGTCAGATTTTCAAGCCTCTGACTACCCGTAACGGCTGTCATAGAATTTAATTTGATAACCGGGACCGACGGCTTAACATGCTCTCCGAGGCACGGAGAGGTCTGGGTGTGAAGTGATGGTCACCCATCCACAGACCGACCGCGGCAAGCGCAGCTTAACCTCGATCGATCGATCTGTGCGGTTTATTCCATAAAATATAGGAAGAAGAGGGAGTGTACCTGTGTTTGCGCATACCATTGTGCACTATAATATCTCCTGCGTACTTGGTTAATCTCTGTAAAGATAGGCCACCGTGACCGAAAAATTGATCGGGATTTATATTTTATTTAAGGCTTGAATTGACATTGGAATTGGAATGAAATTAATTTCATAACTAACGCTTCCGTTACTACATTCTTCTTTCTTCCTAAATTTAATTGATAGATCAGGGAACATTTCCAGCAGGATAATGCTAGGTGATCTTTAAGGCTACAAATCTTTTGTTAATCTTCTTGGACTGTTGCCAATTGAAGTTATAAATGGACTATGTATGTGTTCCTGCGATTTATGTATGGTTTGCTTGAACTAGTGACCTTGTGGGACTTGCTTGGCTTTTTGTAGTTGCACAGTGATAAATTAGAGGGACTGTCTGAGTACTAAGAAGGTTTTCGTTTTTGTAAGAAAGTTGTAAGTATAGTCAGTACTTATTGAAAGAATAACCCCATCAAAAACATAAATGTGAAAAGGGACCAAGTTCGGTAGTACTAACAAACACCAAGGGTACGGTGTTGCTGACAAACGAGTGAGATCTAAATGGGTGCCAAGTTCAATCTAACTTTCTCAAATGATACGTAGCTATGAGAACAATTATATAAAATTTATAACTTGGCAAAAAATATGGGAAATCGTTTTCATGAATGTTATGGGAATGAAATGATTATTAATTCAAGATATGTCTTTTGAAAAAGCATTAACGCATGCTTAGCGAACTCTAAAGTTACAATATTAAATGGAAAAAGAATTAATATTGTAACTTTAGAGTTCGCTAAGCATGCGTTAATGCTTTTTCAAAAGACATATCTTGAATTATTAAGGTAATTGCATTCTTTACGACATTGTATTAACTGCAAAGTTAGTCGTGTCGGTTCGGTCACTTGTAAGTACTGAATTGATTGCAATGACGTCGCCATAAGACGTGTTAAAATATGGAAGAAGAATTCGCGGTGGTGAGCAGAGGTCGAGATGGCTTAGTTGGTCAGAGCGCCTGGAGTATCTATCCGGGAGGCGCAGGTTCGAATCCTGTTCGCGACCGTATTCTTTTTCCATTTAATATTGTAACTTTATGATTATTAATATCAACCAGCTAAGTCACCTTCATAAGAATATTAAATTATAAGTAAATATTTAGATTAAAATTTGGCAATACGTTGCCCGTTTTTTACCGAACTTGGCGGACACACTGCTGATGTCTGCCGAGGTCTCGGTGTCTTTTAAAATGTTCAAATTAATCGATACTTTCGACATCTAATAACATGAAGTAAACTTACAGCTAGTGCCAAAACGCTTACGTTGTAGCAGTTATATAATAATAAAGTAAACATACAACTAAAAACATAGGATTTTCTTAAAATAAAATACTTGACTGAATGTTACTTGTTTAAACGTGCTTGTATCTAGAACTAGGTACCAGTTGGATTCGATATTTGTCATAAATTCGCATATTTGACAAAGCATTTAATTACATCGTGTAGCTAACCTAGTATCATAGACAAATAAACCACACGCAGGCCTATGAATTGATCAAATAACAATATTTTTAGTTAAAAAAACAACCAAAAGTAGCAAGCGAGGCTGCTGAGAGTGTTTGAGTCCCAGGTCGGGCAAAGTGTAATTGTTTTTTTAAATTATAAATTGACAGAGTTAATAACAGCGTTGGTGAATTGTCGGTGTACAACTGCCTATTCCCTGTGGGTAAACAGGCGTGATGCTATGCAATGTAAGTTAAAAGACGCAAAACACAAGTGAGGTGCTTAAGTACTTTTCATTCCTTACTGCAAATCAGAGCGCATTAAAAAAGCTGCGATAGAAATTCTTCAACTCGCGACAATCTAAGAAGTCCGATTTGACGTTTCTCATGTTACCTTTGTATGAACGTCTACGTAAATTATTGTGTACATGTTTACCTAATTATTACTACCTAAATTATATATATATATACCATACATTATAACAACTAGTATCATTCGTAAACCTCAAGTTTAACTTTATATTGATAAAATGCAATTAGTAAAGAAACGTCAAATCGAGTATAGTTGTGATGCAAAGAAAAAAAAATAAAAAAGTGGGTAGTTTCTATGGTATAATGGGACCTCTTATTTTGGAGTAGCTAGGTTACTCCTGATCTTTAACTTAATTATCTAATTATATCGCCTTAATTAAGTCTCTGATGATGTAATTGCTAGCAGCCATTTTATTGTATATTTACTTAGTTAATTTCAAATGATTTATATTCTTTTTGCTGGCCTTTCTATATGCTATTCTGCGATTAAGCTAAAATGGACGAAAATGTTTCTTAAGGAAGTAATAATTATGTAGGTATACTAAAGATAAATATTTGAAAAGCATTAACGCATGCTTAGCAAACTCTTTTTCGATTTAATATAATAACTTTAGGTATACATAGACTAAATAGTACTTAAGTTTTTTATTTATGTAGGTACAAGAATCTATAAACATTCGCGTTACATAATGGATTCTTCTAAATAAAAGAAATCGAAACAAAATATTGCTACGGTCTGATAAAACAACATCATCTACTATCGTAATGACAATCAAATTTAAAACAGTTGTTTGATACAAACCTGTTGAACGAAAGAAAAGGTTTTGGCGACCAACATGGCTGTCTCCCGACAGTGATTTCTGCTAAATGTAATAATTAATCTACATACTAGACCGTTTCGATCGAACAAATAAACACAGCTAGTCACTAATATAAAATCTTCACACATTGACATCTTTATTATAATTGATAATAGCGCCATCTATTGTTTATAATAATAGTATCATAAACGGGACCAGTTTTACCGACAGAGCGCTCTGCGCATGCGTATTCGTATTCGAGGCCACGGTCACAACTACAATCACTGGTTGATTACGCACACACTGGCGCCCCGGCTAGCTCCGTTGTCAAACGTGCCTGACGTTTTATAGTAAATAATGCTGTAATTTTCGTGAATATTTAGTGTTTGTGATAGTGTTAAGAAATAAATGTAAGTACCCTTTTATATTACCGTCAATGTATACCAATTCTAGTCGTTTCAATGTTGATGTATCACATAAAACTTCAGTAATTGAAATAACCTTACCTACAGTTTTCGGCTGTAGTGCGCATGTCCACTTAATAATTCAATGGTGTTATCGCTTCGTAACTAAACTGAGGTAGCCATTTTATGGACTATGTTTTATATTCTAGAGTAATTAACTTTCTGTTCTTTGATCATTCATCTTTTCTTGTACTCAGATGAATAAGATTGATTTTTTCACTCAATATTGTAACATCCGATATGGTCTAGTGGCTAGGATACCTGGCTCTCACCCAGGAGGCTCGGGTTCGATTCCCGGTATCGGAATATACTTTTTTAATTTTTTCATCTTTTTTTTCAGATCCAAAATGAACGTGAAAGCGGCGTTGGCCATTACTATGGTCTTTGTGGGATGTTGTTCCAACGTAGTGTTTCTGGAAATGGTAGTGAAAGAAGACCCGGGCGCGGGAAATTTGGCTACATTCCTACAATTCTTATTTATCGCTACAATTGGCTTCGTCACAGTTGGTAAATTCGGTACTGCTAAAAGGAATATCCCATTCAAGCAGTATTTATTGTTGGTTGGATTTTTTTGGACAAGCAGTGTAGCCAACAATTATGCATTTGACTTCAACATTCCAATGCCTCTACACATGATCTTCAGAGCCGGTTCCTTGATGGCAAACATGGCTATGGGTGTTTGGATATTGAAGAAGAGCTACCCACCTTTAAAGTACGTTGCAGTCTTCATGATATCAGCGGGTATTGCTCTCTGTACCATAGTGTCAAGTGGTGACGTCAAAGCCCCTCGAGAAACCCATGAGGATGCAGCTGAGGAAGAAAGACTGAAGTTTATTGACTGGCTGTGGTGGTGTTTAGGAATAGCCATTCTAACATTCGCCTTATTTGTCTCAGCAAGGATGGGAATCTTCCAAGAATCGTTATATTCGAAGCATGGAAAGCATCCTTGGGAAGCCTTATACTACACGCATTTATTGCCTCTAGTATTTTGGGTGCCAACAGCTTCGAACTTAATAGGACACGTGAAACTTGCAACTGAGACACCCTTAGTCGAATTCCTCGGCTTTTCTCTACCTAGACAAGTACTGTTACTCATACTTTACGTGCTGACTCAAGGGCTGTGCATCAGCGCTGTTTATGTATTGACAACCGAATGTGCTTCGCTGATCGTGACTTTGACAGTGACCCTGAGGAAATTCGTGTCTCTCCTCTTCTCTATTGTGTACTTCAGGAATCCGTTCACTGTTGGGCACTGGATTGGAACCCTCCTAGTGTTCATTGGTACCATGATATTTACAGAAATCCTACAGAAGACAATTGCGCTGTTCTTACCAGCGAAAGACGATAAAAAGAAAGAATAATTAGTGCGCCAAATGTGTGTTTTCGAACAAATGGGTGTTGAACATTTTGATGACGGAAAATTGACTAAGAAAACCTAGTTCTATTTCAATGATTGCATAATAATTATTTATATTGTGACACCGCTTTAGAATACCGTACCTAGTTTCCTATGAAATAAGTCACATTTTACAATAGACATTTTTCTCAATAACTTTTCGCTGACAAAATATGTATATAGTACTGAACCATATATATGTTAACAATTGTTAAACATTTTTATTATTGTTAGTCCGTCTTGCTTATAAATATTCATTGTATTATGTGCTTCACTCAAAATATTATATAACCATACTAGTGTGACAATTAGTACAATTAACAACTGGACATGGTTGGATGTAGTTAATTGATATCAAGACATTTAATTAATTTAAATAAATATTATCCTTAATAGTTGAATGCCATATAGAGCCCGTTATTAATAAGATAAACTAATTTAAAGCCACAATAACTTTAGACACCTTTAAAATAATAATTTTGACAAATAATAAATCATAATCACTAGTCATAACTTACTAACGTCCTATTTCATATTATAAAAATTCAAATACAAAAGCTAAAATCACGAATAATGATTTAAATAAAAACTTATCTTCAATTAATTTAGTCCAATTAAATGTAAATTAAAGCCAGTCTGCGGTCTTTTACTAATAGTAACTATAAGAGCGAAACGGAAAGTTAGGACTCGAAATTCGAATTTAGTCACACTGAACTAAAATCTCAAAACAATTTTAGTCGGCAGACTAAACACTGTTGTCGCTAAAATTAGAGACACTAATCTAAAATTGTATGAAAACGTTAGATTGAAATGAGTGAATTTGACATCTCTTTATTTATCCAGTCCCGCTCTTTTATGTTTGGGAATCCATCTTGGACTGGCAACTCTTACCGGCTAAAACCAAACGGAGCTGCATTCGCCGCAGCTCCAGCAGAATTCATCCCCGCTCTTAAAGTACTTTTAGTATAAAACCTCTCTACTCTAATTTTAGTTTAGTGCTACATAATAAATTGACGTCATAATTATTTATCTTTTTCAATTCAACAAGTGATGATTAAAGTGAGCATGTCCTTATTATCGGGTGCAAGTCATTGAGAGATAAATTAATATGTTATTTTTGTAGTGTCTATGGTTTTGCTTCGTCATTCTGCGTGTATACTAGTAACTTCTATGTTGTAATCACCACTCATCATCTCGTAATCATTGCGTTGTTATGACCTCTATCTACATAAAGTCGGTGAGACTTCAATACCGTTGAACTAGCAATTTTAAATACAGCGCTTTTTTCCTATAACAACCTTTTTTCCTACTTCACAGGAAAAAGTAACCATTTAAAAAAAGAGTTTTTTTAATTGTTACACTTTATACATAAAAAATATTCTTTTGTTTCCTAAAGTTTTGTTATAATTGAGACTTTTTGTGTATTAAACCTATATCGTTTCATTTTCTTCTTGTATTTTTTCTAATAATCGTTAGTTGAGCGGTATTGTTTCACCGACGATGTACAATGAACTGTATGTCTGAGAACCTCATGTCCTTGTTCTTGATAACTATTTGACATTGATCTTTGCCTTTATCGTAGCAATAAGTATGATTTTCGTATTCCAAGTGTTACCACTGACCTACTATTGACTGTACAATGGGATGATAATAACGCCTCGACACATTTTTTTAGAGATTTAATATAAAATTAAACGAAATTCTTAAGTATCCCTACGATTCATAAGCGACCTCTCGGCTCACCCACGTACAGAATTATACGTTGTAACAATAAAAATCTATTGTGTCTGCTAATGAGCGAGGCAACAGCATATGGTCGTTTTCTCATAGACAAAAATAGAACAGACATTAATTTATTAGTGATATACTTGTAAAATTGTTCTCAAAAATTTTACTAACCTACGCAATAGGTACTTGAATTCTCAAATAAAAAACCGGCTGAATGTTTTAAATCGAAAATATTTGTCAAAAATTTGAACATTATAATTATTGTTAATTCATATAAGTCACTAAATGAAGCTATTATTAATCGATTCGTATTTACATCTAAATATAGTAAAATAATGTTTGCTTTTCTTTAAGTAAATGTTTTTATATGCGCAAGGTCATATTCTATCATCTTTACCTTCAATAGACAGATGTTAGTTTCAATCATTCATACTTTGTTGTTATCTATTTAAACGAATTGCATTGCGAATCAATCTGTATTAAATCAAACAAAAAAATTGTATTTTTTTTCTACTTTTATTGAAAAAAAAATCGTGATTTTAGTAGGATGAAATCGAGTATATTTATGTAAAAACTTATAAGTCAATTAAATTAAAATACATAATCATAATGACGGCATTTGAATGGCTTACACCTGATGCTGATAAGGCATAATTATAAGTGCCATAATAATATGAACATGGGCATTTTTATCACTTGGAACCGATTTTTATTAGTACATAATGACAGCTGAGCGATGTTCAGAACTATTTTCTACTACAAATTTATATAATTTTGACGAATAACAAAACTGTAGTTGGAGTCAGTTTTTGTATTAAATACTCTATTCTGATTATTATAAGATTCTTATTTTAATATCTGAATTTACTTATGATGTAAAGTTGTTATAGTTACGAATATGTTGTAATAAGAACCATACCGTAGTCGGAATAAAGTTTAAAACACAACAAATTGACCTATATTTTAATTTTAATATTGTAATAAGAGGGTTAGTATTTGTTGTTTTTTTATTATTTATTATGTATTTGTTATGTATGTTACCACATTATATTATCACGATTAATCAATTAAAATGCTCAACTAAAATTGTTCTTATAATACATAAAGATGAAAACTACACTATGTATGTAAATGTAGCTGAAAGTGTGATTTTATGCATATATAATTTAATATATATGTAACTAGATATAAGTTCTAATTGTGAAATAAATTAACAGAATTTTTAGTTTTTTTTTTCTTATAACCTTTTTATAATGATACTGTTTTGCGGCCAAGGTCACGCTTTACTGTTTGACAATCAATATTTTACACGACATTATTCTCATTACGAGTAATTTTGTTGACTAAACTATTATAATTTCTAGAGGGTTTTCATAACCAGTTGCAGCTCCTGCAGAGTAACTCTTGAAAATAAATCTTTTCAATTAACATAGGAAATATGTCAATTCATACTTATAAATGCTAAAAATTTCATAAAAACCGATCACGCCGTTTCGGAGGAGTTACATAACAAAAAAGTTGCTAAGCCACGTCATACACGTCATCACGTTTGGCGATAAAGACTCTTGACGTTAAGGTTGGTTCCATTCCATATTCAAATTCAAATTCTTTAAAGTAAAACAACTTTTAACCGAATTAATTGCGTGTATTTGTTTTTCGTGACGAGGACTCCGACCATGAACGCAATGGCAATAGGCTTGTGGTGAACCTATTGCCATCACCGGACACAATTCCAAACGTCGGGTTGCTACTGAGAATTTCCTAACAGAAAAACTCAATAACACTTTACCCGACCCGGGAATAGAACCCGAAACCTCATGCACAGCAGTCGCGCTTGGGACCACTAGACCTACGAGGCAGTCAAATGAAATCTTTGACTAGTATAACATAATTTTTATTTGGCAGTTTAAGTTCGTGTATCTATTACGTGACATAACAGTTAAGTCCATAAGGAACAGTTTGTGCGATACTGACGAAACGGCCATACTTTTTAACCAATATGTAGAGTTTGTAGACTCAGGGCTGTACCTATACGAGTTATTTGATATAAAAGAGGTATAGTCAAGAGCACGTAGAGCTTATATACCTAATTACTATTTTTCAAAGAAACATTGAAAAAATAATGCACAAGAACGGGGTTTGAACCCGGGGTCGCGGGTTCAAACCCCGATCTTGTCCATTATTTTTTCAATGTTTCTTTAAAAAATAGTAATTAATATAGGCATTACATGGCCTCAACATGTATTAAAAAATATAATTATATATGACTTATATACCTACTTTGGACTTTGGATAGGCCCTGTTGACTATGACGCGTGATACAAATCCGAGCTCAGCTAAGTTTGGCTCTACTCCTGCTTCTTATCGTGTCGATCAATGGTATCTTATATTTTGTCAGACCATACAAACTTACTATACTAGTAGATACTTAGCCATACAAACGGTATTGTCTGTGGCGTTATATAGATCCTCGCATGTCAGGTGGTAGAACACGCTGGGCAAGTCAGCAGATGTGAGATTTCATAACTTTTTAACAGTGAAACTTTACGTGAAATTATAATATTAAATGGTAAAAGAATACGGTCGTGAGCAGGATTCGAACCTGCGCCTCCCGGATAAATACTCCAGGCGCTCTGACCACTAAGCCATCTCGACCTCTGCTCACCACCGCGAATTCTGATCGTTTACATGAAATGATTATGGCGAGATATGTATGTACGTTAATTCAAACAAAGGTTATTTAGAGGACGTTTCAAACTGTTATTAAAACCATTACCTGGCAGTTTTCGGCCCAGATATGACTGGACTGATAAACCTTAATATATAGAGTGAGTTCAAAGTAATAAATACACTGCGAAGTTTAGCGATATGCATTTATTTATGTAATCACGTTATAATTACGACGCTTTGTACTATGCAGTTTGGGGTCCCCAATTAAAGCGATCGCTGTATCGTTTGTAAATTCTAACATGGTCATGTGTTTTACAAAATTTTTGAGAATTGTAAATATGTGAATTAGACAACCCAACAACAACATATTGCTTTACACTGGAATCGAAGTCAGGACGTTGATGGGGTCCATGTTTCTATTACGGAATTTTATCAAAATTTGGTAGTTTTATTAAAATTTGGGCTGAAAAGGTAGGTAGTCCCTCGCTTTCTTCAGCTCGTCTTGGAGGGGTTGCCCCCGCCAAGACGAGCCGAATAAATATGTCTGTTTGTAGTGTTTATCCTCATTTGTCGAATTCTTATCATAATTACTCGGGCAACGAATAGATAGGTACCTACATAAGTTTATCTCACTTGATTTCATTCAAAGCGACATCATGATAAGATAAAATTGAATAAGATATCTGTAATCGTTATGACTGAAAATGTGAACCATTATTGTGTAATAATTCTATTTATAATTTTGTATAAAATAATATAGAGTTAAAAAACAATTGTGGAAAGAAAAATATAGCTGTGGGCATGATTTGAACCTGCGTCTCTCAGACAAACACTGCGCGCTGTGCCAACTAAGCCATCAAAAACTCTGGTCAGTACTCCGTATTATTCTTCCACTTTTTAAACGTCTTTTGGCGACGTAAGCGCTATCTACTCTACTTATTACTATTTGACTGCCTAGATGGTCTAGCGATCGCAAGCGCGGCTGCTGAGCGTGAGTTCCTGAGCGTGAGTTCCTGAGTTCGATGCCCTGGTCGGGCAAAGTGTTATTGAGTTTTTCTATTAGGAAATTCTCAGTAGCTGCCCGGAATCAGGAAGTTGGTGGTGTGACACGCTCGTGCTTCGGAGGGCACGTAAATCCATCAGTCCTGCGCCTGATTTCTCTCCGGTCGTGTTGGATTGCCGTCCCATTGGGTTTTGAGAGTGAAGGCTGAGGGACTGCACCTGTGTTTGCGCACACACTTGTGCACTATAATATCTCCTGCGTACTTGGCTAATCTCCGTGGAGATATAGTGCCGTGACCGAATACGGTCGGGAGAAGTATTATCTATTCTGTATAATTATCTACTGACATGACTATAATTCAGGTTTATAACTTTAGAGGTAGCTATCCATGCGATAATTGGTTTGATTTTTTTTCTGTGTTTGGAATTATTAATTCACATATCTTTTTGTCCCGTTAGTTAGTAAGTTTAAAAATGTATCTACCTACTTCTTTTTCTTTTGTGTGGATATGGGTAAACTTAGTTTTAGGCCAAGATAAATAAACATTAACTAGCAAGCACTTTGACTTATCTACATTGCCGTTTCTCTCTTACACTTGAAGTTTGATAGTTGTATGACAGTGACAGGAATAATGCTATAAACCAAGCATGTAGTAATTTATAGTTTCCGTTTTATCGAATCACTATTACTTGTTTAATAACTTTCGTGAGGCATATTCATACTAATTATTGTTCACCGAGTACTACTCACGTGAATTCTTCGGTATTGCCCGACTAGTTTCGAGCTCGAACGGAGCCCTTAGTCATGAGCTGAGTCCGCGGCAATGTCGCGAGTCAGACTAGTCAGACAAACTAGTCGGGTGAACTCGAAGAATGCACGTGAGTAGTAACCGGTTAACAATAATTAATATGAATATGCCTCACAAAGTTATTATTTTGCGTTGCGTTTTTGTTTTAACATGATAGATACACAGGTTAAATTACAACGGGTCTGCAGTTGATGATAAAATTGTCTATTGTCTTCACGGATCTGAAAAAAATACGGATGTACCCTTGCCCTGTCATAAGTTAAGCATAGATTACGCGCACACACACGCAGCGTACTGGCGCCCAGTAGATGAGTTTTAAGTATTTGTATGCGTTTAGCTCGTGTATGACAAGCGAAATTGGATGACTAGGCATGCTTCTCACATGTCATCCGTATTTTTTAAGGTCCGTGGTTGTCTCTTACAGTTTTAGTTTAGTTTCCTTTTATTTTTATGATAATAGTTTTAGTACTTAATCTATATTCTGTAAATTAGATATAGTAACTGGATGACCGAGCTTTGCTCGTTTTATTTTTTGGTAAAATTAAGTCTTCTAAAAATGAAACCTATCTAGATCGATTTATCGTCCGCGAAACCACTTGCAAACTAAATTTCATGAAAATCGTTTTCCGAGATTCAGATAATATAAATATATATACAAGAATTGCTCGTTTAAAGGTATTAGATTAGATATAGCCTAAATTAAAATAAACGTTTTTGTCTATTGTCACTAAATTTTACAAGAATATGTGCACTTTATCGAAACACACAATGTATTTGGAAAAGTTACTGATACGACACGATATTATAGTTGATAGCTGATAATTAAATCAGGAACAGGAACCAATCACAGGAGATTAAATCTAAACAAACAACATACCACATTCGCCTGTCAGATTAATTAAGAGAATCCTCATTGTTTTAATCAATCACAAAATACGATAAAGCAGCCAAGATATTTTATCCCACTAGATACAATTATTGTATATAAATTCAATTTTAGATTTGTATAGATTCTATAAATAATTTTGATACAGACAGACGTGTTGCTGGGAAGTTTGTTGCGCCGCTTCTTCTTTCTAGCTAAAACACTAGGAAGCGGTGAAGGGTGGGCTTTTTTGGGGGCCTTTTTTAATGTTTGACGTTCAATAAGCGCTGATTTTTAGCCTAATTTGAAAAAAGAAATTTTGATTTTGATTTTGATTTTGCAGTAATCATAGTATAGCATCACGCCTGTGTTCCCCGAAGGGGTAGGCAGAGGTATACGCAGTTTTACACCCACATTTCACCTATGTTTAAGTATTATATTAAGTCTTAAGTATTATGTGGCGAGCCTATTGTTTTCTACCGGGCACAACTCCAAACTCCAGAAAAGCCTAATAAAACTTTACGTGACCCAGGAAACGAACCTAGGACCTCAGGCACCCCTAGATCACTGAGACATTTGTAATAATATAATAACATTATTATATCTGTAATACAATCTTGCCCGTTCTTCTCCTTAGGAATCTACACTTTGGAACGTGGCAACTAGCTTCTGACAATTCAAAAGTGCCTGTAAAGGGTCTAATTGAAATAAATGATTTGACTATGACTTTGAAAAAAAAACTGTGGTAAAAAAATTCCATTGGATAACATTGAATATTTTTCGTAGCTGTTCTCAATACTCAATCTTTTATTGCATATACATTATAGACATTACCACGTGGGTTTCAGCTTTTAGGCAATATTAGATAATATCTTTCGTGAGACACATTCATATTGATTATTGTTCAACAGTTTTAAAAACTCAGTTTTGACTCGCGACGGCGCCGCAGGCTCAGCTCATGACTAAGGGCTCCGTTCGAGTTCGATCAAATCAATCCCGAAGAATATACTATCGCGGCCTTACCCGCCTGAACACTTAAAATTGTTTTCGTGTAAATCCTGCGCCGGCGTCATGTCACGCCCCCTTAAAGTGTTCGCCTATTAGGAAAGCGAGAATGTAATAAGTTGCAATCTGCACTGCGCAGCTTAGTGACGCATCACGTGTACTCCCTTTTGTGAATTTTAAGGACGATCTAATTTGACCATGGCGGGGCTACAGAGCGCTTCTATTTTTTTTGTGCAAGCCAAAATGAACTTAGTGGTGGTCGGGCGGACGTCCGCGATAGTACGTGCGTACTGCATATATGGTGATGACACCTGAGGGATATTCTCGGTGGTGTGTTAAGCCATGTTAAAGACTTCCAGTGGTAAGAAAAATATGGTCGTAAGAAGGATTCGAATCTGCGCCTCCCGGATAAATACTCCAGGTGCGCTGACCACTAAACAATCTCGACCTCTGCTCAGTACTCCGAATTCTTCTTCCATATTTGAATAAGACTTTTGTCGACGTCATCGCTATCTATTCGGTCCTTATACAGGTGAGAGAGTTCATAGCGAACTCTCTCACCTGTATAAGCATGCGATAATCCGTTTGAATGATTTATCTGTACTAAGGGTGATTTAAAATCTTACACTGGGTTGCTTATTAACCTAAAAACAATAAGATATAGAACTAGATTATTTTTTATGAGTTATGGCCACCAACTCGTCTGATGGTAAGCGATAGTGTGGCCGAGGATGGAGCAAGTAGATTCAAAAGAAATCTATTCACTCCAAGTAGAGTGGATAGATTTGGGGAGAACGATAGTTGGGGAGTTGACCTTTTTGCAACTGCCCAGACCCATCTCCCACAACGGTTGCACCGGACTACATCCCCAAACACGACTAGGTCGTTTCACGGCATGGCTTCGACCAGGGAGTGGTAACCAGCTGCGGCCCAGAGTTGTGTAGGGATTCCATTTTATGTGTGCACTCCTAGTCTCCAGTCAAGGAGACAAGGAAGGAAGTAAGGAGGTCAAACAAAACACAATAGTACAAACAGTAGGTTTATATGACGAGATAAGGCGAAAGTTTGTGAATCATATGATAGTATCATGTTTAGCATATATGATATATGATGTACTACATAGCTATGTATGTACTTATCATGTCTGTGAACTCTAATAATATGGAAATGTAATAATCAAGAATACTGCCTTGATTTGGAGTAGGAAGTAGTTTCGGAATACAGATAATATTAACAACAAATCATAACTGATAAACGATAAAAGAATGGTATTTATTAAGCATCATAGCGTCACGCCTGTATTCCACGAAGGGGTAAGCAGAGGCGTACATAGTTACACGCCCATGTTTCACAAATGCTGTTATTAAGTCCTATGTAATAGGTGGTGAGCCTATTACCATCAACCGGGCACAAATCAAAACTCCGGGCTGCTACTAAGAATTTACTAACAAAAAAACTCAATAACACTGCCCGATCCAGGAATCGAACCCGAGACCTCATGTACATTTATGTGAAAAAAAATACGGTCGTGACCAGGTTCTAACCTGCGCCTTCCGGATAAATACTCCAGATTTGAGATAAATCTTCGAAAATAATTAACGCATGCACAGCGAACTCTAAAGTTACAATATTAAATAGAAAAAGAATACAGTCGCGAACAGGATTCGAACCTGCGCCTTCGGGATAAATACTCCAGGGGCTCTGACCACTAAGCCATCTCGACCTCTGCTCACTACCGCGAATTCCTCTTTCCACAAAAATTTATAACTTTAGAGATCGCTGTGCATGCCTTAATGATTTTCGAAGATTTATCTGTATATAATCAATATATTATTTTTTACTGTTTTGTATTCAATCTTCTTATAGTAAGAGAAAGTGGGGGTTCCTCTTATTAATTCTTGGCTTTTTTTAACATAAATTTTCCGGGAAACATATGAACTCGTGCTGCTGGGACGTGGAAATCTAATAACCAAGATTGCTGTTGATTTAGCGCTGAAAGTAAACAGGAAATAGTGGGAAAGGGAATATTCGATGCAAAGGAATTTATGTACGCAGGAGTCTCTGACTCTGATGTTATAGAGAGTTGCAGTGAAATGTAGACCATATTGCACTAACAGCCAATTTGTGCTCGTTGAGTTTATTGTTGATAACACATACTTTTGTTAGTTGATAAAGAAAATCTCGTTATTGATTACTAATTGGCATGAGTACTGTTGGATACATGATACATCTGGAATTCTAAAAGGTTTTGGAAGGTTTTCAATAAGATATTTGAAGCTACTGTATTGGAAATTATTTCTTAGTGTAATATGAAAATAATTTAAATATGAGAAGAACACTTTTAAATGGATAAAGAATACGGTACCGAGCAGGATTCGAACCTGCGCCTTCCGGATAAATATTCCAGGCGCTTTGACCACTATCCATAACTAACCAATAGCCAACTCGACCTCTACTCACCACCGAGAATTCGTCATCCATATTTTAACACATATTTTGGCCACGTCATTGCTATCTATTCAGGTGACCGAACCGACATGACAAACTTTGCAGTTAATACAATTATCTGAACAATTAAAGATAAATTATTTTTCTATTTAATATAATAACTTTAGAGTTGGCTAAGCATGCGTTAATGCTTTTCAAAGATTTATCTCTTGAAAAATAAAAAGATGCAAAATAGAGTCTCTTATTATGAAAAGTTAGTAGTTTCTGTTTGTTGAAATTGTTAGCAATTTCTTAAAGGGCCCAACTGTGCTAGTTGTAGTCCGGTGTGCCGGCAGTCCCAACCAGGGTCCAACCAAAATTATTTGGAGACGTTAACCGCATCGCAAATACCTCTTGACCTTTTACCAAAAAATTCCAAGAATTCTGACTAAATAAAAGCAAAGAATGTCGTCCACGTTATCCGTTAGCCACGATTGGGTGCGAAATTAGCGAGCACTAGACCAAAAGCTTGGCTAGCGAATTTCCTACATCCTATATGCCCTACCAACTTAAAACTCCCACTGCGACAACCAAAAACCAAGCTAAAACGAATCTTATCTCACAGACATAAAGATCAAATACAGCTCAGAGATGTTAAAGTTAAATTTGCAGTCGCTAAAGCGGACGACGGCGGAATTTCAACAAGTTGGACGATTGCTTTGAAATACATGATTATGAATGCCCTCATTCGGGTCTTTATTGCTCGAGAGATAAGGTCGGGTTTGGTGCGTCCGGGGGGTAATATAAAGGGGTTGTTTGGAAGGCAGTGGCCCCGCTAGCAGTGCAGACATTCTTGACGAATGCTGCCAAAAACCGGGCAGTTTTCACCTCGTTCAGGGTACAGTTTATTGTTTTATTTGCGCTTTAGTTCTCCACTGGATTTTTGGGTGGTTTAGTTTTGTGGGACATCGTGAAAAATGAAGAGGATGTGTGTTTTTCGGATTACTCAGTATTTGTTTTAGGGGTGTCCAACATTTTTTGTAATAGTTTCTAGACATGGACGTGTATCTTACACGATTGCCGCTAGTATTCGCTATTTGTCTATGGATAAAAAAATGTTTGTGGGTCATTTATTTGGCATCTGTATTTGGCTCTTTTAAGCCATGAGGGTTTTGAATAGGGTTTACAAACTTTAGTTCAAATGACGTATTTTTAAAGGGAACCAACTACTAAAACAAGCGGTTCTGAAATCTGAGAAGCCTATTCATATTTACTGTCCCATAATTGGGCAAAGCCTCCCCCATACACGTACGTAAGTAATACAAGTTGTTGATCTATCCCCGTGTCATATTTATAGAGAAAACGGATAAATATCATGCAATATTATCTAAAGATCTTATATCTTTAATTGTTAAGGTAATTGCATCTTGACGACATTGTATTAACTGCAAAGTTAGTCGTGTCGGTTCGGTCACCTATATAGGGACTAAATAGATAGTAATGACGTCGCCAAAAGACGTGTTAAAATATGGATCAAGAATTCGCGGTGGTGAGCAGAGGTCGAGATGGCTTAGTGGTCAGAGCGCCTGGAGTATTTATCCGGAAAGTGCAGGTTCGAATCCTGCTCATGACCGTATTCTTTTTCCATTTAATATAGTAACTCAATAATATCTTCTTTAAAAAATCCTACTGTTATTTAATATATAAATATTCACTTCGAAACTAACGAGAAGTTTTCCAGAATAAGCTCCGAATGGCTCTAAAAATTTGTTGTTGGCATTGTCAAAGGACGGGGAAATTCTATACCTATTTTTGTGGTCGTTTTGCACAGGCAGGTTTTTGACGCACGCAGAAAACCGGTGCATATGTTTGTTTATAATTTGTCATCGACTGTCGACCCGCCCCGACTTCGTACGGGAATTATACATTAAAACATTTCTCATGAATCACTGTGACTATTGAAGAAAACCGTTAATAAAATTCCGTTCAGTTGTTTTTGAGTTTATGGTAAACAGACAGACAGAGGCAGCGGGGTACTTTGTTTTATAATATGTAGGGATTTGGTATTCAGTGGTATAGTCGCTTCCTTAAATATGGTACGGGTTCCCAGCCACAGATCCCCAGTCTGTATAACACACCCAAATTCTGGACACACCAAATTTTCAACCAAAAATTCACCAAACACCAGTTCATCTCGAAGCCAACGAACAAATCTTCCTCACAAACAGTTTATCCCTCACTTAACTAATGTCCCACTATATAGGGGACAGCCTAGACTGATAGTCCTGCAACAAGATTTAGACATCAATAAATTTTGCCAACCGGCCGCGGGAACAATTTATGCATGTCTGCTGAGAATTTCGCGCTTCCACTCAGCATTGCCTGGATAGTTGCACGAAGCATAGGTACCTACTGTAATTTGGAGTGGTGTGAGGTATTTACTTCTGCAATACAGTAGTGCTTAAGTACTTGTGGTTAAAGTGGCATTTTGTATAGATGTCTAGGGTATAGTAAAACACATGCGAATGGTAAAGTGACTGCCGATATGACGGCTGATAAAGCAATATGGATGACGAATACGCCAACCCCAATAATTTTGGATGACGATGATTGCGAGATGAGATTGCAGGGGGATGACGATGATTGGGGGTAACTATTTTCCAAATAATATTTAAGCCCACTACGCGTTCAACACAGGACGGTGGCTTTATGTTTCGCAAAATTTACGGATTTCTAGTTATACTTACTGAATTTTACAAAGTATAGAGAAATAAGGCTTATCAATAAGTATTTAAAAAAGAATAATCAATGGTTACAATATTAAATGGAAAAAGAATACGGTCGCGAACAGGATTCGAACCTGCGCCTCCCGGATAAATACTCCAGGCGCTCTAACCACTAAGCCATCTCAACCTCTGCTCACCACCGCGAACTCTTCATCCATATATAATGGTATTTGTTTGGTAGTTAGGTGAAATGATACCGTCAATCAAAACACAATTGAGTTTCTCTGTAATAAAAGTTTTATATTTGTTATTTACATGTTTGTTCAACACTAATTCAAAAATATAACATTATATTAACTATAAAAACCTTACCTGTAATAAAAGAAACGACATTTAATGCTTTTAATTACAATATCAATTCTTATTTCCTAACTAACAAGTAATAGTTTTCATAATTGTTCTGACAAGACCACAGATAGAATAAATGCGGGCGTAACTGCGTTTGCTACCGTAATGGCGGTAGTAGCGCGGCCTGAATTCTAATTAAAGGAAATATATTTTCTTTACATCACCCCCCCTGGGAAAGCTAGTACTAACTAAATATTCTAAAAGTCTATTATGTAGTAAAACCATATTGTACTTTTCTATACTTCTTAGTCTTCTTTGTCAAGTGTTGGAGCTGGAGCCAATTTCGAGATGTGGAAAAAGTTTGACTCTGGTTTTTTATGGCCAGTGTTGATCCTGTAAATCGTGTTTGACAATTTTTCCACGATTTTGTATGGTCCGATTCTTAATTCGTCCAACTTTTTCCTATTCAGCTTGTTGCCATTGTCTACAAACACCATATCACCCACTTTGAAGTCGAACTGTTTACGATTTTTATCATAAAGTGTCTTGTTGTAATTGTGAGACTGAAGTGTATTTGCTAGAGCTTTTTTTCTGTCTTGAATCCAATCGGTCTCTGTCTTCTTTGGTTTTAGCTCATTTGGCAAAATCGTTACATCGGTACCATTTAGTAGATACGTAGGAGCGTATCCAGTGACAGTATGCTCCGTTTCATTATATTTTTTTACACAATTTTGTGCTATGGTTGTCCATGCTACTTTGGTATCTTTTTCGTTAATTTTGCATCTAATTTTATTTACCAATGTTTGATTTAATCGCTCATTTAAACCATTCGAAAAGGGTGAATTCACTGCAGTAAAAATGAGTGTAATATTATTATCTTCCAAATATTTTTTGAACTCCTTAGAATTAATACCTGGGTATTGATCCGAGAGAATCATACCAATATTATCAGTTTCTGCAGTGTTCTTTACTAATTTTATAAAATCATTTGCATTTTGTGTTTTAGATGTCAAAATAAATGCGTACCTCGTGAAATGATCTGATAGCAGGTGCAAGTACTTTTTTGTGGACCGGGAACTTCCAAAACCTCCTATTGTATCTATAGAACATATCTCAAAAGGTTTCGTGGCCGGACCCAAGTGTGACATCATTCCAAATTTGTTTTGTTTTCTTGATTTGTTTTTTAAACATACTGTACAATTTTTACAGGTTTTTTTTATATTATTTGTTAAGTTTTCTGCTGTATACAATGAACTTATTGTTTTTTGCATTTGATTTATTCCTAAATGACCTTAGTCTGTATGTATTCTTTTAATGAATTCTATGCTAAATTGTTCCGAGAGGATTATCTTATCTTTTTTCTTGAATTTTTTGTAATAAACATTGTGATCTGATTTTAGTTTTTCTTTTCTGCATTGTATATATTCATTTTGTTCTTGATCTTCTAAGATATCTTTTAGTTTTATTAAGTTTACCACTTTTAATTGTTCCTCCAGATTTTCATTGGCATCTAAAACCGGATTCCTGCTCAGGCAATCAGCTTCCAAGTTGTATCGTCCAGGAGAATATTTTATTTCAAAATCATACTGTGATAGGTAGTATGTTAAATCTCCTAGTTCTTCATCAGTTCTTGATTTTATGTTCATATTCTCCAACGGTTTGTGATCTGAGAAGACAATGAATTTTCTACCTATCAACAAATGTTGCCAATACTTTACACATTCTTTTATTGCTAGGCATTCCAGATATATAGCCTTCTTTCTTTTCTGCACTTCATTCAATTTTTTTGAGAAGTATGCTACAGGTTTTTCTTCCTTGTTTTCTTGCAGCTGTTTTAGGACGGCTCCCACTCCTAGTATACTAGCATCTGTGTATATATGTATAGGTAATTTTGGGTCAAAAATTGTTAATATTGGTTGTGAACATAATATTTTTTTCATTTCATCAAATGATTCTTGGCACGCTTTGGTCCAATCAAAGGCTTGTCCTTTCCTCAAAAGGTTATGCAATGGATCCAATTTAATTGCTATTTTTGGTACATATTTATGATAAAAATTTATTTTTCCTAAAAATTGTCTCACATTTTTTTGTGTTTTTGGTGTTGGAAAATTCTTAATTGATATCAAGTTGTCTTTAAGAGGACTAACTGAATTGTTCTGTATTATATGACCCAGATATTTAACCGAGTCAGCTGCAAAACTGCATTTTGAAAATTTTAGTCTTAATCCTTCACTTTTAATTGCTTGAAACAGCTGTGTTAAATGCTTGACATGATCGGAGAAAGTTTTGGAGAATATTAAAATGTCATCTATGTAATTTACTGTGAACTCTGCAAGTTTGTGTTTTCTTATTATGTTACACATTATTCTCTGAAATATTGCTGGCGAGGTTTTCAGACCAAATGGCAAACAAGTCCACTGGAAATGACCTTCTTGTGTGACAAATGCAGTTTTGTGCCTATCTGTGATACGTAGAGGTATCGACCAAAATGCCGAGTTTATGTCCAATGTAGAGAAGTATTTACAATTCCTTGTTTTGATCATTAGATCCTCAATAAGAGGAAACGGTTGTGATTGTGGCACAACAATTTTGTTTAGGTCACGAAAATCTATGCACAACCTTGATCTTGTGTTTTCATCTTTTTTGTAAGCTAATGTTACTGGAGCTGCAAATGGGCTATATGATTCTTCTATCAATTTTTTTTTTAATAATTGTGCAATCTGTTGTTCAATTTCCTTTTTATCTTCTATTGTGCAACGATAGGGCCTTTTACTGCAATATTTTTCTATTATTAAATCAATGTGTGCTTCATAATCCTTTACTGTGCCAATGTCATATTTATCTTTTGCAAAAGCAGATTTATTGTTTATTATTAAGTCATCAATTATTGCTTGTTTTTCATAATCTAAATGGTGTATCCAAATATTGAAATTATCTTTGTTAATGTTTTCGTTAAAGTTTATAAGGTTTCTTTTGTCGTTCTGGAAATCAACAGATTTTATCTCATTTGTAATAGATTTATTTTTTATTTTTGAGTCTTTATTTTTAATTTCCTTAGAAATGTTGATTGTCTCTGAATTTTTAATTTTATTTTCTTGTATTGGAATTTTTTGACTGATTTCTAAATTTTCATTTTGAATTAAATAGAATTTTTTTATACAGTCAAGCCCAATTAGAAAATCATAATCAAAATTATCTTGATCTATTACAAAGACATCAGTTTTTTTTTCTACATTGAAAATGTTTACATCAAGTGTTATTATTCCACTTGCTTTTTTGACGCCATTAATTGTTTTTAAATTAGTATTGTTGTAATTGGTTAATGTTTTATGCTTATGTTTCAGTAATCTTGAATTTATTAATGATACATTTGAGCCTGAATCATAGATTCCAAATACTTCAAAAGTTTTATTCAATACTAACCTTACTTTAATTAATGGCGGCACTATTAGTTTTTTGAGTCTTCACACTGCAGTTCACATTCCAATTCAGAATTATTAACGAGTTTGATTTGTTTCTTCTCATTTTCTATATTGTCTTTTGTTTTAAACCAGCATGAATCTTCTGAGTGATAGCGTACTCCTTTCCTTAGCTTTTCGCAGATGCTACATTTTTGCATCTTTTCTTTCAATGGCTTAATATCATCTTTCTTTTTCAGATACTTTTTCTTGTTAATCAAATGTTCTAATTTACCAACTTCATTAAATAAATCTTTTGTTTCTAAAATTTCTTCTTTGTTGATCCTATCTGTTATAAAGTCTGGCAAACCGGATGCAATTAGATCAATCAAGGTCCCTTGATCAATTGTCCTTCTTACTTCAAGTAGAAGTTTCTCCTTTTTGATGGAATATTCCAATAAAGATCCTGATTGATATTTAAAAGCTATAGCATATTTGCTACTAGCCCAACCCTTGTTTGCATAGGTTTCTACAAAGTTTGATTTCCATTCTGACCATTCGGATTGCAAACTATGCTTAATCATCATGGAAGCATACCAATCAGTGCATGACTTTTCTAAAAATAATCTGAAGATTTCAATTTTTTCTTCATCTTCTATTACATCAAATCTTTTGCATTCCTTTTCAAAATTATCCATCCATTGACATGCACTAATATTCTTGCCATCAAATTTTTCCAGTACAAATCTGTCGGCCAATTTTTTTACACTTTGTTTTTCCTTTCTTTGTTGACTTTCAACTAATTTTTCTAAAATTTTCACCAAGTGATCTTCTGAACTGTATTTGTTGCTATTAGCCAATTGTTCTTGGGTAATTTCCTCTAGATATTGGTCCTCAAATATCAAGTTTTCATCTTCATCAAAGTATGTTTTTTCCATATCCGCTGTCAATTTTATCCAAACACTTCTAGTTTGATGTCTTTTCTTAATTGTATTTCGCACTGTATTGTAAGCTTTTGAGGTGAGAATATGTTTGTGAAGTGACACTGCTTCATACTCCTCAGGGATCAGGAAAACTTTATCATCTTGTGTAATAATTGAGGTTATGGCGATATAGGTTGACTTTCCGTCTTTTGTAGCTTTTGATTTGAATACAAATTTTAGCTTCTCCATTTTCTTGATAATTACAAGAAATGTCGTTTTATAATGGTATTTGTTTGGTAGTTAGGTGAAATGATACCGTCAATCAAAACACAATTGAGTTTCTCTGTAATAAAAGTTTTATATTTGTTATTTACATGTTTGTTCAACACTAATTCAAAAATATAACATTATATTAACTATAAAAACCTTACCTGTAATAAAAGAAACGACATTTAATGCTTTTAATTACAATATCAATTCTTATTTCCTAACTAACAAGTAATAGTTTTCATAATTGTTCTGACAAGACCACAGATAGAATAAATGCGGGCGTAACTGCGTTTGCTACCGTAATGGCGGTAGTAGCGCGGCCTGAATTCTAATTAAAGGAAATATATTTTCTTTACACATATTTTAACGTATTTTTGGCGACGTCATTGCTATCAATTCAGTACCTATACAGGTGACCGAACCGACACGACTAACTTTACAGTTAATACAATTTCGTAAAGAATGCAATTACCTTAATAATTCAAGATAAATCTTTGAAAAGGATTAACGCATGCTTAGCGAACTCTAAAGTTACAATATTAAATGGAAAAAGAATACGGTCGCGAACAGGATTCGAACCTGCTTGAATAATCAATGGGTAGAGTAACTATTTTATAAAGGATTTTTTCATGACAAAGTAAGTAGTTAGTGAAAAATGTGATGAAAGAAATCAAGTTGATGAGGCAAGGACGATCATTCGATAGATAAATCTTTGAAAAGCAATAACGCATGCTTAGCGAACTCTAAAGTTATTATATTAAATGGAAAAAGAAAGAATACGGCCGTGAGCAGGATTCGAACCTGCGCCTCCCGAATAAATACTCCAGGCGCTCTGACCACTAAACTGCAAAGTTAGACGTGTCAGTTCGACACCTATAGGGACTGAATAGATAGCAATGACGTCTCGAAAAGACGTGTTAAAATATGGATGAAGAATTTGCGGTGGTGAGCAGAGGTCGAGATGGCTTAGTGGGCAGAGTGCCTGGAGTATTATCCGGGAGGCGCAGGTTCGAATCATGCTCACGTTTTCATGAAATTGACTACCTATGTATATGTAATACATATACTTCTCTGTACTATTAAATTTGTAACGGTATTATAGGTACAGTAAAAGGTATTCTCATTCTTCTATTTCCTTCAAAAATGGGTCAATGTTCGGCCAGCAACTCACCTGATGGTAAGCGATGGTGTGGCTGAGGATGGAGCACGTAGATCCAGAATTTCTTCTATTCACTCTATTGCCGTCTTGAATATGCCTAGTTCTCAGGAAACATAGAAGATAGCAGAGAGTTCACGGGCAGTATGTATCATGATCGTGGATCAAAATCCCTGTCTACTTCCAAAATTTCCACGAGGACCGAGGTGGTAATGTGCCGTCCTTCTACATGTCCTCAAAAAGGAACAGTCCTAAAAACTGTTCCTTCTGTCTTCTTTGATCAAGGTCAATTATTATACAATCATTATTTTTATCCCTTTATTCAATTTTCATGACAAAAATCCGTGCACTAGGATTCCCTGTCATATAGGGATTAGTTCCCCTAAGTAGATATTCCAAAAGAGTGACAGACAACATTGATGGTTGATATCAGTGACAAGACACAGTGATGAACTATTTTTCTATTATGTAAAATATTTTAAAAGAACATAAAACTCATGAAGTAACAAATATGATCTTTTTGTAAACATACAACAAAAGGTGTAGCGGACGCGCATGCGTGCACGCGCGTGTGTTTGTGTGTGTGTGTGTGTGTAAGTCAGTGTGTGTGTGTATGTGTGTGTGTATGTTTATAATACAAATAATACTCTTAAGAATACGCACCTGACTTCAAAAAGTCAGTTAGGCATAAATTAAAACCAGTGACAGAACGCCGTCCATATCTCGTGTTCTACAGCTAAATCGTTAGATTTATAGTATCGTGTATCGGTGGATTTATATCTCTTCTTAGTTAAACCTATAACTAGTACGATGATTACTTAGTCTGAGTATAGACTAGTTCAATATTTAGATGCTGTAGAAACTGTTAGGGTTGCTACACATAAGCGGGCCGGCATTAATCGGCACAGCCGGGCGGTAAAATCGAATATATGTAGATGAATGTACGGGAATCACAAACCGCTCGGCTGTCGCACATTATCACTCGGCTTGGCAACTGCCGACTTATGCCGGTCGGCTTTTAGCGATAATTTAAGTTCAGTAGTGCTAAGAATGTGGGACTGCCGAATCGAATGATGTGTCGACCCGAATTGAGCTAGTCGATCGGCACAAGTCGATCGAAACAGAACAAATGCAATGTAATTGCTTCTGGTTAGATTATTTTTATGTACATCGAACGACAAAGCCGACCCGCTTATGTGTGTGGCAACCCTTATGATATTTACTAACTAGTAACACGTAAGTTTGAAGACTTTGAATTCAAGTATTACGAACACATAAAAATAATCTAACCGAATTTCAAAGTCATATTATTTATTGCTTTAATGAGTACATGGTGTTATTTAATTGATAAAAGCTCGACATTAAACTCCAGGAAACATAATTAATATATAAGAAATCAATAAATCATAACCTTTGAAAAAAATTGACTTTGACTTAATCTTAACCTAGGAATGACAGAAAGGATTTTAATTTTTAATAAGCATTAAGTACGTCTTAATTCCCCAAAACGGTTAAGCGGAGGTGTACTAGGTTGCATACGTTTTTAAATTGCATAAGTCACATGTAACAGGTCACAAGCTCCGAGCTACTACTAAGCATTTTTAAAATAAAAACCCAGTAATACTTTGACTGACTCGGGAATCTAAGTCAACGCCTTAGGTTCAGCAGCCGCGCTTGCAGCTATGAGTCCAATGGGAGAAATTCAAATTCAAATTTATTGTGAAAAATCACCTTACATCGACTACGATATTACTACTTTTAACACGTAATTAATTATTATCGTTTTTGCAACATAAAACTAGAAAAAAAACTAGAAAATGTCATTACCCGTCGCCTTAACAATGCAATATTTAGCTTTGTGGCAAAGTATTAAGGTTGTTTATTGTTTGTTGCAGATGGCGAGCCTATCAAATTACCGGAGAACTTGGAGAGCCTGCCCAGAGCCGAACACTTCGCTGCTCAGAGGCACAGGTGGAACACCAATGAGGTAAGTGACTTAATATATAAACAATAAGGAATTATACAATCATTGTATAATTCCTTATTCCTAGGTTTACAGGTTGACAAACAAATTAATTGGAATGTTCACATTGAAATAAGTCAATATTCCTATGCGTTAATGAAATTACGAAATATAGTTGATCTGTCAGCAATAATAAATGCATACCATGGTCTAGTTATGTCCAAACTGCGATATGGTGTGATATTTTGGGGCAATTCCACTAATAAAGATGATGCTATTAAAGCACAAAAACGCTGTATCAGAGCCATATTTAATATAAAACAACCTGACTCATGTAAACCTTACTTTAAAAAATACAAACTGCTGACATTACCGTGCATTTATATATATAAGTGTTCTGTGTTTGTCAAAAATAACCCTGGAAAGTTTAATTTTAAGGAAAGAGCTCGCAATAAACATAATCTTTGTCGAGTCCCTAGTAAAACTACGCTACTCAATAACAGCATATTTTGCAATGCTCCACATATTTATAATAAAATTCCGATGTCAATTCGCTCCACTAATGATGTTAATGTTTACAAAAAAAGGCTCCGAGAGTTGTTAGTCACTAAATGCTATTATTCTATAGACGATTTTCTAAAAGACAAAATATAATTTTATGAATTTATATCAACACATTAATTTATTATGACTTATATGAAATGTTTGCAATTAATTATTTTACTATATTATTATTAAGAAATGACTAACCATAATATTGTATGCCATAAAGGCAGGACGCAGTAGTGCTTTTATTTTCTTGTACACCTATTGAATGAACATCTTATTATAACCTGTGATCCACAATAAATTGATTGATTGAGTGATTGATTGATTGATTGTATTGTGTTATTCTAATTCGGATATACGAGAGTGATGAAAAGATGCTAACAAATAAAGTAAAGGATTATGTGCATTATAGTGGTAGTTAATTAATAAAATCGGCTTGGCATCGGTTACAGACGATTTAAAAAGTTTCTGTGTTCAATGAAAGACATATTTTTGGCTGATGTTTTAAGTATAGATATAGACCATGTAATAATACTTAATCCAACAGGTCTGGGTCATAATTGTAGTCGTCATTTAAAAATAATTCCACAGCTCAGTGGGGTTACTCTTGAAACTAATACCAATCCCATTCCAAAATAAAATAAGAATTAATTAATAAAATAAGAATATAAATTATAAAATAAGAATCTATAAGAATTTTTTAGACATTTTGGCAATTAAAAGTATGAAGTGACATATTTGTAATGTCAATAGAGCGGAATTATTTTCAAGAGTAAGTCCACAGGTTTCGGTGTCATGTTAATGTATATGTTAGCTACGAACTTTAAAATGCAAACGGATCGTCGTTTGTTATTGCTTGTTTAATCACAAATGATGACAACAAACTTACAAAAACTCTAAAACAATTGTTTTGTGACATAAATACCAAAGCTGTACATATTTCATGTTTTTCGTCACATGAAAAGCGGTTTCCATAATGAAACCTTCACATTACACGATTTTCGTCATTTAACCGTACATTATGATACAAGTGTTCTAAGTTGGTCATTCCAGTCGAGATTGAATTACTAACCGAGGCTTTAGGCGAGGGTAGCAATGACCGAGATTAGTTTTGACCATGAGGCACGCGTCGCTTGAGACGTTTTTCAAATCTAAATAATGCCGAAGAATGCATGTGATTGAACCGGTGAACAATAATTAATAGAAACTTGTGACCATAGAGTATGTACTTATGGAGGGAAGAACGCACAAATTTCCAAATATTTAATTCTGCTATATTTGGCGGGGCAAGGGGAAACGCGTACGGTACACTGCGCGTCAGTGGTAACAAAACCAGTATAAGCTAGTCTTGCATACTATTGAAAATCACTAAGCCAATCAAGGTCAAAAATATCACGGACAGATGCAGCCAAACATCGAAGATTTACTAGTAAACCATATCCTACTAATCTACATTATACATTATAAATGTGAAAGTTTGTGAACTTTGATGGATATTTGTTACTCTTCCACGCAATAACTACTGAACGTATTTGGATGGATTCACACAAAAATAGTTCATAACCTGGATTAACACATAGAGTAGTTTTTCGCGGCTAGATTCAATTCTGTCCACGCAGGCGAAGTCGCGGGCAGAAGCTAGTTATATTATCAAAACTATATCATAGCAAAATTATATCATGTTGCTATGAAATCAATTTAAAGCAAACTACACTCAGACTAAACGCACAAACAAACGAAACTATTATTAACGTCTATGGGCATGTGATCGTGAAATTTGCCAGAGGGGCAAACTTGTTCTTGCTACCTCCATAAATATTTACTCTGAGCTTTCAGTTTTCTTCTAGTAGGTAACACAAACACATATATAATTTCTATAATAATTTAGATAATTTCTCACAAACCACTGAAATTTAATCCTTAAATATGTCAATTAAGGTTCAAATTAGCAATGAAAGATCTATGACAATAATTAGTTGCTTACTTCATACTTCCAGCCTTGGTTCATAAAAGTGGGAGACTTGACATGCCTTTATCTTATCAGTTATATTAACTGCTACTACTTAAATCTTATCATTTTTAGTGCAATGTGAATTTATGTAGGTACAGTACGAAATAATGTAGCTGAATTTGAATAAAAGTGGTTTATTTGATAAGGCTACGATTACGAAATGACTAGCTGGGAAGAAGATGCGTTTTCAATGAATTAACAAAATAATAATTAGGAACAATATTAAATGGAAAAAGAATACGGTCGCGAACAGGGTTCGAACCTCCCGGATAAATACTCCAGGCGCTCTGACCACTAAGCCATCTCGACCCGACCTCGATTAGAGTTCGTTAAGCATGCGTTAATGCTTTTCAAAGATTTATCTTGAATAATTAGGAAGTTTTAATTGAAAATACTGTTGAAG